>OX371225.1:257156446-257869433 GCA_947310385.1 Nephrotoma appendiculata | reverse complement strand
AGTCAGTAGTAGAATGGTGTCGAAGATGTGACCAATGTGCGGCAGTAAAGGGACCAGCTCGAAAAAGCCGTGGAACCATGAAACAATATAATGTCGGGGCACCATTTGAGAGAATTGCAATGGACGTGGCGGGGCCATTTCCGACCACCGAGACCGGAAATAAATATGTGCTAGTAATAATGGATTATTTTAGCAAATGGCCGGAGGTGTACCCCATACCCAATCAGGAGACAACAACAATAGCTGATGCCGTGGTCAACAATTGGATTAGCAGATTTGGTGTACCGATGGAAATTCACACGGATCAAGGAAGGAATTTCGAATCGGTGGTATTTCAGGAGATATGTCAGATGCTTGGAATCAATAAAACGAGAACGATGCCTTTACACCCGCAGTCAGAGGGTATGATGGAAAGATTCAATGGCACATTGGAGGAATATCTAGCAAAGGTTGTGGAAAGGAACCAACGTAACTGGGATCGACATACACCAATGTTCCTCATGGCCTACCGATCAGCGGTACATGACACAACAGGAGTGACACCAGCTTAAACCATATTTGGGAACAATCTGCGATTACCGGGAGATTTAAAGTTTGGAGCTGTTCCTTCAGCAGCTCTATGCGGACAGGATTACGTCGACCGGATGCAAGAGGAACTTAATGAAATACATCAATTTGTACGGGAGAAAATTCGAATATCAAGTGATCGAATGAAAGCTCGATATGACATACGAGCAAATAATCAAGGCTTCGAAGAAGAGCAATTGGTATGGCTTCACAACCCGCAACGGCAGAAGGGATTATCACCGAAGTTGCAACCCACATGGGAATCACCTTACACTGTCATTAAAAGGTTGAACGACGTGGTTTATCGCATACAGAAAGGACGGAAAGGTAAACCAAAGGTGATGCATTTAGATCGTTTAGCGCTTTACAGAGGAGGTGATCTGGATCCTGTTCGGGACGAACAGGCTTAGGTGGGGGGTAGTGTTACGGTGACACCTAGATGAGAATAGAATAAGTTAATTTCATTAATTGTTCAATTGCATGTATGATTTATACTCAACATTTAGGCGTCATTTTTATACTAACATATTTGCTGCGCATTTAGGATTATTCTAGAAACATATATTTTGGTATATAAGGGCGCGCGTTGACGTGGAATGCTGAGTATCATTTTAAACGTGATACAGTGAAGGTTAAATAGAAAGATTATTAAAGTGATTATTAAAGCGATTATTAAAGTGATAATTAAAAAGTGTGTTATAATTATAATAATTAATTGTGAATTTTGTGTTGTATAATAAATTGTGTTGTGTAAATAAATTGTGTGAGTTCAAATTTGAAGCAGTGTATTTATTCACAATCCAGTGATTCGAACCTTGATTGACAAGGCAAAATCGTAACAACAATAATTCTGTTATAGTGACACCTACCGTGTGATATTCAAACTGATTAGTAAAAGGTTTTTATTGTCATGAATCTATCACGAGATAGAGGTCTCTATCCTAAAGTTTAACATAATTTTTGGTAGATGGTCGGACTATACTCAAAGTATCTACACATTACGACATTGTGAATTGACCTGTATATGTAACGTTAAAACACAAAATTGTTACAAAAAAATTTTATAATAATATATAACTGTTTATGTGGTTTTTCAGGTGTTTCCATCCATTAATTCAGCCAAAAATAACCTAATTCCAGAACTTCAAGCTAAATTTGACAGTTATTTGTTAAGGAATGGCCAAATCCTATTGAGCATTGCCTTAACTTGGAAAATAATAAATTTCTCCTCAAAGAAATACACTACCTTGGGTATATTATCGGTGATGGTGTAAAATTTTTTTCTAAAATATTTGCCATTACTTCCTATACCCCATTCCGAAAATCGTTCAACAGCTCAGGAGATTCCTGGACATGTCGGGATATTATAGACGATTTATTCATTGATACGTAGACTTTGGATCACCACTAACTAACCTGCTAAAGAACAATTGTCAATTAAAGTGCTCCTGTTCTTTGCTATCCTGATTGGAATCTTAGATTATTTTATTCAATGAAATGCTTCTTCGAAAGGCGTGGGGGCCGTTTTGTTTCAAAGGTGTGTAAGTTTAGCGTGACTTAACTGGAATGGTACGCCTTTGTATTAAGTGTTGAGAAATTTACACAATACGTAGAAGGCTACTCTCTAACCAACATTACCGACCACGCAAGTTTGAACTGGTTAATGGGATAGCGGTAATTTTCTGAGACAGACGCGCTCTCACGTCAGGCAGAGGCATTCTCACTGAATGAATGTATAGTAATAACTTTCCTATATTACATCCTGATGCTGCACATTTCGGAGATCCAGATTACCTAACTCAAATTTCTAAGATTTAATCAAACCCACAGATAAAGTCCATTTGCCACCGATATTCCTTCATGTGAGGAGAAAACTTTGATGTAAATATTTATAAATTGGGAATAATTTTTCCATAACTAGAAATTACCTAATATATAAAATCTTTTCCCAATTCCCTATTCCCAGGGACGTACCAGAATAGTGCCACAGTTCCCTGTTCCTGATGAATTACCAGAATATAGTGTCACTGGAAGATTTACATTCCAAATTCGCTAATTTCCATTTATTAAAAACAGTTCATTCACCTCCGAATTCTTCACACTTCGGGATGCGGAAGATTCTCGAGGTCATGTGGTACGCAGGTATTATCATTGGGCGAAAATGGCAGCGAGTATCCTCAATTTTGTCAAATTTGTCTGTCTAAAAAAGCATCAAATATTATAACTCGTCCACCCATGGGTCAATATTCGAAAGTTTCTAGATCGTTTTCAGCGCCTTTATGTGGATTTCACGGGATCGTATCCGAGATCTAAATCTGGAAATAAATAAATGTTTGTTCTTGTAGAAGATTATTTTACCCAATTTGTAACCTAATGTTTAATCTTTATTCTGATCCTGAATGTATCCTGAGTGATAATGGTAAACAGTTTACCTCACGATTGTTTCACGATTTCAAAACATAACGTTAAACATATCTTGACTCCAATACTGGCCGCAGGCAAATGCCCCTGAACGAGTTCGAAAGCACAGATCGACCACCCTAGTTCTTAGTTTATAAGGTCAGCAATATCTTCCCGATGGACGTTATTATAATTTGTTACGACATTACATAGCCTATGGGACAGGGAAGTTCATTTATCTAATGCAGATAAATTAATAGTTTCGCAGAAAACCGTACTGGCTAACTTACGTAAAGCTCACTCACAGCATTCAGCCAGGTATAAAATTGAAGCCGCAAGCGAACATTTTTTTGCAGCCCAACAAGTAGTAGTAAGGAACTTTTGCCAAAGTGATGCAGCTCAAAAGTTTTCGGCCAAGTTCTTGATGAAAATGCTATTATACTTGGAACATATCAGGTGCGGAACTAAATTTCTGGGTTTCACACATAGATGGTGCTAGCGACAACAGATCTAGTTGTTGTTTATGTCACAAGTTTCGTTTTGTTCATAGCGTGCAGGTCAGTTGTTGATGATAACCAGTTGTAATACCAGCACATATCGCAATGAAAAATATTTTTTTTAAAAACGAAAATGTTTTCTGCTTCAACTTGATAACAAATGCGGCTAAAGCACGTCTTTTACTTAAAGAGGCCTGTTCAAGTTTGTCATTTATATTTATTTGAGGATTTGTTTTTGTTTTGAAATTTACGAACGCCTAAATGTGAGCAGGGAATAAACTTGTACATTTATTTTATTTTCAATTATTTTCATATTATTCTGTTTGCATTCTCGCATTCAATTTTTCGTTCAATTTTTTTGTATGTGTGCGAGGTAATCTGTTTGTTATACTCTCTTACACTCTCATTTTATATTTTTATATATTATGTATGTATGCATCGTAACTCGTAAATTATAACTGAATTTTTATGTAACAGGATTTTTCTTGTAGAGTCGATTATAAAACTTTGAACGAGTCGCATGTAATTTAAAATAACAAAATTTTTATAATAAACGACCTGAGCTAATAAACTTAACTTTGAGAACCAGCATTTTATTTACTCAACTACGCTACAAGGCCTACAGCGAATATGCGCCATCGAAAACTACCTGTGAAGATTGGTTTAAACGCTTCAAAAGTGGCGAATTTGACATTGAGGACAAGAAGCGCTCCGGAAGACCAAACACATTACACAAACTCAACTTGCGGAATTAAACACGAATTACATGCTATGGGAAAAATTCAAAATGAGGGAAGCTCGAAGAGCCACTTTGTTCCACGCCATCGCACTCTCATCGTCCAGGAAACCATCAAAACGCTGAGATGGGATCTCTTACCGCACCTGCCTTATTCGTTAAGCCTGACCCCCTCAGATTGTCACTTGTTCAGGTCGATGGCTCATGGCTTGGCAGGGCTACACTTGGCCAGTTTCAAAGAAGTGCAAAATTGGTTGGATAAATGGTTTTAGTCCAAAGATGAGTCGTTTTATGTCGTGGTATTCATGTATTGCCAGAGAGATGGCAAAAAGTGTAGATAGCGAAGGACAATACTTTGAATAAACCATTTTTTATACTTCTATTGAAATCTTCCATTTTTCAGTTACTATTTGGTGCGGATTGTGGGCCAGCTTCGTCATTGGCCCGTACTTTTTTGTAAATGACGTTGGCAAGTCCATCAAATTAAAGGATATGGAGGTAGACGACACGTGTTTCCAGCAGGACGGGTTTACGTGGCACACAGTAGACGCAACGATGGACATTCTGCATGAACGATTTGAGGGTGGAGTTATCTCTCGTAGAGGTGACGTGAATTTGCCGCTAAAATCGTGCGACTCAGATAATTTTTTTCTTATGTGATACCAATACCATCACTCAAACACAGCCGGATCAATGCGGCAGAGTCATTGAAAATTGGACCACTTAGATCCGTGCCGCCGTGAGAAGCAGCAGCGGATATCTGAACGATGTTGAAAAACCATTAATAAATGATAATTTAACAAAACCGATCTTACAGATGGTCCGGAAATTACTTTCACAATCTTCGTCTGCCGATTCTTCTTTGTTTCGGTATATATAACCATCTCGATACTAATTCTTGCTCCCATTGCAATTCGTAATTCTAATTTTCACGTGACTTATGACGTACATAATAAGACTAACAGTTCATTAACTCAACATACACATAGTGCGCACGATTACATAATCTCGATTCAATTAAATCACAAAAATAATAAATTCCACCCAAAAGCGATTTTCCTAAACTTCTTATTCGTCATCAAGCACAGTAATATTAGATTAATCCCCTAGAAAGCAATCATTTTTGTATATACGAGCATGGCATGGCGTTTGAATGTTATCTGTATGTAAGTCATTCGTATCTCGATTTGGAATTTCATTTTCAATTTTTATCGAATTCGACGAATCAACAAAAATCGATTTCCACCCGCGCATACAATAAGATTCTTACGATATGGTTCGACATCACAGGATTTAGGAAAGATTCTTACATACGTGTAAGAAAATTGGGGGGATGACAAAAACGAATATTTTTCCAAAATATTTTGATTATGGAAAATTAATTTTGTTTTGTGTTTGGGTTTAATGACGACAGAGAAAACACCCTAAAACGATTAGGTTTTTTTTTGTTTATCTCGAAAATACACTTCGGTGATCACATTGATACAAAACAATTGCCTACACACATGCTATCGATGTGTATTAATAAGAAATTTAGTTTCTACTTCTCTCTGATGTGTACATATCGCAAATACGTCATCAATATCGTCATACCGATTCGGTTCGGCTTTTATTTGCACCGCTCTGTCAACAAATAGTAAACGCGAAATAAATATTTTGATAGAGATAATTGAAGTGTGTGCAAGAGAGCGCGCATCGGTGGCTGATAGTGAGAGTTCAAGCGCTGATGTGCTATGAATATTAGAGTTTCGGTGATAAATTATTGGCGCGCGATTTTACTAAGGCTAATGAAAATTTATAAGTGATTTGTAAAATTTGTGAAATGTGGGCGGCAGCATCTGAGTTGTTAATATAGTACAAGCATTCGAAATCAGTATACCGCGTCAGTATTTTGCGTCACGAATGTACGAATGTCACTCGTGAAGTAATCGCAATTAACTCGTTTCTGCCAGTAGAGATTTTAATTCTGCATTGTTTCTCTGATCATCCGCCAATTTTTCGTAACTGATTTCCGCACTCGAATGGACACTTTCTTTGCGTGATAAAAAATCCGCCATTACGTTTTCAGCGCCCCTAACGTGCCGGATATCGATGGTCATTTGGCTGATGTAATCGAGTTGCCTCGAATTTGAAATGTTTGACGGCATAATACATTACTATGAGCTCACGATCAAACGTGCTGTATCGAAGTTGCGATTTATCAAATTTTTTTGGAAAAAAACCTAACGCTTGAAGTCCGTTGTCAATGAATTGGTGAAGTACTGTACCAGCCGCGCTATCAAAACATCGCCATACAGCGAAAGCTCTGCCGTTTTTTATGGATGAGCGAGTTAAGTGTCTGCATTTCTCGCTATTTCCAAGAATCATTTTCAGTAATTTGACTTGAGTTGCCATCTCTCGTTAAACCGTATGGTTTCAATCGCCCGAAAACGATTCCCAAGTGTTCCTGATGCTCTTCAGACGTTGTCGAGACGATGCACACATCGTCAATGTACGCCAACACTAACTCGAGATCATGGCATACTTCTTGAATTAATCGCTGGAACGGTTGTGCAGCGTTGCGTAGGCAAACGTCATAAACTTAAACTCAAAAAGTCTGAACGGCGTCGTAATAGCCGTTTTTTCAATGTCCTCTTCTGCGGCTGGAACCTGCTGGAAAGTTTTTTGTAAGTCAACCTCTTAAAAAATGGTCTTCCCTTGCAAATTGCCAACGAAATCATTCATATACGGAATTCCGGCTTTCATCCATAATTCGATTTCCTTCCGTGCTTTTACGAATTTATCGGGCTCCAACGTCGAGGTTGAGCCTATACAGGATGTCCTATTGTGATAACTCGATCTACTATACTGGTAGTAGTTTCCCTTCCTGGCAGTGGAATCATCGTAATTTGCTAACTCTTCAAGTAGACCAGCGTAATTCAAATTCAACTGGTATGTTTTGTATTCGGTCGTGTTGTCGACAGTGACGCGCATACAATTTGAATTTAGGCCAGTGAGCGGGTCGATTATTTTTTTATCCATTCAAATCAGTTAGCAATCCGTATTAAGGCTGTGTGCCAAACTTAAGGTAAATCATTTACTACGGCAAAAACCGGTTTTAGGACAGATTTTTCGATCAGTTTGCCATAGAGTTTTTGAAAAATAATTGAATTTACCGAAAAATTTACTTAAAATTTACTTTTACCTTTAGTTTGGCACACAGCCTTAGTAATAAAATTTGCACCGATCATTGTGATTGTTACGTCTGCGATTAAAATCGTCCACGTGAAGTCACGTCTTAATCCGAGGTTTACCTTGAGTGTTGTAGTTCCAAACGTTTTGATTTTGGTGCCGTTTACTGCGAACAATTTGATTTCCGATGGTTTACAATAGCCTACCGACCAACTGCGTGGCATGAATAATATTTCGGTGCCTGTATCAATCAAAAATCCGATATTCGTAGTATTGTAGTAAATTTTTAATCGGTCAAGTGTCATCGCATGCGAAATCGGTTTGCTTTAGCGGCAAATTTCCAATGTAACCAACAATTTGGATGCTCCGAATGGGAGTTGGAGGGGCACGTGGTCCATTAGCTTTCAATGAATTACTACTACCGCGGAAATTTTCCAATTTTCGTTCAAGCTAAGCCACTTGAATAGACAAATTATGTAGTAAACTGATTTCGGACGATGCTTCCCCAGTAGTTCCGGGTAGTCATGCACTCCAGAGATCTATGAGTGCAATTTTCGTTAAAGAATCGGATGGCAAATTTTTTAATTTTTGATATACAACTAGGTCGGTTTTGCATCGCCAAGTTGTACAATGTTTATCGCTTCCCGGAATGTTTTTTGCTGCATGCTTTCCTTTTCTGGAACGTGACTGATTTCCGTTTGTGTATCTCCCAAATCGCTTAGCGGAATTTGTGCCATTACCGAACAATACTATTTATTATTCGTGGTAACATTGCTGGATTCAAACCAGAATTCCAGGCTTACAAAATATACACTAGGGTGCAAAAAAATCGCACATTGCTCAATTTTCCACAAAAGTTTAAAAATATCAAAAAAATCCAATATTTGTTTAATTTTTTTTTAATGCAGATTCAAAGTCTATTTCAATACCTATCTAGTAGTACCTTTTTTGTATTTATACGTGCCATCTACCTGATTTTTGGGGGGAAACATCTGAGGTACACGTTTTTGTGAATTTGTCAGCATGGAAATTAGGGGTAAAATCGAATTAAATCATGGAAAAAAAACAAAAAAAAAAACAAACAGTTTTATTAATAAGAAGTATTCCCTCCCCTGGCCCGAATGACAGCTTCCATTTGATGCTGCATTGATTTCACCAAAGTTTTCACAAAATCTTGATGTATCGCCTCCCATTCCTCCACGATCGTAGAGTACTTCTTTTCAACTCGTTCCATAAATGTTCGATAGGATTGAGGTCCGGGCTTCGAGCTAACCACTCCATAACAGGCACATCCACCTCTTGAGCGTACTGGTATACTACACCAGCCGTATGCGGTCTTCCATTATCCTGCATACACAGAAAATTTTCACCAATAAACCCTCAAAAGGTACAACGTACTCCTCGAGTACTTCCTCAATGTACCGTTGAGAATTCATTCCTCTTGATCGACAGCCAGTATTGGCTCGTGTGATGAATACAAGATCTGTCTTCATCTCTAATGATATGCCTCCCCAGAACATGCACGATTCATCGCCATATGAGACACGTTCTTCAATGCTAACATTGTGCATATCGCTCACCTTGTCTTCTGTATACTTCCGCGCCCATCTGTGCCATATAAACACATCCTGCACTCGTCAGCGAACAGGACTTGTTTTCCATTCTTCTTCTGTCCAATTCAAATGCTTTCGAGTGAACGCACGAGGGGCTCGTCGGATGGGCTGCGGTCAATTTCGGCCGATTTGCTGGTCTGTGTGCAGTCAGAATAACTTTTCGAAGTCGTCTTCTAACTTCTTGGAGATTGTTACAAGAAAGCGGTCATCACGCTGTGCTATAGCACGAGGTCGGCCAGATCCTTGCCTTGAATTAGTGCAATCTCTTGTGCGTCTACCTCTGGTGTGGTATCCATTTCATTGCTCAGGTAGAAGACGTAATCAATAGAGGTTTGTTTAGGCTAAGCGTTGATATGCGAATGATCACAATTTGAAAATTAAATTATTTTTAGAATATAATTCGAAAGCCTGCTAAATGCTTTTGACAAAAAATCAGTTTGTTGGCATGGTACAAGTACAAAAAACGGTACCATTGGATAGGTAGTGAAATAAACTTTGAATCTGCTTTAAAAAAAATTAAACAAATATTGGATTTTTTTGTTATTTTAACCTTTTGTGGAAAATTGAGCACTGTGCGATTTTTTTGCATCCAAGTATAGTTGCATTCTGTTTAGACTATCGTCCAGCCTCGGCATTAGCAAACGTGGAATCGTAGCATTTGCTTGTATGTAGACGGTGGGCACTCCTTCGTTATCTTCATCATTGACAGCCCTTTGAGTTTTTTCACATATTTTTGACTGTATCACTATTTGTTTATCACTTTCGCGTGTTTAAATCACGTTGGGGTCACCACTTTGGGATTAAAACAATATTTTTATTTATTTAATTTTATTTTAACCTCTGAAAAAGTCTACAGTACGCGAATAAAAAAAATCCTCGAAGATTAAATCTGGTTCTTGCAAAATTCTTTAATTTTTTCTCACACATCTTTCGACTGTTTTTGAACTCCCTCATTGGGGAATCACAAAATATAGATTTGCATTTGCAGATATTATTGCTTAAGCTACACAGGGGCGGAATCATGAAAAATGACCGGAAATTTTTAACGGATTGAAAAATATTTTCAAAAATACTCGAACTAAACTATTTAAGATTGTCTTAATGGTTGAGAGGTGCAGAATAAATGTAACTCAGATTAGTTTTTGATAACGAGTGATTTATATATTTGAAAGAGATTTCCATACAGAAATGCTCAATAATGAATAGTGGTCGGAAAAATTTTGATTGGTTCAGATTTCTGAAAAATTCGAGCAGAGAGTCGACCAGTGAGTCCCAGGTCCCTTTCTATAACTTTTTTATGGGTTCGCAGAATTTTTATTAAAGAAGGTCATCTGGTGGGACTGGAACCATTTTAATTATTTTTCGGCTCGACCGATGTTCATAAAAATTGCGGTGATATGGGGAAGCAAAGTTCAAATTCCCCACCTAAAGGCTTCCGTTTAGGAAGCCTTTAGGTGGGGAATTTGAAATGCAAGGAAACGTTAACAATAAGTTCTGATTTCTAGATAATTCATTTGGTAGTCCTCCGAATGGTCCGTCATGGTGCACCATGTTGCTTGATGATGCATATTGTTGATGGATTTTGTGTCATGTTGGGCCTGGGCTCTTCTTTTAAGATTTTATTTGGCTTGAACGATTTTGATAAAATGTGATGGGACATTTTTAGTGTGCATTTTTGTTGGATGTTTCAACATGTTGCTTGATGTAGCAGCTTGTTGCGTTTTCGAGTAGCGGAAAATGATTACGATCGGTCCAGATTGCGGGGAAATTCATTTTATGTGTGCGGTAGGGACTAAAGTTCTAGTATTTAATTATTTCGGCTCCCCTGATTTTCGGATGTTTTCGAGTGCCAGAAACGAATAGTGATGAGCCCTGATTACATTTAGGGCGTCATCCAGTGGGAGCCGGGTTCCATTATTCAGTTTTATTCGGCACGATCTTGATAAAAATTGTTGAAGGAGGAGTTCAAAAGCCAGGAATCGATTTCGATGGGTTGTACTCTGTACTCTCGGGAAAACTTGGCTAGAGGATTCTAGGTGGTCCTCAAGCCGTCTTTAATTTTAAACATTCAGCTGTTTTCGTTTTATTTTTAGAAAATTATGTTTTCAAACATGTTTTGCGCTATTTTACAGAAACACCAACAACTATACGGTTTGAGATTACCGAAATACGAAACACACACACAAACGCACATCATATGACAGATTGATTTTTGGAAGCAGTTAACTGGATGATTATGGGTGGTGATGGGTTTTGCTTCAGAGTACAAAAGTGGGCCGAAAAGCCATTTTTTATTAACAGCTTGTAAGAAAACTTATTTAATAATACACATACGTGAAGCCATCAAGAGGTTTATATCCGGCAAAGTGCTGAAAATGAAAGTGGTTAAAATTGGGGAGACTCTACAGCAAATATTGAAAGACTATTATATTATGAAAATGCTGCTTTCCGCAAGGCAAAAATTAAGGAACAACTAGTCGGTTCTGACAAAGGCCAACGCGGCATTTTCTAAATATTTGTTTTTGATTCCTGTAATCGGGTGCAACTATCTACTATAAAAAAATCGAATCGATGCATCTGAACCTTGATTTTTATTTGTAAAGACTATTTTAGGAGTGATTGCAAAATGACAACAATGCAAGCCATATAATTTTATGAGCAAACCTCGACATTTATGGGGTAAACTTGCAACGTAACCGTAAGAGTTATCAAAGCTCTTATAAAAATTATCAAAGATATCAAATGCCTGATAAAATACGTAATTCTCCCACTGGCGTTATATGAATCCATCTTAGATACCGGACATGATATGGGGACCTAAATGTTGTATGGGAACTTCCTTACGGATAGTTGATCCGAGCAATATTTATGTTCGGCTAGTGCCGAAAGGTCACAATTAAAATGAGATTTTAAGAGGCTTTTCAGGGGAGAACCACACGTGGGCTTTTCTTCTATTTTGCTACTTTTAAATTCTCTATTTGAATTCCTCGTCCCAATTTGTTTATGGTTGGCTGGCGACCAAATCTGGTTACAATTTTTGATTATGAACAATTGTTAATCAAGTGTTTTTTTATTATAGAAAATGATCTTTACATTTCGCTTATGTTAATAAGTCTGGTCAAATTAATAAATTTGAAGTTACATCCGCTCAAATTCTTAGATCTAGAGTGGAGTTGGAATTATGAACAACAAGAAGCATTAGGTTATATAAAGTGAACATCAAACGACACGTTGCAACACTAATGGTACTCTTACTATGACGTCAACAAAATGGTGAAGTTATCGGTTGATGCAAGCCAAAATGCAATCGGAGTCTATATTTGAGATCATTTTCAAAAATTCCATTCAGAACGCACCACTGAGACTACAGCAAATATTGTTAGACGTAGTGCAGTATATACAAAACATTAAGGGCACCACAGTGCAACCACAGATATTGAAAAGGAGGAAGAATATGCAGTAAACATAATACTTTCAATTAACGATCAGCTTGCTCCTGCCATAATCAATCAAATCAAACGGATTGGGTCTCATAATTTTCCAAAAATGGGATGGAGAAAACTGATCGAACATTTTATTGAAGTTTGGTTAATCGGCCTATAAAACAACGTCATTATCCGGTCTCCTCAGCAAAACGCGTATTAATCTACCAAGCCTATCAAGTGAGAGTAGCAGCTCGTGGAGCTCTCCTGTTGTGCTAGCATTAAACCCGGAAAGAATGGACTATGCTTAGATTCGAGAAATGTAAATTGTAATACAAAAAAGATGTCTATCCACTACCGCTGATTGGTGGTTAGTCATTTAAAATGTAAACTTTGTGTTGAGATTTATTTACGAGTTACGAAATGTTCGAATGAGAAACTGAATTTTCCTAGCATCAAAATTGGTTAGTACAGAAATACCCAAGTATCATTTCGCTAGATTTGTTTGTGGTTAGTAAAACAAATCATATTGATAGTATACCGTTTGAACGGGGAGAAGACTCGATGGCTCTTAGCATACAAACCCACCAACACTATACACTATATGAAAGTAAAATTTTACTCCCGCGTACACCTCATTTACATAAAAATCGTGTTTTAATCAAATAAACATAAAAATATTTAATTTACAAAATTACGATCTGCCTCCAATTATGTTGTGCCGGGTCAGTTCTCATCGTGTTGCATACATAAGTTTTATAAGTTTTTAAACTGTTCGCCCACACATGAATCGTGTTCTACATGAAAATTGGGTCAACCAAATTTAGCATGAAATAGTCTCTCTAGACCTAAATAATAATATAGATTACACATGAGTTATCATATTATGTCTAAAATTAATCCCATCTATATAAATTATACATTGAAACGTATGTATAGTTTCCATATACCCGAATGACGTACGTACGTATGTACATCACATATGCAATATAATATGAACTAAATGAAATGGAATTTGATTCAATCGCACATAGAAAAAAAAAAACCTACGCAAACCTATTACAGCGTATAGAGTTAGTTATTGCGCAGTGTTTCCCAAACTAGTTGGGATTTTGGTACTGTTGCCTTACCTATCTCGAATATAAAATATTTAATGTTTTGGAATCGTAATTTATTGGTTGAGAAAGTATATTGTCAACGGGGACCTTAATCAGGAAAATCACAAATTTTCGGACCGCCTATATTTTGACAGATTTTTCAAAACATTTTCGAACCCCCACCTTTTATGTATAACTGTACTCTACAATCTGAATGCAAAACTCGAATTGTCTGCCTAAATGAATCTCATTATAAACCCGAATTCGATAGATAATCAGAAAGTAATGTTTCCATTAACAGGTCTACTAAAACAACGCCACTGTGTCTACTCCACATTATGGAGGTGGAAGTAGCCTTAGGCCATAAGATTACAGTTGATTTTTGTAAATAACTTCTTATTCAGAGATGACAAGTCTCGATCGAACTATACACGGATACCTCTTGTTAATATTGTCACGTATTTGTGCTGACAAATTCGGTTCCTATCTAATCTAGTGATATGAATCGAATTTGAATAATGTAATAGAATCGTTATTTACACCGCTTCCGGAATATTCCTGAACCTTGGAGTAGTTTTAATTTAAATATAAATAATTCTCACTATTATATATTATTAATTCTTAAACCTAGCTGTCACTAGTCTCACAAAATAATTTAAGTCATTTTCTTTAATATTTAGAAAATGACTAACATTTTTTGATGAGCAATTTTCTCTGAGTAAATGTGTCGCCTACCCTGAATTGTTTACCCATCAAACCAATAGACGGGATCGTTACATTACCCCCTTTAAACCTGTTCATCTCGAACATAATCTAAACTACCACCTCTGTTGAATTAAATTTTGAACTATTCGATAAAATTTTGCATAATATTTGAATTTATAGCGAGGATTTTGCATTATTGATTGTCGTTGATTAAATTTTTTTTCCGATTTATAAATTTGAAGAGTGGAACGCTTTGAAAGGGCTAAGTGATGATGAAACTGAAGTGGAAGGTTTAGTAAGAGGCATAGATGTTACAGGTAAAAACTGGGATCAAAAATTATATACATACTTGTTTAAAATTAGAGAAAGATAATCCGTCTTGGAGATCGTAGCATACCCACCGTTGTTGACTATGCACAGGAATTAAAACTATTTCAAACCCAAGCCCCAGAGATTAGTAAAATTTTGGAGGACGATCGTGTCATAAAATACAATATTTTAGTACATGTTAAAAACAGAATTAAGCACTTTAAAGACAGGACGTGCAGGCTTAAAGGGTGCTTCCACCAGGATAACAACGTAAATAAAATAATAAACCAATGGCGACGTTTCGAGCAACTATATTCGAAATCTGTTTAGAAAAATACACGCCACATCTGGCGACTATAGAAAAAGAAAAAATGTGTACTCCGGTTTCTACTGTTATTGAGACATTAAGCGAACTTCAACTAGAAAGCAAGACTCCCATTTTATCAGTAGTGGCTACTTCAGTTATGCCGCAACTAACCATATTTTGACAACATTTACTCGAGACAATACTCAGGTCGCCCCGGTGGCAAAGTGGTCAGCATGCTCGCTCCAGCGACCGAAGGTCCCGGGTTCAATTCCTGGTGGTGACTAGGAAAAAATTTCACGGCTGGTTTAGGATCAATGAATTAATCACTCATTATCCGAAATGAAAATATGATTATGAAACTTAATCTGAAGTGGCCAAATCCCTTGATGGGATATAGTGCCAGAGAGAGAGAGAGAGAAATACTCAGATGACGTGGAGTAGAAATTCAGTTAACATAAAACCTTTATCCGCTTCGGTGATAACTGGTACTATTCCTAAAATTTCTAATCGCCACCTAGAAACTAATAATTATAAGTTTCCTGTTGATAAACCAAACATGGAATTTCGAAAGGTTTCGGTTGACCATTCGAACAAATTTACACCCGAGACGTCCAACCGGCAAACTTATAATTATGAAATAGATCCGATACCCATACCAACGCCAGCAACAATGCCACATTTGATCAAAACTGAGCCAAAATGGAATATTAGTTTTTCTGGAACTAAAAATGGGTTGGACGTGCTTGATTTCGTTTGCAGGCTAGAATCGTTTGCAAGGCGTGAACAGCTACCTACAAGCCAAATATTTTCCTTTATACCAAATTTCTTCAGAGGTGTGGCAGAGAAGTAGTACTGGGTTTTTACTCGTAACTACCCTCACGCAACGTATAATTATTTAAAATATAGCGTTTCAGTAGTGTAGAGACAGAACGCGCCACCCAACGAATTATAGAAACTCGCAAACAAAAGCTTAGTGAATCAATAGGTGACTTTATTCTTCAAATTGAGAGTATGAACCATCGCCTTAATCGTCCTTTTCAAGAATTAGAACTTTTAGGTATAATCCGCGAATACATGAGTTACGACCTGCAACAGATGATGATACACATGAATTTCACGTATGTTGAAGAGTTGCGAATGATTAGTCCTTGGCCACCTCATCAGTATATAAAGACAGAACAACCACATATTTTGATGGACGAGCCTAGCTTCTATATTGAGGCGATGCCAAAACAATCGAATAACTCCTCGAATCCTCCAACTAGCTTTACCATCGCAAAGACTCTTTTGTTACGGTTGTGGAGTTCCGAACACCATCAAACCACAGTGTACCCATTGTCAAGGTATAGCGACAAACCCGTTACCGGGCGTGAACAGAACGGGTATGACTCGACCGGCTTTAATTTTGATCCGAACTCAGACCTCTTCGGCAGCACCCGAGAAATATATTTCGCTCGGAGTATGTCTTCCCTGATACAGATAACACTTTCGCTCGTGGCAATATTGACACAAACGTAATCGTAAAATAATATTCCAGAAATATAAAATATTGGAGAGACCGACGAAATTTTATGCGAGCCTGTGCTGAAACCTTTATTTGAACTGAAACCGATCAAAGACTGTACGTTATAATTGAAATTAATGGGATGCATTTTCGTGGCCTGGTGGGTAGCGGGGCATCTATAAGCATCCTCGGAAATGGTGCAAGGGAACTGTTGTGTGAAATCAATGCTAATTATCAATCAATCACAGCGGAAGTACGAGTATCCACGGCAGATGGTTCAAAAAGCAAAATCGTAGGTTTTGTGGATCTAAAAGTTAAATTCAATAATAAAACCAATTTTATTCGATTCTTTCTTGTTCCTACTTTACAAGGACAAATGTACCTGGGTATAGATTTTTGGAATACCTTTCGTATTATGCCAATATTTGTGGACTCTATAGAACCACCTTCATGTATAGATCTGGAGGATAATAAACATATCCTAACCCCTACTCAATCGATTGCATTAAATAAAATTCTTGATACGTTACCATCTTTTGAAAAGACCAACTAGATGTTGGTGATAGTCCTCCCATCAAGCAGCGGCATTACTCGGTTTCTCCGGCGATTCAGAAGCTGTTGTGCAATGAGCTCGAGTTCATGATCGTCTTCAGTTGTGCTGATTCGGAAACTTAACAATGTCAGGTGAAAGGTCAATACTGTGACAAAAAAAGATGGGTATCCCCTGTCGTTAATTAACGGACTTCTCGGCAGGTTAAACTCAACAAAGTACATCTCCAGCATTGACCTAAAAGACGCCTTCTGGCACATACCACTCGCTCTTTCATCTAGAGACAAAACGGCGTTCATAGTGTGAAAAACAATTAAAACTCTTAGAAGTAGTATTAAAACGTCTTTCCAATAGGAGACGGTGGCTTAAAAACAGATCCCAAAAAAGTAAAAACCAAATTATGCGCAAGTCATAGCTCCGATCACTAACCTCTTAAAAAAGCAGGTCAATATCGTTTGGACAAGCAAGGCCCAAGTAGCTCTGGAGAAGCTAAAATATTTATTAACAACAGCTCCATTATTAATAATTCTCGATTATTCGAAACCTTTCTGGATTTGATGCGACGCTTCCTAAACTGGGATGGGAAGCATTCTTTTCCAGAAAGATCAAAAAAATTACGAAAGACCAATCTGCTTCATGTCGAAAAAACTTAATCAAACACAGATCAACTATAGTACCACTGCAATAGTATGCCTGGCAGCTGAGCTTAGTATTAAAAAGTTTAGACCTTACATTGAGGGATATCAATTTACCATTATAACAGACCGCTCAACCCTAAAATGACTGATGGCCCAAAATGTTCTAAATGAAAAACTGACCCGCTGGAGCCTAAAGCTACAGGCTTACCGTATATATTGCAATTCGTTGAACCTCCAAATTCCACCATTCGTTTCCTTGGTTGCTTTCAACGACCAAGAATATGTAAACTCCTTCATTTAAAATTTCAGCGGAAAGGATCTATATTTAAAAAGGAAACCTTCCAGAACCATCTCTCTCAGACATACCTAATCGGAAAATTTGGATTTCGACAAGCATGACTGACCACTTAATCAGGAAATTACATTAGAATCCACTCGCATCGCATGAAGGAATAACAAAAACCTTAGCGTGGCTAAGACAATATTTCTACTGGTATGAAATAAGACGTCAAGCTTACGACTTTGAAAAAAATTGCGACGGCGAAACTTCATTCGCTTCCCGACCAAGAGAACATGTATACGTGGATCTTATGTTTCCGTATCCAAATGCAGAAATTCGTACATCTTAGTCGTATTAGACCAATTCACTAAATTTGTATTGTTAAAGCCATGGAGCTCCAGTACTACGACTAAAATAACAAACTATCTATGAAACAAGGTATTTCTGGTTTTTGGAATACCCAAGATAATCCGTACTGACAATGGACCTCAATTTATTAGCAAAAAATTTCAAACTCTGCTAGCTGAATTCAACATTACTCATACCAACTCAAACGCGAATTCAAACGCGTCTGATAGTGTAAATCGTTCCGTTGTGTTCGCCATTCGAGCTTATATGCAAGAAGAACCAGACCATAAAACGTAGGATAAATCACTGCCGGAAATTCATTGTACCCTGCGAACAGCAATACACCAATCTACTAAATATTCTCCGATATCCCAAACATTATAATCTTCGTACTCGACACATCCAATTCTATCCGGGACAAACAGTATACTATATATACGGCAACATCCTCAAAGTGATACATCCAAGAATGTTTGTGCAAAACTTTTCTCAATATAAAGGCGGTGGTAGATCAGAAAATGGGCATGCAGAGATGAAAATGGAAAAGTTCTAGGAAAATACCACACTAAAGATTTGAAAACATGATTAATGTATAAATATTTGTACGAGTATGTATATTAAAACCATAATATTAAAACTCAGATTTGAAATTAATTACCTGACGAATGAATCAGCTATTATTTTCGAATCTACCCTGTACACATTTCAATTGAAGCCTGAATAAATTCCAATGGCAGTTACTTTGTGACGCAAGTACTTTACCTCTGTTCTGAAGAGGGAACATTTATTAGAACTTAATTTTAAGACTTCAGCTAGCTTTCTCGTGTGCTCGTCGAAAGTTTTTCCCCCAATATCGTGTAAACGTATAAAACAAGATGAAATCCTTCTAGTACGCCTCCGCACTAATCGTTCAAAAGTGACTGAGGCATTACAAAATTCAAACGGCATTACAATAAATTGGCATAAACCGTTTCTTACGCTAAATGCAGTTTTCTCGCGATCTTCCTTTTAAACTTCTACCTGCCAATAGCCACTTTGAAAATTTGAGTGGAAAACAATTCTAGCGCCTAATAATGTGTCTAATGTGTCATTGATTTGTGGTAATGGTTAGCTATTCTTTTCAATAATCTATACAAAATCTCATGCTGCCATCCTTATTTTCTACCATCTTTACCTGCGAGCTCTGATAAACCACTTCTTGTTTTACCAAATACAATCTTTTAGGTGCTTGGCGAATCGGTTTGTCGATTTCGATGTCAAATCTGTGTTTAGTGGTTTCGTAAAATTCGATTTCGTATTTTTCTTGGTTCATAACACGGCGGATTATACGATTTACCAATTTTACGAAATCAAAATAATGTCATTATAGGCCCCCAGATTTCGGGAAAATTCGTTCAAAAGGTGAAATGGTGGGTCAGGGTCCCTTTTTTAATTTTATTTATAAAAATTAATTAGCGGGGGGTTTCGTTTGCTAGAAATCACGTTAGGTGTTAATTCGTTCAGAAAGTCGTCTGGTGGAGCCCTATTCGTAAATTATTTTTCTGTACTCGCACGATTTTCCATAAAATGCTGGAGGAGCGTTTCAAGTACCTTAAGCCTGTTGTCATTTGTCCAGATTTCGGAAAAACTCATTTAGAAAATTGCGGTATAAGAGAAAAAAAAAAAGCTCTAACGATTTTGATAAAAATTGGTTGATAGGGATTTACGGGTACCAGGAATCAATTTTGATGAGTCCTTATTCATGGTGGTTCTTGAGCCTGGAGATTTCGTTTAACATTCTATTTGGCTTGAACGATTCTGATAAAATTTGTCAGGGTGTTACGTAATCAATCTTTTTAAATCAAACTAATACGAACAAAATATAGATCCATTCCGCCTATGTCGTTTTGATTTGGCTCGTCCTACTTAACTGTGAGACTATATAAATTATATTATTATTGTTAAGAGTTAGGTACATAATATATATTTTTGTACATAATTAGTACATAGGGCTTAGAATTCTACAAGTATATATTCATTAACCGGATTTTGTATGGGTCAATAATTAATTGTGATTGTATGGGTTACATAATTTTATTGTGGAAGTCGACGAAAAATAAAAATTTTGGGAGGATCGGGAGTGATACTTAAACATTGTGATCGAGCAGTACGCTCAATATAATAACTACATAATTATAATAAACAGTGAATAAAAAAATAATAAAATTTTGTGGTTGTTTATGTGATGTTAAAATTCGTTTCTTTGAATAAACCTTATTTTAATTGCATTGCAATAAACATTGAAAAAAACTTGAATATAAAAAAAAAAACCTCATTGAATAGTGGGAAAAAAACTGAATAAAATAAAGTGAGAACCGATATTTCGTGCACGAACGGTTAAAGATAAAAAAAAAACTGTTTCCCGCGAGCATGGGCACTTAGGAATTATAACAGTGGTTAATGATATGCATGTACGACATCATCTTGCCCGGGATAAAAATATATGAGTGTATATGAACATTAGTTATCAATATCATAGATAACGTAAATTAATTTATTTTTCTAAAATATAACTTTACGAATAATAATACAAACTAGCTGACCTGTGACTGAATAATCAGTCACGTGAATACATTTTGTTGAATTTTTGGTTAAGAAATGATTAAGAAGACTTTTTAAGATGTAAATTTGATGCACTTTTATTAAACTTTTATCGAAAGTAAATTCATATACGTGGTTAATTTTTAAATCTTAAACGGCAAGCACGCGCTCAAATGTACACAGTATGAGTTACGTGTAAAGTCAAATATTCATATCTCAAACAGGAAGCGCGCGCTCAGGATCACATGATCACTTACGCACCCAAACTAAATATTAAAATCTCAAAAGGGAAAAGCACACAATTGCTGAGGCAAACTTTAATCTAAATATTTCATAAGAAATGTACAAAAGGATAATAAAATAGTAGTAGAAGGTAGATAATAAAATAGTAAAATACATTACAATTTACATGCACAGAATCTCTTCAAAAAATACATTCTTTGTTGTGATGCGGCCATCCCGATCAGCTGATTGATCGCTTGTCTCAACGATAAACACCTTGAGTCCGTCAAATGAGCGGCATCGTGAAAAGGCCACATACATCTGATCATGCGTAAATACCGGGGCCGGCAAGTACACTTCTACCTTCTTCAAGCTTTAACCCTGACTCTTGTTGATGGTTATCGCGAACGCGAGCTGAACCGGAATTTGAAGGCGAGACATTTTGAATGAAAAGATGCCTTCCGATGGTGAGAGCTTAATGCGTGGGATGAGAACGCGCTCGCCTTTTGAGAAGCCAGTCAGCACCTCACATTCCAGAATGTAGCAGTTTATTTTTGCGACGCACATGCGTGTTTCATTGATTCAACCCTTGCTAGTATTCAGATTCCTCATCAAACGAACGATCGCGTTAACCTTTAGCGGGATGGCATGGCGCGGCAATCCGGACCCTTCAATCTTGTTGAGAAACTCGACGGGTAGGCGGAGTTCCTTATGTATGTCATCACTCCCAAGTTTATCAGCACTATGTTTGACTTCTTATTCGTCGGGCAGGAGGTCAAGCACCTGCTGATTGGTTAGCGCGCAATCATCATTCTTGGGTGCAAGGATGGTGCGCTCCTCGATGGTTCCCTCGATTCAGGTAGTCACCACACATGAGGATGATTTTCCCAGAACACCCACTACCCGTCTATGATTGTGAGATCTGCTCCTGGCAAGATTTAATTGAATTTAAATCGCGCGTCAACCATTAAGCAACTTTGAATTTGAATCGCGCGCCACTAATTTGAACAAAAATATTTGCTTTTTGGTCGTCCCATAAAATTCTCAAATGTTGCAAGATTTCACGCGCACAAAAAGTTGGAAATTTTCTGAAACCACCTGAGGTACCCATTTCGGGTACTTTCCGGTGGAGTTTTTCCGATTTTTCTAGCCCACGCACAGCGCAATATTTATGTCGACATACCCTGAAAAAATCTAACGGATCGGATCATATTTAGAGTTGATTATGAAAAAATTATTAAGAATATTAATATAATAGATAGAAGATAGATAGAAGGTAGATAGAAGCTGACCTGTGACTGAATAATCTGTCACATGAATACATTTTATTGAATTTTTGGTTAAGAAATAATTAAGAAGATTTTTTAAGATGTAAATTTGATGCACTTTTATCAAAAATAAAGTAAATTCATATACGCGGTTAATTTTTAAATATTAAATAGAAAAAGTGTCATGACAAAATTGTATTTTTACACTCACAACTATTAACACCAAAATGTATGTAAAATCATTTTATGTTCTCTGTTTTGTTTAATTGAGATTCAATTACAAATTTTCTACTCATTTTGTCATCAGAGTGGTATGACAAAAACATCGGCAATTTTAATAAATTTTGTCATTGTCACGGTGTAATGCGCATGATCATAGATTCAATATAAACATATTTTGTCATGGCATTCTGGCGTCGTGACAAAATTTTGCTGAAAACACCTGAGGCACCCGTTTCAGGTACTTCCCGGTGGAATTTTTCCGATTTTTCTAGCAAAGGCACACCGCTATATTTATGTCGACCTACCCTGAAAAATTTAAACGGATCGGATCATGTTTAGGGGTCATTTTAGCGTTGAGTTTGAAAAAATTAAGCGTATTAATATAATAGACTAGCTGACCTGTGACTGAATAATCAGTCACGTGAATACATTTTGTTGAATTTTTAGTTAAGCAATAATTAAGAAGATTTTTTAAGATGTAAATTTGATGCGCTTTTATCAAAAATAAAGTAAATTCATACACGCGGTTAGTTTTTAAATCTTAAACGGCAAGCACGCGCTCAAATACACACAGCATGACTTACGTGCTAAGTCAAATATTCGTATCTCGAAGCTCGGGAAGCTAGCGCTCGGGATCACATGACCACTTATGCGGCCAAACCAAATATTAAAATCTCAAAGGGAAAAGTTAACAATTGCCGAGGCGCTAAATTTTAATCTAAATATTTAATAAGAAATGTACAAAAGGATAATAAAATAGGAATTTACATTATAATTTTTATGCGCAGAATCTCTACAAAAACAACATTATTTGTTGTGATGCGCCCATCCCGATCAGCTGTTCGATCGCTTGTCTCAACAATAAACACCTTGAGTCCGTCAAATGAGCGGCATCGTGAAAAGGCCATATACATCTGACCGTGCGTAAATACGGGGGCGGGCAAGTACACTCCTATCTTCTTCAAGCTTTGGCCCTGACTCTTGTTGATGATCATGGCTGGACCGGAAATTGGATGCGAGACATTTTAAATGAGAAGATGCCTTCCAAGGGTGAGAGTTTAATGTGTGGGATGAGAACGCGCTCGACTTTTGAGAAGCCAGTCATCACCTCACATTCCAGACTGAAGCGGTTTATTTTCGCGACGCGGATTGATCACTCTTAACTTTATCAACACTATGTTTGACTTTTTGTTCGTCGGGCAATAGGTCAAGCACCTGCTGATTGATTAGCGCGCAATCATCATTTTTGGCCTTTTGGGTGCAAGGATGGTGCGCTTTTCGATGGTTCCGTCGGCTAGTGTTGTGTTGATACCACCATACACGAAATCGTGATCGATTCAGTTCGAGCATTGCCATTTCCAACAGAAAGCAAGTATTGCGCAAACTCGTCCTAATCTCATCAACGCGCATGTTCTTGGTGAGTGTAAATATGTTTACCAATTTCAAAAGCGAGTTCAGCTTGATGGTTCATTCGCAAGTTCGCGCATCCAACCTTTGGTACTACAGGCAAACACTGTCGGAAGTCACCACACATGAGTATGATTTTTCCATTGAATGGAACACTCTCTTCCGGCTTTCCTCTGTACAGACCTCTCGTAACAGTCTGTCTATGATTGTGAGCGCTGCCCCTGGCATGATGCTCGCCTCGTCTATCATGAGGAGTCGCGCGCTTTTCAAATTGGCAGCGTGCGAGAAGTTTGGCTTCATTGATTAAACTGATGACTCATCCATTGGAACCGGCAGTTTGAAAATGTTATATAGAGTACGGCCACCTTCCATCATGCTCGCAGCGATTTTAGTGAAGGCGGAGCAAATGGACTCCAAGCAATCCCCTTTGGCAAATGCAATGAGTAATTGCAATACAAATGTCTTGCCACACCCGACGGAAGCGTCAACGTAAAAGACCTTTGCTGAGATCGATTCAGATTCGAGCGCGGGAGGTACAATCGGATCATGTTTAGGGGTCATTTTAGGGTTGAGTATGAAATTTTATGTAAGAGTATTAATAAAATAGAAGATAGATAGATAGAGTGTTATGACAAAATTGTATTTTTACACTCACAACTATAAACACCAAAATGTATGTAAAATCATTTTATGTTCTCTGTTTTGTTTACAATTACAAATTTTCTACTCATTTTATCATCACAGTGTGTCATCACAAAAACATCGGCAATTTTAATAAATTTTGTCATTGTCACGGTGTAATGCGCATGATCATAGATTCAATATACACATATTTTGTCATGGCATTCTGGCGTTGTGACAAAATTTTGCTGAAAACACCTGAGGTACTCGTTTCAGGTACTTCCCGGTGGAATCTTACCGATTTTTCTAGCAAAGGCACACCGCTATATTTATGTCAACCTACCCTGAAAAATTTAAACGGATCGGATCATGTTTACGGGTCATTTTGGCGTTGAGTTTGAAAAAATTAAGCGTATTAATATAATAGATAGATAATATGAATATAAATAAAAATATTAATCTGCATAAAAATCGACATACAATACGTAGGCAAACGTAGGTGATCAAGGTAAAAACGATCACGCCAAGCCAATCGCCGTTAAAGTGACCAAGTTAGTTGTCCGTTGGTTACGAAGTTTGCTGATTTTTGAATATTACGACGGGATTTACTACGGAGGAGACAAAAAAAAACTACGATATCGGATCCGCAACGCTACGGGTAAACCCATACAAATCCCAAATCGCAAGTTTTTATTTTTTTATATTATTATATTTAATACTGTTCTAGTTAGCTTTCAATTATGCAGTTAAGAAATTAATTCAAAAATAATTTTTATACTTAGTTTTTATTTAAACAAATTATGAATTTATGAATACAAGTATATATTTCATTGATTCAATCTGGCCAGATTATTGTGTGCTTTAGAAAATAGTATATGTTCTTAATTTTATGTAAGGCTTAAATTAAAACGATTTTTTTTTATAATTTTGAGCCGCCATTGGCGGGCTAACATTTTTCTTGTATTTTTTTTTATTAATTTCAATTTTTTTTGGGTTTTGGAATGAATCTACATATTTTCAATAAATGTTACTTTTAATATTCAGTGTAGAAAAAAAAATTAATTTTTTTATTTAATCATGGAAATGGTTGCCTAAATTTTGGTATCATCCGCTGGTAATGTGATTCCGTTTTCTCTCTGCAGTATAAACCTTCTAAAACCTTGAAATGTACTCAACCCCGTGCAGCAATTACTAGCTCTATCTCGGTCCACATAAACCCCCCCCCCCCAGCCACTGAAAGCTAGCCGGCTGAAATATGCTGCGTGGATTAGCGGAGGTAGAGTCTGCAACGTCTATCATTTACGTTTTAATTGAAGTGTGAATGATACCTGTTACAAGGGTGGTGTTTTCGAATGCAAGGAAACGATTACTAGGAGTTATGATTTCTGCATAATTCATGTCATATTACATCATGTTGCGTGATGTTACTCCATGTTGCTTAATGTTACATTTTGTTGGGTAATGTCGCGTGATGTTTCACTATGTTGCCTTATGTTCGCTCGGGGTCTTCTTTTTAACATTATGTAGATTGAACGAATTTAATAAAATTTGACGCGAAAGGGTGTTCGAGTGCAAGAAAACTATTACAAGGAGTTCCGATTTCTGAATAATTCATTTATCAGTCCTCCGGATGGGCTATTGTGTGATGGTGCACATTTTGAGATGTTGCACCATATTGTGGTATGTGGCACTATGTTTTATGATACATATTGTATCATGTTGCATCATATTATACCATGTTCCGTGATGTTGCACAATGTTGCTTGATGTGGCATTGAATAAAATAACTAGTCTCTTTAAAAAATTTACATTCTTTCATTTTTGCTTTCAATACTTTTCAGCCAACCTGCATTTTGCAATTGAATACTTTTTTCATTAAAATAAGTCTAAACTTCTTCAAAGATTGCCTCACATGTGGTGTTTATTTTGAGCATCTGGGCAAAAAGAATTTCTTCAAAAGGACTGCTTCTGAGAGCAGAATTTCTTCTGAAAATTCGACAATCGCGTAGTGTTGTTTCATCGAGTTGTAAAGCAAATTTCTTGATCTGAAGATGTGCGATTACTGAAGGGTATGGTCTGAGTAATTTCATGTGCGCTTTGCTCCATTACCGTAGAAATTACAACAGACAATATTAATGATTCTCCTATGGTATGTGGTTTACCAGACTTTGCAATTAATTTGGATATTTTGTAAGGTGCCAATAGTCTCTTATATACTTTAGATACTTTGTCAGTAAACATTCGATTTATTGTGGGCACGTGATTTATTCTTCTTATCTTATGTATTGTCTTCAAATGCTCCCGTACCTTGGCTGCGTATATATAAAGATTTGAATTAGAATCTTGTCTAAGATCCTTACTAATTTTTCATTGAATGTAATTGTTGGGATAGAATTACAATTTTAACGTTGTGTTTAACAAGCACAGTCAATACTTAAGTTGTATAACCCGTTAATGCCTGTCCACACAATTGTGTGCGTAAGGCAAAAGAATCATGTCAAATATTTTTTTTTGTATGTGTTTTGAACCAACTTACATATTTGGGCATTACTTTCAAACTTATTTTCGTCCGAAAAAAACACTATAAATATACACACAATTGTGTTGGTTGTACTTCAAATCAAGCGAAATTTTTTATCAAAAACACCATTACATAGTACGTTTTACACAATAAGTCCAAGGCCCCCTAAATTTATGAATTTAGCATATGGTTCCTCAGATATATTTTACGGCCCCCGTTGAGAAACACTGATCTAGAAGGCATTGCATGGCCAACCAAATGATTTTCTTAATCTATTTAAAAAAAAAATCCAAAACAAATAATCTTTCTTTTGTTTAACCGCGGCAATCGTAGTTTTCGTATGATGGTTTTGTTGCGTAGAAGTAGAAACCATAGTTGGCTCACTTATGAAATGGATATGTTCTATTGTTTTAAATTGGTCCGTAGTGATGCCATCGTATTTATAATTAATTACTTTTGTGGAAAAGCTATTTTCTTATATTAGTGTTTTTTGTGATTGTGTAGTCGTGAATATTTGTGTTTAAAATATCTTTCTTAATTTATAAATTTTAAAGTGCCGCCAACAAAAAGAAAAGGCGAAGAAAAAAAAATCGATCGTCAAAACAAGTCCGTTTACGTGGTATACGATCAATTATATCAGTTATTCGAGAACGTGAATAAAGCTTAGACACAACCCGCCGCCGTGAAAAACGATCTAATTCTGAAATTCGAAAGACCGAACAAAGATTGAACACAGCGCATTGCCTTGAAATACGGTCCACTTTCGATGTGTCACAACGCTAGCAAAGCTTAGTTAGACACGGCTACCCGAAATGATTTAAGAAATGTTGATAGAAATGAAATAATAAAAGTTGATATAAGATGTGCACTTCTTAATTCATTTTCAAAATATTTTAAGGAAAGTAAAAAAAAACTGAAATAAAATGTTTTTTTTTAATTATTTAAGAAATGATTTTAGAAAACTATTCAAAAAATATTTAATTAAATTTTCCCAGGAGATTTTTAAATTTTTCCAATTTTTTTTTGCCTAGTTTAAAATTATAAATAAAATTTGACACCTGAAGAATTGTAAAAATTTCCAAAAACCGGGACTTTAGTGGTGGCAGCCCCCATCCTCTAAGGCAGTGATTCTTAACAGGGGTAAGAAGTTTACCGGGGTCCCGAAAGTTTGTAAAATTTACTTCCGAATATAATAAAAAGCAAATTGATGTATAACCGAATATTGTATTGAAAAGTGAAATAAGAAACACAAAGTTTTCTAATTTAGTTTTTTTATTTCTTATTTCGTCGCACATACAACTTTGTTAGTACAAAATAAATAAATGCAAATATGCTACTTACACCGCAGAAAGCATATAAGTAATTCTAAGAAACTATTAATGCTTGGAGTTTGAAAAATAATTATAATTTTTTTCACAAAATACAAGAATGTTCAGTTGATTATAATGTTGTTAACAAAACTTAGCTTACATATATACACTCGCGAGCAACTAAATCGACTCAAATCTTCAGCGCTCATAGAAAGACGATTCGTTTTAAAAACGGCTTAACAGGTTTTCAGAAAGACAATATTTTTTTGAAAGCCTGATTAGTCGTTTTATTTTAAAATGAGACTATTTTCATGAAAATTTATTCAGTATTTTTTTATAGTGAATTTTGATTGAAAACGCAACCAAAATTGTTGATTATGAAAAAAAAATATTTTGGATAGCTATTTAATTTTAAATTACAACAAAAACTCAAGAAAAACAAAAACAATTGTATTGGTTAATACTAAGACCCTCATTGCGTGTACTGCGGTTCCCCATTGACCTTATTAAGGTTGTGACAAAGACTTGGGGAATCGCACCCTACTCCTCATCCAGTGCAATCTTGAGGTCACAGATGTTTTGTTGTTGTAAAGTACCACTCAACCATGTTATCCCTTAAAATTTATATTTTTAATAAATATTAATAACTGGTACTATGTGTGTGTATTAGTAAAGAATGATTCTAGTAATTAGAATTAAAATCATAACTTTCTTTTACTGGTTGGCTTTGGACGTGATAGGTAGATTATGGTAAATAATACCATTATTACTAGAAACGGCCCCCACCAGGTACGAAAACAAAATCTGTTTTTCCCTCAAATGATATGCCACCACATACCATGCACTGCCGTACGAGATTGTTTCAGCCAAAAAGCACTGCGAAAACCACTCTCCTGGACGCCGATAGACCCAACCTCTCCTATCGCGATATTATGCACTCGTCAATGAATAGAATGGACCTCCAGTTGCTCAATGCTCCAATTGAGGTGCTTCCGAGCAAAAAGAAATCACTCTTTACGATGACGTGCTGTCAGTTTTGGGTCTCTAGCGTCTTGGAGTCAGGTTGGCTTCCTTCATGCGTCTTCAGTCAATTGAACAAGAGCTTCGTCTCGAACTTATCTTAGCTCCTGCTACCCATCGACGTCTATGCGATGGCGAATTCGCAGTGAAGTTAGGACGATAAATCGATCGTTCCTCTCAGAAGAACACCAATACTGGCTGGTATGTGGTCTCCGATTTAAAGTACCAGTTTCCTGAAACCTTCTGGATACTCTTGAGACAGCAGATAGACTCATATTTGCTGACGATGGACGTCTCGTTGATTGTGTCCTGCTTGCAATAAAGCAACAACTTGTGCGGCTTTTTCTGGAGTAGTATTCATGATTTTGAGGAAACAACGAATGAAACTGGTAGAGATTTGTTCATGTCAACGTCTGATAACGGGCTGATGGCAAATATCGGTTAACGTGGTATTATACAGGAGATTGCAGCACGCCAATTGTTTTCACCGAAACATCGTATTTTGCTACGAATGCTTTAATTTGAAAAGTACTTTATAGATTTTAATGATAAAGGGTTTCTTGTAAAGATAAGTTGTTTTACAAAAAATGGTTAAGCCTTTTTAAAAAAATACGCCTTTTTGGTACGCGCGGAATTTTGCGTCGATTTTAGGGAATCCAAGTCAGTTCTATCCGACTTCGTGTAGTTGGGCCATTATTTACCCCCCAGAGACTTCGGGAAATGCTGCAAACAACCGAAACCGACAACCCCCCTTTGCATCTCAACGAAAATGGAAAAAAAAGAAACATATGTTTGTAGAAACCGGTGGGGTAATGGTAAAAACACGGAACCGAAAGTCGGGTACCCGAAATTCGGGTAATTGGATTCCCTAGTCGGGTAATTGGATTCCCTCCAACGTATGGGATATGTACGTTTATGTTTTTTCCATTTTCGTTGAGATGAATAAAAGGGTTGTCGGTTTCGGTTGTTTGCGGCGATGCCCGATGGTTTCGGGTGTCTCTGGGGGTGAGTAATTGCCCAACTACACGAAGTCGGGTAGAACCGACTTGGATTCCCTAGTCGATTTAGTTGCTCGCGAGTCTCGTTTACTACATTTTGCTTATTCTTATTTGAATACATGAACTTATGTTTACATTTTGCGTATAATGCCGAATCTCCAGTGAAACCGTAACACCAAATTGTGAAGTATGAAAATTAAATAGATAATGAAATAATAAAGTTATTTTTTATTATATTATTATATAAAAAAATAAAGGAATAATTAAAAAATAAATTTATTATAGATAATTTAACAAATATAAATAATTATTAAAAAATGGGGGCCACAAAAAATTATGAATTATTTGGTGGGTAAAGCAAGTAAAAAATTTTAAGAACCACTGCTCTAAGGTATACAACGAATTTAAATTACATTAAAAAAAAACTTATATTTACAAAAGTTGATTTTTTTAACATTTGTGGCACTATCAGAAGAAGCAATAAGAGCGATAAAAACTCTTTCATCGGTGTCTGCAAGGTTGACGAAGCAATTTAATAGAAATAAATAAAACAAACAAAAATATTAAAAAAATAAAAGAGTGAAAAAATTTTCCGGAAAAATTTAGCTCCCCGATCCCCAATCCTACATTTAAAAATTTTCAAAATGTATTCTCCTTACCTGATTTTCTCGATGTATACGTGAAGTAAATGATACAATTCTGATGTTCGAGAGGCTGAACAAAGCGTAAATTCAGTCCGACGTCGTGAAATACGCGCAAATTCCGTAAGCCGTTGGTTTTAAGATTTAATAATATCAACTAATAAATATACAAAACAAATTAAATAATTTTAACTGGTATCAAGATAATTTTATTTCTCTTAATATTATGTCCACTTAGTTCTTTATCGGCAACAAAAATACTTATAGAATTCGGCTCCGAACCGTTCCCGTCTTTTCATATACATAGGCTGCGGGCCAATAGTCGGGTAAAAATCAATTTTAAGTAAATTTTTCGGTAAATTCATTTATTTTTCAAAAACTCTATGGCAAACTGATCGAAAAATCTGTTCTAAATCCGATTTTTACCGTAGTAAATGATTTAGCCGACTATTGGCCCGCAGCCATATCCATTCCTTGTATATCACCTCCAGGAATCATTGTTAATTTGCGAAGTTTCGAATTGAGCTTTGTTTTGGCGTCGTAAAATTTTTCTTCGAACTCAAAATCGGGTTCTTCGTCAGGGTACATATTCAATATCTTGCCTTCGATGGTAATGAATTCGTTCATGAGCATATCAACTCGAGCCACACGTGTTCTAACCGCTTCAATATCTATATCTGCTGGATTTGCGGTGATGAATTTGATTATGTTGGTTAATTTAGCCTTAATCGTAGACCGTTGTTTTTTAAGACTTACTAGCTCGGACATATTTATGATAATATCGCCTACACGCTTGCTTCAATGACTATATGTAATTTTTTCAAAGAGTTATGAAGCTATCACAAACGGCTAGCACAATTTTATGTTAATAAATTTAAGCTTCACTGGTTTACAATTTAAAGTTCACAATATTACGAGTTCTTGAGATTCACTTATATTTATATTTTAGTTCTTAGTCACTGCACTACACTAGTCGTTTTGACTAAATAAATTTAGCTTGCAATATTTGGCTATTTCAGTAAATTTATCAAAATTATAACTGAGGGCCGCGAATTATAACAGACGGCGTCGATCACGATAATACTTCTCAAAATGGCGAGAAAAAATCAAATTGATCTCATGGCGGCTTTTAAGCACTATTTCTCACACGGCGAGAACAAAAAAAATATTCCGGACTTCGGCTCGAAGGACCACTTTGCCTACTATACAACAAGATTTATTGTCCATCATTCGACTGACTCAGAATGCGACGCAAATCTATTTACCAGTCGTATTAATTAAAATTATTGTAATTGTTACACAGTTCCAATGTTCTCCACCTCTCAAAGCTTTCAAATTTTAGAATAAGCTAGACGTAGGAAACTTTTGTTACGCGACGCATACTTTGGGAAAAGCAGAACTATATGCATACCATACGTAAACACCGAGCAAAAGCACTAAATATAGTTTGTTGTTGTGCTGAGCTTAAAGACGCGAATAAAAGCAAAAACTGAGATATAAGAGAACTTATTACTACTATTACTATATATTTCTATCAATATGTAATTCTAAATATAAATTTTTGTATTATATTTTTGTTGTATTTTATGTTTTAGAAGCAAAATAAATTAATTTTAGGCATGCGCTCTCTATTTACAAATGTCAAAATATATGGAATAAAAAACGTATTCTTGTATGTTTTCGGATGCGTATTTTTTCGCTATTATTTTGTTGTGTGTTCTCTATTCAATTACTATATGATTATTATCATCATCACCACCATCATCATCATCATCATCATTACTGTATTATACTATTTCACTAAACATCATAATATTTTAATTTATTCTCTTTGTATCATCCGCACATACGACAAATCGTCTTGCGGAACAATAAAACCAAGTTTTTTTCATAAAAAATTTTTTATTTTAATTTAATTTAAATATTTAATTTTATATAATTTATTCGTGTATTTTATTGTAAACTACAAAGTTTTGTCTTAAAATCGAATTCTGTGATACTGTGTGTGGTGCGGAATAAGCAAAAAATGTAATCTCGAGCCCAGTGTTCTTCAGTGATAAAATTATTTCAAATCGTATTCAAGGCGAAACAAAAAATGAAATTAAATACGAAATTAGTTAAATTAAATAATGTTTTTAATAAAAAGTTAAAAATGAATTTTATAAGTTGCTTGTGTTGTTAAAATCATAATTTTATTGTGTTCTTCTCTAATACTAAAGTGATTCTGTTCTTCACTACAGGCTGCACTTATATATTAAAGTCAAGTGTTTTTTTTTTTACTATAAATTACTGGTGTGTATGTGTTTATATATATAGTATATAGTGTGTAGTTGTGTCGATCTTTAAAAAAAAGTTTAAATTATTTAATTAAAAAAATCGTGTAATTGTGAATTAACCCGCAACAAAAGAAAATATACCATATTTTAAATATGGCCGGTGATTTATCGGGATGTGCCGCACGAAAAAAATCCAAATCTCGTTCGAATGATAGCAACTCGAGTAAAAATGAAAATGGTGGTGGGGGTGGTGGTGGCGGGGGCGGAGGCGGTGGTGTCGGAGGTGGAAATGAAAATTCGTTACAACCACCGCCGCAAACCACACGAGGCGGTTTACGAGTTTATAAAATAGTGATACTGGGTGATGGTGGTGTGGGAAAGTCTGGTAAAAAAAAAAGTTTTATCTTTTTTAAATGTGTGTTTGTGTGTGTGCGTGTATACGCTCAACTTTTGTTTTGTTGCAGCCGTTACACTACAATTCGTTAGCCACAGTTTTCTTGATTATCACGATCCAACCATCGAAGATTCGTATCAACAGCAAGCCGTTATTGATGGGGAAGCCGCACTACTCGATATACTCGATACAGCGGGCCAAGTAGAATTTACCGCAATGCGTGACCAATATATGCGCTGTGGCGAAGGTTTTATAATATGTTATTCGATTGTGGACCGGCACAGTTTTCAGGAAGCGTCTGAATATCGTAAACTTATAGCGCGCGTACGCTTAACGGAAGACATTCCGCTCGTCTTGATTGCAAACAAATTGGATTTACAGTCGCAGCGGAAAGTTTCGACGGAGGAGGGTAAAAATTTGGCACAACAGCTGGGCTGTCCATTTTATGAGACGTCAGCGGCACTGCGGCACTACATTGATGATGCTTTTTACGCGTTGATACGTGAAATTAGACGAAAAGAAGCTCAACGAGTAAGTATACGAATATTGTTTACATTACATTATACAAAATATATAATAATTACATTGCCTAAATGCCGACTGTATATATTATATAGCGATACACCGTGTACACATACGCTTATTATATGTACGCATATATAACTCGAATTGACGACAGTGTTGATAAGCAAATAATATTTATTTAACTCATTAAAGGTGAAAATTCGATTCTGTTCTATTTAATTTTATATGGTGAAATCATTTCTAATTTACCTAACCCCCTTTGTGATGGTAAGGTGTTGATAAATTTTTTCTTTTTTCGTTTGTTGATTATGATGGATTGCAATCCGGTTCGAAACTAGTTAGAATTTGGTCTTCCTAATTTTATTGATTTTATTTCGTATTAAAATAAATATTTAATCATTCGATTATTATCTATATCTGCTTAGGGACTGTCAAAATACAAATTTTTGTAACATACGAATGTATATTTATAGATTATTAGTTCATGAGTAACACGTGAAGTGGCGGCTTGTTATAAAGCTTATTGTCCAACTTATTGCAAGTAGAAATGCAGCTATTATGGTGGAAACCACACTGCAAAGTTCCAGGGATTCCCAGGCTACAGAAATATTAATCAATAGTCTCGTCGCAGTATAAAACTATACCAGATGCGCATAATGATATACCGTCGCATATCCCAAATGACTCTCGTTCACCCAGAACTTCATCCGGCAAACCAACATATGGAAGCGTTCTCCAAGGTGAATCCTGAAAAATCAAACCGTTATCATCCAGGAACTAGAATGTAGGCCAACTCAAACTCGAATTACAACATTTCCAGCAAAACTCTAAATTGATCTTATGCTGGTTTCTGAATCCCATGTTCTAAATCACTGAGGAAATTCAAGCAACTAAAATTTGTTTGCAACTCTTGGTCAACGTTTTATGGTCGCCGGTGGCTTTAATGCCAAATATACCGATTGGAGTTCAAGATTGACTACTCCAAGGGGACGTTCTTCCAACATAAAAAAATAAATTAGAGGGCGCCCACATATTTTTAACTGAGAAGAAACTTCAAAAAACTGTGAATAATTACCATGTTTCCATGACCCAGGTTGGAATTAGATCAAGTTAAAATAAGGTTCGTTAATTTCAAAATGGCATTGACCGTTTCCATGCAGTAGAATTAGGTTGAGTTGGAATTATGAAGCCCACGCTAAATAAATTATTTGAATCTTATTCGTGTATGGTAATCCCTTATGTATATTATATGCCATGAAAATTATTTTTAAATACCTTTTTATTTTACATATACATTAAGAATGAACATTTTTCATCGCCGCCATTTTAAATTTCCACTCTACGCAATTCCATTAGTTTCGTCTAGTTCAAAATAAGTTAACGAAAACTAAACCCTACTCTGTTTCCATGAAGTCTAACTTCAACTCAAGCCACTATGAACCCTGCATGGAGACAAGATAAATATGAGCATCTTCGTTAAAAATGACCATCAAAAATATATATTAGGCGCAGTCCTGACCTGACTTAGATTTGATTCTCGGATTTGAAACTCTATCTTCTCAACTTTAACGGAACAATACATTGATTTCGGCTTCTTACTATGTATTCATTGGCCGATCTGATTCTAATATAACGGCTTCTGGAATAATTTTTTTTTACAATTAATTTCACGAATTTACCCTGTCAAATCCGGTTCGTATCACTGGATTGTGAATAAATCTATAGATTTTGGCGAAATATTTTTGAAATACTGGAAATAATCTCTGAATAATTTTTGAATATTTATTGAATATTCTCGAAAATAAATCAAATATTGCCACAATAGTTTTTCGCTCGAATCCACTAACACTAGAACACAACAACAAATATGTTCCCCAATTAATTATAAATTCAACACATATATTTATTTAACATACGGTACTAAAACCGAGATATCACTACATTTTATGAAACTCGTTAAACTCTTAATCCTTGATTGACCAATTTGCACGAAATTAACGCCTCGCCTAAGTAACCAAACCGCGCGGAATTGATGCCATTAAACCTAAAGACAAGATCGTAACATCACTCCCCCCCATCTATAAGCCTGTTCGTATCGAAAAGGATTCAAACCACCACCACCACTCTATTTCAGTCCATACAGCGCCAACAAATTCAACTTCTCTCTGGCCGCCGCCTCTTCACGCCATCCAACCTCGCAGTCACGATTTATGTTACATTCCACCTCAGCCTTATCCTTATCCTTCAGCCTAAAGTTACAAAAAGCGTCTTCTCCACACTGACACCACCTGTTCGCCCATGACCCATGCTGTCGTCGCTGAAAACAAACAACGGTATCATTACCAACGCCTACTTTTACCGACATTTTAATGGTGATCTTTTCCACCAATGTTGCACCGGCTGGAATTTTAGCAACCTTTTATTCTATCGCAACAGCCTTGAGAGAGATATTCCACAAACATTCCTATCATGGCGGTACTCTCCTATAATTAAAAACCACTTAGATCTTTCATGACGAATCCGAATAGTCCCTTTCTGAGTTTTACAACTGTTTCAGACGGCACACAGCCAAACCGCAGTTGTCAATTAAGCACGCAGAGGCTTTTATTCGCCGAACTCACGATTCCGATCTTGTAGATGTTCTGCCAAAGGGATGAAAAGAAGTCGCTAGCCCAGCCTGTAAATATCACACCGACTCGAAAATAAATTTAGTAATTCATTTTATTTATTCATAGAGCGGGAAAAAACAAAATCACAAAATAAAATGGGCGCATTTTGCAGTTGCTTGAATTACATCACATTAAAGTTTACAAAAGCAATACATAAAAACCTAGGGCCATGATTCGTCCTTATATAACGGGGAGGAGTACGCCGATATTATATACCATCTATTCTACCGGATTCATGAACCGTACCGAAATCGCACCTTAATATGGTTAATTTACAAAGTGTATAAAATATACGCACCTATCTCGTGTTTGTTCATAATATTCTGTTTTCTAGGAATGCTTGCCCGGAGTTGCTTGGAAATTTATGCATTTATGCTCCCCAGAGTAACCTCCTGTAACATGAACAACATGTTAGCAGATTACTGTACTTATCACTGTACTTGGTGCGGTAGCATTTTCCGGCTTTTGCTCGATGGTGTGTTCGTGGGGAACCAAGTATACAGCAATTTAATATTATTTTACCTCATTTTATAATAATAATAATAATAATAATAATAATAAGTTGTCGACACATAGCTGCCGATCTATGTTTTATTCCAGCCTACTGATTCACGATTAGCACATCTGCAGATGCTTTCGTCCGTTCTTAACGATAGTCATAAAAAAACACTAAATTTTCCGTAAAAACAAAAAATTAAAATAATTCAAAATTTGCCACTTAGCTTAATAACTGTCTTTGATACAGGTTTAGCCACCCAACCATCTCGGCTGAGCGCACAGAAAAAAAAAACGAAATCGTCTTTATTTTGCAGCACTAATGATTCACTCGCACGGCACTTATGAATTCAAGAAACTTAGGGAAGTATATGAATATTGTATAGTATTAATATTGTATTTAGAAAAAAAAAACTAATCACTAATAAAAATCACTAAGGCACAATCTCTTATTTTGAAAGTTAGCACAATTTTCACTTTGATCACTGTCCCTCGACTGACCATCTAAAACTTTTTTTCGTCCCTCAGGTGACGTTTTGATCAACAAAAAAAATCAAGTCTGTGTAAGTGTGTACATGTGTCTATCGTTCGATAACGATCAACAAGAGAGAAGAAAATACTACGATCATAAACTATCGAACAATTGATTTGCTGGTTAGTGGACCAAAAAAACTGCTAGTTGTACCCGCATTTGCGTTACAACCAGAGACGGTGCATCATTTAAATTATTTAAGTTTTTATGTGGTAACAAATCGTGGGGACGACCCACTTGAGAAGGGTCTCATCATACGCCGGGCAAACACAAACAAGTTATATAAATTATGAAGGGAGGTCCCATCACCGATTCAAAATGTATATGTATTTGATTATGTATAAATAAAAATCGCCTCACATTATACTCGAATATCCTTTAAATGATATAGACCGACCTAGAGATTTTCCGTGTAAGTCTCAGACTCGATATGCTACATTTCCCACCTTTGAGTCCACAATTGCTGGTATGTATTTCCAAGTTAATTTTGCCGAGAATTTGTTCGCGGAATCGCTCTGTGGAAATGTTTTTTGCCACCTTTAAGTAATTTAAAACCTTCTCTCGAATGGAGTCTAAGTTTTCGACTTTAGATGTGACATCGACATGTGACAGTTAACGCATTGCTATTATCGGGATCAAGCAAACGACGTAGTTTATACTCCGACCCATGCATTACCATTTATATTGTCCGAAAACAAGCAAATGTGGGGGAAAATTTGTTGAAGAATGAATACTACTCCGAAGACCAGCTGCCACTTCTGGAATGTGCAAATCCCAATTTGTGTGTTTATCATCAATGTACGATCGTATTGCGGTCAATATAGTTCTGCTTACGCGTTCGCTCGGATTGCACTGGGGTGAATATATTGGTGTTTTCTTATGTTTGATGCCAAATTTATTCAATAACTCTTGGAATTGGTTTGATAAAAATTGTTTTCCATTATCCGAAGTGATAGGCTCGTACTCACAAACTAGCTTGGCGGAAGCCTCTCTAAGATGTTTTAGTAAAATGAACTTGGAATAATGATCCAGTATGATTAGTAAGTAGGCGTTCCCTCGTTTCGAGTGGGGATATGGTCCGATAAAATCTATGCATAAATGTTGAAAAGGACGATGTGATTCGGTGAAGTTCCCCATTGGAGGTTTTGCAATCGTGTTGCGCGGTTTACTCATTTTACATATCTGATATTTTCGAACATAATCTTTGACATCCCGGGTCGTGTGTTTCCAATAGAATTGTCTCTGGAGTTTCTCTATGCTTCTCAATTCCCAAATGTCCAGACGACGTCGATTCATGCGATTGTTGAACTATTTGAGGGATCAGTCCGATTCTAAGTCAATCTGCAATGGGTCAGTAACAACAGCAATTGGTTTATCTTTAATGATTGCAGAAATTGCGAAATTTTCTGACTGCTCGGTTACAACACTGCTACCACCGTTATCTAGAAATTTATCTATGACCTCACAATAAGCTCGAGATAATGCATCTGTCACCTTATTGTCTGCACCCTTTTTGTATCCGATTTCAAAATCAAAAGCCTAAAGCTTGAGGCTCCATATTGCGAGTTGGCTGGAAAAATCTCGCTGCGACATCAGCCACCGAAGACTAGCGTGGTCTGTGTATATAGTGAAAGGATATCCCTCAATATAAGCTGGAAATCTCGTAACACTCTATACTGCGGCGAAGCATTCTAATTGTGTTACCGAATAATTTTTTTGCGATCTATTCAATTTTTGCGAAAAATATGCTATTGGTCTTTCAGTTCCTCCGTCGTCAAGTTGATACAATACTCCTTCTAATCCTGAACTACTCGCATCGCATTGAATATAGAAGGGTTTCAAAAAATTCGGATTTACAAGAACAGGCGCGGTGGATAGTGCCAGTTTCAACTGTTGAAAGGCTTGTTCCGCTTCCTCAGACCAATTCAATTTTTTCCCTTTCTTTAGCAGGTCCGTTATCGGGGTAGCTCTTGCGGCAACATTTCGTATAAATCTACGATACCAGCCACAAAGCTCTAAAAATCTCCTAATCTGTTTGACGGTTTTCGGTCTCGGATACTCGACAATAGCTTTTACCTTTTCTGCGTTAACCTGCAACGTACCCTCTCCTACAATATACCCTAAGTATTTAACCACCTTAAACAAAAAATGGCTCTTCTCGACGTTTATGGTGAGGCCTGCTTCAATTAGCCGTTCTGAGACCCGATTCAGTAGATCGAAATGTTGCTCTAGCGTTTCTGATGTGATGAGTAGATCGTCTAAATACACGAAAACATTTTCATATAGTTGATGCGGTATTACCTCGTGCATAAGGCGGCAGATCGTCTGTGGCGCGTTGCACAAACCGAATGGCATGACTGTGAACTGAAACAAAGGTCTGCCGGGGATAGTGAAAGCGGTTTTATATCTGGACCGCGGGTCCAATGGAATTTGCCAAAAGGCGTCTTTGAGATCTAACGTTGAAATATACTTAGTTCGTTCCAACTGAGTCCATCGATTAGCGGTAAGGGATAGGCATCTTTCGTCGTCACTTTGTTCAGTTCATGGGCATCCAAACACAAACGGGCTTTACCATTGCTCTTACGCACCAGCGTAGCCGGAGAAGACCATGAACTCTGGCATTCTTCTACCAATTCCGTTTTGTACCAATAAATTTAACAGCGTGGAGCAGCCCCGGTGGCAGAATGGTCAGCTTGCTTGCTCCAAATTTTCACTGCTGGTTTAGGATCAATGAGTTAATCACTCATTATGTGAAATGAAAATATGCTTATGAAATCTCATTTGAGGTTGAATATCCCTTGATGGGATATAGTGCCAGAGAGAGAGAGAGAGAGAGCAGCCATCGTTAAAAGTTTTTATCGTGTTTAACAAGAGTTTTAATTGCAACTTTTATTATATAATTTGATCTGTTTTATTTTGTGTTTAAAAAATATATATTTAGTATTTGTTTTTCTTATATTTTACTATGGTGGTGTTAGTAGTCAAATTATTAAATAAATAACCCCCCATTAGATAAATAACCCCTCACCAGCCCCAACCCCGCCATCCTTCTGACGAATTTTTATTTTTATTTTCCTAAGATTTCTCGCATATCAGAACATATTACCCCAAAATTTCACTACTCCCCACCACCACCAAACTTTATATATATAATTCTTCTGTACGTGTGTAAGTCATTGGTGGTATTGGGAGTAATCAAATTTTTAAATAAATAACCACCCATTAAATAAATAGCCCCCACCACCAACGTTCCCTCTAATTATTCAAAATCGTGCGCGGCATAACTGCATTGTGGGCAAGTATTTTAAATTTAGCAAATTTCGAGCAAAATTTAACAAAATTCCAATTTAATAATTTTTTGAATATTAAAAAATAAATAAATAAAAACTTTAAGGGATATAATTTCCAATTGTCCCATGTTTCCCCTTTATAAAAATCACTGTCAGCTTTTGCTTCAATGCATATTTTACAAAGTTCACTTGTTTCAATTTGGTAACTAAAAATTTCACCTAATTTAAATTTTTGTTTAATTGGTGATGGCGGGATTTTTGTTTCATTCTGTTTCACCATTCTACTACTGTAAATTTTGAAGTTGTCTTGTTTGTGGAGCTTGACTTTACATTCAATTTTCGTTTTGTCATTACAGTAAAAGTGATTATAAATTGTTTAAAAAATATCATATCTTATATAAAACATCACCAGTGGGCCCTATTCTGGCAATTCTCCGATAATAGGGAATTGGAGAAAGAATTTACATATAAATCATATTTAAATCATTTTTAGTGATAATTTTTTTTAAAACAAAATATAATTGGGAATAATTTTCCCTGCCAGTTTGTTACAGGCTGGCTACTGCCAACCTGCAGATTTTCACTAAGCACCTGCAGAGGCCTCCACGGTGATTTTTGCCGGCTACGTTCTCAGGGAGAAGTGCTAAGGTCGTGGGGTTTCAGGCATGCAGGGCTCCTGGCTTACACCGTGAGCATACAGAAAGTTAGAGGGGAACGCAAATAATAATAAACCGGATGTTCCGCCGAAATTCGTCGGCCGGAACTTGAGGAACAAACAACTCAAAAATTATAAATGGGAGAGAGGTGCCTTGGTGCGCGCATCCATTCGAATTCAAACAGGGCAAAGCCCCGGTTACGAAATTGGATGCGGGCACGAAGGGACCGCTAACACTACACCGACACAGAGGGAGTCTCCGCTCCCATCATACCTAGCCGAAAAATTTAATAATTCATTTTTTTAATTATTTAGACACACAAAATAAAGCAATACCACTTCCCAAGCGAAACGAAAAGGGAAGGGAGAGAATGATAGAGAGAGAAGCGAGATCAATACGCATCGAGCGTGCACCCGCTGTGCGGCGCTCGATTACAAAATATAATATTTAATATAATATATAAAAATATAAAAAAAAATAAAAATCAAAAAGTAAAAATAAAAATAAAAAAATGGTACCTTAATTACAAAAAAAATTGTTGCGGCCTTGCGCGGCCGTCATGCCACAAGTACCACCCTGTACTCGGACCGTTGCGACCTTGTACGGTCGGAAAAAATTTTGGCCTCGATTGGCCGCCAAAATAAATTGGGCGATATCTCGCCGATCCCGTTGAATATTTTGCCCGGTTGGCCCTCAAAATGTTGCGGGGCCTTTCCCCGATACCAAAAATCAAACAATAGCCGGTTGGCTACCGTTAGTTGCGGCAGACCACCGATACCAAAATAACACCAGGTGCCGGTTGGTCACCCGTACCAAAATATAACTGGCTTGCTCGTTGCGGTGCCTTTCACCGATACCAAATCCAAAAAACAAACGAATAGCCGTTTGGCACTCGTTAACACGGCTGACCTTGTGCGGTCTACGTTGCGGGACCTTTCGCCGTTAACTATAAAACAGAGTGCGGCCTTGATCGACCGCCAAAACCACGATCCCAAAAATATAGGGCGTTGTCTCGCCAAAATCATAAAACGCTGAAGTGGCCTCACTTGCATATATGTATAAGTTACTCAAGACAAACGGTTGGGCGTTGTCCCAGTAAACCGTAGATAAGTGGCCTCAACTGGCCACCCTTAAAAAATTTTGTGTACGTTGCGGTACACCCTTTACCGCTAAAATGTGTCACGCCACTCGAAAATAAATAGTTCGTGGTAAGAAATGCACTGAAGAAACCTTGCGTATTTAGGCATTCCACAATTTTTTTGTTTAATTGTGGTGTTTAGGTCTTCATGAACCTTGATATTCAGAAATAAGATGAAATCATCAGCGATATGTATCCAAATTTGAATACCCAATTCTCACACAAAAAAAAATCGATGCACAAGACTTTGTTCTCAAACCCAAATCAATTAATAGATCACCCACCACTTGTATTTATATTTGTAATAAAACTCGGAAATAAAAGAATTATTTGTTTGTATAATTATAATTAAACTTTATATTAAAAATTATTCCAATAAATTTAATTTACAAATATCATTCCCGATTTACTTTTAATTTTTTTAATGTCTTCTAACAAAAAAAATTGACCGTTTTCACAAAAAAAATTAAACTTGGTCATCCTCCATTACTCAAATTATCTTCCATCAACAAAACTCGACTTTATTTTCTCAACACACACAACTCGACTGTTTTTATAAAAATCACAAAACTGAATGACCACCAACAAACATTCGAGCGCCGCACAACTCGTAAAACGTTTTAAAAGAAATGAATCTCTCTTCTCTGTCTCTCCTTTATACCAAATTTTCGTTGGTACAAAAGAGAGACATATAAGAAAAAACATTTTTTCCAAAACGTTTTACTTTGCACACACTCGATGCGCATTGTTCTCTCTTTCCCGTCTTCTCTTCACCTCTGCGCCACCAAACGATGGGGAACAAAACAAAAGTCGCGGGTGCATTCTGCGCACAATGTAACAGACAAACACAGAGGTGAATAAAAACACAAGAAATGATGGTTGCGACCAACACAGTCGTAACAAGTTTCGCTATGGAAATATTATTCCCAATTTGTAAAAATTTACATGAAACTTTTTTCCTCAGTAGGCCAGAAAAAAACAGATTTATAGATAAAAGATATGTAAATTCTTTCCCCTATTCCCTATTCCCAGGGAATCACCAGAATAAGGCCACAGCTGGTCGATTCTGGATTTCCTATAGGAAAAAGGAATTATGAAAAATATTTTCATAGTATTTTTGTCACGAAAACTTTTTTTGTGGCATACTGTGGTAAAGAGTTGGTGCAAATTTTTTCAAAATCAAAATTAAATTGGGAATATTTTTCCTATTCAATTTCGATACGGAAAAAATATTTCCTACATTATAAAATTTTAGATCAAACATGATTTCTCAGTAGGCCAGAAAATGATATTTTTGACAAAAACGCATGTAAATATTTTTCCTAATTCCTTTTCCTATAGAAAAAACCAGAATCGACCTGCAGAGCTCGTTCCTGGTTTTCCTATAGGAAAAGCAATTAGGAAAAATATTGACATAGAGTTTTTGTCCAAAATATTATTTTCTGGCCTACTACGAAATCATGTTTGATCTAAAATTTTAGAATTTAGGAAATATTTTCCCGTATCGAAATTGAATAGGGAAAATATTCCCAATTTAATTTTGATTTTGAAAAAATTTACACCAACTCTTTACCATAGTATGCCACAAAAATTTTTTGTGACAAAAATACTATGAAAATATTTTTCCCTAATTTCTTTTCCTATAAGAAAACCAGAATCGAGCTGCATATCATATTAAAAATTTTGAACCGTTTGGGTTTACTAATATTTAAACTTTGTGTCTAAATCGAAAAAGAATGTTACCAATATTGTAGATGGGCACATTAAAAATTATGATGGGCAAAATACAGTATATATCTGGGCGGGCGCCTGTGTGCACAGCTTAGCGGGAACCTTGCCCACCACCCCCGTCCCCATCATTCTTCTAACGAAGAATCTTCTTTTTATTTTTCGAAGATTTCTTGAATATTAGAACATATAACCCCAAAACCTCACTACTAACCCCCCCCCCCCCCCCCCCCCCTCATTTTATATATATATAATTCTTCTGTACGTATGTTTGTAATTGAACTCCCCCTAAACGGCTGGACCGATTTTAATGAAACTTTGTGTGTGTATTTGAGTGGGTCCCTGGATGGTTTAGATTCACAATTAGACCCGGTAGGCGGCATTGCAGTCAGGTTCTAGGAAATTTTTCTTTTGTATTTTGACGAAATATTTTTTTTTTTTTTTTTTTTTGTACTTTTTCACATATCAGAACATATTATAAACCCCAAAATTTTACCACCACCCCCAATCTTTATAGATATAATTCTTATGTATGTTTTTTTTGTAATTGTACTCCTCCTAAACGGCTGTACCAATTTTAATGAAATTTGAATGGATTCCTGAATGGTTTAGATTCTCAATTGAGGTAGGTGACACTGCGATCATCAATTTTTGACAAAATTATATTTTTTTAAGATTTTTCGCATATTGTAACAGATAACCTCAACAATTTCACCACCCCCACCACCCCAAAATTTTCTGTACGTGTGTATGTGACTGAACTCTTAATGAACGGCTGGCCTGATTTTAATGAAATTTTGTGTGTATTTGAGTTGGTCCCTGGATGGTTTAGATTCACATTTGGACCCGGTAGGAGGCACTGCGATCGAGATCTAGGAATTTTTTAAAATTTTTTCCGAAATTGTTTTTTTATTATTTTTTTAAGATTTTTCACAAATCAGAACATATAACACCAAAGTTTCACCCTCCACCGTCCCCCCCCCCCCCCAATATTTTAGAAAATGAAAAATCATGTAGTGAATAATTGACTTTATGAAAATAATTCATAGTTATGTTTGTGTACTATGGGCGGCGCTGATGTTGAATTCTGTGGAGTTTGACGTACACATCAATAGATGCGCAAGCCACTTGCATCGTAGCTTGGCGTTGTTTTGATATTTCAATTTCTGTTCGCTGCGTTTCGATATTTCATGTATCATATTTGAGTGCATATTGAATGTATTGTTCATATTGAAATAACGTTTTAGATCATAAATGAAGTGTACTTAAACACTTACATTGCAAAAAATGTGTAAGGTGCAACATTGAAGTGAATACAATATATGATCTTGAATGAATTTCAATTATATACACGCGCATTCAATGGCAATCAATCTATCCTACTCTTATGCATCGCATTTGAACCGCTGATCAAGATCCCAATATCGATTTTACAAGGCATCAATATAGATTGAAAATATTTGCATTCTCATTTCGGTATGCCACCGCCTAACCTTTCAGCAACAGACATCATTTACAGCGATGAACAACAGTTTGATGCAGCCCTTTTTGTTGCAAACAATGAACAAGTGCTCAGTGCTGAACAAAAGGCGTATTCTGTTTTTTGGACTAGGAAGGCATCTGTTGATAGGTCACTCACGAGTTCAAGGTGAATTGCCTTTGTGGCTAGACATATGAATATAGTAATGTAACCCTTTGTTGTTTTGTTGCAGCGGCCTTTTCAAAATTGTATGCTGATTGGACCTGCATAGTCTACTCCACTATTTGTGAACGGTGGTGCAAGGTTTACCCTTTCTTTTGGCAATATTCCCATTAGTTGGTTCGATGCGAACTTTCTTGACCTAATACAGGTTATACAAACGTGTATGTATTGACGAGTTGTATTTAGAATTTAGTGCTAATGTTGCTTAATTCCCACCATGTAATGTTTGTAAGTGAGCATCCTTGATTATGAATTTTGATAATTTGTGACTTCTCGGCAGTATTATTTAATGCTAAGTATATCATTTTCGTCGATGAATGGAGTGAGAGTTATAATTGCGCTTCCCTTTTGTAAATTTTGATTTGATTTTAGTCGTTTTAAATCTGTTTCAAAAGCTTCTCGTTGGACGATTCTGATTATGGCACTTAACGATATGTTTAGTTCCTCTGGTGTGAAATGTGAAACGTTCCTGGTATTTGACCTTATATTAGATGGAAATCGTAGTCAGTATGCACTCGGTTTTCCACTGTTGTTGAAAGTGTTCTTATGGACTTGCATTCCATTCTACTGGCTTGTTCCATCTCTTGACTATCAATGTTGATTGTTGGATAGCTAAAACCCTTTAGCCATGTTGGCCCTTCCCACCAGATCATGTGGGTTAATAATTGGACTGGGTTTAATCCTCGAGATGCACAGTCCGCAGGATTCTCATTGGACGCTACGTGATACCATTGGCTAGGATTGGTATTGGATTGAATTTCTGTTATTCTGTTTGCCACAAGTGTTTTATGATTTTGGTATTTTCGTGTAATTCAATTTTTGCTTGGCTGGTGTAGTGTGTCCATCAATTATTTCTAATTTTGTCTAGCTATGGTTTGAACTAGAACAGTTTGTAGTTTGACCATCTCTCTTCAAATTTTGAATTAAGTTTTTCATCCCATCTTACGCCAGATGCCCATAAATTTTGAAGCAAGATTTTCGCCTGAACTACCACGGGTGCTAACCATCCCAGCGGATCAAAAAGCCTAGATGCTTCCGATAGAATTGTTCGTTTTGATATCGCTGGTTTAGTTCCCTGCAAAGACACTTTAAATTGAAACGTATCTGTTGCAGAGTTCCAGAGAAGTCCTAGAACTTTTATTGTCTCGTCAAATTCTATCGTGTGTAGACCACTTTCTTTAAGGCTCTCTGGAAGTTCTTCTAATATTGACTTATTGTTGCTAGCCCATTATTTGAGGTTCAAACCTCCTAGTGAGAGAAGTTCTTGCAGCTCTCTCTCTCTCTCTCTCTGCGCAGTTTTTGCCTCTGTTATTGTGTTGGCCCCAGATAATAGATCATCCACATAGAAATCGTTTAATGCGAGTTTGGACCCAATTGGACTTTTCGATGCTTCGTCTATGGCCAACTGTTGTAGAGTTTTTGTGGCCAGATAGGTTGCAAAGGCTGCTCCATAGGTAACTGTTTTTAATCTATAGGCTTTCATTGGCATATTTTTATTTGTTCGCCATAGAATCCGTTGAAAGTCATCTGAACATTTTCTCAGTGTCCGAAGCAATAACATAACGATGTTTTTTTCATATCAATATTGTCGTTAAATTGTCTTGTAAGGTTGGGCCTACATGCATCATTTCGTTTATAGAAGTGCCCGTTGTTGTTTTGCAGGAAGCATCGAATACTACTCTTAATTTCGTCGTTGTGCTATCTTCTTTCAAAACGACGTGATGTGACATGTAGTATATATTTAGTATATTGTAGTAACGCCGTCAAAAATAAGAAGTAATTTAGTGCCAGTACGGTGCGAGATCGACGTACAACATATCCCGAAACCACAACAGATATAAATTCTATAAAACTTCATTGAGGTTTTAGAATTAGAAAATTAAATTTTTATATGTTTAAAATTTTTATTTTATTATAAATTTGAATTATACAGTTTGTCTGAAGAAAGTTAAAATTCAATTTCGTGTTCAGCTTCCATTTCCAGCAATAAATTATTGTTGTTTGTTGTTACTTCAGTGCCATCAACCATCAATAAACTCACAGTTCTATATGCTCGAGCTATCGTGCAAGCAATATTGTGTATTGGTGAACAAGTGAGTACAATTTTTGCTGCGGTTCTAGGACGTAGTCTTAAATAATTCGAACAAGGCAACTTTTCTTTTAAAATTCCAAAACTATCCTCAACTAGACTACGAGTTCTTTTGTGTGCATTAATTAAATTCTGGATAGAGGTATCTCCTGAATTTTGATTTATCGTTGGGATCAACCAATTTTTGAGTGGATATGCACTATCGCCTAAAATAACAGCTCCTTAAAAGGGTCTCCAACCACTTTCAAATCTGTAAATACAAAAAAATCTATGTAAATAACATCAGTTGAATTTTTTAAAATTAGTTACTTGTGAAATACTGCTGAGTTACGCAACACTCGAGAATCGTGCACGCGTCCAGGCCAATTGGCATTGACGGCATAAAATAAATTATTCGGTCCGCATATCATCATTACATTTAGTGAATGATTTCCATGTCTATCAACAAACATAACTTCGTTACTTGATGGTGCATCAATATTATTATTTTTTTTTATTTTTATTTTTATTTTTATTTTTTTTTTTTTTTTATTGGTGACTATGCGATCTGTTTTGGGGCTCAAGGCTCACCCTGCTCTTCCGCGGTTATGCTTTTTACGTCCTTACTTTACGCCTACCGGCCAACTCGAGGACGTACGGCTATAGGACCGATTTAAGACCATCTGCACATTGCAAGCTCCATGCTAGCCTATACCGGCATGGAAGATGGGTCGGCCCATGGGTTTTGCACACCGACAGGGGGTCATAGATGTGTTACATTTCACCACAGATCGAAATCTGTTAATGAAACAGTATTGAATAATGAATGAAACATTATATATCAATATTAGTTATTGTACCATCAACACATCCGTAAACATTTGGAAACCCTCCTGGGACTGTACATACATACAACAACAGCAAACTCAATGTCAAATGTCACTTAGTATATAATATCTTGCGCCAATTTGTAATTTTGAAACCTCCAAAATATTTGAAAGCTTCATTTTTCACGCCAAATTTGACAGGACTGGTATAGCTACTGTTCCTATAGCGATTATTTCATGCAAACTTAAAATCTTTTTGTAGTTAAATTTCCAATATTTTTTTTTTCTAATTTCAGGTATTAAGTAATGGCTCAAGTTCCGAAAAAATACATTCCCGTCGTCGAAGCCGATGGTGGAGAATTCGCTCAATATTTGCTCTTGTATTTCGAAGGCGACGTAACATAAACTAAATTATTTAATTTACAAAAAAAATATTAATTTTATTTATTATATTTTATCTATATACAATATTAATATATTTTATGAAAAAAAAAACTACAAAACAACAAAAAATACCAAAACTATAATTAAATAAATATTTAAATATTTAAGCTTGATTTAATTCTATTACTATTTAACTGAACAAAAATACTCATAATTTTGTTATACTTATAAAATTTATAGTACTACAAAGATTTTTTATAATTTGTAATTCAATACAAAATAAGAGATGGCGTATATTTTTAATAGTTGTTATACAAAAGTTATTAATAAATTAAATAAATACAGGTTATTTTTAGTTAATTAAAAACAATTATCAATATTATCGAATAAAAAATAATTAAATGGATTTTTATTATTAAATATATATTTTAAAAATTACTTTTAAATAAATAAATAAAACATCGATCCTAATTGTTATATATAAACAATAAAAAAAAAAAATAGTTAAACAAAATATAAATAAAAATCAAACAACGGACCATTTTGTATTTAACAAATAAATAAAATTCTGTTGAATGTTTTTTTTTAAAAACGTAAACAAAAATGTGCAAAAAACCAAATAAAATCTTAATACAATTAAATTATTAATAAATATAACTATAATTATATACTAAAACAAGCAATAATCCTATAGAAATAAATAAAAACCCCAAAATAGTAAATAATATCCTAAACCCCCCAAAAAACCTCTTTGATATACAACAAAACCAAATTTTGTAAATCCTCTCTAGTCGTTGATTTGATTCATAATTTATAATTTATATTATTATTATTTTATTTAATTAGTATTTAACAAAAATTAAATTAAAAATATATTTGTTATTTAATAAAAATAAAATATAATATTAAATGTTTAAACATATTAAATTATAAATTAAATTAAAACAAAATGACAATATTATTTGTTATTTACATCAAAAAACAAAAACATTAAAGAAAAAATTTTCTATATGGTATTTTATAAAAAAAATTAAATAATTTTTTATCAAAAATGACCAACATATTTAATTGATACGTTTATATAATTAAATAAAATTAAAATGTTTAATATTAATTAAATAGAATATTTTTTTTTTGTGTATAAAATACAAAATTAAACATTTGCTGCCATTATGTAATTATTTAGTTTAAAATTTATTCGTGAAAGTGATTTTAAAATTGATAATTAAATATTTTGTGAAAAGCACATTTAAAATTGGAAATAGTAAAGGAATTACTAGTTCGCTTTTAATTAGAGGTTCTACTGTAATTATCGGAAGTAATTTTTATGTAATATAATTTATACATTTTTTTTTAATAATCTTCATTTCATACCAGGCTAACTTGTATTTCCATTATACCAAAAGCGCCATTAGAGGAATTCACAATATTTGAAAGCTTGATTATTTTGTATGACGCTCTCGTATATTTTAAAATGTAAGGTCTACAAAACCTTTCTTTACACGATTGTGAAGTTTGTCCCAAAAAAATCAAGTGTACATATACAAATCCAATTAGAAATTTTTAATGCAGAACAGTATTAGTATTTACACTGTTAAAATAAAATATTTGCGAAATAACTATATTATAATAGAAAGAGACGGAAATAGGCGCCACATTTTTTCATATTCGATTTATGTATTTAGATGGAAGAAAGAGTGAAATATAATCGAGAAAAATAAAACACATTAAGCTCTCGCAAATCTAATCGATTTTATTGTTTTGAGTAGTTTTAATTTAGATAAATTCTGAATATCGTAGAATATGTCGGAAAATTTCACTATGTCCAAATGTTAGCTTCAGGTTGGTGTAGTCAAATAAATCTAGAGTAGATATCTAGGGGATAGGTATCGGCTTTCCTTCTCGCTAATCTAATCGATTTCGAGATAAATTCTAAATGTCGTAGAGTTTGTCGAAAAATTCCATTACTTGAAAATGATAACTTTAGGATAACAGACAACAGCCGTATCCAAATTGAGAAGAGGATTATCCGATTCGAGTTGCTTCATCAAAATGATTTTATTTGGTTTAAGCAGTTTTGTTTAGATAAATTTAGATAACGAATGGGCATCCGAATGGTTGTCTCAACAAAACAACGTTTGAGCCGGCATCGTTAGAGGGTGGTTAAGCCAACCGAGCAGGTGAGGTTGACATTTGGGCTAGTATATAAACCTTCAAGACCGACGCCCCTTACCCCTCCACCCCCCAAAAAAAAAAAATTAAAAATGAAATAAAAGTTAATGAAGAAATCTATTGCAGCTAATGGATAGGAGTATATCGGTTAGATAAAATCGATTAGATTTGCGAGAGCAAAAAATGAGACCTATCTCCTAGATATGGAAATGGCTCTGAATATATTTGATTGTGTCAACCTGAAGCTAACATTTGGACACAGTGAAATTTTCCGACAAACTCTAGGATATTCAGAATTTATCTAAACAAATTTTATACAGTCCAATAAAATCGTCTTCATTTTCCACAACTAAAAATGATATCTTATTCTCGGTATCGTTTGGAAATTGAACCTAATTAATTTATTTTTGTCAACAAAGGCTCTTATTTTTATATAGGTGATTTTTCCAACAAAATTTACGATAACCAAAATTTATTTTAACAAGAATTACGCAAGCTAATAAAATCGAATAAATTTAGCAGAACTAAAAAGGATATTTGGAAACTAGGTTCATTTCATTGTGTTATCCTTATAGTCATTTCCCGACAAACTCCACAGTTTTAGTAATATGTATATTTAAACTAAAACTACTCTAACCTTACGAAATGACTCCATTTACCAGAACAAAATTCAGAAATATCTTGTTTTTTAGAAATGTCCTGTAGCTCACTTGATTGTCTTCTCTGTCTGGATATCCTCTTATCGAGAAATTTGGGAAGTACTTATTTTCTAGTTTTCACTCAAAATTCTTATAAGAATTTTTTTAACAGTGTATATACTAATACAGGATTATTTTTGTTATTTGGGATATACTTCACTGCCATTTCTTTACCTAATATTTCGAAAAGTTAAAATACGCCGATTTGTCTCGATAGATTGCCTTTTCATCCCAATCATTTCTTCTTCGTATTTTTTCAATATCCCCTGGTGTTAATACCCCCTTCAATATCACATCCTTCTAGTTCAATAGGGGTAACTGTTTTTCCAAAAATGAGATGAAACATTTTCTTACTGCTTATACTGAAAATCCATTTGTGGTGTTCATTAATTTTAGCCCCGTAGTTGGTAAAGTTGAATGCCTGAGTGGGGCAACTGTGATGGAGCTCATTATTGTTCATTTCAGCATGTTTTTAAAATATAGTCCTGGTTTGTGGTTAAGGTATTCAGTGCTATGTTTTGTTTCATTTGCCGTCCTTGCTCTTGGCACAAGATAGTTTTGTGGATTGACTTCGTGTTCTCCTTTCAGTTGGGTCAGGAACTTTCTCTCAAGATGAACCTTCCGTCGGCTTATCGTTATTTGTTATAAATTGTTGCACTTCGGAATCTTCAATAATTAGGTCGGCTTGTGACTCAATGGTGTAGTATGTTGTTTATTGGCTGCTCTTAGCTATGGACCTTTTGAGTATTCTCTTCTGAGTTTTCAAGGTAACGACTCTGCTTAATTTGTCATGTCCTGTGTGAGTTTCTAATACCCTTTCCATTAGCCACTTGGTGGGTGGCAAATTTTCGTCTCTTACAAGAACTAATTGTTTTCCTCTATATTTGGTTGTCGTCCAGAAGGTTCAGTCAATTCAATAGATTTGGTTCGGGTAAATGGTTTCATCATCAGGCGGGGCGAGCATGAAATTGCCAATTAAGAAATACCCGGATGTTAAAAATTCAAGTCCATTAGGATCCTCTGATAATGGACATAGCGGTCTAGAATTCAATGTTGCTTCAATCTGGCACAACAGAGTTGTTAATTCCTCATATGTTAGTAATAAAGATGCTGCGGCCTTCTTCAAGTGCTACTTTATCGATTTCACTTCTACTGCCCATATGCCGCCGAAATTTGGTGAGCCAAAACCCTTCGGGCTATATGAAACGTTTGAGGGCAGCGAGAAATCCTTCTGTTGTTAAATCACTAACCAATTCTATATACATCGCTTTCGTTGTTAAACAGATGAAAATGGCGATTTACTCCTCCTGACTCTTTGTTCCGCGGCCCTTGGACATCCGATAAATGATAGGCCCAGCATAGTCTATTTCTGTATGGGTAAATGCTCTTGAGGGTATTATCCTTGGAGGAGGTAGGCTTCCCATCAGTTGTGTTGCTCTGTTATCATTGAACCTAAAACACTTCACTTTAACATTAGCGATTGTGTTGTTTTGTTGCTATTTTGCCTTGGAGGATGCAAAATTGTTTCCAAATGAATGCGAGCGCTAAATTGTGAGATGAGCCTTATGTGGTAGGATGATCGGATGTTTTTCGTTAAAATTCGAAATTGAATGTTGCAATCGTCCTCCTATTCGAAGTACTCCGTTCGTATTCAGAAATGGATTTTTCCTTTAATTTTCTTATATCGTCCTTAAATGAAGAAGCTTGTGCCATCTTCACAATCCTTATTTTAGTTGCTTCTAACTGTTAGCGCCCCTTCCGTTTCTCACCCCTATTGGTAGCTATTGCAAAAGAAACGCCAAATATATGCGAGTACTCGAATTGTTTTTGTAAGAGAGGAACCTTGTAGTTTTGCTTATGCTGCAGAGATACTCGATGATGGCTCGATACTACTCCTAAGTCAATCCGGGCCGGACCACCATAATTTATTGTCACCCAGCTTATCAGGATCAACGCCACAAGTTGCACAATCTGCGGGATTTTCTTTTGATTATGTACATGTTTCCACTGTGCAGGATAGCATCAACCTGTGATGTTATTTGCTACGATAGTTTTTCACTTATTAGGGTGTCCTTGCAGCCAGGCCAGAACAATTGTCGAGTCAGTCCAAGCTTGCATTTTAACGTTTGGGATTCCCATGGCCTCTGAAACTTGTCTCAGTAGTTTCGCTAACAGTACTGCTCCACAAAGTTCTAATCTTGGAAGACTTAGTTTCTGACTTATTGGGACCACCTTAGTTTTCCCAGACATAAGTGTAATTGTTGATACTCCTGCATCTGTCACCTTGCAGTAAACTATCCTTGTAAACTGTCCTTGATATGAGCCCATCGTGAAATCCTAATTTTTGCAGCTCGGTGAACGTAGTTTTATATTGAAGCCATTTTTTCTTCATTTTCTCATGTAGTTTTGCATTCAATGATAGTCCCCTTATCCATGACTGTTGAAACAATAGTTTTCCTAAAATTGTTGAGGAAAGCCATCCTAGCGGATCGAATATTTTGGATACCTTTGGGATCGTTTTATTGGAACTATTGTCATGGGTTCCATGTTGACCTGGAACTCAAACTCATCTCGTTGGAAATTCCGCAATATTCCTAACGTTTTTATGGATTCATGGTCCTTATTTATGAGTGTGGTTTTCGACTCCATTTGTTCTTCAGGAATAAACCTCCATTATTAAGCGTTTTTCTTAACTGTTGCTGACCTTTTACTGCATTTTCTATATTTTCTGCACTAGAGGGAACATCGTCGACATAGAAATCCTTCAACAGAATTTCAGCAGAGAAAGAGAGTTGGAGAGAGTTAGAGTTCTAGTGGCCAAATATGGAGCTGACGATGTATCATACGTGACTGTTCGTAACTTATACTCTTTAATTTGCTGGTTCGGGCCAGCTCTTCATAGTATCCTTTATAAGTTCTGTTGTGTCGTTGTTACCAGGATTTGCCTGTATATTTTCACAATATCTACGATGTATACGTATTTGTATTTCCGGAACCATATGTCCTAGCTTTCTGTATTCATTCATAAAGTTATATGGTATTCTTGCTTTAATTGTGGGTTCCTTTCTAATCTTCTTTCTACTTGAAGTAGTCTTGAAACCGAACATGTCCTTGAGTCTCCTATTTCCAATTCATCCATTAATGGTATAGTGACTTCATATCGTCCTTCTGGTAGTCTTCTGTGAGTAATTGCGTAGTGTTGCTCTTTCATCTCTTCTTCTTCTTCTGTGTATGACTTTCTCTTTTGTAACTCTTCAATTTCCCAGAACTGACGTAGCTGCACGTCTAGGTTGTTTTGTACTACCAGAGATAGTGAATTTGACGTTAATCTTGATTTTGTCGTGAGACCCAGGAGAATCTATCGTAACTCTGTTTTCTGGGCTATTATGGTTGGTATAGCGATTTCTTTATTACACCGTCTATTAAGATATTGGTGTATACTTCTGTTCTTAAAATCATATCGATTGGACCAGGTAAGTCAAAATTTGGATCAGACAGTGTCAGCTCTCTCCAGTATCAGTTTTCATTCCTCCAATTCCAGTAACTTGTAAATCTGCTCGGAATTTAAGTAAGTTGAGTTGTTCGGCACCTGCCTGCGTGATGAATGATGACTGAGAGCCTGGATCTATTAGTGCACGTAATTTTAAGGGATATCCGCTGCGATTTGTAGCGTTGATCAATGCAGTAGCCAACAAGGGCACCTTATTTTGTACAGTGCATTTTTCGTTGTTGTTTTCCGCGGAATGGAGCGTTGTGGATGTTGTCACCTTATTCACCGCGTATTTACGTGATTGGTGACAAGTAAACGCTTTTTGTTATAGCGATTTACAATTATTTTGAAAGCATCCGCATAATTTCCAGATCTGCATCTCCAGATGTTGATATATGATTCAAAAGTTTTGCGGCATCTTCTCTAATATATGATTTGAGGTAGCTTATTTTATGAGTGACAGTAAGTGTTTTATTTTCCGTGTACAAACTTACTGAATCTATCATAAAATGCTGCCCATTCCTTATATTGCCCATTGACATATGGTATTTCAAGAGGTGGTAATTTAATTTCCGGTTGATAATTTTTCTCAGTAAGTGGACTTCCTTGGGCTGCTCGTTGTTGAATAGCTGCCTATAGTCTCGCTGACATCTCATCCACATTTTGACTCATTCTGTCATAAATTTCATCGAGAAAGTCCGAAGTATGTTGTTGTTCTTCTGGTATTTTTTCCTCATTCAGCGTATCCATTTTTACCCTGCAGCTCTCCAACGGTTATAATTTCTGGGTTAAATGAGGAGTACCACGATCTTCTTCTAAACATACTCGACCTGGCTGCAATAAACTGTTGATATGATTTACTTTTACAACGGCTCTTTTAAGTAGTTTTACTGACGCTTCATCCAGCTTATTGTTGTTGATTGTATTCTCAGTGTTTTTTACGGGCGGTGGTAGTGGGAATTTGTTCTTGTTGTTGTTGAATAATTCATTGAAATCCTCTACCTTCTTGGATTCTTGGAGATTTCTTTCATGTTGACTGTGGCTCGAAGCAACCTCAAGACCAGACGATGGACGTGGTTGTTCTCATATCGTTTATGAATATCATCCAGCAAGATGTCATATTTTCTGCGAATCTGCTTTCGTTCGGTGAATTAAGGCAAATTTAAATCCACTGGTCGGTAAATTTGTTATCATGATTTCGGTATCATAATATTTTTTGTAAATGCCATGAGCATGCCATTCCAGATGAGACGACGGATCTTTGCAAAGGGTCTGAACTTGCTGATCTACAAGTTCTTCAATGCTGCTCATACTTCCTCATTTCTTGTTTCATTTATTCGTAGACTCTGGCGACTTTGTTGTTTGATTATAACGTGCCTCTGTTGGCCTAGGCACACGCTACAAATTATTATTGTTGTCCTCCAGATAGAAGGATCAATGTTAACGCTTCAAATTTGCTTCCGAATTGTTAAATATATATTAGTACTTAGATTCTGTGAATAATGAAAGCTTACTATTTAAAAAATATTTATAAAAATAATTCGACAATTATTCCTTGTTATAATGGAATTCTTCATCACTGAATATAGGCTTCCTGAAAGCAAAGCTTTATGAAACCTTTGAAACAGAATAATAACACCAATGTAAGCTTTTGTCAAATAAATTTTACTGATTTTGTTGCTAATCTAGAAAAATATAGTTTTAACTTAAGGAGCTTTAAAATTTATTAAAGCTCCAAATAAAAAATTACAGCTTTTATTTTAATAAATTTAAATATTTTTGTATGATGACGTTGGCATCAATGCTTGCTCAAAATGATCAAAAATATTAAAAAATTATGATTGAAAATTTACTCGTGTTATAGAAGAGCTTTCCGAGAGCAAAGATTTTTAGATCGTTTTAAAGCGAAAAATAAAACCGGAAAATAATCTTCAATATAGAATCCGTTTCTCTCGTTGCCTTTGGTGCTGGCTGCGTAGAGGTGCCCAGCACTTTCTCCCTCTCTCTCTCTCTCTGTCTGGCACTATATCCCATAAAGGGACTTGGCCGCCTGAAATGAGGTTTCATAATCATATTCTCATTTCGGATAATGAGTGATTAATTCATTGATCCTAAACCAGCCGAGAAATTTTTTGTCGGGACCACCGGTCGATGGAGCAAGCATGCTGACCACTTTGCCACCGGGGCGGCACAGCATTGCTCCTAAGCATACAACCTGGCTGTATAGTTTTATGAAGCCATATTGAGTTCTAATGCGATGGTTTGTATTCTGGATTTGCAAATTATATCCAGTATGACCCTTTGCATGACTCTGAAAATTCATTGATTTGCCGCTTGTAGTTTGATGAAATAGCTTGCAGGTAGTTCCTTGCACTTGGATTTCCTGAACCGTGATGGGTGCAAAGCGCTCTCGGTGCGGATCAACTAGTATGTACTGTGAGGTGGTTGTTACTTTTATTTGTGAATCGTGAAAGAAAATTGAGAAGTGTATTTGTATCACGAATATGACGTTGGCTACGTTTGCTCTTGTCTTTATTGTCATTAGACGATTCAAGTTGTGTAACTCTAAAAGCCCATATACCCTGGAAAAGTGCTAGTCTTCGGAAGATGTTTAAGTATAGTGGACAACGCTTGCTTGAATAGTTTGGTGTTTCGCACCTGTACGTACGTTCACTAATCCTCTTTGTGTATCTTCAAGATGTTTGATCACCAGCCCTATTTGCAGGGATAAGAGAAGGACCGCTAATGTTTTATCTTGGTGTGTTCGATACTCCTTGAGGAGTGCTAATTGCACGCCAAACTATGGTTGTGCCTCCATTAGTAGTTTTAACTGTTGGGCGGTGAGGTTGTTACTGTGTTTGAACAATTTTAAAGTGTATGCTTCGTTTTCCTGTTTCTGATCGAACTAATGTTAGTACTGTTCAATAGCCTGAACATGTCCCCCATTAGGTATCGCCTATTGTATTGTATCGCCTACTCTACGTCTCGTCCTACGTTGACTCACATCGATTTGCATTATCAACTCATTGTCTTGGATAATATTGTTAAACTGCCATTGTAACTGTTGTAGGATGAGATGACATTTAATTGGTTGTACATCTTTGCAGGAACTGTCAAGTAAGGTCAGCTCTTCTCCACGTTATATATTTCTTGCCAATAACTCGACAAGTTGTACCAAACTACCAGATCCCATTTAGTCAAAAAATTTCTACTTTGACTATATTGTCAAAGTGCATGCTCGAGTTGTTCCATGTAGTGACGACGGTGATGAATGGATTTGTTTCGACCAACTTTGAACATAGGTTGCCGCATACCAAGCTTGTTATACTCAGTAAGAGGCAGGTATGTTGAATTAATTGATAAGTAGTTGAGGCTTGCTTCGCCCTTCGATGGAGTTGTTGCCTTCTCCTTTTAGTCGTGGGTACATAATCTTCAGCTAGATGTTCTTGCTCTTTTTGATTTTCCTCTTTTATTAGTGGCTCTTGGCTGGGCAAGGCTGCTACCTTGCTTATTAATCTTTTGACTTATGAATTGTCCACTGTTTTGAGCGTTACTATCCTGGACTGCCCATCATCGCCGGGATGATATCAGGACGATATCTCCTACTTTCAGGTTTGTCCGTGTTTGTTGCCACTTGGGCTGTTGTTGCAAACGATGTAAATAATCGGATACCCATATTGTTGCTTGTACTGCGGTTGCGACTTTGAATCGATGGCAGCGAATACATTGATGGTTATTAATGTTTGACTGCTTGGACGCCTCTGATGACTCAGATTTTTTTTCCGAAGGAACACCAAAGTTAACGCGTTGCTTCTGTGAAATGTTTCTTATGTCCCCACTCCAATACTAAATTTTTGTCTTGTCATTGGGTGGTAACTGTACTTGTAATTCGAAGTAGTCGACCAACGGACTAGAGCCTATCCCTAAGGTTTTGATTGATTGTTCATCCACGATGGTAAGATTGCTTGACCACTTATTCAATTCCATTCCGCCATGATGAAGTTCCGCGATAATCTGTACTTTCACGTGCACTGTTTCTTCCAGTGTATCTGTGCAGGTCAAAACGTCGTTAACATAGAAGTCGTGCTTTAAGATATGGCTTGCTTTGGATTGCTTGCCGTGTTCGTCTTCGGTGACTTGATGTAATGTACGAATCGCCAGATATGGTGCAGCAGATGTTCCATATGTTACTGTGGTTAATTGATATTCACCTATTGGGTGACGATTTCTTGCTGATGTTCCTCTTGAACCAGTATTTGACGGTACAGCTTTTTGATGTCGGCAGAAAACACCATCTGATCTTTTCTCCATCTAAGAAGGACAACCTACAGATCATGCTGTAGTAGAGAGCCGACACATAAGGCCTCATTCAGGCTAATAATGCCTGTGGATGTTCTCGGTGAAAGTTTCCCTCTGCCTCGGTCAAACTGTTTCATGTGACCCATCTTGATGTACTCTAGCATGAAACTTATGTATAGTGATCTCCATTTTGGATTTTTACTGAATTTTGTTTCCAAGTGTAGACACTGTTGTAGTTAGTGCTCGTTGCCGAAATCTTAATTATAATTGTAGATTCCTCTACTGACTAACTTTTACCGTCTTTCGAAACCTCTTCTAACTTCCAGAATTTCTCCATGCTTCCTTCATTCATATTATTCGTATGAGCTGCTAAGAACTGCTGTTGGCTTGTGGTTTGTGAACGGCTAGAGATTATCCATTCCATGGTTGAGCTTATAGCGCTTGATCTGCCTCTAATTATTCTGCTCCCAATGAAGTCGCTGAAAACGTCCGGTACTCTTTGTTTTGACTCATATGTATCGGTTCATCTTACGCTTTTCATTCTGGATCCCGATGATTTTGACTTATTCTCGCTGATGTTGTATGATGACGTTATGAATAATGGTGAATAATGTTTTTTTATGCGCGTTGCATCCCCTTCCTCTCTTCGAGCTACTGTTTTGGCGGCTTAATGTTTTCATCTGCGATTAAGCGTTCGTCATCCTTACAATATATCTGGTATACAGCTATGATGTCCTTTCGAATTTGATCGTTAGCAACTAGTCGTAATACCTCCTGGCCCTTGGCACTTTGTGAGTTATGCAACGACTCCATGATTTCATTGATGCTGCTGGTAATGGTACGATGTTTTATTGCAGCTTTATTGTAAACTCTGTCGCCTATGTTTTGGCCTAGACAGATGCCTTATAGATGTATGCCAATTCGTATTCGAATGGCTCGAAGGACCATGTAAATCTGATAGAGATAATAGTAGGTTGTAAATCTACGCTCTACCTAGATTTTTTTGTTGTTTGGTATAAACTTAATAAACTTGTCACTGGTGTGGGAATATTAAGCTTCTTATATTGAGAAGGACTTCTTACTTTTACGTTACTATATAACATTTACATCACACTTTACGATCACACTTATGCTAATTAAGCTAATATGCTGAGCGTTAACTACTTACATACATAAAATATATATAAAACATGCCATGTTCTGTTCAACAACCTCGTTGGCCGCACCAATTATTTTATTCCTAATGCCTCGAAGGAGAATCTTACTATTGGGTGTAACGTCTATGGGTATCACATCGGGTATCTTCTATACATCTAATCTATCTTTTACACTCATTTTACTATAACTCTTATATTCTAATTTAATGATAAATAAAGCACTAAGATCGTAATCGTCATGATGAGAATTATAACTATTTTTTTAAATTTAACGAACCTAAATATGGGACATTTTAGTAATAAAAGTAAAATAAATTGCCGCTTACCATATGAAGTACAGCAACCGTGTGTCCATGCTTTTTCACACCGACCTTCCTCCGGAATGTCTCCACTGTTCGGTGATTTTTGTTTATTTATTTTATGATTTTTATCAGCGCATTCATAAATTGGCCGTACGAATATACTGGCATTGTTGATTTCTCGATTTCTCTCGTTCGTTTTAAAAATGTCATTTGTTGGCGAATTTGTTACCGCCGTATTTAGGCCGTTGTTGCTATTGAAAACGGGAAAAACATTGTTACGAAACCTCATAGAGTAGCAGTAAGTAACTAGGTAAACAAGTTTCACTTTAAAAATATACTTTGTGCTCAAAAATCCAATTTTTTTTTATTTTTTATTATTTACAATGCAATCTGTTTTGGTGCTCAAGGATCCCCCTGCTCTTTTGCGGTTATGCTTTTTTACGTACTTACTTTCCGTTGGCCTACTCAGCCAACTTGCGAAGAACGGCTATAGAACCCATTTAAAACTATCTGCACATTGCAAGCTCCATGCCAGCCTATACTGGCATGGAAGATGGGTCGGCCAATGGGTTTTGCACTGCACCGATATGGGGTCATAGATGTGTTATATTTCAACATTTTGCATCCTGCCTCTATCGGGATTCGAACTTGGTACCTATCGATCCAAATGCCAAAGCTTTAACCACTGTGCCCTTTGGTCGGTCAAATTTTATTTATTTTTGAAACTTTTTTAGAAACTTATGCGACCGATTCAGTAAAATTTTTCTAGTTAGAACGAAATCTATCTTCATTGGTAAACCAATAATTTAATATTTGATCAGCTTTGTTTCAATTTACAAATTTATTTTTCCGCCATCTGTCCATAATATAAACTTTGCGATAACGTAGTTTCTGAATATCAATAACAAGGGCTCATCTGTTAAAATATTTTCAATAATGAAATTTTTTATAAAATGTTATTTATCAATGTCGAAATCATTCGTTGTGTCATCGACTTTCGAGTGATATATACATTGACACAATTCGGGTTTTAGAACAGAATTATTTTGAAGGTTATAATGATTCTTAGCTTCATGCACGCATAAGTTTCTTGTTTATATATTGAACTTGTTGTTCGTGCATCAAATACCATCCGGTTTCTTTTCCGTTGGGCTGTAGCCTTGATCTCCACTTGAGGTCCACAACATAATACTTGGTTGACTTAAGCGAATACTCGTTCATAAACCAGTTAGCGATCCTGACACATTTGAGTTGTCTCCTCTCCTTGTTTGGTCTTCAACATCTTAGTTTCAATTTTCTGAATGAATACATTATTTCATATCAGAAGTTGTTTTGCTTTCTTTTCTCCTCTTCAAAATTAAACTATATGACAAAAAACTGGTGCGGCCGATGATTAGGTTGGGATTAAAAATCAAATGTCTGAAAATATGATATGCATGTACCGAAACGGTGGCTAACGTTACTAAAAACTAAAGTGAACTTCACTTTTAAACCTCTAAAACTTTTCCTAGGCTCCCACAATAAAACAAATCACAATACCACGATTGCAACTTTGCACAAATATACTCGTTAAAAGTGTTGATATTCGAATTTCGCCACTCACAAGGTTTTCCGAACTTTAGACAGTTAAAGTTGTGATGAAACGTTCTTTGATTTTTCTGAAAGCTCTAAATATCAAAACGTCCGAAAAGTCCAAAATAATTCCGGTAAATCGATCAAAAATTGACTTGTCAAAGAATGAGCCTTAAAAGCTTAGACGATGGATTTCAAATTTAATTATTTGTTAACGAGCTTTTAAGATTAAAATTTTGTTCAAAGCTCTAACTTTAAAATCAGTATAGAATTCCATAATTATTTAAATATTTATTGAAATAAAATTTTGTCATTTATCTGGTACAAGCTTTTAAAAGCTTGGTGTTTTGACTGGAAACTGGTTAAATGTACAAAAAAATAAATTTTAAAGGTGTTGAGTGGATCAGGCGTCTTAAATTTTGTATTTTACAAATAACGATTGTGACGAGCTTACTAATGTCAAATATCTAAAGCCGAAGAAAGCAAATGTATTTTATCTAGATATTTGGACTTGCTAAATATTTGGCTTGACAGTGTTCGCGATCTTGTTCGTTAATTTTCTTGGATCTAAACTGTTAACCAACATTCTTGTTCATTGATTAAAAACCTAACTGAAATTCTACATACAATTTTATAATAATTCCGGATCGATTAGATGTGTTGAGAGTATAAAGAATAATGATATAAGGTAGTACGTGCACTGGTCAGAGGTATTGTTGGTGGGAGACACAGTTCTCCTATATTATTAGGTGTTTTTAAAAATTCTGTTTTAAAATTATGAAGAGACTACACATTAAACACTATTTGGATTTCTAGAACCGAGAAGAGAGTTGGAAAACCTTTCAAAAAGCATGTTGATTATAAATTTCCTTATTTAACATTTATATTTTAAGTGGGAAATTAGAAAAAAAGCATTCCAACCAAAATAAAAAATTATCAATTCTCAGATTGCTTACTGAATAAAAATATAAATAATTCCAACTATTTATCCAAACATAAAAAATTAAAAATACCAAAAATTAAAACAATTAAACAAATCACCAGTCAAATAAGCAAACGCAATTAAAGTAAAAAAAAAACAAAAAATTAAAATCTGTGATTTATTTTATTAAACAAAAACAAAATCCAAGTAGAGTAAAAATTTTACCCTTTTTAATTGCAACAAAACTATATAAAATAAAAAATCGATCTAATCATTAAATAATAATAATAATAATAAATCTACGCTTGTTTAATTTCATTTTAACACCAAGCTTTAAGCTACTACTTCTTACATAGAGTCTAACAATTAAATCTACATAGATTTAATGAAATGTGATATTGAATTTTTATTTTATATTTTCTCGTTTCTATAACAATAAATTATTATTAAAACACTTTTTATTATACACCACACCATACTGAATATGTAGTTAGATTAGAAATTCTAGTACAGTTTTTAAAACCTATAAATGAAAGCAATTATGTACTAGCTAAATGAAATAATAATAATAATAATCATTACAATATGAACCTGATAAATAAAATAGAAATCCGTGTTAAATAAATAAATCCGCAGTCTCCTGTAAAAATATTTTTTCAAAATAAATACAAGTAATAAAATAAACTAACGTGTTATAATAAAATTAATTATCTGAAAAAAATGTTTGTATAAAAATTAACAAGGTATATAAATAAATATTAGAATATAAATAAATATTTGTCTAAAGTGGGAGTTTTTATTTTTAGGAATGTTATGGTCCAAACTACATACTAGTTTTCGTAGTTTCGTCCAAAATGACACTATTCGCTGCTGGTGAAAAAAATATTGAAAAGGGCCCCCTTGTACCCTTGTAAAGTTAGCCGATAGTGTCCAGTCGAAAATAAAAGAAGTCGATAAGGCAGGAAGTCCCTTTGCTAATTCAACCGAAAACGTAAGATGAAATGTCTCGTTTTGATTATGCTTCAGCCGAAAGTTATCAGCCGAGAAAACTCGTTAAAATAATCCTTTCAGTTTCTGTTCGTATCACTGAATTGTGAATACCTTAATAAAATTTGACGCTTACAGCCCAAATTATCCTAATTCACACCACATCCGGAAAATCCGCGATAGTACCAGAAATTCCTAAAATGCACTAATCCCTAAAACACAACTGTTGTGTATGTGTAGTGGGTACCATACACGGTTCACAGGGAGAATTAGTTTTGTTCAACCCTAACATTTTTTGGTGAAATACATTCATTCATTTTTCCATTGTCAAACCAAGAACGCGTGTGTTTTACTTTCGATTATAATTTATTTCAACTCAGTTAAATACATTACAGTGGTGACGAGGACAAAAATAAATAGAAGAAAACGATATAAAGTGGGAACCATACTTAGAAATAAAAGAATAAGAAAAATAACTATGGTTGAACCCTTAAAAATATACATTTTACCAAAAAAAAAAAAAAAAAAAAAATTGTGTTTGGTTGTATTTAACAAAATGGCGCCAGTATTCGGTGAATTTAACCCAGAGACGGAAGAATTCGTATTATACCTAGAAAGGTTGGAAAATTATTTTGCAGCTGAGGATATTTTGGTTGATGATAAAAAGAAGCGTGAATTGTTGAAATTTGTTGGGCCTATAGCGTACAAGTTATTGCGAGATTTATCAACACCCGGATTTGCCAAGTAAGAAAAGTTTCAAAGTGGTATGTGACCATTTAACGCAATATTATACAAAGCTGGTGGTCGTGTTCAAGGAGCGGAAAAGATTCTTTGAAACAACGAAATTTTCGGAGGAATCGGCCAGGGAATATTTGGTGCGTCTTAAACGGTTGGCGTCAAATTATGATTTCGGAGCGAAATTGGGTGAGCATTATTATTAAACAAGTTTATTGTGTCTTTCTCGGGCAAAGTATTGGAAAAGTTATGCGGCGAGGAACATGGTAAAATGACGTTAGAAACAGCATTGAGCATAGCTTCTAGATGCGAGGAAATTGAAAATTATACACAGGAGGAGGTTAATGCTATCAACAGATCTCAAAAATGTTATCTTGCGGCAAAGAATAGCCGAGACTCAAACCCGAGTAGCTCAAATATCACATTCAACAATGCACCACGTATTAAATGCTGTCATTGTGGCTTTAGGAATCATCACTCATCAGAATCTCGTTTTAAAAATGCGAAATGTCACAAGTGTAAGGTGATTGGGCATTTAGCAAGCATTTGTGCTACGAAAAGAAAGGCTAATCAAGTTGCGGAGGACAGCGATCACGAGACAAAGCAGAGCGGTGGGAAATATTTTTGAAATTAATAGTAGGAATATTAATTCAGTTTTTTTGGATATTAGCATATCGAATAGAACGCATAAATTTTTATTGGATAGTGGTGCGAGTGTGTCATTAATTTTGCACAATTATTTTATTAGCTATTTTCCAGAAATTAAGTTATTAGAGAAAAATATTAAACTGACAGCATACTAGGGGCATCAAATTCCAGTGTTGGGGGCGTTTGAGGTGGATGTCGTTTTGGGTGAAAGGTCTTTACCATTCAAGTTCGTAGTGGTACATTTCGAGAATTATACGCCAATACTTGGTATGGATTTCATAAATAAATTCGACGTGAAACTTTCGGTCAACGAGATATGTCCGGTGATTGAAGATGACACTAATGAGGATATCGAGGTTAAGAGATTAACGAATAAATTCAGTGAATTATTCAACGGAGGATTAGGTAAATTTAAACATGGACAAGTACATTTAGAAATAGATGAGAAAGTAGTATCAAGATTTATAAGGCATCGACAGGTACCGTCGCATTTAAGGAGTTGGTGGAGCAGGAATTAGTCAAATTGGAAGATAGGGGCGTAATTACTTCCAACGAATGACTGGGGTACCCCATTGGTGCTAGTGCGAAAGTCCGACGGCGGAATTAGATTATGTGCAGACTACAAGGTATCGGTAAACCGATATTTTAACAAGTATCCGTTGCCTAAAATAGAGGAAGTGTTCGCTGCTCTCCAAGGAGGTGAAAAATTTACAAAGTTGGACATGGAAGCCGCCTATCACCAGTTTGAATTGGATGAACAATCGCGCAAGTTTGTAGCATGGAGTACTCATAAGGGGGTTTATTTAGTGAATAGGTTACCTTTCGGCATTCGCCCGGCCACAGAGATCTTTCAGCAGGAGCTGGAAAAGTTGCTTTTGGGCATTCCGGGCGCGGGTAAGTTTCTGGATGACATAGTTGTCAATGGTAGCAATTCAAAGGAGCACCTTCAAAATTTAGAGAAGGTATTTTCCAAATTATCAGAAGCTGGTTTCATGTTATCGAAGGATAAATGCAGATTTTTGCAAGACAGTATTTCCTATTTGGGTCATATTGTCAATAAGGATGGCTTGTCTAAAACTTCGGAACGAATATATGCGGTGCTAAATGGTGCAGTCAATATAAAAGAAATTCGGGCATTTTGCGGGATGGTAAATTATTATAGCAAGTTTGTGCCAAGTATGTGTACTAAATTAAGCCCAATTTATCTGTTGTTACAAAAGGATGCGGTACTGACATGGAATGAGAATGTTGACTCATTTCGACCCAAATCTGCCGATAATAGTAACCACGGATGCTTCAAATTTGAGAATATCGGGAGTCATTTCCCACATAATGGCGGACGGCGAAGAAAGACAGATCATAAACCACTTCTTGGTTGGTTTGGAGAAGAACGTGGTATTCCGCAGATGGCAGTAAGCCGTGTCCAAAGGTGGGCAAACGTGCTAGTTACGTACCCCTCACTGTATCAACAATCATCAAGAACATTGGATATAATCAAAGTAACTTAATATTACATTTTCAAATTGTTATCTATAGCTTAATCAACATTTTTAATGAGAATATTATTGTTTTGACTATAAGATTTTTTATGAGAAAATTATTGTTTTGATATCGTTCTTCCAACGATATCACAATATCATATTATTGCCTTTTTGCTTTCCATTAAATTATGTATCAACTAAACTTAAAATCAATATATTTGTAACAGTAAAACAAGCAACACCACTTACTATAAAATTGTATTTGCATTTTATTTAAAAAGTTTCAATTAATAAATTAAACACTTAGAGCATATAGCTCTAAGTTTAAAAAAATAAAATCTTTTAAAGTGCAAGTACATAACTTGCTCTCAGCATTTAGATACAAAATGGAATACGTTAAAGGGAAAGATAATCAGTCAGATTTTTTTCACGGGTTCCTAATTTAGAAGAGCCTAACGAAGAGATGTGAGAAGAAAATTATGTTAATTTTATTGCGGATGCTGGCAATAGCATCAATTATGAATTAATTTTAAAAGAAACAATGAGTGATCCGATTCTCTCAGAATTAAAAACGGCAACATTATAAAATGATTTTCAGAATCTAAGAGAAGAGAAATTTACACCGTATTTAAGACGACAGTCGGAGTTATATGTTGAATCGGATATAATTATGTGGGGACATCGTATGGTGGTACCCACAACACTTCGGAATACCATGTTAGAAAATTTACATCTAACTCACATGGGCATAGTCAAGTGCAAATCGATGGCGCGATCTTATATGTGGTGCCCCGAAATAAATTTGGATATACAGACTCTTGTAAACGCATGTGAAGCATGGTTGGTTTTGCGCACGAGCACACGTAAATCAGACCTTATTCCATGGGAAAATTCAAAAGCGGTCTAGTCAAGAATACAAATTGATTTCGCGGGGCCTAAGGATAATTACTATTTTTTGATCATTACGGATTCTTTCTCTAAATGGAGATAAGTTTTTATAACTAAAACCACAACGACGGATTTCACCATCGCAAAATTGAGGGAAACTTTCGCGAGATTTGGACTGCCGGAGACAATTGTCTCAGATTGTGGTACGCAATTCACCAGTAAGGATTTTTAAAATTTTATACAATGCAACGGTATTCAGCATGTTACTATTCCACCAGGCAATCCACCCACCAAACGCCGTAAAGTCTTTTAAAAAATTATTAGATTAGAATGTAACAGTATACACGGCGGTCAGTCGGTATTTGTTTAATTATAGAGTAGTGCCACATAGTTCTACTGGTGTCTCACCATGTGAGATGATGTTTGGTCGGAAAATTAAGACTAGGTTTGATTTAATCAGACAAGGGAAGGCCAGCTTGGAATCGATCACCACTCTTGTTACGGCAAATAAAAACATCGAGAAGAGCCAGAAGAATCAAAACAAATATTTTTCTGGGGGAAGGAATATAAACTTCAAACAAAACGGTAACGTAATGATAAGAGATTGTACACACAACCAGAATACATGGACTTCAGCCATTATTGAACAGGTTCTAGGACAAAGGTATTATTTATGCAAAATATGCAATACGGGCAGAACTATCAAATGGCCTGTGGATCAGATTATTCACCGGCGGGTCAAGGTGCAGCCTGTGACAAAAACAAAGAACAACGAAGCGACGTCCAACCACCACCACATGATATACGAGGATATTAGATTAAAACGCACTGTGAGCGTTGCCCCTAGTATGGATGTTCAGGTAGATTCGGAAATGCCAATTAATGTCACGCAAAGGCCAAAAGAATTGTTAGACCTGTTCAAAAGTTAAACTTATAATGTATATTATGTATTTGTTAAATCGAATATGTTTGTCTAATTTGTTATATGAGTTAAGTTGTTAGTTTAGTTGGTTATAGATTCATTCATTTTTCCATTGTCAAAGCAAGAACGCGTGTGTTTTACTTTCGATTATATTTCAATTCAGTTAAATACATTACAGCAACAATAAATAATTTCCAAAATTATATATTAGTTCACTATTTTCAATTATTTTCCCGCTATTCATTTTCACTTTTAATCTTTCGAGTACGGAATCACCCAAATGACTCACTCATTGTGTTCATTGCACCCGTGTTTATATACCACGCTGAATATTCTAGATCTTTTTCGGATTTTCGATATTGTTTCTCACTAATTCTGCTTCTGCCATACCACAAAACATTTACAAAACTACCGGTAATGCTGCTATTTAAACCTAGATGTCACTAATCTTACAAAAAATATCATTAGATTTCTAAAATGTGGGACGTTTTCATCGTATAAATGACCCGTTCATGCTGAATTAATTGCCATTAAACCAATAGGCGAGATCGAACATTACTCACCTAACGCCCGTTGCACATTTCAGCAACGCTAAGCTATTCGATGTGAGCGATGTTCAACGCTCTTGCTTGTAAATAAAGAGTTTTAATGGAACGATGCACACTTGAGCTAAACTATGCGAGCTATGTTTTCCTGTTTTAAGCAATGCAAACTTAGCTCGGTGGATTGCAAAAGTCAGCTATATCCGGCACGCATACATTGTTATATTGTATACATATTTATAACATATTGAAATTTGAATGACATTTGAGTAGTGTTGTTCCCGCCTATGTGATTCTAATAATATTTTTGCAGCCACAGCATTTTACTTGTATTGAAATGTATGTGTGAGCGATATGAAGCGATATAATTAGTTCAAATGTGTAGCGGAATGAACTGTGCGAGCTAAACTATGCTAATAGAAACTACGTTACTCACTTACCTTAGCTTAAATGTGCATCGGGCTTAAGCCTGTTCATCGCGAACAGGTCCCAAACTGCCGCCTTTGGTAGGTTATATCGTCTAATGGGAACCAATTTAATTTTACATTCGTCCTCGCCTCCAGACCACTACGTCTGCCCTTATAGAATTTTAGTAACATAGGGTTCAGCCTAATCCACTTAGTGTCAGGTCGTTTTTCAAGCCGATCGCCTTCCATAATGCTTTCGCTTGTCACTCCTCTCAGCGAAAGTATTTTTCTATATTTAAAAGCATTGTTGCTTCTTCGTGAGGAATGTGCAAGATCCTATTCCGATTACCTTTCGTGCTCTATCAGTCACAACTTCACGAATTGCAGACGATCTGCAATTTTCACTCGCTTTAGCCGGTATCTAGTCCAGATACATTTTACTATTTTAACCAATGGAACTTCATTCGATCCAAAGATGATCGCGCCAATAATCCCGTGTTGACCTGCCTAGCATTCGTTCAAGCTATGTCTTTGTATCCCCCCGAACGAAACGTAGCTCGCACAATTGCTCTTCGGCATCATCTTGAACTTTTGGTATTGGTCACGGCAAAGTGCTCATGGTGCTCTTGTAGTGCAATTTTCACGGAGTCTAACAGTTCTTCGACATTTTCGTCGATCGGCGGCCGTAAAAACATTTTGCTTCATGCCAGTAGTTTCATATGGGCGACTCGTGAGTCGTGCGTTGTCTTAGTGTAGCTCAGAAAGAATATGGTTACAGTAGCGTCTCGGAGCATCGATGCGAACGCCATACAAATGCAACTTTGGATGATCATTAGTTCTCCTACTCGATCGAAAAACTTTGCAACCTCTGGTTCCCTTATCAGCTTAGGTGCTTGCGGTCAACCGTTTTTGATAAACCATTGATAGTTTTTTCATTTGGTTTCTCGAATGGCAGGCAATTAATTAGTCATCGTAATTAGACACACAATCGCAATTAGTCTTTCTTCGATTTGACGGTCAAACTTGCGACCGTAAACGTATATATTGATGAAATTTTTTAAGAGCAAATATCAATGCCAAAATATGTGCGGGCAGGCTTTCTCGGCCTTCGTAAATGGCGATGATTCGGCGTGCAAGTTAAACGTACGCACTTTTTAAGCTTCTCGAGGCTTTCTTGTGTTACGTTTTTCCCGTACCATGTAACTATTTCTAGGAATGCTTGCAATTTTTGAACATCTCTCGGTGCGATAATTAGCCTCAGTATTTCGTTTTTTGGGGATTTGGATGTGAGCCATTTGCATCGACGATGTGGCTCAGAAACTTCTACTATTTGTGGCCAAATAGACATTTTTCGGGCGTAAGACGAGAACTGTCCTTTTAGATGCGCTTCAATGCTACAAAATATTGTCTTGGTGGTGTTTCACATCACCTTCTCCAAGAATAAAATGACCAATGAAAAGAAAAGTACTTTTAGTTCCGCTCATCATTGTGCCGATTAATTGTTAGTATTCACTCAGGTTCTAGAAAATTTTGTCGGCTTAGTTCAACCCTGTTCAATAATCAACGCAAATACGAATAAGCTCGTCCTTTCTTTTGACGGTTACCAGCGGTGAAGCGGAAATCCAAGTAATCGATCGGTTTGATTAATCCAATAATTATTATCTTTTGAGCTGATTTACAATCGAGCTGCTTGTCCCAGCATAATTTTCCCAGCATAGTAATTAGCCTCTCGAAGCATTCAGTGCTTGCTCTTCGCACACAGCCTATGTTGGCGATCTGAGAAGCTTTCAATTGCTTTCGGAGTAAATCTTCAGTTTGAACCGGAGTCGAGTAACAATTTAGATTTCGTTGAAACAACAAACTTTCGGATCGAAACGGATAAAGCATAAACTGCAAAACTTCGACGTGCTGATGTAACTGGAATGTATCACTGCAATCACTGTGGGAATGTATTGTCTTACAGTCTCGAGAAAGGAACTTCGCTTTCGTGCCGCTTGTGACACAATGTTGATGACGTATCGCAAGTTACAATGTCATTTTACAGTGTATATCAGCTGCAACTCTTAGCTATCAAACTCGTTAAGACGGTTCTCCAACGTCTGAGGGTCTTGCGACTTGTTGAGTCGTGCACATTATTTTATTACTTTTAAATGGTAAAATGTGCAATTTGCAATGTCGACCTTTTCGTATTTCAGATTCACACGTGCTCCATACTCATTAAATTTTTCACTAGCATTTTTTCCATTGTCAAAAACTTATGGCGCAACGAACACCTTGATTATGTTTGACCGAAAAAACGGCCTATTAAAGGATGATGCAGCTTCATTAATCATACACATTGGTATTTCGGAAGTGAATTATTCCGAGGCTTGCGATAAGCTTTGTAAACGTTACAACAAGTTGAATCCGATTGTAATTACATATATTCAGTCGTTTCTTGACCATAAACCTATAATCGAACCTCTGATAAAATCATTAGAGGTATTCTCACATTAAAAAGTAATGCGTAGTTGCGATATTCCAAACTCATACGCCATAGAGGCTTTTTTTTTAAAATTGACGGTAAATCAAAGCAGCTTCTGGCAAAGGAAACAGTGAATAAAAATGTTCCCGCATTTATTGAAGTTCTACAAATTGGTATCTAAAACATTTGTCACTAATTCTCGAATTGTCTGTGAAAATTCCTACCAAGGTCAAAAAATGTATTAGAAAACGATTGCTACAAGCCAACATAATATGGTCAACATAACTCAACCAACATAACATGGTCCACGGACCAATTCCGCAATATAATGAAACATGACGCATGATAACTAATTATGGAAAAATACAAGACACATCATATAATTGCGCAGCATGATACAACATCAAACAACATGATGCAAAATTCAGCAACATGATGCAACATCCCACAACATGGTGAATTATGACGAAACATGATGCAACATCCTACAAAATGATGCAACGTATGCGAATTATCCAAAAATCAGAACTCCTTGGAATAATTTCCTTGTATTTGAAACCCCCATCCCTCCAAGTACTATCAAAATCGTTCAAGTCAAATGAAATTTAAAAGAAGGTTATAAGCCACCGTGACGCAACATAGAGGAACATCACACATCAACCCTCAACAAGATGCAATATCCAGCAACATGGTGCACACATCACATCAACATCTTACAATATAGTGCAACCTCTTACAACTTGGTGCAACATAACGCAACATCGTGCATACAACATGGTGCACTATAATGCGACATGATACCACATAAAGCAACATTTTGCAACATCATGAAGCGTGCGGTGCAACATGAAGGCCAATCCAGATAATCCTAAATGACTTATCCAAACTTTAAAACTTGTTGCAATCATGTCTTGTTTCTGAAAACCCTATTCCACTAAATTTTAACAAAATAGTCTACCCGTCGGTAATATGGCTACCCGTCGTTGTTGCGGGGCCTCTCCCCTCTCAACTGGCCGCCGATACCGTAAAACACACATTGGGCGTTGGCTCGCACAAACCCGAAAAATGTGGCTCCGACAAAATGTTGTTCAAAACCCTGATTTTTGACACCAAAAAAACGTGGTACGCTTAACTCCAACAAGGACCCGTTAATAACGTATGATTACCGTTGCACTGCGGTACTGGTGATATACGCCTTGATACTATCTTAAGATTATCGTTGCGGCCTTGTGTGACAAGCGCCAAGCCCGGACTGTTAAGCGTCTTCCCGCCTTAACATTTAATTTTTGATAGGCGTTGGTTCGCCTTAACCGCAGAACAAATGAAGTGGCCTCAACTGGCCACCCGCAAAATTCGTAGATGTTGTTGGGCGTGCTTCGCCTTTAACCGTAAATAATACAATTTTACCAATGCCCAAAAACCCGTAAAAAATATTGCGTGGCGTCCTTCCACGTGGTGAGCCCCGACAAAGCGTATTTTTTGTGTATCGTCGAATTGCGAAATAAACGAAATTGCGATAGAGCGTCACCAAAAATGCAATCACCAATATGTATATTTTTGTTGTCTATATCATTCTGCACATTCCAGAACCAAATTATTTACAGAATTTTTTTTGTGTATCTATTGCACTGATACTTCCATTAATTAGTTATTTAACAGGCAAAAAAAAATTTTAAAAATAATAAAACAAAAAATTAGATTTTGAAGTTGGAGGTCTCAAAATAAAATATGTCCCACCAAAAAAATATTGTTAGAGCCTCTTGCTCATTTTCACTTCTAGTAAAACTATTATTTAGCCATTTTTACTTTTTATAATCATTTATTAAACTGCGCCATTACAATAATTAATTGTTGTAACAGAACTTTTCATCTTGATCACTCGACTTTTTTTTTTTTTTGCAAACCAAAAACCAAACCGAAATTTTATAAATTATCCGTAAAATTCCAAACAAGACTTTTTTATTATAACCCAAAAAAAAACTTTATATATCACCAAAAATCAAAACTCGAATGTCAAACCAAAAAAAAATTCGAGCCCCGCACAACTCGTAAAACGTTCTAGAAGAAATTAATCTCTCTTCTCTGTCTCTCCTTTATATCAAATTTTCGTTGATATAAAAGAGATAGACATATAAGAAAAACATTTCTTCCAAAACGTTTTACTTTGCACACACTCGATGTGCATTGTTCTCTCTTTCTCTCCCATTTTCGTTCCGTTGCCAACATAACAGAAGAAAACACACAAGAATCCATCCACCAAGAAACCACGTTTAGACAGCGAAAACCCGGACGCAAGAAACCGTAGAGAGTAGAAACACACAAATTTACAAAAATGTCTTGTTAAGACAACACAGTCGTAACAACTTCTTTTCATGATTTATATCTTTCCACTGTGTATAACAAAGATAGAATGAGCGATGCTCATGCAGCTTCGTTAATCAGTCACAACGGTATTACGGAAACGAATTACTCCGAGGTTTGGGATAAGTTTTGGAAACGTTACAACAAGTTGAATCCAATTATAACTTCATATATTCAGTCTTTTTTTTACCATAAACCTTGCTCACATTTCAATGGAAAGGAATTACGAGTTAATTACCTCCGATTAACACATTACAGAGGAATTGGTCTCCGCACATTAGGCAGTGATGGGGAGTTGCAAGATAATATAGCGTCATGTGTGGTAAACGAGACAAAAATTTGACATTTGAAAATCATTCGTTTATTATTATTCAACAGCGTCACTTAAGTCTTATGTTACCAAGCCACATCGAAATGTCACAAAACATAAAATAATTAAAATTTATATGTATTGCTTTGTCAAATAAAAAATATTCGAAATGTCCAAATATTATATACCATCAAGCTTCGCCGATATTGTAATGGTCGTAACGATTATATTAGTTCGATGGTATTGCGAGTATCCACTAGCAAACTGTTCGAATATTAATGGTGTAACTCGATGGTAACGGCAGGTGGAGTATCTAAACATTTGTCACTAATTCTCGATTATATTGTCTATATTGAAAGCCAATATAATATGGTCCGCATAACTCAACTAACATAACATGGTCCGCGGACCAATTCCGCAATATAATGAGACATGACGCATGATAACTAATTAAGAGATTACACAAGACATAACAGTACAATATAATCGCGCAGCATGATGCAACATCACGCAAAATGGCGCGACATGGTACACATGACGCAACATGGTGTAATATCTAACATCTTACAACATAATGCAAAATTAAGAAACATGGTGAAACATCACGAAACATATGACGATCCATGATGCAACATCAAACAACATGGTGAAAAACAACGCAACATGCCAATATATCAGAACTCCTTGTAATCATTTCCTTGCATTCAAAAACCCTGTCCTCCTAAATATTATTAACATCGTTCAAGCCAAATGTAAGTTAACTCTAAGCCAACATGACGCAACATAGTGCAACATCACACAACACATCCCACAACAAAATGCAATATCAAGCAACATGGTACACACATAACGCGACATGGTGCGATTTGACCAAACATGATGCAACATCTTACAATGTAGCGCAATATCTTACAGCATGGTGCAACATAACACAACATCGTGCAGTATCACGTAGCATGGGGCAAAATGGTGCAATAAAATACAACATGATGTAATATAATGCGACATGATACAACATGGTGCAGCAATACGGAACATGCTGCGGTGCAACCTTGGGTTCTATCCGAGGAATCCATCAAATTTTATCAAAATCGTTCAAGCCAAGTAAAATTTTTAAAGGCCCCAAGCCAACATGGCACAGTATATTAGAACTTTACGCAACATCCCTCAAAAAGATGCAACATCAATCAATATGGAGCAACATCATGCAATATGGTGCAACATCTTACAATGTAGCGGAACATGCTATAACATGTTGCAACTTAACACAACATTATGGTACAACATCACGCAGCATGGCGCGGTGCAACATGACGGCCTATCCAGATAATCCTAAATGACTTATCCAAACTTTAGAACTTGTTGCAATCATGTCTTGTTTCTGAAAACCCTATTCCACTAAATTTTAACAAAATAGTCCAAGCCAAATAAAATGTTAAGCTCCAAGTTTCCTCGGCTCCACCGAATGACCCAGAACTCATCACAATAGGTTTTTGGCAACCAAAACCGCTCCTCCAGCAATTTACATAAAAATTGTGTGAATCGGAAACAATTAAACAAAAGGACCCGGGCACCATCGGACGACCCTATGAACGGATTTTTCCCAGAGCTAAGCACCAATTGCAATCGATTACTGACAGTCGTAGAAGAAAAAATCAAAGAAGTTGACCCTCTGAACGAGGTTTTCTGAAATCTGGACCAATCGTAATCGGTTCCTTTTGGAATGAAACCCGTTCCTCACCAAATTTTGATAAAGTTGTGGGAACCAAAACCGATATTAAAATAGGTTATCTGGGCCTCACCGAATTATCCCCTAAATCAAATAAAATCAGAACCCATAGTGATCGATCAAAAACTTAGAAAAGGAACCAGGACCCCACCGGAGCTCTCCCTAAACGAATTATCCTGAAACCAAGAGACATCGCAATGTATTTCTGATACAACTTTTAGCAACTTTTAATCACTGATATCCATTCCATTCTACTTATGTTTTCGGAAACCGATTCGTACCGGTATTGTTGCAAAAATTAATTTGCAGAAAACGAATAGACCACAATTTATGGTAAAAGCTTAAGTATCAATTTTCATCCCAAACGATGCCAAACTTCCGGTGGCCAACCATCACTAAGACCTTTCGATCAAAGTTCACTTAGATCATCTAATTTATGGAGAATGCTTAAGTATGAAGTTTCATCCTGATCAGTCAATCCGTCTGGGCTGTAGGAAATCAACAACATTAATTTGCATGGCACCGCACACAGACACCTCATCTTTACTTAATACAGCAAAGAATGGAATGAAAGGTGTCTGTTGTCTTATTGACAAAATCATAATAAACGTGTCCGACAAGCCAGCCAGAACCAAATGCACTATATGTTTTTCAGCCGGAACCTTATAATTCCGATCGAACCTAATAAAGCCCGACACAACCATACTATGGCATAAGAAGCACAGTGTACTGTGCATCATTGTGCACTGATCGTTTCTTCAACCGGAACTATCCCTCTACAGTCAAGTCAAACCACCTACGGCACAAGAAGAACAATGGATTGTGCTACATTCTGAACTATATGGCTTTTTGGCCGGAATACATTGTGCTTTTTGTATCATAGTTGGTTTGGCTGTAGTATGGTTCTGGATGGCTTTATTAGGTTTCGGCTGGAATTATAAGGTTTCGGCTGAAAGATCATATAGAGCACAATGATGCACAATCTATTGTGCTTCGTGTTTCATAGTTAGTTTGACTGTAGAGGGCATGGTTCTGGCTGGATTTATAAGGTTCCTGCTGGAATTATACGGTTCCGGTTAAAAATTCATTATAATGCACAATGATGCACAATGCATCGTGCTGCTTGTGCCATAATTGATTTGATTCGGCTGATATGGTTCCGGCTTGCGTGACAAACACCAATGACCGTATAATTCGATCAGTATTTTTTGTATAACGTATACATATATGCGCTAGTCACCGTCAGCCTGGTACAAATGGAAACCTAGCCCGATAAATTTAACCTTGTTTTGAATAGTAGTATTGAAACACAGATAATAAGTATAAGTACGGAATAAATTTTCTGTTTTTTATCTAATTCAATGATAAGTGTACCACTTGACTTTGAAATATTACAAACATTTGCATTTACGAGTAGACACTTGTTACACACAAAATTATTTAGGAACTTGTATTTCAATTTCTTTATATACTCGTAGTTGACTTACTAATATATAGTTACCGTTTTATACGTTAAGCTAGTTTTGGCGCTGTAGCTATTTCGCCATCATCCATCTTCTTGAGTAAAAAGTAAATGGAAAAATTGGTCATGACCTTGCCATCCAGAAAGTACATAATGTCGGTACGATATTTATCGCCTTTAGGTGGTTCTAGTGGCAGAAAATCACCTGGTAGATTAACATCATAGAAGTGAACCCGTTGCTAAAAATTAATTAATTATTAACAATATTTCGCGCACTACGTCTACCATAAACGACTTACCGGTTCGAGCGGGCAACTCTTAATTTCCGGTGCCAATGATGTTTTCTCAATTGTCTTACCCACAATCATTTTATCCTCTCGCATTGCGGTGCAAATTTTTTGATATTTTTTCTCAATAATTTTCTTATATTCATTCCCTTGGAGCGAGTACACGTCGAATTGACTCGTAAGCTCATCCGAAAATGGTTTTAAAATATCGTAGTACCCGCTTAACACGTACGTAGTGCGATTATATTTTTTCACGCGAAGTGTCCCATAGTCAAAAAGTGCATCCCTCTTCGGTAACTCCAAATGATCAACGATTATTTCGTAGCGGTAAAGACTTTGCGAATGAATCGCACAAAAATAGCAAAGTACCCAAATTAACAATTTAAACATGGCGAGAGCACTGATTAATGGAAATACTCGAGAATCCGCAGCAATTCCAATATATACACATTTTTGATGTGCGGTCGCGTGTCCCCGGCCAATTAGCATATTAATTAAACAGAGGTTGAAAACAAAACCAACAAAAGTAATAATTATTGATTTCCGAACTTTGTAACATTCTATCGTGTAATTAAATTGAGAGATTTGTCCGGATTTCATTATAATCTGGGAATCTTGTGGTTTAACAATATTGTGTACTTCCGACCAGATTTGAATCGAATTATTTTTAAAAAATTTATTACGTTACATAATTATTGGAAAATTAGAAGAACCGTAGTTATGAAAAATATTTGTGTTTTGTTATTTAATTTCGGAAGCGTAATTTATTCTTTGCCTAAATAAACAGCAAACGTCATCATCACGGTGTTTTACAATTGCCCTGCCTTATTGTGTTCGTGGTAACATCGAAAATGCTATTGGTGGCTGTGTACATTATCAATATGAACATTGACTGTGGAGTTCAATAACAAATCATTTTAGTTGCCACACCACAGTAAATACATCAACCTCCACCGAATCATTTTCTTCATTGTAACAGAGGAAAATCTGCTCCTTGGTAAAGTTAAGCGTGGACTTCTAGATACAATTTCAGCATTACCAGTGATAAATATTCTCAAGCGTTCCAATGATACGGCCAGCCGCTTCTCGATGTTGTGCGTCATGAGCTTGAAGAAATTTCCCGGACCAATATTCATCGTCGTCAAAAACGATTAGAAGTTATTCTCGTTTTATAACATAGTTGTCTCCTTCACTACTGTCATCGTCTGAAACTGGATCGCATCAATGCATCTTGATCTGCATCATTTTTTTCTGCAATCACCTTGGTGTAATGGAACTCAAACAGCAAATCAAATTGTATCAGCGACAGTTGTTCAAAGTTATACACTGGATGTGGGTCGAGGGCAAATCTACGAAAACATTCATCCAGTTGCTAACGTGTTGTTGATTTTTTCAAATGGCTTCGATCAAATCGGAACGTAACACTTGGTGATATACATAACGATTGCCTCGTTATTACTGCACTATTGAATGTGCATCGGTCTCCGTTCATCATTTAAACAGCTTGCTGTTATAATTGTTGATGAAATTCTGATCGAGCTTGCATGTTCAACCTAGTCAATTTTGATGAACACGGCATTCGATGGATCAGTGTCTAAGATAAGTCGCGGTGTAGAGATGTCGCTCAACACCTTGAAACAAAATTTTTGCGTTCGGCTCGCCAGGCCTGTAACATTTTATGACTTGCTTGATTCTGATAATCACTTCTGGTGACTGGAAGTCTGGTGCACCCTCGACCCAAACCAGCATGTGAAGATTAGACGAGTCACGATTCTGGAATTCATGCAGCATGGAGCCGCGCAAGAGCATTTGGCACTTGATCGGAATTGCAATTACAAGAATAATGAAAGGAACGAAATTATTCCATAATAATAAGAAATCTTTTCTCCAAGGGCAATTGCTCGCTTGATCGGTAGAGCAATCCTTGTGACAGATTTAACAGATACGATTAGTAAACCATTATCGGTCCAAAATTCTGTTCTTTAATTTTCGTATTGGATGCTGGTAATGAAGATTATTCCGCAGTTCTTCCGTTAAAAAACCTTTTCCAACGATAAAACTGGGCCACTTCAATTCGGGACCTTTAAACCATATTGAGTCTTCAGAGATATCAAGTTTTTGGCTTCGGTCTGCTTATATCCAATTAAATATTTTTTCTATTGACTTTTCTTAACATTCAGATGATCTGAATGCCACTAAGTGTTAATATAGTGCTGGACCTCAGATTTCAGCGCACTCAAAACTGTTTTGGTAGCTGACCAGAAAGTGATTCAAAAATGATACTATGTCCTTACTGGATTGATTGAGCCAAGTGTGTGCCGATGCCATGAGTTCCAAACTGGGAATTGTTTATGGTTTGTTGTGGTGGCACGCCTGATCTTGATGTGACCTACACAACAACCTTACTTTCCGATCTGTCATATCATCGTAGTATAGAGACTTTTCATTCAATCGATTTAGCTATGCGTACCACTTGCTTCTGAATACATCATCACTATTCCACTGAATTTGATAGCAATCCCAATAGATCAAATATCGATATAACCGCGTATTCAAAAATTGTCTTTTGGTTGGAACTTTTGTAGCATGGATGAATTGCGGAACAATACGATCGAATATTTTCAAAGATCCAATACCATCTCACCGGTTGAATCTGTTTGTTAAATATTGACTTTAATGAATTTTTGCAGTCACAGCCCTTGGAAATTCCTTCCTAACTCGTACTGCCTTTGTGTTTTTAACATATTGTGCAATTGCTGGTGAACATGCTGCACCAAATGTCATAACCTGCATGACGTAGGTTTTCGTATTTCTATTGACATTAAAATCTCGAAATAGTGAATTTTTAAAATTGTATGTGTCAACTGACACTTGCAAAAAAACAGAAATGCCATGCAGATAAAAATCCACCAATTCCAACATGCATCGGTAATTCAAATTAAAACTTTTATTAAATAACATTTGGCTCCGTACCAATCCAAGGGTAAATCGTTTACTATATGGTAAAAATCGATTTTAGTACAGATTTTTCGATCAGTTTACCATTGAAGCTTTGTTCATACGACGGATACAAATCTCGGATTTTTCTATCCCATCGTTTTAACCAATTACATCACGTAAATTATACACCAGATACGCCTATTTTCATACAAAAGAGTTGAAAAAAATTGAAACAATATCTCGGGCGGAAAAACCGAGATTTTATCCGTCGTATGAACAAAGCTTGAGAACTATAAATGTCCGGAGTAGTGACATCTAGCGCATTAAAAAGAAGCTGATTGAGTCTTTTTTTACATGAAATTTTAGCACGGCATACTTTATGAAAATAAAAATTAACATACAAAAATAGACCCAATCAGTTTAATGTTTTTGCCGTCAGATCTACAAACAGTTCTCTATAGAGTTTTTCAAAAATAATTGAATTTACCGAAAAATTTACTTAAAATTCACTTTTACCCTTGGATTGGTACGCAGCCTTCTGACAAAATTGCCTGATGACGCATCATCATAATGTTCAACATAACAACAATAAATTGGATCGTGTTAAATTGCATTATAATGCATTTTTTGTAATAATAAAATTATGGTCACTTCCACAATATATTGATCTGTAAATTGTGCTGATTAATTATATTATGTACATATACAATACAGACTAATTTTAAACTTGAAAAGTGTATAAAATAGAACGATTAATAAAATAAAAGGTAGTAGACAACGGCCTACTTACTTCTTTCTGTGTCTTCACTTGCGCTTTAGTTTGGGCTTCACTCGTGGTAACCCAAACTAATCTTGTGAATTGCAAGCCACAGAATTTAAGTACTAAAAAATATTTAACAATTCGGAAGCAATTTCGACATTGCCTATAATTTCGGTATTTTTTAAAATTGTTAATGTCGTTAAAGCGTTTTCGAGCGAGATCCGTCTTGACATTTGCTTCATAACATTCACAATGTTTGTATTTTTTCACTGACCAGTGGCCCTATTCTGGCTTTCCCTGGGAATAGAGAATTGGGAAAATATTTTCATAGCATTTTTGTCTAAATTGTATTTTTCTGGCCTACTGAGGGAAAATGTTTGGTGCTAATATTTTCGAAACAAAGTTAAATGGGAAAATATTTTTCCCTATATAAACATTTTGTGGAACAAAAGTTTCCCAATTCACTTGGTTTTGAAAATTTTAGCACCAAACTTATTCTTTCAGTAGGCCAAAAAAATACAATTTAGACAAAAATGCTATGAAAATATTTTTCCCAATTCCCTATTCCCAGGGAAAGCCAGAATAGGGCCACAGACGGAAAATTCGTGTTACGTGAAAATATTTATTTATTTATTTAATATAAATGTTTGAAGTTCTTATGAACTTATTACATTAGTGGCAACTACTTATTTTAATTTATTTCTAATTTATTAATTGAATTAACCTATAGGTGTGCAGCAACATTTTAGCGATTCATCAACTTGAAATTGGCAAAAAATAGAATTTTGATTTTAATAAGGTGAAGAAAAGTATTTTTTCCGAAACACGGCAGGGGATTTAGATTTCTTAACGTTATTACTTAACGAATTCCACATGCTAACTCCCCTCACAAAAAATGATGAATTCATCAGATTACATTTGTTTATAGCCGGAGTCAAAAGATGAATGCGACGATTGGAAGACGAAACCAATTTCCCTACAATATAGGTTTATACTTTAAGAACTTGAAAATGTATAAACAAACTCGACACTCATAGAATTCAGCAAGAGAACAACCAAGTAATGAATTACTAAAATTCGAGATGTGGTCGTACTTTCTTATCCCGTATATACATATCTCACACAAGAATTAAATATCAATCGAAGTTCATGAAAGTACTTCTTCTTTAATTCAAAGAAGACAATATCGCCGTACAAAAAATGTGGAAGGATGTAAGATTTCACCAATTGGAGTCTAAGATTGGTATTAAAACACTTCGTCGTAGCCCATAACATTCTTAATAAAAAAAATTACTCGATTACAAACTGTTTCGATGTGGTAACTCCAGCATAAGCATTTGTCAAAAGTTAAGCCTAAATTATTCACAGAATCAGAGAAATCAACCTCTTCTCCTAGTACGCTGATTTTAGGTAGGTTGTGCGTATCACGAATTATAGTAGATATAATAATAGATTTGGTTTTTCCAGCATTAAGTTCCAGATTATTTTCTATAGACCATTTTGTAATCAATTGAATTTCGAAATTAACAGATCCGATAGAATTTGTTATCTCGTTGGGCCTACAAAATCTATAAATTTGCAGGTCGTCCGCGAAAAGGTGATATTTGCATTGAGTGATAACTGCAAGTAGGTCGTTTATATACATCATGAACAGAAAAGGACCTAATACCGAACCCTGGGGAACACCGCAATTAGTATAACAAGAGCTTGAGATTCCTGAATTAGTTCTAACCAATTGTGATCGATTTGATAGATATGACAAAACCAAACGACCAGCCGACATTGAAAATTTAAAACTGTTACGAAGCTTGCTAACCAAAATTGAATGATCAATTTTATCGAAAGCTTTACTGAAGTCTACCCTTTTCCAATTGTAATTCAGAAAGTATCAGTTGTAATTCATATGTCATATTCTATGTTTAACAAAAAGACTTTTTAATTAATTTGTTTTATTTCTTCTGAAAACTTAAATCGTTTAATCCCATATTTTTTAATGGAGTTTAAAGACAATTGCGTTATTTGTTGCACTTCAATGACACGGAATAAAGTAATAAGGCTACACACAAAACAAAAAAGACTATTATCAAACAAAAATGATTATGAACAAACCAAACTCGATTTCGAATATGCTCCAAAACCGTATTAGTCTTCTTTTAAAATTGTTCAATTTTAGTATAAAATTAAACTATTTTGTTTAATTTCAAATGTTCAAGCTTCTGATAAACAGAATGGTGTTTATATCAAACACGTATCAGGCTAACATTGAAACTGATATAGTTTTGTTTTGAAATTAATGAATTTTGAATGTAACCTTTTGAATGTTTGTGGAGATACACCCAGGTTTAAAGAACAAGACTTACCAGAAAATAGTATTGTATGGTTGGAAACTTCATTGATTTGTGACCAAGCAAAGCGCAGTAAAATATAAAACTCAAATATTTTCAGACGAGAATAAAAAATTGAAATATGTATTTATTGTATGTTTATTATAAACAAAATTGTTTAATTTTAATCCATTTTTATTTAAAACCAAAATTCAAAAACTAAAATTCATACACACACACACACACACATATATATATATATATATATATATATATATATATATATATATATATATATATATATATATATATATATATATATATATATATCGTATACATTACATATGATTTTCATTATTTATAATAACAATTCTTTTAAATTTTTTATATCAAAAGATATATCATCATTGGTCGATAAATCGAATATCATGTTTTCTAAAAATTTATATATTTTGAAACACTCAAACGGATATTTTAATTGCATCACGAAAAATAATTTAAAGTTAATATCAATTGCTTGCATTATATCGTCAAATATATAAAATATTTCGTCATAGTATAAAAACAATTTGCTAATTTTACATTCGTTAGCTTCACGTAAGGCAAATAGTGATGGTTGAAGTGTTAAACCAAATTCAATATATGTACTTTAATTTTCTAAATTCTAATATTTCTTTAATATCTGTTGCGTCCGAAATATAATTCAAAAAAGAGTCGAATGACTCAATGATGGACGGCTTCCAAATTTTGTTGCTTTTGACGCATTTTTTCCGCGATGTGGGTACCAAATATCCATTTAGCTGCTTAAATAATTCAGCTATGATATAGTCTGAAATTAAAGCATAATTATAAGTAATTATTAATTACAGTTAGAAAACATTTAAATTTACTTTTCTGTTCTAAACTAAGGTCTTCCTTTTGAAAATCATCTCCTAAAATTAGTTCGCCAATTTTCAAACCAGCATCCTGCACGATTTTATCTTTTATGCCATTTGGCATTAAAAGAAATAATTTCTTTGAGAAATTATTTGTCCAGATTTGGAACAAATTGAATGCCTTTTCTGGATATAAATGTTCGAAATAAATGTCAATCTGTAAAAAGTTTAGAAATTGTTAATAATTAATTTTGTGAGAATATTTTGCATCCAAATTACTTACTAAACGGAAGCCTCTTGAACTTTTCAGAAGTGGCCATTCGCTCAAAAACTCCGTAATATTTTTCTGTGTTGATTCGCGGAAATACTGCAATCGGACTGGCGCTGTTATTCTCCAATGGTTTTCGACCGTATCCCAAGGCTCATTGTAATACCTTAACCATTCTTTTGAAACGCTTAAATTCTCATCTACAATTTGATCTGAAATTGTTTATTTAATTTTTAGATTGATCGCGGTTAAAATTGATTACAATATTTTTTATGATCAGATATTAATTATAGTTACCTTCAATGTGTTCGATACCAGCCTCTGATGACCTCATTCTTTTAAGGGGCAGCCGACTTCCCAGAATCCCGATTTGTCGTAAAGTTGTTTTATTGTTGCGATATTTATAAAACAATTTACCCTTTTTGATTTTGCCATCCTGGTAATAGTAGTCAGATTTTTCAGACGGGCATTGTTTAATAATATGCTCTATTATGATGTATCGCCAATCTGTAGAGCAGACGCGTGTCATTTTTTTCAAGAATATGGGAAACTATTTTATTGCACAAAAGATCCCGAGTCGTATTTTTTGGATCATTGTTAATAGTTTTTAATATACCTATAATGTGTGGCAGAGAAAACATGTCATCAATTTCCTGAAAAATATCAATTTTATTAATATATATCGGGAAAAATTAAAACTAAAACTACTCACATTTATGTAACTGAAGCTTTCATCATTATTTGCTGAAGACGACGATATTGATGGTATTGGTGAACTTGGTATTCGAATACCAGACGTAACCCACTCAGAAATTGTATTTGTTTTAATTTCCGCATTGAGAGTTTCTGGGCCTCCACTCATCCCCTGTGTAACAAACGTATCTCATTTACAACATATTATTTTATATTTAACTTAACTTACATTTTCCTTTCTCCAATCAATAATTTTCTTTCGAAATTTTAATTTAAAATCCGATTTCCTTAAATTCAGGAAATAATTGATCGAGGTCCCTCTCCGTAATCCAACTTAAGGCTATTATGTCGATCCCCGCTTCTAAATTTTAATTTTGTTTAGCATTTTATATAGTTTTATTTCCCGGGATGCGTATGTATACATCCGTATGTATAATTGTATACATGCCTATGTATAAATAAATAAATAAACGCATCCCCTTTCCGGCCTGCGATACAATTGTGTACGTTACGAAACAGAAACATGAAAAAAACAAAAACCATATTACAAACTATGGTTGTTTACATATACATTTGTGTACTGTGGATTTAAATTTAAGAAAAAAAAATCTGTCTTGCCGGAAAAGGGATATACATATTTATATACAATATATATACTTATTTATAATATGTATATATAATATACTTAATTATGTACTTGAATTGCAATTTACCACTTAGTTTTGGAAATAAATCTTACATGTTCCATTCTTTTTGGTCTAATTTAATGATCTTGTAGAAGGTTTGCTAGTGGAGCGTCATCACAATCAATTGTAATTAAAATATCATTGTCACTGGTTGATTCTTCATTCATTTTTAATTATTCGCTCTAATTTAATGATCACTATTAAGCACCACACTTATTTTATTATTTTTGAAAATCACTTTTTTGTAAATCACAATTTTAAATAAGACACAAATTTTAATTTGTAGTTGATCGTTGCGTGTGCACCTGTAGCATACGAAGGAAGAAACTAATGTACGATAGGAAAAAAAAACGTGGTTTGCTTCACGAATGTATACGACATTAATCGAGTAATCAAAATCTGAAATTTTCTTGCAAACCATTTTATTTTGTTTTAAGCCGCAATTGGTTCTAAATTTAAATTTTAGAAAGATCTAATTCAAAATATGTATGCTTGTTTCAAAACAGAATTAATTTTTGCTGAAAACATTTGGTTTAAATTTAAGTAATCATTTTTTTATTAATTTTTAAAATTAATTCATTTAACATACGAGTCTATGTATATAGTCATAAATTGATAAAATGAAAATTTTTACATTTAATGATAAATTAATAAAAAGTTGCGACGCAAATTTCCCCATTCGCATCCGAACCGTTCTAAAGTATTGGAATTTTAAAACATTTTTCTCCAGTTATTGGAATTTTATTCAACGTAAATGGATATTTATGTTCAGTCGAATTCAATTCTATCCAGCAGTATTCTTCTAACGAATTGCCTATAATATAGCATTTATACATTCTGTCAAATTTATCAACTTTAACTTTTTCCAAAAACAGAATAACTTGCATTCCATGTAAAATAATTTGATGAATTTTTAAAACGAACGAAAGAGGTTGAAGTGATTTTAGGAAATAGTTCTTTTTATATATAGTCCCTTTATATTCGATATGATCCGCTAGATTTATATCATTTGGGCAGAGATTCTTTTCTTTGATTAGTTCATCATATAACGAAGTGTTGGCATTAATTATTGAAAATTTACTATGTTTTATAACGTAGTAGTCAGCATATTGAAAGCAAAACGCACAGCACATTTTTTGGCAATAGATAGAGGTAGATTTCTTCTCGATGTAATGGCATTCGTATTATAATACTTTAGTTCTCTATGTTTTGACTCAAAACGCATACACCACATTAATTTTAAAGGTCCAGCTTTAGAAATTATCGTAGGGTAGTGTAACAGTAAGTGGTGCTTAGGTTTAAGATTTTCTTTAAAGAACTTTAAAGAATATCATAATTGGAGAAGCTGTCTCTAAAAACCAATTCCACCAGTTCTCCTAATGCATGTATATATTTCAATAATGGATCTGATAAAATTATATCGCCAATATAAAATAAAAAATATTTTGATAAACAAAGCGCTTCTCGGGCTGTTAAATGAAGCTTTTTGTTTTTAATATGTTCCAACTTGATTGGTTATTTATAACCATATTCAAAATTTTTGATTCGTTGATTTAATGTTTCTATTGTAAACAATTTTTTCTCTATTATAAATGAATACAAACAATTTGAAATTCCGAATTTTATCACGCCCTCCATCATGTCATGCATGATGTCAACTTAAAATTCTCGGTCACGTGGAATGTTTTTAGATGATTCAAAATGGAATTTCCTTTAATGCCAGTTTGCGTAAATGTTTCCAAATTAAAGTTTGTAATTTGGTCATTGTAAGCTTCTTTTTTACGTATAATGCTTATATTTTCCTCGACACTGACGTAACTTTCCTCTTTTTTCATAAGATACAATCTACAGAAATAGTTATGTGCAAACGATTGGAAAAATCCAAGAATCTATTTCAATCCAAGATTATCGCCAATCACTAGACCCAGCGCGAAGTAAACTTTTGTGTTGCCTTCTTCCGTTTGAATATCAATAACTTTAGTTTCCCGGATTTTTAATTCATTTACTAAAGGAGCAAGTGCTTTATTATATTTAAAAGTTTTAATTATTTTGGATTTAACAAGCATTGCCACAAAAATGTTACATAATTACGAATACCTCACTGGAATTGTAGGAAAACTGTAATAAAACGCTGCTATGGCTTGATTTCCCGAGCGACTTCCAATGGGATTGTTTTTCTCGAAATCGTCGTAGAACAAAAATATTGGAATTACATTTTCCTTATTAATTTGCTGCAGTTTTTGTTGCCACAGCTCACCCTGAACAAAATTACTCAGAACGGTTCTATTTTCATTTAATTTTTTCCCATTTAGTCTTTCAATAATTGACTATTTTCAAAAACTTTTTAATTTGGTAAGAAATAGGCATTAATATTCCTCCACTTTTAACCTCTTTGATAACCAATTTGCCCTTTTCTATTTTTTCGCCAACTTGGTTATTAACTATGAATTTTTTAAACGTCTTTTTCTGATAGTTTCTTAAGGAGCAAATGTTCTGAACGGATTTTACTAAACGGATTTTCACACAAATCCAAGAATGAGTCCATAGCAGATGTTTCATCGCACACACAACTTTTCTTGCAGGTCCTGATGCCGGTAACTAATACACTAAGAAGTTCCTGTATCTCGTTCATAATAGTTAGGCAGATTGAAGTTGCTAGTCCTTGCAAGCTATACAGTTTTGTTACAAATTTTAATACGGTTGTATCTACGAATTTTTCTAAATTTCTCAATTCCTCCTCAGTAAGTTTCGAATTTGTTTTTAAAACAGTATTGTTATGAGATGCGATGTACAGATTATTAGGAATTTCATTTCCTTCTATATGAAAAACATATAACATTAAAACACAATTAACATAAATTCGAAAATACGTAATTACCATTTATAAGATTACCATTATCAGAAATATTGAGAATATTTGGTTGAATAAAAAATTGTGAAACATCTTGGACTCATTCATCCTTGCATCCATGCGAATTTAATAGATGTTTTTTATACCTATTTAATTGCATAAATTTCAGTAAACATTGATTTTGACCACAAATCAAAACTTCACCAGGAAACCAGCCGTGTAAATATTTTATGTGTTTGCAGAGAAGTTCAACAGTTTGATACGATTCTGAGCACTTAAAGCAATTAAACATGGTTTTAATTAAATTAAACTAATTGTTGAAAATTACAAAGCAATAGCATTTATATGGATAAATTAAATGTTTGACAGCTTGAAAAAGTGAATGTTGTGTTTGTGAATGTTTATGAATTTCAAAATAAAAATTGTTAGAATCGAACGAATAGTTCTTGTAAGTACATCAATTTTAATAAATTTATTTAAAACGTTAAAAAGTTTTTATATTAATCATCGAAATAATTTTGTAATAAAAAAAAGTAATGTTTATTATAAACCAAAAAAATTTACTTTGCATTAAGATAATTTATTTTGGTATAAAACAGAGAATCTAGATTCAAACAAATATTGTTTAGAACAAACCCCTCAAACTGTTATACATATCAAAATTCACAAGTTTTCAAATTAGGCATAATGGATGTTTGTTTTAAAGAATTTATTGTTTAAAATAAAGGAAAAATGGTTGGAAACAAAAATTTGTATGATATTTTGAATCAAAATTTGAACAATTTTAATAATAAATAATTATTTTTTTGTGTGTATTACCATGCAGACATCTACTGCATACAAAGTGTCAAAGAGATATGAACAATGTACCGGATGCTATATGTCCTATTTGCAGAGCTGTTCTGACTGCAACTGAAAACACAGAACGAAAAAAGTACAAAAAAAATACTAATGCAGATCGTGAAAGAATCGTGAACTGTGCCAATAAAGGTGGTGATAATTGGGTGTCCTTAGCTGCGACGTTGGACATCAAGTACAAGACCGCGTTTCATTGGATTCGATCAGGGCAACACAAAATGTTAGCAAGAGGAGGTATAAAACATCGAATTTTGAATGAGGCACAAATTGATTCGCTTGTTTCATGGGTAGAACAGGATTGCAGCTGTACATTGCAGAAATTAAAACAAAAAATATTGACCAAATTCAACATATCGATATCTGTGTCAACAGTAGGCAATTACCTAGAAGGCAGGCTCTTCACTACGAAGAAAGTTCATAATGAACCTTGCACTATGAACTCTGACATAAATAAAAGGAAAAGAGCAGAATATGTCCAAAGTTTGAATAACTATATTCAACAAGGGAAACAGATTGTTTGGATAGATGAAACCAATTTTAATTTATTTTGCCGCCGGATAAGGGGCCGTGCAGTAGCTGGTGCCAGAGCAGTTCAACTTCTCCCAGCTGCACGAGGCCCTAACATCCATTTGATAGGAGCAATCTCTACTGCAGGAGTTGTTTTAATGGAGCGGAGAAGAGGTTCATTTACCGCCCATCTAGCAAATGCGTGGATGACAAGACTGATGCAGCACTGGCAAAACATTGGAAATGAACTTGAAGATTTGGTAATTGTTTCAGACAACGCACCTTGCCATTCAAACCTGGAAACAGTTATTAATGGGACTACAGCGTCTTTGCTGCGGCTAGGGCCATATTCGCCAATGCTTAATCCTATTGAGACTATTTGGTCAAAGGTGAAGGCTTACGCTAAAAATAATATTAGAATACCAAGCGTTACAGGTCCTGGTGTTATGGTACAAAGATTGGTATACTTGGAGGGGATTATTGATCAAGCAAAGAACAGTGTAGCCGGAGGTGATTGTTCTCGTGCCATACAACATTCTTCAATCCATCAAGTTGCCGCTTTGGCAATGAATGACATGTCTGTTGGTAGCTAAAGTGAAAGTTCGTTTATTACTTTAATTATTTATTTTATTTAAATTATATTTCTGTTGTTGTTTGTATTAATGTTACCCTTGCTTGTTTATTATTTGTGCTTTTTAAAAAAATAAATTGTTAATTATAATTCAGAAAAATTCAATATTTATCAATATAATTGAGAAAGTAAATTCCCAAAATATTTTCAATTAAATCTTTCATTACGGAATAAATATCCTCCTCACCGCAAAACACATACTGTCGTCTCATTTATTACTATGTACATATATATTTCAATGGTAAGTTGTGTTATCTTCCGCAATCTCTAAAAACCTATCAAGTGATTCTTACCTAAAATTCGCTAACTATGAAGTAAATTAACATATTCGTTCAATACATAAAATTCCTGTTGTGAAATTGCTACAATTCGACGAATGTCGAAATGTTCTGAACTACAATTGATACTTTCTGAATTACAACTGATACTTTCTGAATTACAATTGGAAAAGGTGTAGAAGAACCAGCGTACAAAGATAACCCTTATCTATGGCCCTGCGGATGTCGTCATTGATATATAGTAAAGCACTATTAGTGCTGAAATGACGTCTGTAAGCAGACTGGTACATTGATAGTAAATTGTCCGATTCAACGTAAGTTAATATTTGTGACTGTAGTATTTTTTCAAAAACTTTAGACAAAGCAGGAAGCAGACTAATAGGGCGAAAATCAGATAAGCATTTGGGATTTTTATTCTTGGGAATGGGAATAATAATTGATTGCTTCCAACTCTCTGGAAAAATAGAAAACGTTATTAAGCTATTGAAAATATGTAGTAAGTAGCAATCAACCTTTGGTAAAATAAGTTTAACAAACTTAATTGGTATTTCGTCAACTCCAACAGCGTTTGATTTAACGGAATCTAAAGCATCCATAAGGTCAGTGATATCGATGTTTTTAAAACTAAAGTTACCTTCCATCGCACGAGAGTTCATTAATACATCAAAAGTTAGTAACCCCGCACTGTTAAGAGAAAAATAATTATTGAACTCATTTGGTGAAAATTGTGGTGATGGTTTTTCGTTGGATGATAGAAAGGGACCAACAGATTTTAAATTTTTCCAAAAAACTTTTGAAGGAAGGGATGGGCGCAATATATAGATGAAAAATATTTTGCCTTTGCGGCTTTATATTCTTGGTACAGTTCAACTCTTCTTGTACGCTTCCACCGACGTAAAATAAAATCCCTGAAATTTATGGTATCCCTGATCTCATCATTGAACCAAGGCGGCTGTTTAGGTTTGGGTGATATAGTCCTTAGTGGTACAAATTCTTCAAACAAGTCTACAACTAGTTCTGTAAAGTATACTACTTTATCAACAGGGTTGTTAAAATTATAAACCATGCTCCAATTTAAATTATTGCATTTATCAAGCAAATCTGATAACCTAATGCTATTGTAGTCACGAAATGAAATTATAGGAATAGATCTCTCATGTTTAATATCATAGGAAAAATAAAGAAGATCGTGATCACTAAATCCAACCGAGATTTGGTTATGAAATACAATTTTATCCGTATTAGAAATAATACAGTCCAATAATGAACTAGAGTGTGACGTGAAATATGTTGGCTCGGTGTTCACAGGAGTGAGAGAAAATTCAGTTAGCAACCTTTTAAATTTCTTCAAAAATATGAAACGGAACATTTTTTCATTGGTAACACTCAGATTTCACACTCAGTTCAAACATTATTCAAACTACTAGATTGCTAAGCCCAGTCACACCAATAAGATGCAACTGTCAAATCAAGATCTGTAATTTACTCAAGGGAACTTCAACATCATCTTGCTGATCAGGAAATTGATTATATCTTCTCTCTGTTCTGATTACTGCGAATCAAATTGAAATTCCAGCTAATAATTGTTATTTTTCGGTTCCAAATTTTGGAAATCAATAATACGGGAAACGAAAATTCGTCCAGCTGCCATGACCAATCCTCGAACCAACCAGCAGCATTAGGCAAGATAACCAACTACAATTCTGAATAGTAATTCTCAATAAAACCAAAATTTCAAAGTTCAGCTAAATTACGTGTTCTAAAATATTGATCAGAATAGGACGGATGTTGATGGATAGTGGTGCATCAATAACCGGTCTTGGTTCAGGTTGTGAACATTTTTTGTCTAATCCGGATACCAAAATTTATAATGTTTCATCAAATGTCAAAACAACTTATCAGAAATGACACTTTGAAGACAGTGGAGGCTATGATCGATAGATAAGAGAGAACACATTAACCATAACACCGGGCATCAAAATTCCGTTAAAACAGAAAATATTCAGGTCAATAATATCGAAATAAGGGATAACCATTTGGACGGTGAAGCAAAAATAAAGCTAAGGTCAATCATCAACAGGTTCTTACCTTTGTTGAAGTCCAACTAAAGATGATCAAATCATTTACGAATATTAGAGCAGAAATCAAAACAATGACTGAAGAACCTATTTACATGGAAACCTACCCATACTCAGTGAACATCAGAGGCGAGGTAGATGAACAGATAAAAATACTTCTGGAAGATGGCATTATCAGACCCCTTCAAAAAGCACGTACAAATGCAAACGCAATTGATATAACACACACAATTGTAAGTCTGGGGAGATCGAAATATTATACAACAAGCGATTGGACATCGGGTTTTCATAATATCAAGATGAAGGAAAACGATATCCCAAAAACCACATTTTCAACTATGAACGGGAAATACGAATTCAAGAGGTTACCCCTTCGAAGAACGCGCGCGCAATTTTTCAACGTATGATTGATGACGTTCTCAAAGAACATATTGGAAATCTGTTATGTATATATATAGATGATATCATCATTTTTGGTGGAAAAACTAAAGAAGAGCATCTCGACAACGTAAATATAATATTCCAAAAATTATTGAAAGCCAATCTCAGGGTTAACCTGGATAAGACGGAATCTCTAAAAGAACCAACAAAATTCCTTGGGTACGTAATTACAAACGAAGGAATAAAAGCATACAAAAGAATCCTTCGCTACGTCAACTGGACGGTGTTTTTTATCTCGTTAATTAGTTAGGTGAATTCAACCAGATTAGTCGATATGGATTGGCCGGGCATAAACCCATGCTGCTTTATTGATATAACTCAAATAATTTCGGAATTGAAGATGTAGTTGATATTCCTCTGTAACATGTGATATCATCAGGTTTACCTGATTTAAAAATTGGAGTAATTTTTGAAATTTTCCATTTTTCGGGAAACACGCCGGTGCTTAAGGAATGATTGAATATAGGTAACAAAATGGAATTGTTAAAATTTCAGCGTACTCCTTCAGAATAGAAGAGGGTATATTGTCAAGACCGCAACCATCTCCAAACCCCCTTAAAGCCGATAAAATGATGTCCTCACAAATAATACGAGGAGTTATTGATGTGTTGTTGTTGCTGGGTTGTTCGTACAATTCACTAGTAACGCTTGGTCTATAGACTGATTGAAAAACGACGCGAAAATGTTAGCTATATCTTTGGCGTTTGAAGAGCAGGTATTGTTGTACGTCATATTAGCCGGGTATCATTCAATTTCGAGTTTATTCCTAAAGTATTTCCAAAAATGTAAAATAATTGGAAAAAATGACCTGAAGTCTGGTCAAAAACGGGTGGAGCCCAAATTTTTTTGCGTTCTAATTTCGATTTTGGTCCGATTTTCGATTTGGGTTCTGCTAGCTTTGAAATGATAAAGCCTTTTCCATTTTCTAGATCGAGCAGAATTTAAAAAATTTAAATATTGTATTTAATTAGCCTAAAATTAACCTTTAATTTTCCATTGGTTTTTAAATCTGTTTTTGATATGGGTTCTGCTAACTTTTTCTAAAGCTAGCAGAACCCGCGTTTTAGTTGGAAGCGATGGAGCCTAAATTTTTTTAATGCGGCATTTAATTAGCCTATAATTACCCTATAATTATCCATACTATCTTGTAATGTTCTGCTGTATGGGTTCTGCTTGCTTAAGGGACGTTTAAAACTTGTTTTGCTGGTAAACTAACTCGGAATGATGTATAGCCATACATATGACCGTTTTCCTAGTCGCAGGAAATTTTGATACACACGGCGTTATCCAGTTTCATTTTAATTTTTAGAAAATCTTCGAATTATTCATTCGTCACAGAATTTTCAGTTCTACTGACGAAGAGCCATCGTCGGAGTTCTACAGCTTTTATTTCATCAGATGCTGACTGATATGGTTGTTCATGTGTAAGATGTGAGCTTAGTGAAGCTGCGGTTGTGGTTTCTGATGGTATAGGCTTTAAGTGCGATGATTCCATTGGCGATACAAATATTGTTTTTGTGGTTATCGCTGATCGAGGAGTTAGATGCTTGAGGTAGCAGATCGGTGGTCTTTGATACAGACGGTATCAGGATATCAGAAGATAAAGTTTTCGAAGAGGCAGTTTGTAGTATTGTGTCATTTTCCCGTTGAGTATTTGATTGGGATCGTGTTACTCTGCGGTTCTCGACAGTTTCATTAGAAACCTCGCTCACTGTATGAGTATCATTGTTCGAATTGACCAAGGAAATGGGTTGTTGACGTTGTCTACATTAATGACGTCACATTGTCTAAATTACCTCGCCCATCACTGGCTACATCGCTTCCTCGATAGTTGACCGAGTATTGCCCTTTACAGTTTACAATTTGCAGGTTCTTTTTAGCTAACCTGGCCGTCTTTCACATTGTGTCTATACTCTCGCCCGCAATATTTTTGGGTGTTCCTAAAGCCTTAAAATTTAGGACAACCTTCTATTCCATTGTCGAAACATTCAGCAACGACAAAAATATTTAAAATATTGACACTTCTACCGTATCAACGCTAGTTTTTGAAATTCGAATTCCACCAATGTAATGTGAATTCCTATTCTGCGAGTACTTCGACATTCTAATTGTTGTGTTTACATTTTATTTCGAATCAAAAAAATATTTTGAATAAATTCTAGTAATAATACATTTATATATTATACTTGGTCTCTACTTACATAATTTAAAAAGTAAACAAAACTCAAAATTTGTGCCACTAACTACATAAATTACAGGGTCAAACTTCGACAGCAAGTTGCTTACTATTAGAAACTGAAATTATCTTTACGCTATTAAACCAACAATACCAATTTGGCGTGTATGTGTTGTGTGTGTGTGAAAATCGCAAAATCATAAATTGAATTTTCTTTGATCGACTAAATTGCTTCACAAACACTACACTACACTATATACGAGTATACACACTAATTAAGTAAACAACTTATCATAATATGGGTGTATGTCTACATTAAGATTATTTATATATTTTTAAGAAACGTCGTTAACAACAACAACACCGCGACTAAAAAGAAAAGTAAATCAATCGTTAAACGAAAAAAATATTTAGCAGTTGTACTTTAAATTTCACGACGATAACAACATAAGACGAGTGCCGCGTCTAATATTAAAATACTAGTAGTAGCAATCGTAGTAATTAGTGATAACCGAAATTTTCGTTGTGATAGCTCAAATTGTGATGCCAGGCACCCAATTTAAAATATAAAAGTTAATTATTAATTAAAAAAAAAATTATACGAGTGAAATAAATCGTTCGAGTGAAATTAAGTGCTTTTGTGAATATACGAGTAGCAAATAATTATTTTGTGATATTATTACTCATACGAGAAAGAGAATACGACAGGCAGCAGCAGCAGCAGCATAAATATTTAACAGTGATTTAGCCCAATGTTATAAGAAATCTTATGTAAGTTGAATTGCGGTTGTACTCGTAACACACAAAAAATATTCGAAACCGTGAAGTATTACGGAACCACTGGAGATTTTTGTTTTGGTGCGGTTTTCGCTAAAAAAATTATTTAACAATAAACAATATAAAATAATGTTGTTGATGTTGCGGATACTTTCACTCTCGCGCGCACTTTGTGTTCTTCTGTGTTCTGTTTTGTTTAAAGTGGTAAACACTTTCTTTCCAAATGTTTGTTAATGCTTAATAGTGGTAATAAAAATATTTCGTATATTATGACTGTTTTTTGTGTGGTTTACGTTGTAATTTGAGACAACGGAAGTTGACCGATTTGTCTGTGAAATATTTGTTATACAAGTGAGATAAGTTGGTTGGGGGAGGGCATAAAGAAAATAATTATGCAAAAATTAACTTTTCAACATGTTCGATTGGAGTGTAGAGCGCGTACCTCGGGTGGGAGTTTTGACCGCTATTACTCAGGCTTTGGACATTGTCCGATACCGCTACCTCCATTATTTCCAGTATTGTGCAATTTCGGGAAGTATTACTCGTACAGTCGTACTACACGTGTGTTAGTTTTTTGAAATCTTTACTTCTGTATAATATTTCAACTAATCTCAGTGATGCTCTGTAATTCGTTTATTTGCAATTTCTATCGGATGCAACCCATCTATTGCTTAAATCTATCGGCATTTTTTTGTCTTTTAATTTCAGTTCTTCCGTTTTCTTTTTAACATGCGCTTTCCACCTGAGCTTAGTGTTATTGGAATATGAAATATGTTGCGAATTCAGTCTAATTGGAATATATCTTATTTCTTAAGTTTATATGCGTTGATTTTGATTCGTTTAGGGCTATTCTCGATTTTTTGGTCCAGTTATTCACTATATAATAGCAATTTGTAAAGGGTGTCCCAAAATTTACGCTGCATTTCAATTAAACAGAAATACAGTTTTTTCGAATTTTGTTGATGCTGCGATGAATCCTTCAATGCACGGCTGGATGTGGGCTTGTTTATGCAAATACTCCTATAAAAAGAAATCCAATGGTGTTAAATCGAAACGAGCGAGTACACGACTACGAAATGTCTAAAGCAGTAAATAAATTATTTCACGGGCTTTATGGCATAGTGCATTGATTTGTTGTAAACACATGTCGCCCACATCAATGCCATCTAAATTAGGCAGAAAGAACTCGGTTATCATGTCGCGATATCAAGCACAAGTAACAGTAACTTCAAAAGGCAGGGTCCAATGACGCCTCCACCCTAAAATTCGCCCCAAACATTGACACGTTTACGACAATCACTTGTGGGTTCTCTGAACCCCAAATGCTGCAATTTTGACGATTAGCGAACCTATCAAGGTCAAAATTCCTCGCTTAGGATGATTTTGCTGGAAAAATCAGCATTCTCACAGTCATTAAATTTGACATATTATTTAACATGATATGTTTGTGTTTTCTACATGGTATGTTTACTAACCCTAAAACTGTCAACTGAATAATTATCTATTTAGTTCAATTCTTGCGTAAATTTTGGGGCACTCTTTAGTTTCGGTGTTGACTCAATAATACTAGGAGTGGTCATATATCATCTATGCCTCAGCAAACGTTCCTATTCTAGTTTCTACTATGTTTGGTAGATCATTTGTATACAGTAGGTATACTATGGGGCCCAGAACACGATACCTTGTGGAACCCCTCTGCCAGTATTTTCCTTAGTTTTGAGTACACCCCTTCCTGTCTCACCTGTCTAAGAATATTGCTAAACATACATATTTTTTCCAGCGCCTCCTCAATTGCATCAGTGATTCTTTATACCTGTTCTATCGTTGAGTGCCTTCCTTGGCACCCATATTGATGTGCTGGTTTAAGATTTCTGGTCTCTATAATTTTATTTAGTCTCTTGAGAAACTGTCTTTGAGCCTCGGAGCATAACTTAGTCTAAAGATAGCATTGATTATGTGCTATAGTTTCCTTAGCGCTCTTTTTGGAAGAGCTTTGAGTATATTTGATCCGTTATCAAGTCGTATCCAGAGTAAGTGGTATCGCAGATACCTCGTCTATTTTGCTTATAGGCTTTAAACATCCATCTGCTACTCCAGTTGGTGGTTTGATGATATATTTGCGGGTCCAGGTTCCATCAACCATTTTTATGGGGGGTGGCGGGGGGCTCTTACATTTTAGGCCTTTTTAAACTTTTGGTGGTTCTCCACAGGGAATAGTTCGTGTCCGGTTTACCTGTCAGATTACTTAGGAAGCTTGTAATCAGGGATGGGCGGGTAAAAAACGTAAGGTAATCTACGTAGTTGTCGACACGTAATCTAACACGTAGATTACATACCGATTTTTTGCTTTCCAGACGTCAACAACGTAGACAACGTCGATAACTAAGAAAATGATATTAAAAACTTAATTTTTAATTATTTTTCGTTAACCGCACTATTAAAATTTGTGAAAAATTACTTAAATCTAATTCTGACAGTTTTACAAGCATTTTATAAATTACAAATAAATTTAAAATCTCTTAACTAAAGACATCTATCTAGAACTATTGAATATTTTAAATATTTAAATTGCGCCCTCTTCTCACGTCATCTTGATGTCTGTATAAAAATTTATTTATTTTAGTTATAATAATAATTTAAACATATAGCTATATTTAATTTATCTAGCTAGTTAATTTTATTGCAGTTGGCTGAACTCATAACCGCAGACATAATTCTATATCGAAACCATCCGTAGCCGTACATTGTAACTTTGTAAGTGCCTTTGATTAAATATTCTCTTAGAAATTTATTAGTTTTGGTCTATGTAGTTATTGTTAGCCAAAGACGTAATATCACGTGTACGAGTATGTGACCTCGATACATTAACCCCCTATCTAGAATATGTTTTACCTGCAATAGCGGCTCTTGCAACGGACGCTTAGACAATTGTAAAAGTACCATTCGCTAAAAATTTGCTGAAACAGCCATATCTTCGTCCAGAAAATTAACGGTAGAATTCGTAGAAGTTTTGTCAACATCACCATTATCTAGGAGTATTCCAAAATTACATTGGATTCTAACTTGATTTCAATGATTTCTAAAATATAAATTCATAGTTATAGCATTGACCAGTAAATACGTATGAAAGTCATTAAAATTACGTGTGTGCTTCAAGTTTTCATGCAGCCGTATTTTTTAAATATTTTTTGCAAACTTCGCCTCATATTTATTATTAATTTTCATTAATTTGGTTAACAATATTTAAACAAAACTAATAAATTACTAAGCGAATATTTAATCAAAGGAACTTACAAAGTACAGCTACGGAGAGATTTGATATAAAGTTATATCGGCGGTTATAAATTCAGCCAACTGCAATACAATTTATAAGGTAGACAACTTCGAGCTACAGAGATGCAATCCTCGAATACATAAAGAAATATGTGTAATCGGCCGGATTGTTTTCGGGCAGATAGGTCGGTTGACGGTTTGAACTGTGGTAAGATTCCTTTGGCCACTTTCTCTCGTGCCCACTTGAGTTGCCATTGCAGGTAAAACATATTCTGGGAAAACGTTAAAATCACTGCGTGGCAATTCATCTACCACTACCATGCATAGACAAGCGGCTAATGAATCAAGTGCACATACTCGTACACAAAGTATTTCGTCTTTGGCTTACAGTAACTAGAAAAACAAAACTAATACATTTCTAAGCGAAAATTTAATCAAAGGCAATTAACATGTGCGGAGGGATTCGATCTAGAATTGTATCGGCGAATGTGGAATTCAGCCAACTGCAATAAAATCTATAAACGAGTCAACTTCCAGCTACAGAGATGCAAAAGATTGGTGATCACATGCACATCACCAATAACTTTCTTTTAATACTTTTATCTTTGAGTGCTTAACACAAAAAAAATCTGTCAATATTTTGACATTACTTTTACTGCTATAATAATATTTTTTTTTTAAGTTTCTTAAAATTTAATAAAAGTAGACGAGTAATTAATCTTATTCGAAGTTACTACAATAAAGCAAAATTATAAAAATTAAATAAACCGTCATTATAATTCATAAATTAACTATTCTTTCTCTGCGTAGTTATGAATGGCAGAAGCTTGAAAATTGCATACGAGCGAAATCACAATACACTCAAATTTTATTATTAAAATTCGCAAATTTAATTTAACTTTTTTCGATTGTCAAACAATTGTTTATCGATAATGGATAATTATCAATTTATTACGCAATTTATGACATGAATATTAGGCACAGTATGTTTCCTAAATAAAGTGTCAACTATCCATCAGTAGTATATACAGACAATTCATGCTGAGTTTTATTATAAGTTTCGATAGATGGCGTAAATTAATTTATCAAGTAGTTCTCGACGTTTTCGACGTAGTCGACGTTGCCGGCGAGTTGTCTACGAAATCATGTAAAAAGTAGTAGTCGACGCGTAATCGCCCATCCCTGCTTGTAATTGACTCATTCTTAATCCGCTTTAAGAGTAGCTTAAGTTAGTTATCTATATTGTTTCGGATTGTTTTGTCTTCAGGGGCTCTAGTTCTCTGAAAAGTCTAACGAGCTCTTCTTTTTTCGTTAAAAAAACTCTCTCACATCAACCGGATAGTATTTACGTTTTTGTAATATTCCACTGACCCAGCAATCAAGGGTCCCAGGCCGCTGTAAACGTTTGAGATCTGCACCTGTAGATTGCCGTTTTCTTCGACTAGCTGCGCCGAAATTATTCCCAGTTTTTCATGTTATTTGTTAGCATTAAAGGGCTTGCTTTCCTTATCATTGTGGTCGCTATTCTCATTAAAACTGGAGAATGGTCTGATGATAGACCGAGATACCTCTTGATATATAGAAATTCAGAAGGTCACGGAAGAAATTTTATTTGGGTCCATGGGAGAGTAGGTTGGCTTTTTACTGGATTTTAATGTTCTGCCTACTTCAAATAGCTCTCGTCTTTTGGAAGTAGTCCTATTTGATTCCCAGAATATGTTTTTGTCGTGGTGTTTAATATTATCATTAATAAAGATTTCTGTCCTGCCTCTAGCTCTTTCTGCTGGATGTACAGCTTGACAGCACTGGTATCCACGTATTTTATTTATTTTATTTATTTTTATTTGTTTTATTTGTTTGTTTATTTATCAATAATGACATTTTATAATACATTGTTATTTAAATTAATTAAATTTTATTTTATATACTAAATGTCTACTTAATCTTTAACGAATGTATGCAATAATTTATTAAATTGACCGTACTCTAATTCTTGAAGTTCACCTAGCATGCCAATGAATTATACAACTTTACTCCATTATATCCCAGCGACCGTTGTGAAAATGATTTACTATACATTGGTAGTCTGAAGTGTGTACTCCGAGTATTGTAAGTATGAACATTTCTATTAGAAGAAAGCAAAGTATCTAAATATTTTGGCAGATCTCCCTTTTCCAGCCTAAACAAGAATTTTAACACATTAAATTGTATTCTCTGTTTGATTGACTTCCAGTTTAAAATTTCCAACATGTCTTTTATGTGTGTTCTACTTTCCGCATTCAAGATACGTCGCATGAATCGATTCTGAATTTTTTGAAGACGTGTAATTTGAGCTTGATTCATGATAAACAGCACAGAAGAACAATAATCAATATGTGGAGTCACAATTGATTCATAAAAAACAACTTTTGTCTGCATTGGTAATTTGTCTTTAATTCTGGTAAAAAATCCAAGTTTTTTATTCATCTTTTTAGCGATATAATCCAAATGATCGTTAAAATTTAAGTGCTCGTCGATAATAACACCAAGATATTTATACTGTTTTACTCGTTCGATAATTTGGTTATCAACTATTATATCTTCATTACTCTCGAACTTTGCTTTGATTGATAGGAGCATGTACCTCGTTTTCGAGATATTCAGTGATAGTTTGTGAAACATCAGCCATTTCCGTAGACTCTCGAGATCTTCGTTTACTTTCTGCACTGCTTCTGGAAGAGTTGTTGCCGAAATAGTAAGTAAAGTATCATCTGCGAACATATTTATTTTGCAATTTTGAATAACATCGACTATTTTGGCATTCGAGGTTCTGGTAAAAAGACTTATTAGTAGCAATTCTTAAATAGCGTGTCATTATTTTTTCTTGTTTGGTTTGTATGGACTAGAATTAAAGCAGCCAGATTACCTGTGGTTTACTTGTCTTATCCGTTATTTTTTTATCTTGGGTCATGGACGTCCAGTGTTCCTAGTCTCAGTTCTTGTTTTTTTAGTAGCTCGCCCATAAATTCTAGTCTTTGGTAATGAGCAGCCAGATGTGAATTGATAGCGTTTAGGTTCTGAGGTATTTTTTGCAGGAGAAGGTTTTCCTTACTCGGTGTTGTCTTGATATTTTCGTTCTGCTAAGTCAGTTGTGCATATCTTTGCACAAGCATGGATCGCAATTTAAGTTGAGAACTCTTACTTGTTTGAAGTTTCCTAGTGCACTTTACGTATCTGGCATTCGGATGATATACTTTCGAACAATAACCGATGCAGCCAAACGAGTTTCTCGGCGAGTACCTTTTGCGCATACGTGTGCCGATTGACGTGAATCTAGTTTTTGTTTGACAATTTGCTTCCTCGTTCTCCTTTGCAATCAGATCGTGATTGACAAAACTCGCAAATAACATCATTCAGTTCTTAGGGATAGTTTGCAAACTCGTCCGCTGCCATTGTCATATCCGATCGGTTGACTCATGCATATTTGGTATTCGTGGTTAAGTATTTGGTTATTTCTTTGGGAGTCACTTTATTAATAAATATAAATCACATTTATTTTATATTAAATTTACACCCTTTATTTATTTGATTTTTTATTCTTGCTTGCAAGTTTTTATTTTTATCTTTTTCGTTCACCATTAAATTCTTAATAATATTGTTTTTTTTTGGCTTGCTCCTATTTTGACGTACATATAAAAAAAAAACCTCTTAAAAGGTTTTTCTGTACCCAACTAACCATTTACGGTGCTTGACAATTTAGGAAATTTATTTATAAATTATTAAATGATTTGGTTGGGCAAGGTGTGAAGGACGCCACAATACTCCCCTCCCAGAGAGATCGCAGATCTATCGCTTCAATCTCTAAATCTGGATGGAGTCCTGGAGTCACGACCTGACCTTGAAATCATAACAGGCATCGGCGACAGATCAAAAATAACCTGTTTGCGAACTTTCGGTTCCACGGTAGGTGATTTAGGTCCGTCAGCTAAAATAATAGGTTCTGGTCGGTCAGTCGGTCAGTCGGTACAAGTAATCCAGTTTGCGAAGTTCGTGCGCCCGTAGTTTGTTGTTGATTGTCGGAGTAACATGGTTTGAGTCGGTCGATGGAAATTTTGGCATGTCGTCCGTTTAGATCCAAAGTGTAAAATTTGTCTGTACGGTCGATAACCAAAAACGGTCCAGTATACGGTGGTGGTTGCAGTGATTTGCGTACTGCGTCAGTCCGTAGGAAAACGTGCGAGCAAGTCAGCAAATCTTTACTAATAAAAATTTTGTCCGTAGTATCATACTACTAGTATGTCGAGAAGCAGGTACAGGTCGAATTTCGTCAAAGTGTCGTCTTAAATTAGTAATAAAATCTGATTGTGAAATTTTATCGTTCGTCGTATCTAAAAATGTTCCAGGAACTCGAGTTGTGCATCCATAAACCAGTTCAGATGGAGTAGCTTTTAATTCGTCACTGTGCGTCGTCCGTAGTCCAAGTAAGATTGCCGGAAGAACACTAGTCCAATCAGAACGATTATAGCACATAATGGCAGATTTGATGACACGATGCCATCTCTCGATCATGCCATTACATTTGGGATTGTAGCTAGTTGTTCTCCTGTACTCAAAACCAAGTAAGTTAGCCAGTTCGTGAAAAAGTTGTGATTCGAATTGCATGCCTTGGTCCATGACAATGGACTCTGGCACACCCAAGCGAGCTATCCACTGTGAGTAGACAGCGAAAGCGACGGTTGCAGCAGTTATATTCGGAACTGGAACCGCCTCAGACCAGCGAGTGTATCTATCAATCAATGTTACGCAATACCGCTGATTATCAGAAACTGGCAAAGGACCGATGATGTCGAGATGAATAATCGAAAAGCGTTGAGAAGTTAATTTATAGTTACCAATCGGAGATTTTGTATGTCGTGAGATTTTAGCCTTTTGGCAAGCTACACAGTTTTGGGCCATCTTCTGAACGTCTTTTTTAATTGATGACCAGATTACATTCTGAGTCAAAAGTTTAACGGAAGCTTTGACGCCAGGATGAGAAAGATTATGAAATGCCTCAAAAACTTGTTTTCTGAAATTTAAGGGAATGAATGGCCTAGGTGTAGAGTATCGCAATAGATGAATTTGTTTGAATTAAATGAAACGGAGAATTTCTCGAATTTGAGAACTGAATTACTCCTTAAAATTTCTTGAAGCTCTTCATCATTAGTCTGAGCATCTGCGATGATAGCATAATCAATACTTTCAGGAATAGAAATTTTATTAGTGCGTGAAAGAATATCTGCAACAACGTTATCCAGTCCAGAGATGTGCTGGATATCGGTTGTGAAATGACCGATGAAATCTAGGTGTCGAAATTGACGAGGAGATGCTTTTTCCGGATTCTGATTAAAAGAATATGCCGCGAGAAGTTCACGATCATAAGCACTGTATCGTTTTTGCGTTTCATTGAGACGTATTGAAAAGAAACCGAGTGGTTGCCAAGAATTGGATACAAACTGCTGAACTACCGCTCCGATCGCAGTATCGGAAGCGTCAACCATGATGGCCAGAGGTGCTGATGATGATGGATGAATAGTTTTGCAGTTATCGAACGCTTCGATAGCCGCCGTTGACCATTGAATTGGAACTCGACTGTTTTTGGTATAACCTTTTAGGTAATCGTTCAACAATTCCTGGTCAGCAGCGGCACCTGAAATGAAGCGCCGATAAAAGTTTATCATACCTAAAAAGCGTTTCAGTTGTTTAACAGTCTGTGGTCGTTCGAAATTTTTGATGACTTGAACCCGTTCATGCGACGGTAATATACCTTGTCCAGTTACCAAATGGCCTAAAAAAAGAATTTCGGTCTTTGCGAAAACGCATTTGTCCACATTTACAACTAGTCCGTGTTCGTCTAATTTAGAAAATATAATTTTAATATGTTCAAGATGTTCGTCGTAATTCCGAGAGGCAATGAGCACGTCATCCAAATACACAAAACAGAAGTCAAGTCCGCGCAATACTGTATGCATAAGACGTTGGAACGACTGTGCTGCATTCCTAAGGCCAAAAGTCATTCTACAAAACTCGAATAGTGCGAAAGGTGTCGAAATTGCTGTTTTTGGAATGTCGGTCGGTTCAATAGGAATCTGGTGGTCGGCATGGACAAGGTTATTGTTGTGAATATAGTGCAGCCCTCGAGTCGTTGTGTAAAGTCCTGGAGATGTGGGATTGGGTACCTGTCTGAAATTGTGACTTTGTTTAGTGCCCGAAAGTTTCCACATGGTCTCCACGCTTCATTCTTTTTAGGTACTAAATGTAACGGGCTGGACCAAGGACTGCTACTAGGTCTGCAAATCCCGAGTTTCATCATATTTTCGAATTCTGTCCTCGCGATGATGAGTTTGTCCGGTGCTAGTCGTCGTGGTTTGCATGCAATCAGTGGTCCGTTCGTCTCAATTTTGTGAGTTACATTATGTTTAGTATCGTCGATATTAATATTTCTGTGAATTACCGTACTGAATTTTGATATTACCTTAAAAACTCCTGGGTCCATTGCTGACTTGTCGATCCTAGATACAGTAGAAGCATTGTAGGTAGAAGGTTTACCTTTCGAATACAGGGAGGTTAACGGGTCAATGAGCCTCTGTCCCTGTATATCCACCAGTAAACCAGTTTTATTTTAAAAAAACCGCGCCGATTATAGGCATCGACACGTCAGCAACAATAAACTCCCAGGAGAATTCACGGCGCAGTCCAATGTCTATTTTTAAAATTTTTGTCCCGTACGCGTTTACCAAGGAACCGTTAGCCGCAAACAACCTAAATGATGGGTCAACCTTTGGATTCCTGACAAAACGAGCGGGTAAGACTAAGACGTCTGCACCTGTATCAATTAAGAAATGAGTTTGATAAAATAGTTCAAAAATTAAAAGGTGGCTGGTTTTTGTTACGTCATTACAATCCGCCAATTGTGAATGACCACTTAGTTTTTTGTAACATTGTTACCGGAAGTATTATTAGATACAAATCTGCAAAGTGGCTTACATTTGTAAGCCTTAGTTCCGAAATAATAATGATAAAAACAGATAAAGTTATTTTCGATCGAAGGTTCACCATAATTTGGATCATATACTTTGTTCTAAAATTTGGTGAATTTTGTGGCGATTTATTGAATTAAGACTTTGACCGTGAACGCCTGCGACTTCCTGAATTTGATTTTGAACGAGATCTAAAATTTTGATTAATAACTTCCGATACTTCCGATAACAATGTTGTTTTAAAATTCGAAAGTTGTTGATCTAAAGACGACAAAGAATTTGGAAAAACCGAATAAGGTGCAGATGTCTCGAGACTATTCACTTGAGACTGTGTCATAGTATCGAAGACGTTGTCAGCCAGTTCTGCCAGGACTGGCAGAGAGACATCATTTTCAAACGGTGTGAGCACCATTTGAACGGACTGGGGCAACCTCTTCATCCAGAATTGGCGAAGTGTTGCTTCATTAAAGTTGTTCCCAGCGTTCAATTTCATGGCGCTCAACAACTGTGATGGCTTTCTGTCTCCAAGTGCTAAGCCATGCATCAGGTTGTTCATTTTCACCTTTTCTGACTCGCCGAGAACCCGGATCACTTTAGCCTTGAATACTGTATAAGGTTCATTACTTTTTGGGCTGGTGATCAAACACGCGAAAGTGTCGTGGAGTCGTGAATCCAAAGCTGCAACCGCATGAGCATACCACGTTGCCTCAGTTCTTATATCCGCCACCGTGAACTGTTGCTCGAGTATTTCGAACCAAACCTCTGGGTTTTGTAAATGTAGTGGTTGTGGAGGTTTGAATGCCACTCGAGCAACCGTTCCGGTGTAAGAAGGAAACGAAACGTGAGATTGTGATGTCTCTGGCAGAGGAATTGTACTATTCCGCCCTACCGATGCTGCCCGATGCTGCCCGATGCTGCCACTTCACTCGTTGATTCCGCAGATAAAACGGCCACAGGTGGATCGTTCACACCTTGGACAACGCGCCGAAAAAGAAAAGAACACAAAAGAAAAAGGACCGAAAAAATAAAAAACACCGAAACAAAACACATTTTAAAAAGTTTTATGAATAAAAAACGAAATTTGAATTTAAAATAAAAATTTATTTAGTCAAGCACCAAAAATATTTAATTGGGTACTTACAGTTTTAATAATATTGGCCAAAATCCCTCGATGCAGAGACACGTTACAAATTGGAGTCACCTCGGTCTCTGGGTAGCAGTGATGGGGTTGAAACTTGGCTGCCGTAACTGTATACCCAACCGAAATTTTGTTGGTTGTTGAAAATTGTTGAAACTCCGATATAACGGGCATTAAATCTGAATGTTGACTCGGTTCTGGTGTTAAATTTACCAGATTTACCAGATGTTGTGAAAGGCGACGTACTTGAAGCTGATTGAATAAGTGGCTGTAGATTATATGGCCACAATCACGTCGGATGGTTACCAGTTTTGGTATTCGTGGTTAAGTATTTGGTTTTTTCTTTGGGATTCACTTTATTATTAAATATAAATCATATTTATTTTATATTAAATTTACGCCCTTTATTTATTTGATTTTTTATTCTTGCTTTCAAGTTTTTATTTTTATCTTTTTCGTTCACCATTAAATTCTTAATAATATTGTTTTATTTTTGGCTTGCTCCTATTTTGACGTACATATAAAAAAAAAACCTCTTAAAAGGTTTTTCTGTACCCAACTAACCATTTACGGTGCTTGACAATTTAGGAAATTTATTTATAAATTATTAAATGATTTGGTTGGGCAAGGTGTGAAGGACGCCACACATATATTCACCTCCAAATCACTGTTCAGAAACGATGTCTTTATGTCGGATTGTATCGCAATCTCATTCGTTTTGTAATCGTCTGCACCAGAATTACTCGAATCAACGTGAACTTAACCATTACTGAACGTTTCTGTGTAATCAATGCCATACTTCTGTTTGAACCCCGAACTACCAATGGTGCTTTGTATTGACCAATGCTTCAATCTGGATTTTTGTTCTTAGTTTCTAAACCCAATTCGATTATCAATCACCGTATGCTGTTTTGGTGAATTGACCAAGTCCCACGTACGGTTTTTCATGAGCGAATCGTACTCCTCGTTCATTGTATTGCCATTAGTTCTTATTTATTTTATTTATTTATTTAAAGATATCTATTTTGTAATATACATGTATGATTTCAGATTATTTACAGTTATAGTTAAAGTTATATTAAAACAACAAAAAACATTAAAACAGAAAAAAAACAAATTTTGGTTGAAACAATTAAAAATTTAGAAAAAAGTCTTTAAGGTTATTTTTAAAGTTGTCCTTTGATAAGTTGAAGTCAAATAGGTCGTCGATTAAGTTGAAAGATTTAGACATCCTATTAATGGGGTTGTTTTCTCCATAGTTGGTGGAATGGTGTTCAAGTGCTAAAAATTCATGGTTTCGAAATGTTCTGCATGGCACGTGAATTGATATGTTTTCCAAGATGTAAGCTGAATCAACATGACCAAACAAAACGTTACCGATAAAAGCTGCGCCCAAGAGAAGTCGATCGGAGTGAAGTTTCTGCAAAAATAACAAAATATACACTGTGTCCTATAAGTACTTAGAATTGAAAAAACACTCAAATATTGAACTTTCATAATAATATCTAAAATATTTTAATAAACACAAATGAATTTTTTTACAACAAAACACACTAAGAATCGCACATAGATGTTCAAAGTGCTCCTGAACTAGTAATTGATGTAAAAAACAAATCTTATTTATCCACATGCTCGGAAATCTGCCAAAACATCATTGAGTGTAATATGAAAATTCTTAAACATTTGAAATTATTTATCTCGGCCCCTATGGATCGCACAGAGGTGATCGAAGTGCTTCTGAACTAGTAATTGATGTAAGAAACAAATCATATTTATCCACATGCTCGGAGATTTTTGTTATTCGAGACAAAACATCATTGAATGTAATAAGAAGATTCTTAAATATTTGAAAATATCTAAGTCGGTTCGCAATTAGATTCCGTCGATTTGATTTTTCTGTTTAGAAACCAATCCTTTTAGAAAATTGTTTGATATTTCATAAAATTTCTAATTTTAAATGATCTTATCTTGTTAAATGATAGTTTGAGCATGTTTTGAAATTTAAAATTTTTAAAATTTATAAATATTTGTGATTATTTGTAAAAATTTCAAATATCATGATATCAAAACCGATGAATAACCGATCGGGTCGAGATAAATAATTTCAAATGTTTAAGAATTTTCATATTACACTCAATGATGTTTTGGCTCAACTAATAAAAATCTCAGAGATTTCCGAGCATTTGGATAAATAAGATTTGTTTCTTACATCAATTACTAGTTCAGAACCACTTCGATCATCTCTGTGCGATCCGTAGGGGCCGAGATAAATAATTTCAAATGTTTAAGACTTTTCATATTACACTCAATGATGTTTTGGCTCAACTAATAAAAATCTCAGATATTTCCGAGCATTTGGATAAATAAGATTTGTTTCTTACATCAATTACTAGTTCAGAACCACTTCGATCATCTCTGTGCGATCCGTAGGGGCCGAGATAAATAATTTCAAATGTTTAAGAATTTTCATATTACACTCAATGATGTTTTGGCTCAACTAATAAAAATCTCAGATATTTCCGAGCATTTGGATAAATAAGATTTGTTTCTTACATTAATTACTAGTTCAGAACCACTTCGATCATCTCTGTGCGATCCGTAGGGGCCGAGATAAATAATTTCAAATGTTTAAGAATTTTCATATTACACTCAATGATGTTTTGGCTCAACTAATAAAAATCTCAGATATTTCCGAGCATGTGGATAAATAAGATTTGTTTCTTACATCAATTACTAGTTCAGAACCACTTCGATCACCTCTGTGCGATCCGTAGGGGCCGAGATAAATAATTTCAAATGTTTAAGAATTTTCATATTACACTCAATGATGTTTTGGCTCAACTAATAAAAATCTCAGATATTTCCGAGCATGTGGATAAATAAGATTTGTTTCTTACATCAATTACTAGTTCAGAACCACTTCGATCACCTCTGTGCGATCCGTAGGGGCCGAGATAAATAATTTCAAATGTTTAAGAATTTTCATATTACACTCAATGATGTTTTGGCTCAACTAATAAAAATCTCAGATATTTCCGAGCATGTGGATAAATAAGATTTGTTTCTTACATCAATTACTAGTTCAGAACCACTTCGATCATCTCTGTGCGATCCGTAGGGGCCGAGATAAATAATTTCAAATGTTTAAGAATTTTCATATTACACTCAATGATGTTTTGGCTCAACTAATAAAAATCTCAGATATTTCCGAGCATGTGGATAAATAAGATTTGTTTCTTACATCAATTACTAGTTCAGAACCACTTCGATCACCTCTGTGCGATCCGTAGGGGCCGAGATAAATAATTTCAAATGTTTAAGAATTTTCATATTACACTCAATGATGTTTTGGCTCAACTAATAAAAATCTCAGATATTTCCGAGCATTTGGATAAATAAGATTTCTTTCTTACATCAGCTACTAGTTCAGAACCACTTCGATCATCTCTGTGCGATCCGTAGGGGCCGAGATAAATAATTTCAAATGTTTAAGAATTTTCATATTACACTCAATGCTGTTTTGGCTCAACTAATAAAAATCTCAGAGATTTCCGAGCATGTGGATAAATAAGATTTGTTTCTTACATCAATTACTAGTTCACAACCACTGCGATCATCTCTGTGCGATCCGTAGGGGCCGAGATAAATAATTTCAAATGTTTAAGAATTTTCATATTACACTCAATGATGTTTTGGCTCAACTAATAAAAATCTCAGAGATTTCCGAGCATGTGGATAAATAAGATTTGTTTCTTACATCAATTACTAGTTCAGAACCACTTCGATCATCTCTGTGCGATCCGTAGGGGCCGAGATAAATAATTTCAAATGTTTAAGAATTTTCATATTACACTCAATGATGTTTTGGCTCAACTAATAAAAATCTCAGATATTTCCGAGCATGTGGATAAATAAGATTTGTTTCTTACATCAATTACTAGTTCAGAACCACTTCGATCACCTCTGTGCGATCCGTAGGGGCCGAGATAAATAATTTCAAATGTTTAAGAATTTTCATATTACACTCAATGATGTTTTGGCTCAACTAATAAAAATCTCAGAGATTTCCGAGCATGTGCATAAATAAGATTTGTTTCTTACATCAATTATTAGTTCAGAACCACTTCGATCACCTCTGTGCGATCCGTAGGGGCCGAGATAAATAATTTCAAATGTTTAAGAATTTTCATATTACACTCAATGATGTTTTGGCTCAACTAATAAAAATCTCAGAGATTTCCGAGCATGTGGATAAATAAGATTTGTTTCTTACATCAATTACTAGTTCACAACCACTGCGATCATCTCTGTGCGATCCGTAGGGGCCGAGATAAATAATTTCAAATGTTTAAGAATTTTCATATTACACTCAATGCTGTTTTGGCTCAACTAATAAAAATCTCAGAGATTTCCGAGCATGTGGATAAATAAGATTTGTTTTTTACATCAATTACTAGTTCAGAACCACTTCGATCACCTCTGTGCGATCCGTAGGGGCCGAGATAAATAATTTCAAATGTTTAAGAATTTTCATATTACACTCAATGCTGTTTTGGCTCAACTAATAAAAATCTCAGAGATTTCCGAGCATGTGGATAAATAAGATTTGTTTTTTACATCAATTACTAGTTCAGAACCACTTCGATCATCTCTGTGCGATCCGTAGGGGCCGAGATAAATAATTTCAAATGTTTAAGAATTTTCATATTACACTCAATGATGTTTTGGCTCAACTAATAAAAATCTCAGATATTTCCGAGCATTTGGATAAATAAGATTTATTTCTTACATCAACTACTAGTTCAGAACCACTTCGATCATCTCTGTGCGATCCGTAGGGGCCGAGATAAATAATTTAAAATGTTTAAGAATTTTCATATTACACTCAATGCTGTTTTGGCTCAACTAATAAAAATCTCAGAGATTTCCGAGCATGTGGATAAATAAGATTTGTTTCTTACATCAATTACTAGTTCAGAACCACTTCGATCATCTCTGTGCGATCCGTAGGGGCCGAGATAAATAATTTCAAATGTTTAAGAATTTTCATATTACACTCAATGATGTTTTGGCTCAACTAATAAAAATCTCAGAGATTTCCGAGCATGTGGATAAATAAGATTTGTTTCTTACATCAATTACTAGTTCACAACCACTGCGATCATCTCTGTGCGATCCGTAGGGGCCGAGATAAATAATTTCAAATGTTTAAGAATTTTCATATTACACTCAATGCTGTTTTGGCTCAACTAATAAAAATCTCAGAGATTTCCGAGCATGTGGATAAATAAGATTTATTTCTTACATCAATTACTAGTTCAGAACCACTTCGATCACCTCTGTGCGATCCGTAGGGGCCGAGATAAATAATTTCAAATGTTTAAGAATTTTCATATTACACTCAATGATGTTTTGGCTCAACTAATAAAAATCTCAGAGATTTCCGAGCATGTGGATAAATAAGATTTGTTTTTTACATCAATTACTAGTTCAGAACCACTTCGATCACCTCTGTGCGATCCGTAGGGGCCGAGATAAATAATTTCAAATGTTTAAGAATTTTCATATTACACTCAATGATGTTTTGGCTCAACTAATAAGAATCTCAGAGATTTCCGAGCATGTGGATAAATAAGATTTGTTTTTTACATCAATTACTAGTTCACAACCACTTCGATCATCTCTGTGCGATCCGTAGGGGCCGAGATAAATAATTTCAAATGTTTAAGAATTTTCATATTACACTCAATGATGTTTTGGCTCAACTAATAAAAATCTCAGAGATTTCCGAGCATGTGCATAAATAAGATTTGTTTCTTACATCAATTATTAGTTCAGAACCACTTCGATCACCTCTGTGCGATCCGTAGGGGCCGAGATAAATAATTTCAAATGTTTAAGAATTTTCATATTACACTCAATGATGTTTTGGCTCAACTAATAAAAATCTCAGAGATTTCCGAGCATGTGGATAAATAAGATTTGTTTTTTACATCAATTACTAGTTCAGAACCACTTCGATCATCTCTGTGCGATCCGTAGGGGCCGAGATAAATAATTTCAAATGTTTAAGAATTTTCATATTACACTCAATGATGTTTTGGCTCAACTAATAAAAATCTCAGAGATTTCCGAGCATGTGCATAAATAAGATTTGTTTCTTACATCAATTATTAGTTCAGAACCACTTCGATCACCTCTGTGCGATCCGTAGGGGCCGAGATAAATAATTTCAAATGTTTAAGAATTTTCATATTACACTCAATGATGTTTTGGCTCAACTAATAAAAATCTCAGAGATTTCCGAGCATGTGGATAAATAAGATTTGTTTCTTACATCAATTACTAGTTCACAACCACTGCGATCATCTCTGTGCGATCCGTAGGGGCCGAGATAAATAATTTCAAATGTTTAAGAATTTTCATATTACACTCAATGCTGTTTTGGCTCAACTAATAAAAATCTCAGAGATTTCCGAGCATGTGGATAAATAAGATTTATTTCTTACATCAATTACTAGTTCAGAACCACTTCGATCACCTCTGTGCGATCCGTAGGGGCCGAGATAAATAATTTCAAATGTTTAAGAATTTTCATATTACACTCAATGATGTTTTGGCTCAACTAATAAAAATCTCAGAGATTTCCGAGCATGTGGATAAATAAGATTTGTTTTTTACATCAATTACTAGTTCAGAACCACTTCGATCACCTCTGTGCGATCCGTAGGGGCCGAGATAAATAATTTCAAATGTTTAAGAATTTTCATATTACACTCAATGCTGTTTTGGCTCAACTAATAAAAATCTCAGAGATTTCCGAGCATGTGGATAAATAAGATTTGTTTTTTACATCAATTACTAGTTCAGAACCACTTCGATCATCTCTGTGCGATCCGTAGGGGCCGAGATAAATAATTTCAAATGTTTAAGAATTTTCATATTACACTCAATGATGTTTTGGCTCAACTAATAAAAATCTCAGAGATTTCCGAGCATGTGGATAAATAAGATTTGTTTTTTACATCAATTACTAGTTCAGAACCACTTCGATCATCTCTGTGCGATCCGTAGGGGCCGAGATAAATAATTTCAAATGTTTAAGAATTTTCATATTACACTCAATGATGTTTTGGCTCAACTAATAAGAATCTCAGAGATTTCCGAGCATGTGGATAAATAAGATTTGTTTTTTACATCAATTACTAGTTCAGAACCACTTCGATCATCTCTGTGCGATCCGTAGGGGCCGAGATAAATAATTTCAAATGTTTAAGAATTTTCATATTACACTCAATGATGTTTTGGCTCAACTAATAAAAATCTCAGAGATTTCCGAGCATGTGCATAAATAAGATTTGTTTCTTACATCAATTATTAGTTCAGAACCACTTCGATCACCTCTGTGCGATCCGTAGGGGCCGAGATAAATAATTTCAAATGTTTAAGAATTTTCATATTACAATCAATGCTGCTTTGGCTCAACTAATAAAAATCTCAGAGATTTCCGAGCATGTGGATAAATAAGATTTGTTTTTTACATCAATTACTAGTTCAGAACCACTTCGATCATCTCTGTGCGATCCGTAGGGGCCGAGATAAATAATTTCAAATGTTTAAGAATTTTCATATTACACTCAATGATGTTTTGGCTCAACTAATAAAAATCTCAGATATTTCCGAGCATGTGGATAAATAAGATTTGTTTCTTACATCAATTATTAGTTCAGAACCACTTCGATCACCTCTGTGCGATCCGTAGGGGCCGAGATAAATAATTTCAAATGTTTAAGAATTTTCATATTACACTCAATGATGTTTTGGCTCAACTAATAAGAATCTCAGAGATTTCCGAGCATGTGGATAAATAAGATTTGTTTTTTACATCAATTACTAGTTCAGAACCACTTCGATCACCTCTGTGCGATCCGTAGGGGCCGAGATAAATAATTTCAAATGTTTAAGAATTTTCATATTACACTCAATGCTGTTTTGGCTCAACTAATAAAAATCTCAGAGATTTCCGAGCATGTGGATAAATAAGATTTGTTTTTTACATCAATTACTAGTTCAGAACCACTTCGATCATCTCTGTGCGATCCGTAGGGGCCGAGATAAATAATTTCAAATGTTTAAGAATTTTCATATTACACTCAATGATGTTTTGGCTCAACTAATAAAAATCTCAGAGATTTCCGAGCATGTGCATAAATAAGATTTGTTTCTTACATCAATTATTAGTTCAGAACCACTTTGATCATCTCTGTGCGATCCGTAGGGGCCGAGATAAATAATTTCAAATGTTTAAGAATTTTCATATTACACTCAATGATGTTTTGGCTCAACTAATAAAAATCTCAGAGATTTCCGAGCATGTGCTTAAATAAGATTTGTTTCTTACATCAATTACTAGTTCACAACCACTGCGATCATCTCTGTGCGATCCGTAGGGGCCGAGATAAATAATTTCAAATGTTTAAGAATTTTCATATTACACTCAATGCTGTTTTGGCTCAACTAATAAAAATCTCAGAGATTTCCGAGCATGTGCATAAATAAGATTTGTTTTTTACATCAATTATTAGTTCAGAACCACTTCGATCACCTCTGTGCGATCCGTAGGGGCCGAGATAAATAATTTCAAATGTTTAAGAATTTTCATATTACACTCAATGATGTTTTGGCTCAACTAATAAAAATCTCAGAGATTTCCGAGCATGTGCATAAATAAGATTTGTTTCCTACATCAATTACTAGTTCAGAACCACTTCGATCATCTCTGTGCGATCCGTAGGGGCCGAGATAAATAATTTCAAATGTTTAAGAATTTTCATATTACACTCAATGCTGTTTTGGCTCAACTAATAAAAATCTCAGAGATTTCCGAGCATGTGGATAAATAAGATTTATTTCTTACATCAATTACTAGTTCAGAACCACTTCGATCATCTCTGTGCGATTCTTAGTGTGTTTTGTTGTAAAAAAATTCATTTTATAAAATTCACTCACAATTTTTCTCAAAACTTAAATCTTTGCTGCTTAGTGTAAAAATATTTGTGTGTATTAAAAAATTCCAGACATTATTATGAAAGTTCAATATTTGAATGTTTTTCAATTCTAAGTACTTTTAGGTCACAGTGTATATTTTGTTATTTTGGCAGAAACTTCACTCCGATGAGAAGTCGTCTATTTTCAAGCGTGCATATTTTGTAATCTGTGCATCTTGTTGTGTATGGAGGTAAGCGAGCCACATTTTCATGGAATGGTAAGTTGTGGTCGTAATCCCAGTCACTTTTCTTTAACAAAAAAATCAGGAACTTCTTTTGAATGCTTTCAATTCTTTTTATGTGTACAGCATAGTATGGATTCCAGACCGTTACAGCGTATTCCAGTTGAGATCGAACATAAGCGAAATAGAGTGAACATAAGGTTTGAATATCCTTAAATTCACCTGTCCATTTTTTAACAAATCCGAATATGGTATTCGCTTTCGCAATACAATTTGGTTTGATAGATATGATTTAAACCAATTTATGTAATCGAGAGAAAACCCAAAATTGAATAACATCTGGAGTGCTTTATGATGACAGATAGAATCAAATGCTTTACTAAAATCCGTGTACGCTACATCAACTTGACGGTGTTTTTCTATCTCGTTAATTAGTTTACTGGTGAATTCAACCAGATTAGTCGATGTGGATCGGCCAGGCGTAAACCCATGCTGGTTTATTGATATATGACGTGTAATTGTGGATTTAAAGCTGTTGCATAGTACTAACTCAAATAATTTTGGAATTGATGATGTAGTTGATATTCCTCTGTAGCATGAGATATCATCCCGTTTACCCGATTTAAAAATTGGAGTAATTTTTGAAATTTTCCATTTTTCAGGAAACACGCTGGTGTTTAAGGAATGATTGAATAGATAACATAATGGAATTGTTAAAATTTCAGCGTACTCCTTCAGAATAGAAGAGGGTATATCGTCAAGACCGCAACCATCTCCAAACCCCCTTAAAGCCGATAAAATGTTGTCCTCAAAAATAATAGGAGGAGTTATTGATGTGTTGTTGTTGCCGGGTTGTTCGTACAATCCACTAGTAACGCTTGGTCTATAGACTGATTGAAAAAACGACGTGAACATGTTAGCTATATCTTTGGCGTTTGAAGAGCAGGTATTGTTGTACGTCATATTATCAGGGTATCCTTCAATTTCGCGTTTATTCCTAAAGTATTTCCAAAATTGTTTTGGATTTACTTTGATTTTGTCTTGAATTTTCTTAAGATACGACCTGTATTTAGATTTGAAATAAATTTCAAATTCATTACTATGTTGTAGAAACGTAGTTTTGTCCGCTTCTAACCCGCTTTTCAACATTTTGGCATACGCTTTCGACTTCCGATTTTTTAAGTTAACTAGTCTATCATCAAACCAATGAGGGTGAGCATTTTGTGGTTTTTCATATCCGCCGAAGACACACTTGACTGCCGTTGGATCCAGTTGTTGTTGTGTTTCCTTTCGAATGTAAACGAAACACCAATAAAATTCGCTTGCATTGGTCCACAAACGTCCTCATGTATAATATTGAAACATTCCTTTGACTTCACCTCACGAAGTTTATTACTTCCAAGATTAAGGTGATGTCCGTTCGTGGCATGCGAAATGTGAAATTTTCTTGATTGTCACATTTGCAATGGCCTCATCGACCTACAATGATTCTTCAACTTTGAACAGCATTCGGCAGCCACGATCAATAAATTCATATGAATTTCCGGTACATGCAGCACATCCGCACCATGCGTCGACGAATCCATTCATCATCGTAGAACGCAATACAAGAATTTTGATATCGTTCTTTCCTCGAGCCATGCTTTTTCATCATTTTCTACCCTTATGACACATACGGTCACTAGCTACTGAGTCCTTCATCCAAGTATATTTGTCGCTTCTTGATGTCGAGCCATGACACAAAAATACATCGTCTAAAACATTTTTATTATTCTTATTATGTGAATGGTATTTTTTATTATTTTGGGAACAGCGGAGTTTCCAGTTTTCCACGTTTTCCACTCTTGCCATAATGAAAACAAATACGCTTAGTTTTTAATTTGTGGTTATGGTCCTATGGACGACCCTTTTTAGAAACGGAATAGGGGTCTGCCCCTTGTAACGTGCCGTTGCGTCTTTTTGGCTCGGGTAGCCAAAAAAAATCAAATGTATCATCCAAAACTGGTTGGGCTTCAGTCTACCTGGCATCTGGAGTGACTACAGGGCGGTCTCCCGCTTACTTTTTCTCTGTGCTTGGAAAGCCCAAAGTAACGTGACCAAGACCAGCAATCACTTATCTCGATTGTCAATCACGCGATCATGTTGAGTAGGAAGATGTGGGTAGGTGTCAAAACTAAAAAAAGTAGATAGAAAGGAAACTCACTGGTCAGAACGCACTTATCGATCTTGCTTTTTTCTCTTCTTCGCCGTTCGTTGGGCAACGTTTCATCTTAGTTCTCATCTCTTAGCCACGTTGTGACGTATCCCTTGTCTCCCTTGCTTAATCGAATTCTCGTTGGGATTGGGACCTTTTCTCTTTGCGATTTGGGTCAAGCCACGACTTTTTAATTTTTTAATTCGACTTTTTCTTCTTTTTTTTGGGTAGTTTCCTATTTCTTTGACCAACGTGTACGTGCGCTGCTTTTATTTTTCGTTTTTTGTCTACCAAAGCCAAACAGCGATTTTTGTGATACTTTGGTTTTAGGTTTATTTAATTTTTCTCTACAACTTTTTAATCATCCAATCAATATCCCTTATTAATCTCCTCCCTTATCCCAATTTTTCCGATTCCCGCTGTGCTCCGATTCACCACATGTTCCTTGCTTCTCACGCCGTGCAGTTTCTACCTCCAAAAATTAACTACCAGAACAAGAAACTTGATCCCACCAACCTCATACTCACTTTTTTTTGCTTTTTTATTTTATTTTTGCAATACGACAAGGCTTGTAATTATTTTTGTACGATTTTTAGCTATATTACTGATCCACTCATTGCACTCCAAAACCCGACACGTGTCAAATTTTAGCGTGTTTGCTTTCATTTTCTCGTTTGTGGTTACTCCTTACAGCCAATATCTTGGATGCCAATGACCTCTCCTTCGTACTGCACTATATGCGGGCTCCCACGATCCGCCATCTATCACGTACTCCCAATGGAAGGAATAAGCAGCAGTGTGAGTCAAATAAAGATAAATTGTGTGTGAGTCAATTGAAAAGGGAAATGATTGTTGCTATATGGAAATTCAACGATCGGACCACCTCAGAAAGCAGATTGGATGTAAGCGTTTTGTTGAGCACCTGAATCGGGTACCATTATATATGACACAACTGAGCGACCGTCACACCCTTTCTAGTCGTTTCTATGTTAGTTGAGTTTTATTAAGTTATTTATAACTAAAGCACAGAAAAATTGGAGTGAAACTCTGGCTCAAACTTAATTGAGTGACTTAATAAGTGATATTATTTATAAATTTCAGTCTTCGAGTCCCTAATTCCATCTAATCATAGAAATACTTGCTGACCGTATGATTTCCAAAATCCAACGATTGATACGCCCAGTGATGAAATGAAAGCTTTAATTATCACGAAACCCATAATACGTATTTGGAGTGCGCCAAAAATAAGTGAGAAAGAAAATTTTTAATTAAGACTTAAGTACATCTACCTACATAAAATACAATTCAAGACTGATTCAATTTCACGAGAAATTTAAGAGTGCTCCTAACATAGGCAGAGCAAAACTTAAGATTCAGCTAAATAAATTTTATAGAAATTTTTACCAAATTCACAAATCGGTTGAAGAGTTCAGCTTATAAGTGCTACAAGCAGATTCAAGTCCAATTTAGATAAAATATAATAATTGTTGCTAATTGAGTGATGTAAGATTTGTGATTCTTCTTTTTTAGTGACAATTCAAATTTTTTGGCAAAATGCCTTCTTGGCAAAATTATTGCATCAATATCATCGCGAATTCAATATATGGCCTCGACATATAAATACATATTACGTGTATAAACTACTTTAGAGACTTCCTTAAGACCAAAACCCAAATATGTTCGGCCGAAATCCGCTTTCCTAAAGTACTGTAATCCAAATTTGCATAATGCGCAATGCAATACAAATTTACATCAAATAATGAAAAACAACGATTTACATCTCTAAATGCAAAAATATTTTTATTTAGAGAACGAACGTCACAGTATCATCTGTGCATAAGAAAATCGTTTGTCAACAAATGCATTACGACCAACACAATTTACAATAATTACTTATTTATAAAGTTTAAGTTTAAGGCTATGCAATGTACAGTCTAAGCGCAACAGACCGCAGTCGCATGCAACACGATCCAATTAATGTCGAGCGAGTAGGTCAATTGCATCTTACTTCATGCGCATATCTTGTTATTGATCTCATTATTGTCGTTTAAAATGAAAATAAATAAATGAAAATTAATTGATAACAAATTATTAATCTAAATTGTAGAATCTAGACAAAACAATTCTAGGCCAAGTGTTAAGTAAATACGCTATTCAGACATGCAATAGAAGTGTGGGAAGTTATTCAAGTATTTCATTCCAGAAAAAATAAAAATGTTCATCAGGCAATACTAATTATATCCCATCCCCGGATTTTTCGAATAATTCCAGGGAATTTTGTGAATGAACCGAAATATGGTAATAATTGATCTAAAGTGTCTATTACTCAAATGGAGTCATATGTGTGTGGCCCATCTAGGGTATGTCTGGACTATTGATATACATACATTAATAGTGCCCGGGAACCACGACAGTTTCGTGATCGATCTCTTCTGATTTCACGATTGTGAAAATTTTGCTAGATTTCGAGTTATTCCTAAAAACTACAACAACAATTAAAAATTTCAGAGTATAGTTGACCCTCCCAGAACACTGACACTTTCCCTCAAACTACATGGTTTCCCTCAAACTACATGAAAATCAGTCGTCGATTCGCGCAACTCTGGGCGGGCCATCTGTCCAACGGTGATATTGATCCGGACGAGATGTGGTTTCAACAAGATATTAAAAACAAAATTTTGCGATAAGTTGATTTCGTGCGATTTGACACCTTTCGATTATTTCGTGTGAGGCTACGTGAAGCCACCGGTTTATGCTGATAAACATGCAACAATTGACGACTTGGTGCCAGCATTGTTCATGTTATTCGTGACATACGGCCAGCAGTGCTCGAAAAATTGGCCCAAAATTGGCTGTCCAGAATGCGTTTGGTCAAGAACAGCCACGATGCCCATATGCCCGAAATCATTTTCAATTATTAATGCCATGTGTTGATCGTTTCATCAGCTTCCAAGCGGAAGTAGGAAATTCAAGGGACTGTTTTGCTAATGCCAGGAATCTCACTAAAGACTTCCACCCAAGAAGTACAGCCATCACAGACGGGAATTGAGAATTGAGAACAAACGTGGCTGATGTTCTCTCAGTATGGCAAACCTACTTTCAAAGTCTGCTAAACCGGAATGACGAAGTGACCCCCATTAGAGCAATAGCTCCGCCAGGTGAAGAGGTCTTTGTCGAATATCCCATATCGATGTATTTGGGAACAAGAAGAGTTGCCGGAGAATTGGAAGATCGCGCTCATATGTCCGTTGCATAAAAAAGGCGACCGTCTTAAATGTGAAAACTTTCGTGGCATAGCTCTATTGAACACTGCTTACAAAGTGTTGGCTAATGTTGTACTTGCCAGACTCATCCCTTTCGCCGAAAACATCATTGGCGACTATCAGTGTGGTTTTCGTCCCAACCGATCGACCACTGACCAGTGTTTCACCATGAGGATGATCTTGGAAAAATGTTGGGAGTACAACATAACCATACATCAATTATATATAGACTTCCGGCAGGCATATGACAGTATAAACCGCGACAACCTTTGGGCCGCGCTCATATGCCTAGGTATTCCAGAGAAACTCGTTTCTCTGTGTAAATTAACAACGTCTGGATCTGCATGTCTAATTGTAATTGAAGGATCTGTATCAGACTCTTTTCAAATAACATCTGGTGTTCGACAGGGAGATGCACTCGCACCTGTGCTGTTCAATTTGGCGCTTGAGTACGTAGTGAGGAAAAGCAACATTGAAACTTCGCGCTGTATATTCAATAAATCAGGCCAAATTCTTGGATATGCAGATGATATCGTGCTTCTTGGCCGAACACCTAGCGACATCAAGGACAGTTTCATACCGCTCAATCGCTGCGAAAGAAGACTTGGTTTGGAGGTGAACAGTACCAAAACGAAATTCTTAACAACACCCAGGAACATCTCCATGGCAAATCTCGAAATTGGCGAGCATAACTTTGATAGCGTCTAAAATCTTAAATACCTCGGGTCACTTATAACATCCTTGAATGATATGCAGGCAGAAATAAAAGCCCGAACCGCTGAACACCTATCGCAGTCGTGCAAGCTCGCACTTTATAAAGCACTTATAAGACCTGTGCTGACTTTCGGAAGCGAGAGCGGGACCATGACCTCTAACGACTGTAGATTATTATCTACCTTCGAAAGGATGGTCGTCCGTTCAATTTTTGGTCCTATTAAAGTTGCGAACAATGAATATTGGATTCGCATGAACCACGAAATAAAGCAACTTCTCGGAGGTAGCGATATTATCGGCTTCATCAAATCTAATCGAGTGAGATGGCTCGGCCATGTTGCAAGATCTCCACAACAACGAATGATTTACAAAGTGTCCCATCAACAACCAGCCGGAGTACGTCGTAGAGGAAGACCCCGACTGCGCTGGCGTGACGACATCGAACAAGACCTACTCGTATTAGGATGTCGAAATTGGAGGACGAGAGCGATGACCGAGAAGGATGGAGGACCCTAGTGCGGGCGGCAAAATCCCTTCATGGGATGTAAATGCTAGAGAGAGAGAATTGCTCTTTTGAATAAAATAAATTTTTTGAATACAATTTAATTTTTTGTGTTATTTTTACAATTTCAAGTTCTAACGGGCTTAAAAAGCAACCCTTATATCGGGCAACACTCGCCCGATGGTCTCAAATGTATATGTGTTTAAAAGGTGACAGTTCATCTTACATTTTTTTTTACATCTAGCTGTGGTCGGCCGCTCACTGAAAAAGACGGTCGAATTTTGCAAGTGGTGGAGCAAGACCGGCGCATGAGCTATTGGGAAATAGCAGAGGCACTAAACTTCAACCACATGACAGTTTGGAATCATTTGAACAGGCATAAAAAAGACGCTCTATGTTTGGGTGCCACATGAATTAACGCAAAGAAATTTGATTGACCGAATTACCATCAGTAAAATGCTGCTGAAACGCAACGAAATCAAACAATTTTTGAAGCAAATCATTTTAGGCGATGAAAAATGGGTGAACTATGAAAATATCAAACGCCAGCTTTCACGGTCAAAGGCTGGTCACCATCCACAAACGACTTCCTAAGCCTGGTTTGACGGCTAGCAAGGTTTTGTTGGGTGTTTGTTAGGATTGGAAGGGAGTTATCCATTATGCGGTGCTGCAACGTGGCGAAACCATTAATTCGGTTTTGTACTGTGCACAACAAGACCGTTTCAATGAAGTAATTCAGAAAGAGCGACTAGAATTGGCCAACAGAAAGGGAGTTGTGTTCCATTATTACAATGCGCGGCCACACACATCTTTAATGACTCGGAACAAATTGACAGAACATGGTTGGGAAGTTTTGATGCATCCACAGTATAGCCCTACGGGCAAGCCCCTACCGTATAAGGAACATTTTTGTTCAAAAATGTACCAAAAAACCGCGGAAACTTTTTATATGGCTCTATGTACATATCCACACTAGGGTAACTTGTATCCGATAACTTCTTAGTTTGTTTCCCTCGGGAAGTAATAGATTGTTCCTTTTTGTCGTACTCAAAAGCGAATGTTGCTGATGGCTAGTTGTAGACGGTAATGGATCACAAGCAGTTAACAATTTACAAATACAATGATCTCTCAATTCATTAAAACCAACATTTGTTTCGTTTTCTTCCTCCACAATTATTAAAGTGCCAGTTTCTGTTATAGGCACATATGAATATTGTTGACTACTGGAAGTAGACTGCGCGGGTCCACTAATAGATATAATAAGTCTTACACATAATAAGTCTTACGCGTGGATTCAACTGAATCCTAGCTACTGTCACTAAACAAACAACCGGATTTGGTTGTGTAAGTTTCTGAGATATTGGCATGAAACTCGAAATTATTCATATGGCAGCAAAAACTCAAATGTATGGACCAAATTGTAATCGATAAATCGTATCCGAATTAGCAATGTAGAATAAATATGAACTTGGCTACTATAAAAATATTCGAAGTATTAATTCTTGTCGATCTTCGACTTCTGTAACCATAGTGACTGCTGTTTACTGCTTGGCTTTATTATCACCACCATAGTAAACTTCGTTATTGGCCCACTCCACTCTTTGCTAACCTTCATACCAGCCTTTTTCTTGGTACCGAGAGTACCAGTTTTGCTGTAAACAGTGCAGTTTAGTTTTTTGTTGCCTATAGTCAACCAATTATATTTAATAGTGATCTAAAACTCAACGCCTCAAAGAGATACTTGGCTCTGAATGAACATTTTCATTTACAGATGTTACTCTTTCGCGATGTGTTCATATACGTTACGTAGGATGTCCATATTGACCAAAATCATCACGTAGTTTACGAAATGGTTTTTTTTACAGAACGACCTGTTTCGTAATAAGTTGGGTTAACTAAAACAGGATGTTGTGTTGCAAACGAACACATGACTAAAACAGGCTTAGTTTTGACGTTTCATTTGCCAAAATTTTTTTGGGTTGCTACGCACAATAAATATTTTGTTGCGCAAGCTTAAAAAAACCAACAGACGGAACACTCTTTATATGGTTATCCAATTTTTCCTTTTCTAAGATGTATATTTTTTGATTTTGCGTGAGGTCAAGTTGATGTCATGCACCTCAAAAGTTTCCTCAATCCATTTATTGCTGTCGCCATAAAAGCGTTAAATTTCTATTGGTGGTTGTTGTTTACTTTTCCGCAATTCAAATTTGTCAATTAATTTTAGTTGATACTGTAATACGCGTTAAGACCATGTTTGCCTATCAGACCAAAAGTAGTTGTTAGTGTTGGCTGTTGACGCATAATTTTTGTTATTGTTTGTTTCAATTTCATTGAACTGTCTCCATTTTGCATCCAACTCGATTAAGCGTTGGCTTAAATACGGTTTTAGAGTTTCCATCTTTACCGTAATTAAGTTTGAACATGCTGCCTCACGGTGACTTGTGGTCGCAACTTATACTCCAGTGGTTTGGGTTAACAAATTTAAAGAATGATCCTGGTGATGATTAAGTGATTAAGAACTTGCGATGATGTCTTTCGACTTTTTTCAGCTTATTGATTGAGTTCTTTAGATTTACGGTATCGGAATCGACCTTAGTGAAGGTTGATTTATTTAAATTTATTGATTTATTGAAAAATGATTTATTTAAATAGATCGCATACGTTATTCTGCTGTACAGCGTGAAGGAATCCCCATTCAATGCCAAATACATTGATAAATATTTCCTCATGGTATCATTACATTTGTCGCACAGATTCATCAATTAATTGTCAATTAACGTTTACGTATCCCGGCCCTTTACAATGGAGCTATCTTTCTTGAAATTAGGGGCCGGTGGCAGAGATAGTGAAACATCAATAACTTCGGAACCGCTTGGGAAATGGGAATGGAATAAAACAAACGCCCTCCCCCTCGCTGAAATCAAAGCAATAGAACCCAACAGAGATAGTCCAGCCCAGAAGACTCCTTGTGCTCCTTAATTGGAGATAAAGGCAAAAATATTGCTCAAAATAGAATGTGAGCCTTAGGCAAGGAACTTGTACTCGTATGGCCATTATTTGTCTCAAAACATTTTTATACTTAACCATTTTATTGCGTGGTAATGAAGTTGAACATTGTAAAAGAACTTTCAATGGGGCCGCCCAAAATGATGCCGCCGAAACTACTCCCTACTCGACTTCTAGCTAAAGTCATCGCAAGCTTATCAGTCTATGATCTCCCTAAAACCATTATGAACGCTTTTAGGAGCTACTTCAGCAATCGATCAGCAGTAATCAGAGACATGTTTGGTTCTATATCAAAACAAATTACAAAAGGCTGTCCTCTGGGCTCTATCCTAGGTCCCTTAGTCTGGAACATCGTGTTTAGCACGGGCCTGATGAATAACGTGGACGTAATTGCATTCGCAGATGGCAAAGTCATTCTGGTGCACGGCAACCCGAAGCTTGAACTTCAGCGTCAAGGTCAAATTGTAATTAATACAGTAAAACCTCGATTTAACGGACTAATTGGGGAGTCCGTTAAATCCCAATGTTTTTAAAATTAGTCGACTATAGATTTTGCACTTGTTCTGGAATATGGCCACCTAGGACAGAACTTGTTTATCTCCAAACCGATTATAAAGAAGTTTTGTTTGTTGGATGGAAATGACATTCATTAACAGTTTTTGGAAGAAGTTCAGGAATATGATGAACTCAGGCATTTCTTAGCTGATTATGTTGGGATTGACTGTGTTGGATGGAAATGAGATTCTTAAATTATTATTGAATGAATTTCTGGTATATGGTCACCTGGGACGAAACTCGATCATGGGATTCTTAAATGATTTTTGGAAGAAGTTCTGGAATTAGGCCACCTGGAACGGAACTAGATCAATTCTTCATCGGTTATGATAGGATTGGGTATCTTGGATGGAAATGGAATTCTTAAATGATTTTTGGAAAAGTTCGGGAATATGGCTACCTGGGACTGCTGGATGCAAATGGGGTTATTAAATGATTTTTGGAAGAAGTTCTGGAATATGACCTCGTAATAAAGAAATTGCGCATTGTGGATGAAATTAAATTATCAAAAAAAATTTGGAATAAGTTCTGGAATATGGCCATATGGATTATGCACTCTTGTATTGCAAGTACCTCAAAAGTGTAATTTTTCGCGTGGTTCTAATAGTTCTGAAGAGCTCATGATCTTAGCAGATATCATATTCCATGTTCCCTTGAACAATTTTCGAGGTCGTTGTTGATAAGAATAATATAAATTTATCCGAGCCCTTTGTGTAAGGTTCATAACGTGATTCTTCGTGAGAGTAAGTAGTTGACCCTCCGCTCAATCCACAAATCACATGAGTGGGTTACGTACTGGTGATAGATGTTAAGGCATCTACGAGCCGCTTGCTTCAAGAAAAACCCCTTGATTTTTGCCGAGTTCCGGCCTAGTTTAAAGTACCGAGTTTTGTGGCGATATTCAAAAATTTTTTAAACAAATTATTTAAGAAGTATTTATATTTTCAACCAGCTTACAAAATCACATCATAATCGGTTAAGAGTTGATCGAGTTCCGTCCAAGGTGGCAATAATCCAGAATTTAACCGTAAAATGGAAAATAAAAAAATTGTCCGTTAAATTGAGCAATTGTCCGTTAAACATGAAAATGGTCAAGTGCGTGAGATATCTAGGAGTTGACATCGATGAACGTATGGGAGTAGCAACTCACGTTCTAAGAGTCTGTGAAAACACGAAGAAGGTATTCCACTCCTTGGCGAGCGTGTCTAGCGAGGGATGGGGACTTAATCACAAAACACTTATATTAATTTACAAAGATGTGGCGGAGGCGCTCTTCACGTATGCCGCGGCTGGTTGGTATACGATAGGTTAAACAATCACAACATCAGATCACTGCAACGTACTCAGAGAAATATCCTGCTAGGGGTAACAAAGGCCTACCGAACAGTGTCTTAAGATGCTGTTGTAGTTCTGGTCGGGGTACTCCCAGTAGATATTCTAATTATTAAGAGGCGGGCGCAAATGTACCACCTAAAAAGAAGTGCCCAAAATGAAACTAGGTAACCAGGTGCATGCTGCAGATAGTAGGCATGATCAATTTAATAACAAAAATGAAATAGAGGAGATGGCGATTGACCTATGGCAAAGAAGGTGGAATGAATCTGCCAATGGAAGGTATACATTATGTCTTCATTACGGACATACTATAAAAGAACGAGTCGAAATGAAATTACCCCTAACGAGCTCGATGAGCCAAGTGATCTCTGGACATGCTAAGTTTAAAGCCTATCTACTGAGATTCAATATAACAAACCAATGTCAATGTTTATGCGGTTCAGAAGTAGACGTAAACCAACGAGGTGATAAAACAAAAGTGGCTTGGTAACATAAATTTACATGAATTACCACTGCCAGCATTACTAAGTGACGAAGTTTTCCCGCAGTTTTGGCCTTATTGTGCTGAACTGATCAATGTCTTAAGAACGGAATAGTGCGCTGTAGTACACCGGTAGCCTGGACGGTACATCTCTCCAAGCGACTAGGGATGGAAACGATACAATTTCTGAATTGTAACGGCTAAATGTACCAGCACTTTAATCAGATATAATTTGCTACTTTATTAACAACGCAAAACTAATGCAAAACAATGCAAATGATGCTAGTGATCTAGGTATAAGAATTGATGTAAATCTCCGGAAATGTTGACTACGATTAGTAATTGGATGTGGAATAACGCATATTTAGCTTATTGACGAAGCCATTAAGCCCAAAAATAAGCTTCATTGCTGAAATTCAGATATTTCTTCAAACTTTAGCAAAACCCAATCGAAGAAAATTCGCTGCTTCAAATGATCAAGAGGCTTCAGGTCTTCAATAATTTTGATCTTGTAAGGGTGTAAGTCATGGTCTTTACGCAAAATTTGCGTTACCTTCGAGGTTTGAGTGTTTCCCAATTCCTGTGAACGGCGTGGAATCGGCCGATTTTTTTGGTACTTCGATCGGTGCGTTGTCTGACTGGCATAGGAATATTTTTACTCGAATTTATCCACTCTAGTACGCACAGTCTATCGTTACCCGTTCGTGAAATTCAACACGAGAAAAATGTTAACCTTGACTGACCTTTTGACGTTGACAGATTATGAAAAATGTTCAGGTGCGTTAGTATTAACCCTCATACGACTCTCAAAAAAAAATTACACATGCATTGCTCGGGTGAAATTTCACCCGAATATAGGTATAGTTATTTTATAGTTCATTGTTCTTGTTAGGCTTATATAGATTGCTAATAGTAAAATAGATTAACCTCGGAAAGTCTACATGAGTCCTCTTATGTGTATTTTGCTTTATGGTTGTGTAGAGTTTTGGCAATCTTATCTTCTATATATATAAAAATAAGTGCATTCAGTTCCCCGTTCTTTTGGCGTTCGATGCCTAAGTTTGAATCGACCTTTTATTCACTTTTCAATACATTATGCCGACTTTATGGTTGCGTTCGTTCGCTCATTCTGACAATTTTTTCCACCAATCATATTGCTCAAAAATGACGATTCTGGATTTTTGTACAAAAGATGATTGGTCGAATAAATGACCGAACGAAGGAACGAACGCAACCATAAACCTACCTTTAGTGTTGAATTCGATGAAAAAGTAAATGGAATGGTCACTCAATTTAATCGTCTATTGAGAATGGAGTTGAGTTGTTTGATTTTTCTTTCATCAAAATCAATTTTCGTGAAGGTCAAAAGTGTTTGCTCGGACTAAGTAATTTGAGGCGAGACAAAGTTCGCCGGGTCAGCTAGTGTTTTCATATATTTTAACCATACTTTTTAACAGTCTACATCTACCTACAACGACAACCATGTAATTTAAGGTGGAAAGAGCATTTTTTTTTATTTGTGATCTAATTGTATGACTTGCAAACATCTGTTGGTGTTATCTCTTGTCATAACTTTGGCATTTTTGCTAAACATTTTTCATCACAGAGATTTAATCTCGGTAATACCACTGTTACTGTATTTCTTGGCGTGGAATCGGTAATTGAGTAAATCGCTAGTTACAGGTGTTGTTGCAATATATATTCGCATTGATTGTTGACTGCAAGTGACTCAATTAAATCATAAGAAACCAACAACTCGGTATCACTATATTCATTCCTATAGAATCCGCTACATCTTAGATGGTTCAGAAGGCGAAGAGTTTTTTAGCGAGATCTACTAAAGTTGGGTGGTCAAAATGTTTGCTCGATCGTGTTATAGCTCCCAAGATATATCAATAAGCTGGTTACGGTTTTATCTCTTCTCTGATCCATTATTTACTTAATTTCGTTTAGTAAGATTTTACTTAAATCACTGTTGATTTCCGTTAGAGTGGTTAATACAAATGTAAAAACGCCCTGTCACAACTGTTGCATTTCCTTTGCTAAGTTTTTTGACTATAATTTCAAGCGGAGTCAATACGTCAAGCAATTTTTGTAAATAAATGGTTTCCTTTCAGTCACGGTTTCATAACGTAGATACTCTAGTGCGTGATTAACGCAATCTTTAAGGCGTACAAATTTTTGCATCATCGTAACCATCGAAGTCCTTCTTGTTTTTACGTCCAGAAGAAGGTCCAGTATTTTATTTTCCTGCTCGATCACATATTTTTGAAGTTTAATATTTTTGGCTGGAGACCTTCGGATTTTTTTTTACTATTTTCCGTGCTTATCATTCTCGAATGAAAAGTTTGTATCAAGATACGAATGGTACTATCATCGACGATAGGGAAATCGTCTTCGATTTCATTAAATTTCGCAAAAATTATCACATTTTCCGGGAAAATTTTGACATTTTAATTTTTTTTTTTGGTGACAAGTTAAAAAATATTAAATAATGATGTTTTTTAATAGATTTTGATTTTAAATTGTGCATTTATGGTTAAATTGCAACATTTTCCGCTAAAATTTAGAAACTTTCTATTACTTAGGGGTTATGCTTGAGCGAAGGAGATGAATGCTAAGCGTCTTTGGGGAGTTCCCAATTTTAGTATATCATAAACATACATAAAAACATGTACATTTTTGAAAATATTTTGCAATCTTAGTATTTGCTGTTTTTTGGCCCCATCTCTAATGTCACTGAGAAATTTTTGGTTTGTAAAATTAAAAAACGAAGTTTTTAATTTCTCAAAGTTATAAATTTTTTTGAATTTCAAAAGTATTTTTTTGAAATTAAATGAAATTTTTGCAAACTAATAAAAAGATTTTTTATTTTAAAAACATATTTTGTAAAATGATTTATAAAATACTTTTTAAATTTAAAAAGTTTATTTATTTAAACTTAATAATTTATTTCAAAAGAAGTGTTTTAGCTTTTGGAAACAATTTTTTTGATAATAATGACAACTTATGAAAATGTTTGTATTTATTGTTTTGCCAGAAATCCCGTTGTATTATTTTTCAATTCGTCTATATTTTATTTTTTATTTTAAAGTTTTTTCGGCTATTTATATAATTCGCCAAATCGATATGTTCTTGTGTTATACTAAAGGTATGAAGGTTTAAATTTTTGCAGCTTGGTCGTTGGTCGTTGCAACTTAATTTGTACTATTGAGTAGAACAACTTTTTATCAGTACGAAAGAAATCAAGCTGCCAAGAAAAAACTTGAGGAGGTTCTCATTATATTTTTTAAGGGTTGTGTGTATTTTTACACAATGGCTCTGGGGGTTAAAAATGAGGAAGAGGGAGTTAATTTTCTACTTTTCGTGGTATATATGTTATGTTCTTATGAGTAGATGACCCTTTGGTTTTGCTGACTTGAACCAATGCCTCCTAAACTACAGGCCTCATACATCAAATGATGACGACACGCTATGTCTACATTGTTGTTGCTTTCTCTAGTTATTTTGTTAGTGTAAATATCTTAATATTATTAATGCGCAGTCTCAGTTTAGACATAAATTGACGTCATGTGCAAAAAATGAGAGTAGTAAGAGGCCTGTAGTTTAGAAGGCATTGCTTGAACCAATGCCTTCTAAACTACTGGCCTTTTACTACTCTCATTTTTCGCACATGACGTCAATTTAAGTCTAAACGGAGACTGCGCAATAATAATTTTAAGATATTTACACTAACAAAGCAACTAGAGAAAGCAACAACAACGTCGACTTATCGTGTCGTCATCATTTGGTGTCAGCGGCCAGTAGTTTAGAAGGCATTGCTTGAACAGTCGGTCAGTCGCCATCATTGATTTAAAAATATTGTGACATTTGTTAAAAAATAATTATTTAACATTTAAAATAAATCTTTTAAAACTAACCAATAGTTTTTTTATTCTTAAAAACCAATCTCTTAAAATTTAAGGAAACCATTTGACATAAGTAAGGAAAGTATTTTTAAAAACAATTTTTTTATTTTTATAAACAAATTTGGCGAAAAAATTTATTTTAAAAATAAAAAGATTATCCTTTTGATTTTAAAAACGAGACTTTTCAATTAAAAAATATATGTATATTTTTTTGATTTTATATGTATATTTTTTTATTTTTACTGGTTTTTTTTCTTAGTGAATAAAACGAATTAAAATAAAGCAAATGTAATTTTTTCCTGTTTCATATGATTTTAGAATTCGAATTTTTATAATTAAAATTAAGATGTGATATATGAAAACCGCAGATTTTTAATTTTTGAATGAAAAAAAAAATAATAATAAAAATATTTTTGGAAGAACTGAAAACTTTCTCGAAAAATGTGGCGATTTTTCCGAAATTTTTGGCTTGCATTTCGTAAGGCTCGTTGCACACTTTAGCTATGTTTTATAAGCGAAGTGAGCTATGTTTCTGAGATCACAACTTTTTGGTTAACTTTACAAAGACAAAAGAAGTGGAACCGAATTTGTGGAGCTTAGCTGAAGCCACTCGTACGCGTTGATTTATTTAATCTCTTTATTTAAATCTGTGGGGTAAAAACATTGCTCGCATTATTTATCTCCAAGACTAAAAGAAAACATCTAAATACCGGGTGTTTCTTTTAAACTGAGACGATCAAATATCTCGAAAAATAGCCACTCTACGAAAAAAATGTCCAGAATCAAAATTTAATCAAACCGCGGGGGAAATACATTAGTGCAAAAAAAATAGTCCCCCACCCCCCGCTTTGTAGGTGGGGCAGGGGTAACTTTTAAACTTAGATAGGAAGCCATATTTTTTATTGCAGATACGGATTCTACGACTAAAAGTACGTATGATTTGAATGAAATATTTTGTTCAGTTCATGATAGATGGCCGTCAAAATTCGTCATCAAAACAATTTATTAATGTAAATGGCAAGGGAATAAAATAATTTAAAATAAATGATGGCCTGCAACTTCAATGCACTTATTAATACGCATTTCAAATGATTGTACACAACTGAGAAGTTTGTTTGGTTGAATTTCAGCACACGCATTTCTGATTCGCTCAATCATGTTCTCACGTGTTGTTGGTTCTTGTTTGTAAACTTTGTCTTTGAGATAGTCCCACAAAAAGAAATCTTGCGAAGTAAAATCTGGTGATCTGGCGGGCCAATTTATTGGACCAGCTCTACCGATCCAGCAACCATTGAAATCACGATCAAGAATTTCACGTGCCACCACCGAATAGTGTGCAGGACAACCATCATGTTCCGTCTCATTTCTAAGCTGAAATTTTCAAGTAATATTGGCAGTTCATTTTCCAAAAAGTTTCGGTACATTTGACCATTCAAGTTGCCTTCAATAATGTGGGAGCCTATGAGTTTGTTGCCAATTAATCCACACCACACGTTGACAGTCCAAGGACGCTGATGTTCAACTTGACGAATCCAGTGCGGATTTGTAACACTCCAATAATGCATGTTGTGTCGATTAACCGTTCCATGGTTTGTAAAAGACGATTCGTCAGAGAACATTACGCAACGAAAAAAATTGGGGTTTTGTTGTATTTGTTCACGTGCCCTTTGACAAAAAGTTACCCGATTTTGGAAATCAGCGCCATGAAGATCGTGGTGTAAAGACACATGATATGGATGATACTTGTACCGTTTTAAAATTCTCCAAACACTGGTGAGGGACAATCCGAAATCGCGAACTATTTCTCGTATACTAACTTGAGGATTATGAGCCACTGCTTCCAATACAGAAATTTCATTATTTTCTCCAGTGACTGTTGCTCTACGGGTCCTCTTTTTCGGTTGAACATTTCCATCAGTAATAAATTGTTTGATAGTACGGCCAAATGAAGCACGTGAACGAATCCTATCCGGAAAACGTTGAGCGTATATAACAACAGCATTTTCAAGTTTTCTGCCAGCTTCTCCATAAACCAGAACCATTTCAATTTTCTCTGGCACAGTTAAACGCTCCATTCTAAATTTATTTATCGTTTATTTTGCAATTACGAAAAACATGAAGATAAGAAATAACACAAATTTTAAATTTGATTTACAAAACTGAATAAATTATTTTGATGACGAATTTCGAGTATTTCCAATGAAAACGTGATGTTTTTTATTTCAAAAGTATTGCAGAATCGAATGCGTGTGTTCTAAGAAGAAGAAATTGAAAAATTGAATTTCGTCCATTACAACGCCATCTATCATGAACCGAATAAAATATTTCATTCAAATCATACGTACTTTTAGTCGTAAAATCCGTATCTGCAATAAAAAATATGGCTTCCTATCTTAGTTTAAAAGTTACCCCCGCCCCACCAACAAAGCGGGGGGTGGGGGACTATTTTTTTGCACTAATGTATTTCCCCCGCGGTATGATTAAATTTTGATTCTGGACATTTTTTCCGTAGACTGGCTGTTTTTCGAGATATTTGATCGTCTCAGTTTAAAAGAAACACCCGGTATATTGCTTTAAATGTTGGTTTGAATAGAAATGAAACCATAGCTCACTTCAGTCAAAAAACAGAGCTCAAGTGTGCACCGGGCCTAAAATTGATAAAATTATTTAAAAATAATTCATCTTACCAGATTTTGGTGATATACGTCATGTACACGTACGCCGCAGTTTGTTTTACAAGATATTTTGAACTAATCGGATATTCAAATACTCAATTATTCGGATTTGAATGCTCCCAATGTTTTGCCAATGTTGATAATTTTTTCTTTTTTTTTTGTATTTATAGATACGACACTCTAATGGCACCAACCCCCATTGACATAAATTTCAACGTACCGAAACCTGTAATCCAAATAGAAGATGAAACACCAAAATCAATACGTGCCGAACAACCCGAAGTAAATACTCTAGTCAAAGAAAATGTAACACCGGTGCAAACTTTTTCTCCACTGTGGCACCAACTCATAACAATTTTCGGTTCGCTGCTGTCGGTGTTATCAGCCGGCATGGTCACAGGATACTCAGCGATTGTACTACCACAGTTGATGGACGCAAATACAACAGTACAAGTAACAGAAGAGGAAGGATCATGGATTGCATCTATAACAGCGCTCCCAATGGCGCCAGGATGTTTTGTTGGTGGATTTCTAATGGAAAGATTTGGTCGTCGGACGGCCCATATGATGATATGCGTACCATTTATTCTAGGCTGGATTTGTATATCGGTGGCCCAATCTTACCCGGTAATATTAGTAGGGCGAGCCGCCACCGGATTCGCAGTCGGACTGCTCGGACCACCGCTATCGGTGTATATAGGCGAAACAACAGATCCAAAGTATCGTGGTGTGCTATTAAGCGGCATATCAGTATTCCTATCACTCGGAATCTTGCTCACCCATGTGTTTGGCACATTTTTAAATTGGAAGCTAACCGCGGTGTTGGCAACGCCATATCCTTTAGTATGTTTTATTGTAATGCGATTTGTACCAGAAAGTCCTGCATGGCTTTTAGGGCGCGATAATATTGAGAAAGCCGAACAATCGTATAAATGGTTGCGTGGACATGGCTCTAGCGCCAATGATGAATTTCGTAAAATGGTCGAGCGCCATGAAAGTGTTAAAAAACAGAAGGAGAGTGAGGTGAAATTAAATTATTTCCAGAATTTACGGATCAATCTATCAAAAATAGAATTTGTACAGCCAATGCTAGTAGTGCTAGTATTTTTCTCAGTGCTTCAGTATTCTGGCACAAATGCTGTGTCATTTTACACCGTAACTATTCTTAAGGATACGTTAAAGGATGGCATTAATGAATACCTCGCTATGATAGTTATGGATTTAATAAGGCTGGCTATGTCCGTGGTATCAATGCTAATGATGAAACGATACGGACGGCGCACACTCTCGATGTTGGGGCTTATCGGCACAACCCTATCACTTTTGGCGCTGTCACTATTTTTGTACTTAATTGCCGAAGTGTGGATCAATGTTGAATACACATTTTTACTACCGCTAATATGTCTAATCGCTTATATATGCTTCACAAGTATAGGCGTTACCTCGTTACCATGGGTGTTAATCGGAGAAATATTCCCAGCAGGAAACCGCGGTCTAGCGTCAGGCATATCAACCGCATGGAATTTCATATCATTCTTCATTGTGGTGAAAACTAGTCCGGCACTATTCAGTAGTATTAAACCAACTGGTACATTCCTTCTCTATGGTGTGCTAGCCCTAGCCGGTACGGTATATTTGTACTTTAAACTACCCGAAACCAAAAATAAAACTCTTCAAGAGATTGAAGATGAGTTCACTCGATCCAAAAAACAAAAAACCATAATTGTAAAATAATAAAGTAACTTATTTAATTCATATAATGTATTTTATTTATTTTAAACGTAAGGGATTTTACATATTTTCAAGGTTGGCCATTAGCTCAGCTATAGCCGAATTTTTAACGTCGTGTGCGGTATGGATATCGTAAATAAATTTTTGTAGGAACAACCAGACGAGAAGAGATTCTTTCGAATAGTTTAAATCAAACACATGGAATATTTTAAAACAGAGATCAAGTGCGGCAATAAATGATGCCGTCTTTAAAACGGTGTCACCAATACTTATGTAGAATTCACGCAGCTCGGATAATTTTAATCCGACCACAATTATAAACGGTTGCACGGTGGAACGACCCTCCAGAGCATATTCCAAATCTTTGAGCACAGGTAAATGTAATATAAAACTATTAATGGTATCGTTAATCGAGGTTTTACGTATAGTTCGTTTGGCATCCAGTTCAACCTGACGATTACTTGGTTTTAGGATGGAGTTTAAGAGGATCACTAGAATACAATCTTCGGAATCTTTATCCGTTGCGTGCGTTTGCATCTCATCGAACAGTGCTTTAAATTGGTTTTCTTTTAACTTTGTATTGTAATAAAGTAATAGTTTTTCACGATATATTTCCCATTTATTGATCAGATTACCTTTAACGTTGGGGAACATTATATCAAAATCGATGTCGATAAATTTTTCGCCACCCGTCTGTTTCAAGAAAACCCATTCGTGAAATATATCCGAGATTGAACTTAAATTTGCATAGTCCAATTTTCGTAAATCATAACTTGCGACCCACAGGGAAACAGCGTCTGGTTCAGTATTCGATATTACCTTCATTTTCTCCTTTAACATTGCCATTTTCATCTCGATGTTTTCATCGACCGATTCATTACACGGTTGTTGCGCCTCCACGTTTAACCGTTCGAGACGCTTTTTTGGTTGCCGCCGATTACGATTTAAATTATTAAAACGGTTAAAGAGTCGGCCCATTGGATTTGGCCGCTTTGCCGCTCGTCTCGATATATAGTAAGCATCTTTTTCTTCCGATGGAAACATTTCCGCAATTTCTTCGGCCATTTTTTCCATTTCACAAGGTTTTGGAATTTTGTATTCGTTCGTCATGATATCGAAGAAATTCTCAGCGATACAATTTAACAATTCTTTGCGATTGAATTCATCTAGAAATTTATTGTCCTCGAAAAATTTGATGATTGATTGGCCTTTGATCGATGATTGTAGAATTTCACGAGTAGTTTGGTATTGTAGAACGGTGGTCGACGGTGATTGGCTGGTAGATGTTGGATTATGATATGATGACGAAGGTGTTGGAATGGGAGCTCGGTGCAGTGTTACTGTAGGCGGTGATGCTATTGATAGTCGTTGTTTTGGTTCATCTTGTGCTTCTATCCAATTTGTTATTCGTTTGCGTTTTTGGGGATTGAGGACTTCAGATTCCGATTCTTGCTGAAAGTAAACGTATTTTATTAAAATCTTTGAGTTATTTAAAATTTTTGTATGTTATAACAGTTGGTATTCGGTAGAGGAGAGCTTAGAAGAAACAATGATTAACCAGCGGCCCAACGTTCTTTGATGAGAACTTCACCAAATATTTTATCATAATTAAAAAGAGAGACATCTATTTCGTTAGAAGAGCAGTTCAGGATGTTGGACTGAGATCTCGTTGGTAGATGCTTTTGACGTAAGGAAAAGTGATTTAGCGCTTTAATTCACAGTTTTCTCACCTCAACCAGCATGCCTTCCGTGGAGACGGCAAAATTACTTAAAATGAGTGCTCTATATTGTAATTGCAGAGTTGGGGTTGATCCCTATGGTTGAGCTCATGATTAGTTCATTACCAAAGATGACGAAGGGTCTGCAGTAAAATCTGCAGTGCTTCAGTAAGTGTGTTTGCACCAGTGCACTGATGTCATAGTTCAATATGATAGGTCCTACCTTATTTTAAAGCTCATCATGTGACAGTCGATTTATTGGTGAAGGTTATTCTAAAACATCTGTATTGAGGATTATTTAGCCTAAGAGTGACTCGCCTATACATCCAGACATATCAGTATCTGAGTATTCGCTCCGGTAAAATTTTATTAAAGGCTTCCGCTATATCAAAAAAATTTAATCATATACAAATATGAAGGATTTTTCTCAATAGGAAAAATAGGAGAGTAGGGTGCAGTTTCCTCAGATTTTTTTCGCAGAACACTTGCTAAAATTTCGACGGCTTATAGGGCTCGTTGGAACTAATGCAAGCTTCTATCCGTCTCTCCAAAAGTGTGCAATAACCACAGTGGACGTTAATGTAGGGAGAATGAAAGATAAAGCGTTTTTGGTCACTTCAAAAATCAAACTTACATACGGAGTCCAATTTACGGTCCATTTGGACCAAGTTGTAAAAACTTTTGAAAAATATTTGTAAAATTTCAACAATCTCGATCTATTGATCCGGTAACACACGAGTTTAATAGTAAATATCGTACTATTGAACGAATCAAATACTTATGCAATGTCACCGGATAAGCAAGACGATTGATACATAGCACCTGGTCACTTATAATAAACAAAAAAAATTTCAAACTGTATTTCGGATGATGCATAAGGTTCTCTCTCACTAGTTTCATGGTCGGGATGTTTACTACCTGGATCACTTACTGATCGCATCGGCCACGTTCGTAGACCATATTCATTTATAATCTGAAGCAGTGAGATTATTGCAAGAAATAAAACTCAAAATAAACGTATAGGTAAAATTAAGTTCATGTCCAAGGAAGCAACCATCCAAAAATCAGTGAATTTGTCGAATACTCCATACCTTAAACGACAAAGCAAATAAGAAAACTTCTAATATGACAGGTAGGAGCTCCATACACTCTACCCTTGTAGCTCCAATTGGTGACCTTCTAAAGAAAGGAGTTAAGTCTTATTTGCTCAGCCAGCACAAGAGGCACCAGAATATACCATTACCATACCACCAACTGAATATTTGACTGTAGTGATGAGTGTCAAAAATTTGTTTGGTCATATATAGTATAGTATGCCGAAGGAACCTCACTCTTCAGCTAAATTAAAAGCGCTAACAAATCATTCAGATGTAATTATATTTGGAGAAGATTAAAGTATGTATTAGCCTTACAGGTAATATCATAAAATAGAGGTAGTGCTAGAAGATGTTAGTCATACTAAAAATATCAGGTAATTAAATATAATAGTAAACCAAAGTAAACGCAATATTTTGTATAAAACTAGCTTTGTATAAAAATCTTCACTTCCGACCTAATTCCAGAAAAATGTCCTGGACCGAATGTTAAGCCAGTTTAAAATCTGCCTGGCCTCCTCGTAAATCCCTTAGTGTACAAAACACTAGCAGAAACAAGAAGATCCGAAGGTCGCTCAATTCGTTGGTACGAATTGTAACAATTGGAAATATCGACTTGGTATTCTTTTGGATGAAAAGGGATTACGTAAATTTATCGAGACCGATTTAAACGATATTTTAAAATAGGAGGAAAATTAATCGCTGCATGGAAATATTAGGAAAGCGGAGAACTCATGTATTTCGATTATAGTGCAAAGCATTCATGACAGTCAGCTGGAATATGTCAAGCACAAAACGACCGCAAAAGGTATGTTTGATAATATTTTTTCAGTGTTCGAGCGAAAAAGTATTTCGGGACAACTTTTACTACGAAAACAGCTGCTGACAATGAAGACACAAGATGGGGATAATATTAGTGATCATTTTCTGAATTTTGACAAAAAAGATTCGTGATTTGAAATCAATTGGTGTAATAATGGAATATATCGATGCCATTTGCCACGATAACATGGTTACTGCGATCAAAACCATGAACCCAAATGATTTAACAGCGAAATTTGTCAAAAGTCGTCTGATTGATGAACATGGGAAACGAACCAATCCCGACTCGAGTGGTAAATCAAACGAATCATATGCAATGCAAATACGAAATCCAAACCTCGTGTGTTTTAAATGTGGTAAAAAAGAACACATAAAGTCTATGTGTTTCTCCAAATCTTTTAAGAATAAGGAAAAATTAAATGCAAAATCGAGTAATAAAGACGCAGCAGGAAACACAACCTCAACGAAACGAGAAACGAATCTCGTGTGCGCAGTTGATGTGCACGATAAATTTGAAGAAGCGAATGCATATACAACAGAACCATAATTACGAACAATGTATAAACAGAACGAGTGAAAGTACGGAACAGAATCGGGACGATGATTCGGCGTTCATTGAGTTCATAATGGACTACGATGCTACGGAGCACATGGTAAACAGCAAACATTATTTCAGCAAAATAACGAATATGAATGAACTAACAATCCAGGTAGCAAAGAAAAATCAACAATTGAAATCGAAAAACAGCAAGGCAACATGCATTTAAAGCGAGAGTGATTGTTGACGTGCTGCTGGTTAATAATTTGGAACACAACTTACTTTCAATAAATGCTTTGACCAATCCTGGATTTGAAGTTAATTTTGTTAAAGATTGTGCTTACCTTTCTTTCGATAAGGATTTACAATTTGTTGCAAACAAAAAAGGAAAATTGTACGAGACAACATTTCATGTTGATTGTGATGTGTTTGCTGTTTTTTCAAGTGAGCAACGCAATCGAATGTGTCCCAAAGCATACTGCATTTTCGACTAGGACACCTAAATGTTTTCGACATGAAAAAGTTAACCATTCTTTTCCTGGTTCTAAACGACTAACTCCAAACAAATTGGAGACCATTTTATATCAGGATTCAATGTCTTTCGTTGTTGAATTATCTTCTTCAGCAGGGACAGAATCTTTAATGAAACTTAGTTTTGTTATTGTGGTGAGATTATATTTCTGTGGAATTAAACAAAAACAGGATATCTTCAAAAATTCACTTTTTTATTTTTTAATGCGATTGGCTTAAAAATTTAAAGCTATAACCAATAATTTAATTAATTTTCCAAAATTTCCATTATTTTCCGAGAAAATTTTCATCAAAACTAAATATCTTAAATGTAGGATAAACATTAATTACGAATAACAGTTTATCTTTAGATATTCTGCTGTTGTTTATAAATCAACACGATAAAAATTTCGGAAAAAATAATTTTCTTAACTTATTCAATTTTACACAACCAAAAAATTTGTATATAAAATATTACAAAATGCGACATCTGCAGATAGGTAGTTTTTCTTAAACATTATAATCATTTTTAGAGCAGATAATTAGTTTTTTCAATAAATATCAGCAGATAACTCCTTTTTTCTAAAAAACTTCAATATTTAAAATCAGATATTTAGTTTTATAGTTAATAATTAAGGATTATTTTTTTAGTATATTCTAAACATTTAAGGTAATTAAAATAAAGATAATTTAGTTTTGGTAGATACTAAAATGATAAAGGAGAGTTGTTTCGCTTTATTTATGTGAAAATGAGAAAGGGGAATCCCAGTTTTACATTTATTTTATTAATTCATCTTTTATTTGTTTAATATTACATTGGTTAGTAGAATTTTGTGATGAGAGGTTGTTCTTTCGAAGGAAGTAAATTAATTTAAAATATACGTATTTAATAAACATGGATTCGAATGAAATGGATTCAATTGACCGATTATTTTTACTGTCAAATGAAAGTGATTATGTATTATTAGAATCAACAAGAGAAGTGATAAATTTAAGTAATAGCGACAACAGTTTTAAAACGGTGCACCCGGAAGAGATATTAAAAGTAAAATTAGAAGCCGGAAGCTGTACTCAAAGTAAGAACCATTTTAATTTTTAAAATTGTTGGTAAATATTTAACTTAAAGTTTACTTATTATTACATATAATATTGAAATTTAACAATTGATGAATGTGAGATAATACAAATTCTACTCAACACGGAAGAAACAGACCCGTTAGAAACCAATAATGTTAACAACAAAAATTTGTACAAAATTACTAGAAGAAATAATAAGCCACTGTCACCTAACTTATTTAGTGACTCGGAGTATTTGCTTGAAGGAAATTCTATCAACGGCGAATCAGATGATAGTGTGAAACACCTCGAAACCAACATTGTTGACGATGACGAAGATGCGGAATACCTTCTGGACCGAAATTATTCTGCAAATGATTTAGATAACAGTGAGAATACACATCTCGAGACCAACGTTGCTACCAATATTAACGATGAGGGATATCTTATTAACAGAAATAATGGTATTATTGATTCCGATAGCAGTGAGAACACGCCACTCGAAACCAATGTTGTTGGCGATGTAAAAGGTCCGGAAAACTTTGACGATCGAAATAATAGTACGAATGATTCAGAAAACACTAGGAAGAAGTACGTCGAGCCCAACTTTGTTGCACCAACAGGTGACCTATCTAATTCTATGAGTGATAGAATAATGTGTAACGAGTATGATGAAAGTGAGAGCTGGAGCGAGGCCGACGTATCTTCATCGTCGTGTGATGAAACAATTTGTGATTCTTCTACAGATAATGAACAAAATAAATCTAAAGATAGTGATCGTACTCCGGGTGAAATAAAAAAAATAAAAACATCAAAACGGCGTGAAGTAGAGATAAGGAAAAGAAACTGAAACTCTGGAGAAGACTATACAACATTAAAAGGCCGGAAACGTGAAAAGAGAGAATCAAGAAAGCTCAAAATTTGTAAATCAAAATGTGCTGAGAGAGTATCAGATAAATTGCGACTGCGATGTTTTAATGAATATTGGTCCGTACTTACATACATAGGGAGATTATCATTTCTATCTAAATGTTTAAAAGTTCAACGAAAGAGGAGAATAACTAATTTAATAAATCCGAAAAGACAACGAAATATTAGTGTAAAATACTTTTTAACTAATTGGATCACACTCGAAGAAATTAATGTATGCCGAAGTTATTTTCTTGATGTTCTTGGGGAAAAGGTTGGAATATTGGGAACTGTTATTAGAAAGCAGCAGGAAGGTGCAAAAATAACAGACAAGAGAGGCACATCTAGCAATAAATCCAAAATTACATCGAGTCAGGAAGAGGCAGTAAGAAATCCCATAAACAGTTTCCCTAAATACGAGTCCCACTATTCGCGATCTCATACTGAGAAAAGTTATTTACCCATTGGTTTAAATTTAGTACGAGATGTACTTAGAAATGTATTCAGAAAAACCAGTTTCATTGTCAAAATACAGGGAAATATTTAAAACTTTTGTGTGACAAATACGCATTGCAGATCAAACTGCCAAACGATGAAAATAAAACTATTATCCAGAGAGACAGAGACAATCACCAAGAGATGGCTGAGCTTGCTTATACAAATAAAAGGAAAGATAAATGTGATCAAAATAAAACTGTACTGGCTGTCGACCTTCAACAGTGCCTTCCCACACGTTATTAAAAAGCAATATCGCATTTTACAAACGGAGCTTGTGGACCTTTAATTTTATCATAAGAAATTGTGACGACAACTCGACGTATTGCTATGTTTGGCACGAAGTTATGAGTGGTCGAGGTGCTAATGAAATCAGTTCGTGCTTGTATAAATATCTAATGTCGGCAAATAATTTAAAGCAGCACGTCGTTATTTATAGTGATACGTGCGTGGTGGACAGAATAGAAATAACATTGTATGCAGTATGTTCCAGTATTTATTAGAACAAACAAATTATGCGTTTCATACTATTGAACATAAATTTCTTGAGCCAGGCCATACACATTTAGAATGTGACTCTGATCACAAAACTATTGAGGACAAGAAAAAGAGATCAAATATGGAAATATTCCATCCCCACGATTGGGCTCAATTAATGAGAATATATGGAAAGAACAAAAAATTTAACGTCATAGAAATGAAAAATCATGATTTCTATGACTTTGCGCAACTTTTGAAAACAAAATATAAAAAGCCAAGCAAAACTGATTCGGGCCGGAAAATACTATGGAATCATATTAGAATTTTAAGGTAGTTTCATAGTATATTTTCAAAATTTTATAATTTATCAACTTTCAATTTTAGATACACTAAGGATTTATGTGGTGCAGTGGACTACTTAACAAACCATACCAGCGCTGCTGAAGTCTACCGGATGAGTACAATTCACGTCAATAATAAATTCGTGAAAATGCAGCAACTACACCCTACTGAAAATGTCTTGTCCCATTATATTTCGAAAGAAAAACATACGAGTAAGGATCTACTCGACTTGCTACAGTTTATCCCTCAGGACCTTCATGATTTTTATAAAAACTTACCCGTAAAAAACAACAACAGAAATACCATTTATTTAAATGAATCCGACAGTTGAGGATAATATTATGCTCTTACTCTTCTTCAATAATATACATAATTATTGAATGAAGAGTTACCATTTTAAATGAATTATTGTTTATTATTTATTTTTAATATAATTTTGAAGTTTCTTTTATTTTTTTTTTTAATAATACTTTTTATTCAGTGCAGGGCGGACTTTTAGACTGTTTTAGCTCCTTGTAACTGTCAGAGCTCCTGCCATCAACGCGCGATCATTCAAGTAAAGGTTTATAACTGCCTTAAATTTATGCATTTTATATTCCAACCTATGAGCATTGACCGTCCCTCGCGTTACCCTTCCAGGCATAGCGAATGGTGATATTTTCTCCTTTAGTTCTGCAGAACATTTACCATGTATCAATCTGTAGAACACGCAGAGTTCTGTTACATTTTTGCGGTGTTGAAGACTGTCTAGATCTTTTATAAGTTTAGGGTTACGTATTTTTCGGATGGCACGCCGCCGAATTCTATCCAGCAACTACAAGACAATGCCATATGCGCCACCCCAAACTTGACAGTAATACTTTGTACATGGTCGAATGAAGGTCTTATATATCTGGGATGCGATTTAAAAAACCTTCTGTATTTATTGAGGAAACCGAGGTTTTGTCAAGCTAATTTGGTCAATGTAAAAATGTGTTCATTTCATTTTACGGTGTTGCTAATTTAAACACCAAGCGGACGAATTGAATCACAATCCACGAGTACATGGTCTTTTACCACAAAAGGGTATTCGTTACAACTTCTTTTACGCGAGAATGTGCATATTTGTGTTTACTTCTCATTGAATTTGACCTGATTATTTTCACCCTACTCAAATATTGTATTTAAATCGGAATTAAGCGAAGTTACCACTTCTAGCCGTTTACCGTTTAGTACTGTAAGCGTAGGTTCCACTTCGAATGAAATAGACGAGTGCAATGTTAGATTATTAATGTAATGATCTAATTTTAAAATTCTTATATACATATGTATGTACTCATTTTTATTCACATCCAACTTTTAACTCATTCTTGGTTTCGACCCACTCCTTCTTTCGAGTTTCACTAGAATCTTTTGTTAAACAAAAACACAACATGTGCAGATACCAAGTTTATGAGAAACAAAGTTTTGTCTAATGAATCAGATATCTTGATCTTTATTGAAATCTGTTTTTATTCAATTGCAATTAGAAAAGTTTACTTTAGATTGGTATTAATATTAAATAAAGTTAATAGATTTAATAATTGGAATGTGTAATTTAACGTATTTTGAATTTTTTTCAAAAAATCTTTAAATGCGATTTCCAAACATTTAGTTTTTTGCAGATATCCTGTTTTTGTTTAATTCCACAGATTTGTCTTCTATTTTTTGAGAGGTTTTTAAATTTTTAAAACCTCTCAAGAAATAGAAGACAAATATAATATCACCACACCCGCCTGAATGAAATACCGTTTAAGGCAAATTTGATATGCTTAAATTCCAATGCTACACTCTTGGAACAACTTGATGGAAAAAATGAAGTACTAATTGAAGTAAATAGTGATGCTTAAGAACACAAATTTTCTGAGTGGCTTCGTGTTGTTTCTGAAGTCAGATCAGTCATAAAAGACTGTAAAATTACTCATACTATAAAACTCCCTTTTAATGTGGATGAGTCCCATGAGTCGAGGTTCCGAACTGCCAGATAACGCAACTTATTAATTAAAGGTGTGCAATAGCCACAGTGGACGTTTATGTAGGAAGAATGTAGGATAGATCGTTTTAGGTTACTTCAAAATCAAACTTACATACGGAATCCAAGATAAGGTTACTTTGGATCCACCTTGTAAAGATTTTTGGGAAATATTTCTAAGATTTCAACAACCGCCATCTATTGATCTGGTAATACAGGAGTTAAGTAATGGACATCGTGCTATCGAATGAATCAAATAGTTACGCGGAGGTATCGGTAAAGCGAGAGAAATGATACGTAGCTCTTGTTCACCCATGGTAAACATCGCAAACAAGGCTAATATTGAAAGGTTCGGGGGATTCACGCAAAGTATACACGATTTTTAATTCACAATCCCGGAAGTAAAGTTGGTTAGTTCAGATTTATGCTATTTGCGTTGTGAAATTTATTTCAAACGGTATTTCGAATGATGCGTGTTATCTCTCCCGCGAGATTACTGCAAGAAATATATTTTTACGGAGAAAAGCCGATAACTATGGCTTGAGATATATAAGATAATGCACAATGACGAAGATAAGACATAACACATTAAAAACGCCCAGTCGTAACATTTTGTCACCACCAGGAATCGAACCCGGGACCCTCGAATTACATAGCAAGCGCTCTACTTACTATGCTATCGAGGGCGACACTAATATAACTCAAATTAAACGTATAGATAAAATACGGTTCATGTTCAAGGAAGGAACCATTAAAAAATCCGAAAATTTGTCGACTACTCCATGTCGACAAATTTTCGGATTTTTTAATGGTTCCTTCCTTGAACATGAACCGTATTTTATCTATACGTTTAATTTGAGTTATATTAGTGTCGCCCTCGATAGCATAGTAAGTAGAGCGCTTGCTATGTAATTCGAGGGTCCCGGGTTCGATTCCTGGTGGTGACAAAATGTTACGACTGGGCGTTTTTAATGTGTTATGTCTTATCTTCGTCATTGTGCATTATCTTATATATCTCAAGCCATAGTTAAAAAAAAACGACAAAACAAATAAGAAGACTTTTTGGTATGAAGGATTGTATAGGAGGTTCAGGCAGAATTACTTCTTCATAAAGAAAGGAATTACGTTTTAATGGATCAGTCAGCACCCGAATACGTCATCAAAGCACAACAGAACTACACCATTACAGAACTGGAATGTTTGACTACGTAGATAATGTCAAAAACAATTTTGGCCATATATTAAAGAAAACGCATTCCTCAGCTTAAAAAAATAAAAGCGCTAACAAATAATTCAGATGTAATTGTGGGTGGAGAGTCCGGGAATTGAATTTGTATTTTAAACCTAGCAGCATAAGTCTCTTCGAAATAAAGGTTCCCCTTAGAAGATTATAGTACGTACTAGCCTTACAGATAACTTTGATTAGGCGCAAGCTAGAGAGCGAGAAAATTTTTAAAGAGGCCCTCTACAAAAGCTATTCCCAAACTTAACTTCTACATACCTGATTAAGAACTTTCAGTCTGGGCCAATTAGAACTTTTATGCAATTTTTCTTAACTTTTTCCCAGCCCGGTAAACCAAGCCGGCAGTTTTTAAATAGGCGGCAGTTTTACGGCAAACGACAAGCAGTCGAAACGGCGGACAGCCGTAATGTCTGATTTTCGACAGTCAAGTGGCAGTCGATGAGTCTACTATTCGCCATCAAACGAAATCCAAACGGAACAGCTGCAGAATGGCAGTCGGCAACGACTGTTATTAGGCAGCAAATGAAAACCAAGCTGAATAGCTGCCGAATAGCAGTCGGCAAAGTCTGTGTTTCGGCATCAAACGAAAACTAAACGAAACGGCTGCCGAATGGCACTAGGCAAAGTATGTTTTTCGGCAGCAAACGAAAACCAACCAGAGGGCGTGCCGAATGGCAGTCGACAAAGTCTGTGTTTCGGCAGCAAACGAAAACCAAACGAAACGGCTGCCGAATAGCAGTCGACAAAGTCTGTGTTTCGGCAGCAAACGAAAACCAAACGGAACGGCTGCCGAATAGCATTCGGCAAAGTCTGTGTTTCGGCATCAAACGAAAACTAAACGAAACGGCTGCCGAATGGCACTCGGCAAAGTATGTTTTTCGGCAGCAAACGAAAACCAACTGGAAGGCGTGCAGAATGGCAATTGGCAAAGTCTGTGTTTCGGCAGTAAACGAAAACCAAACGGAACGGCTGCCGAATAGTAGTCGGCAAAGTCTGTGTTTCGGCATCAAACGAAAACTAAACGAAACGGCTGCCGAATGGCACTAGGCAAAGTATGTTTTTCGGCAGCAAACGAAAACCAACCGGAAGGCGTGCTGAATGGCAGTCGGCAAAGTCTGTGTTTCGGCAGCAAACGGAAACCAAACGAAACGGCTGCCGAATAGCAGTCGACAAAGTCTGTGTTTCGGCAGCAAACGAAAACCAAACGAAACGGCTGCCGAATAGCATTCGGCAAAGTCTGTGTTTCGGCATCAAACGAAAACTAAACGAAACGGCTGCCGAATGGCACTAGGCAAAGTATGTTTTTCGGCAGCAAACGAAAACCAACCGGAGGGCGTGCCGAATGGCAGTCGACAAAGTCTGTGTTTCGGCAGCAAACGAAAACCAAACGAAACGGCTGCCGAATAGCAGTCGACAAAGTCTGTGTTTCGGCAGCAAACGAAAACCAAACGGAACGGCTGCCGAATAGCATTCGGCAAAGTATGTTTTTCGGCAGCAAACGAAAACCAACCGGAAGGCGTGCAGAATGGCAATTGGCAAAGTCTGTGTTTCGGCAGTAAACGAAAACCAAACGGAACGGCTGCCGAATAGCAGTCGGCAAAGTCTGTGTTTCGGCATCAAACGAAAACTAAACGAAACGGCTGCCGAATGGCACTAGGCAAAGTATGTTTTTCGGCAGCAAACGAAAACCAACCGGAAGGCGTGCCGAATGGCAGTCGGCAAAGTCTGTGTTTCGGCAGCAAACGAAAACCAAGCGAATCGGCTGCCGAATAGCAGTCGACAAAGTCTGTGTTTCAGCAGCAAACGAAAACCAAACGAAACGGCTGCCGAATAGCATTCGGCAAAGTCTGTGTTTCGGCATCAAACGAAAACTAAACGAAACGGCTGCCGAATGGCACTCGGCAAAGTATGTTTTTCGGCAGCAAACGAAAACTAAACGAAACGGCGGCCGAATGGCACTCGGCAAAGTATGTTTTTCGGCAGCAAACGAAAACCAACCGGAAGGCGTGCAGAATGGCAGTTGGCAAAGTCTGTGTTTCGGCAGTAAACGAAAATCAAATGGAACGGCTGCCGAATAGCAGTCGGCAAAGTCTGTGTTTCGGCATCAAACGAAAACTAAACGAAACGGCTGCCGAATGACACTCGGCAAAGTATGTTTTTCGGCAGCAAACGAAAACCAACCGGAAGGGGTGCTGAATGGCAGTCGGCAAAGTCTGTGTTTTGGCAGCAAACGGAAACCAAGTGGAACAGGTGCCAAATGGCAGTCGGCAAAGTCTGTGTTTCGACATCAAACGAAAACTAAACGAAACGGCTGCCGAATGGCACTCGGCAAAGTATGTTTTTCGGCAGCAAACGAAAACCAACCGGAAGGGGTGCTGAATGGCAGTCGGCAAAGTCTGTGTTTCGGCATCAAACGAAAACTAAACGAAACGGCTGCCGAAGGGCACTCGGCAAAGTATGTCTTTCGGCAGCAAACGGATTTAATTTCATTATCTGAGAGTATTTATAGTACATACACATAAAATGCAATTTTTTGTTTTCTTTCGTTTGTTTCGTTTCCACAGCCGTACGCAAAATTATTCAGAATGTAAAAAACAAATTAGATGATATTATGTATTAGCTACTTGTTTTTTTTTTGTACGGCTGTAGAAACGACGTAAATTCGAGAAAACAAAAAAATATTCCATTTCATATGTACATACAAAATCATGGCAGAATCGTATGCATAATGTTCTCAGTAGGAGAAATCAAATTTCATATCGTCTATTACAGCGCCATCTACCATGACTCGAAAAAAATGTTTCAAGGAAATCCTACGTACTTTTAGCCGTAGAATCCAAATCTGCAATAAAAAATAGGGGTTCCTATCTTAGTTTCCAAGTTGCTCCCCACCCCCTTACAAACAAGAGCGGGGGTCCTAATTTTGGCACTAATGTATTTCCCCTCCAGAATGATTTAATTTTGATAATGGTCATTTTTATCGTAGAGGGCCTATTTTTCGAGATATTTGAAAGTTTCAGCTTAAAAAACTCACCCGGTACCTATAGACAAATTTACAACAAAAATCGCTTATGGTTATTCTGAACCAGAAATTGATTTTTTAATTAATATTTTTTACAGATTCAAATAGAGTAAATTTATCGAATACAATTGGACTCAGGTGTAGCAGCTCATATTTCCTCAGGTAAAATTATTATTTATTATTCTCATATATAAATTGAGGTCTTAATTGTTTTCCAATATCACCAATTTTCCAATTTCGACTGGATATTCTATTTACTTTTGCGAAAGAAATTAGAAATAAATAAAAAAAATTCAAAGGGGCTACCCAATCCAATGGGCTCTAACCTCTTAAATGTTGTCTGAAAAGTTTCGACTTTAGTATTGGATACCATTTAAAATTGTTTAATATTCAATATATTGTATTTAGTTTAACAATTTCTACAATTCTTTGTGATCAATAATTTTGCATTTTTATTATAGCCAACAAGAGAAGCTAATATGCCATTGAGAACAGGTATACTACAGATCACGAGAAATGTTTATCGAAAGAGAATTCGTCGAAATATTAAAAAGGATTTATTTTATAGAGCGCCCCCTAGAAACGTGCCACACGAGATTCGGCAATCCATAGAAGATTCAAGTGAAGATAAGCATGTTTCGAATTTATTTTATAAACTCCTTCGTAATAATGAGAACCATTAATCTATGAAAGATTCAAGCAAAGATGAACGTATTTCCTTGCCAAATATATCAAGTGAAGATGAGGACATATTCATGTCAAACAGATCTTCTCTCAAGCCCGAGCAACAAACTTTCTCCAATCCTTTGTTTTTCAGTTCTAGTTACATTTCAAAAATATGCCAATATTATAAACTGGATGTTGGATGTAATAAATGCATCGAATAATGCAAATTCCACAAACATCGAGCAAGTCCGTTGCCTCGCAGTTCGTGACTTTTTTACAAGACTTCACGAAAAAAAATAATTAGAAAAAGTGATGAGAGCGAAATTTGTTTTGAAATTAAATTTATAATTACAGTTATGAAAGAATAATACGTTAGCTTGAAAATGAAAAAAATTTACTTTATGGATTGAATTTTATTTAAATAAATACAAATGAAAGGAAATGAATTGAAATTCTGTAAATTTTTATTTTAATTGAACATATAACGACAGCCAAATATTATTTGCCGTGTCTGCCAATTTTCATCCGCTATGTCCGCCAAATGTCATCAGTTGTGTCCGTCAAACGGTATCCACCATTTCCGCCATAATAGGCATCCGCTGTGTCCGCCAAATGTAAGCCGCCATGTTTGCCAATAGGCATCCGTTGTATCCGCCAATAGGCATCCACCATGTTCGCCAAGTGTCACCCGCCATGTCCGCCAAATGTCATCCGCCATGTCAGTCAAATGACATCCGCCATATCTGCCAAATGTCAACTGTCGTATATACATTACGGCAGACATACGGAGGGACTAGGCATACCAAATGGCATACACTCGCCATGCCAAAGGCAGCCGTTTTTATCTGCCTACGGCAGCCGTGAATTGCCAAAAACCTGCCCGAAAAAGTACTTTGTGTTTACCGGGCAGGAAACTCACTTCAAAATTCATAAAGACTGTAATTTTAAGCGGTTACGTAAAAAAAATTGAAATGGTTGACAAAACAGGAATAGTTTTCGAATGTTAACTATACTAAAAATATCAGTTAAAAGTAAACGCAATATTTTGTATAAAACTAGTTGACACTCTATTTGAAGCAATAACTGTGGCACGTTCTGGTTTTTCCTCGGAATTGGGAATAGAGAAGTGGGAAAAATATTTTCATAGCACTTTGGTCGAAATTATATTTTTCTAGCTTATTGAAGGAGTGAGTTTGGTGTAAATATCTTCGCAACATAGTTGATTGGTAAACTTTTGTCCCACAAAAATTTTATAAGTAAAAATATTTCCCCATTTAACTTTGATTCAAAAATATTAACACCAAACTTATTCCTATCATGGTGGCCAGACGTAGCCCTTTTTGTGCGGTATTATACCCTTTTACTCAAAACCAATTTGCAAAATACCTTAATTCAAAAATATGAAATAGAATACGGAAAAATTCCTAAAAAGATCTATAATTACATTTTTATGCTTTTGTACATTTAATTTTACGAAGTAATGTTTAATGCGTTTGAAATCCGCAGTTTATTACATAAATTTATGGCTTAAGCTTGACCTGACTTCTAGCTAATGAACGTGCAGTATAAAATGCCCAAAAAGACAAAACGGACATTTTGTCGCTTAGTAAAACCAAATGTTGATTGGTGTTATGGCAATGCCATTTATAACATTTTCATATCGACCTCCATACCTCTGATATCACACCGCTTTCATGATTCATCCAGCTAAAGAGAAAACGCCAAGTGTTGTGTTTGTGTGTATATGCCGCACATTAAAACCCAGCAGTGACATATGGTTCAAAAACACACCAAAAGAAATGAGATTTTTTTTTTAATTCTTACAGAAAACTTAAAACATCTGTGCATCCAAGTATAAAACGAATATTTTCCCGTTAGATTTTCTTGATAGAGAACACGTCTTGTTTTTCTTATTATGTTGAATAAAATTAATAAAACAACTTAAACCAAATGATAAAAAACAATAAAAAAAATCTCATGTCACTGCTGGGTTAACACAATCTCAAACCGTAGTAGTCGGTTTCTCTCCAAAATAATAAAAACAAAAAAAAGTTTGTTTGGTAAGAAAATCCTTCCAAAAAGATGAATTTTGGTAAAAACGTTTTTTTATGAAAAATCACAACTTGCGACCAAATTCCAGAAAAATTTCCTAGACCAAATGCCAAGTCAATGTAGAATCTAGCACTAGCAAAAAAAAAGTTACAAAAAACACAACAAAAATCGTCACATCCGCCTACCAAGTCTTTTGTAAATCTTCGGAATGCTCTACGGAATGCTATACTAAAATACTGGCCAAAAAGAAAAAGCTTCAATGGAGTTTGCCACCTCCCCTAACCTAACAAAAACCTCCAAGTACAACGTTATATCCAGAGCGACTGAACTATGGCAAAAAAACAGTTTACTACCACATCATCACTTCCTATTACGCATCCAATCCATGATCCTTCCGCTCTCAAACGATTCCTCCGCACATGCTACCTTCCAAAATAAGTGAAAGAGCATCAACAAATGATAGAGCTTATGCGAAGATAAGATAATAAAAGGTGACACATCCGGGCCTCCAAAACCTTACTTGAATACCTACCCCCATACTTGAAAAATGTTCAAGTATGAAGCAAAATTAAAAACCACCCACTCACATTTCCACACAACAATTGTCCACCATAAGAATTTTTTGGATTGATTTTGAAAATAATACATTAATTTAAGAGTACCCAAATTTAGGAATTTTAGTCTGGTCTCTCTCTAGAACTAAGTCAACCACGAAAATCCTTTAATCTCTCAGATCAACAACTGTGGGAGGAGTAAATTTTCGTTTCAGCTAACAATATACTAACTATTCACAACATACAAACGCAAACATTATCAAAACATACAAACGCTTTTATTTGGAAACCTTATTTTTAGTTCGCAAAACTTAATAATTTAATACGGATATATGTAATACGCGAATTCAAAATTAAAAAACAAATAGCCGGAGGTAATGTACCAACCAGAACAATCAATATGAGTTAAGAAATACTATCAAAATTATAACAAAATAAGCTTACTTGTTTATTTTTCCATTCCAATAGTTTTTCTCGAATTTCAGCTCGCACTCCAATATTCTTTCGCCCCGGGAAAATTTCCTCAAAATCATCTTTCTTTAAGTACCGCAATCTAGAATAAGTCACGCCACAGTCTATAAAAAAAATATATACCTCATATAAACCGTAATATCGAATAAATATACCCCCAAATACACTAACCTCTAAAAATATCACCAAGATATTCAAGTTTTAATTCAGACAAAACATGTCCCAACTGTGGATCATCTCGGGCACGGGCAGCCGGACTCGAACTAACAAAACTGTCATTACTTTCTGTAAAAAATCATACAACCATGTTATAAAATAAAAATGTAGACAATATACATTTATTGTAATATCAACATATTATACACTTCTCGCAATTTATAAACGCACATATGTATTAAATTGTATATTCACCATCCATTTTATAAAATTATATGTTTAGGTTCTTTTGTTTTCCACATAAATAATTTGGCCACAAACTTTTAATATTTCCTTATTTCGACAATGTATTTTGTAATATCACAAAAATTTAATAATCTCGCTAAGATAAGAATGTATTTAATATCAATTTCTTGTCAACAAATTTTTTTGTTTAATATTGATAATTTTTTTCATTTCAATTCTCGCTGAACTCACTTTTATATATGAAATGAATGTAAAAACAAAATCGACTAGAATAAAACAAAAATTCTCTTTTACATTGTTATATCGTAACAATCGCGCAACTAGCGGGACTTAAATATTTACCTGACTCTACAACAATATTAAATTTATGTAGAACGTGGTAGACAATGTGTTAGAAAAAACCGTATAAAATAAATTATCTTCATATGTTTTATTTTTTTTGTTTTTTTTTACTGTAACTGTATGTATTGTAAGTTTTTCTCGCTCCGCTCTCAATTTATGTTTCGTGTAAAGAGCCCCAACTAGAGCGAAACGTAATGGTATAATGCGTAGTAAATTCACATTATGTATATCAGTTTCAAAAAAATGTACATAATATCAAATATTACTGTGCGCTATTTGTGAAAGAGAAGGAATGTACATGTGCATGAGGTGAGTACATGTTCTATTGTGAATTAAAACTAAACCAAGCAACTTATTGAAGGAATTTTTATATTACTTTTATGAAAGATTGTCAATGCAGTGAATCTAAATATTCAACATTGACATGAGATTACAATGTCATGTATTCGACTCAGCAAACTGATAAAGCATAAATAATTACTGTTGACACAAGGATAAAAAATGTAATTACGGTACGAGCTTTCGAGTGCTCTAAAGCTGCACCGACCAAATTAGCCCGCCTCGATCCAACCCCTGTACCATAATTTGATACTCATTTATTGCAATTTATTACAACAAATCCCGATTTTATTTACTGTTTTCGAGTAACGAGTGGTTGGTTTAGCCACAGAATAGTCAGAAGCGTCATAAAGCTGGTTTTGTATGGAAAAATAACGATTAATTTTTTTAACGTTGCTTCGTGATAACGTAGGAGAAATTCGTTATTTTTGTAAAAAATTTGTAACTCATACCAGTTTAGAAATATTTTGACAGTTACTTTGGTAGAAAAAATAATCAAGACATTCGGCCATATTGTATAAATAAATAATAATAATAATCAGCTTCTCGAAGACTAATGGAAAGATTACCGAGAGTTAGAGTAATTGGCGAATCAGAAAGCTATGAAGAACTACAAAATGCCATTTTAAGTTAAAACATATACTAGTACATGCTAAAAAAGAGCACGAAGCCCACGCGTTCCCATAATGTATCAATCGACGAACTAATGGTGAATCAGCAATCTTTCTTACGTGAATTCGCAACTATGAACAAAAAGAACAGTGATATCCGGCTTCCAAAAATTAATATTCCCTCTTTTTCCGGTCAATACTCGGAGTTTTCTTTCGCCGAAGTGGGAAAAAGGAACCCATGGCTTGTTCATATTTTGGTAAACAAATTGGATAGCGTGACTAGGCAAGCCTGGGAAAATGAGATAGTTGAAGAGGATTTCCCTACGATAGAAAGATTTTTCCGATTTTTAAGCAAACGAAGTGATTCATTGGATGTGATAGAAGTCAATAAGGTGTCACAGCCGGCAACCATCAATCGAGTTAATTCATTCCAATCATCTGCAGAGCCTTTGTGCCTTAAATGTTCGCCAGACAAGTAAACGTTACTAATTTCTTTCTCTGAGAGAAACCTGTGCTTTAATTGTTTATCCCCAAGCCATCAGTCAATCGTTTGTAGATCCAAGTTTCCAATCATTATTACCACCGGCAATGGTTCAAGTTATGAACCAATCTGGAAATCTACAAATGTGCAGAATGTTGCTGGATTCGGGACCTCAAACGTCATTCATTACCGAGTAATACCGTAATAATGGACTTGGCATCTGGAAAGGTTACTAGAAGAGGTTCGGCTTGTGTCACACTAAAATCATTATACTCGACAAAGGGTGAGGTACAAATAGATGCACTTGTAATCGGGAAACTTCCAAATAGACTCCCTAGTTTTGTTTTCAAGTTATATGATTGAAGCTTTTTAAACGATTTGATATTTTAATCGGATCGGATCGGTTTTATGCGAGATGGGCAGCGCACCAATTCAAACAACACTGTAGTGGTTCAGCGAACACTATTTAGTTGGATTATAGCAAGGAGTACTAGCAAAACCACCGTGGAGAGTGATGGAGTTAATCAAGCAAACAGTTGCACACTCAATCTCAATTTGAGCGTTGACATCGACAGTACGTTAAAGCGTTTCTTTGAGCAAGAAGAGATCCCAAAGGTGCATGTACTAAACCTAGAGGAAGCTGAATGTGAAGTACACTATAAGTCAACGTATAGGCGAAATTCCGAGAATGCCGCCAAAAGGAGATTTCTTTCTTTGGAAAGCTGCAGGCTACAACAGTCTATTAAAGGAGAATATTGTAAATTTATTAATGAGTTCATAAATTTAGAATACAAGCAACCTATCACTGAAGCTATGAGCATCAAATTGAGCAGTCCAAACTGTGTTATTTTCAACATCACTGTGTATTAAAGGAGTTGGGAGTGTATTAAAGGAGTTTGATGGTTCGGCGAAAACTACATCAGGAGAATGTAGTATTGACCGGTGACATTGAAAAGATGTACAACCAAGTTTAGTTGCTGAGAAAGACGCACAATTTCAACGAATACTATGAAGAAGCGAGATGAGCTCAAGCATTACAGGCTCAATACTGTCACGTTCGGTTTAGCCAGTTCAGCCGTTCAGCCAGTTTTGACGATCAGAACCCATGCACTAGATAGCCTGCGACAAATATTGTTCAATACATTTTGAACGATTTTTATGTAGATCATTTCGTTTCCGGCTAGATAGCTACTGTATTGTACACTGGTGGACTAGAATTGAGCAGGTGGAAGTCCAATTGAGCTAGCATTATGACGACAAAAATGGGTGAGCAAATTTCGATGTTCCAAAATCCACAAGAAACAAGTATGTATATTGGGCCGTCAATGGAGCACAGTTGATGATGTTTTTACTTTCAAGTTGAACCTGGAGAGCAATTCAAAACCCACGAAACGGTAGATTATTGGCTATCTCCATCAATAATATTAATTAAGCTGGACTGGGACGATGAACTGCCGGATAACTTGTCAAAATTATACTAAAAAATTCGAAGTGAGCTGAAATTAATTGAAAGTCTACGGATTAAGCGGTATGTGTCAAAGGATGATAAGGTGAAATTACATGAATTCTCGGATGCAAGCAGATGGTAAAGTGAAGATTACTCTAATGGCATACAAAACTAAAGTAGCGCCCATTAAGCAGATATCCCTCCCAAGGCTAGAATTATGTGGTACAGATTTGCTGACGAAGTTACTAAGTTTGGTGAAGGATGCAATGAAGCAGTCAGTAGAATGCAATGTGTGGACAAATTCTACTATTGTATTGATGTGGTTATCAAGTCATCCAGCAAAATGGAAAACGTTCATGGAACCATGTACGTACGATCTGAGAAAAATACGCATCTCGAGGAGTACTTCCATCCAAATTAGTTAGTTTGTGGTAATTGATTATTAATATTAAAGGCAATGAAAATATCAATTCAGATTATCTGAAAGAACATCGAAACAAAGAAAATCTTCTCATTTTTAATGCCGAAAAACAAGAAGATATTATTGATAAGTTTTTGCAAAAGAATTCGTTAAATCATGGCATGCATCACTGATAGTGCCCAATTCCTTCTCAAATCGTACGATTAGCCATTCGTGATTATTTTACTAGGGCTGCAGGAGTACATGTACCTGTTTTGAAAGATCTCAAAAGAAAGGTTTATTTCTGCTTCATTTGACGAGGGATGTAAAGACACAGTTGTTAATTGATCAATACCATTGACTCAAAAGAACTCGTGAAAATCTGTTGATTTATAAGATCTGTTGGTTCAGAGTCTGGCCATCCTTCCTTCACATAAGACTGGACACACGCTTAAAGTAAATATCTAGTTATTTCTGCAGTAACATATTTACTGTCCTGTGTCCAGAGAAAACTTCCAACATTTCGTGATATTCTTCGTTCACTTGACAATCACACTCCGGACCAAGGGGAATCAGTGAAAGTGTTTTGGCCTTACCATGTCTGTCGGTTGCGTTATACTTATAACCTTTTTCTGAGTGAAATAGTGATTTGAGATTGATTCGGGGGCTTATGAAATGTTTTTCTTTTTAGTTCCGGATTTTGAAATATTGAATACATATTTTGGATAATTTCTGTTTATTTTAGTTTTGGGGTACCGTATTGAGCTGTACCCACAGTTGGTAATAAAGATTGTTACTCATAAGGATCATACTATTGGATTGTACGTAATTTAACAGAAAATAGCCTTGTAAATTTGTGATATGATCTAAGGGTGTATGAAATTGTTCCATATTCCATCTAAAGAAGATGGTTGTCATTTTAGAAATTGTTATAACGTTGAAAAAGCTCGTTATAAATTAGCTTATAATCTCAAAATGGGGTTGGGCTTCAATCAAAATTGTGTAAAATATAAAAAATAAATGATCCGTCACAAAAGTAAATTCTCTTCCATATAGATATTGCTGAAACTTTTTACAAGAAGCGTCTTCGATGAAAAACTTTCCATCAGGGTAACCGGTAGAAATCACAGCCCGCGCTCCTTGACATGAGGCATCTGTTGCTAACAAGTGTAGAGAGTCACGCTGATAGCAAAACTGAGACGCTTTGGCAGACGAATTATTTATTTAATAAACATAATTTTTGAGCACTTTTGACCAGAGAAAAGGAATAGATTAAGAGGAGCTGCAAGCTGCGAAAAATTGTTCAAAAAACGGTTATGATAATTATTAACCTTACCAGTGAAAGCTTGTAATTCTTTTAAGCTTGTTGTCAGAAAAAAAAAATGCTCCTACCCTTTCGGATGATGGTCGGATTCCACATTCATCCAAAACATGCCATAAATCATCCACTTTAGTTTGGAAGAATCTGCGCTTGCTCATATTACATTTCAAGTTTGCAACTGCAAGTGATTTAAAAATCTCTTTCAAGTTTTAGAGGTATTCTCCTACAGTTCGACCTTCGGCAAATATGTCGTCCAATTAATTGATACTGGATCTAAATGGAGTCGAAACTACCTTCCTTTGATTCACTGTCCAGTTCCAATTGCAAATGTAACTCAACTCTTAGAATTGGATACTGGTCGACGTAGAGTTGAAAGTTTACTGTGTCCTTAAAATCTCCGGAGATTTTCAGCAACTTTATGTCAGCTTTACGGAGAACTCCGATGGATGCGGCCCATCGACTGAATTGGATTGGTTGAAGAACGCCCAATGAAACCAACTGTCCATTAATTTTTCTTTTAAATTCGTTTTGGCACATTCCGGTGTAGCATCGGGTTTCAAGGTTATGTGGTCTTTCAATTGATTGCAAAATGCTCGGGTATTTTTTTTACACAGATTATCGACTTTGGTGTCCCAATCGCACGAAATAGAAAACAAATCTAGGCTTCAAACTTTCTAGGCTTCAATACGCTGCATTTATAGACCAAATTCATTGAATTAATTCAAAATAGTTGCTCCATTGGCTCCAGTCGTTGGTGGAAGATAGATTTTATTTCATATAATTTTATTCATTCTAATTATGTTCTTTGTATTTGTTTACTAAACAGAGCAACGCATATTAAAATCTAGTCGTTAGTGCGATAACTTCATAGATCACAGGTTAAGGTGACGGACGATCCCTCTTCCAGATTGGTAGCTAATTTTTTTTGAATTCAATGTCAATGTCTTTGCACTTTGCTTAGACAATGTCCGTTCCTCACCTGAAATTCAACAGTCAAATTTAGGCGATGCACTCACTTTAAAACAATTAAATATTGATTCTGTCCAAAACTGCGATACTCTCAGTCTCCGTCAACGGTCATCATTTCAGTTTATTGCGGGTGCTCATAAAATGATCCGAAACAAATTTTAGTACGAAATGGCGCTATGAAAATTTAAAACAGGGTTGTGGGTGCTCGTTTCGAATGTAAATGATTGCTTGAAATACTAGCGCCATACTGTTTCATCAAAACAGTCGGAGGAAATTGATAATTGAATATGTATGTTGAATTATTTTAAATGTGCCAATCTCAAGTGTTTGATTTGCAAAAAATTAATTTATGAAAACCCCCAATTTGAACTGTCAAACTGTAAGATGGCTGCCTCCTTATGAAATCATGAATGAAAAAAAAAAATTAAAAATATTTTAATTTTTGGCTTGGATCTCCTAAGGCCCGTTGCACATTTGAGATATGTTTTTAAGCGAAGTGAGCTATGTTTTGAGATCACAACTTCTTGGTTAACTTTTCAATGCCGAAATAAGTGAAACCGAATTCGTGGAGCTTAGCTGAAGCCCCTCGTACGCGCTGATTTATTTAATCTCTTTATTTAAATCTGTGGGGTAGAAACATAGCTCGCATTATTTATCTCCAAGACTAAAATAAAACATCTAAATATATTGCTTTACATATTGGGTTGATCTCAGATTTATCTACAATGTTTCGCTTATTTTAGTTTTGCAAACCAAAACGGGAAGCTGTAAAATGAAACCATAGCTCACTTCAGTCCAAAAACAGAGCTCAAGTGTGCACGGTTTCTAAAATTGATAAATTTATTTAAAAAAGATCATCTTACCCGGTTTCGGCGATATACGTCATCTACACGTACGTCTCAGTTTGTTTTACAAGATATTTTGAACTAATCGGATATTCGAATACTCAATTATTTGGATTTGAATGCTCTAATCCCAATGTTTTGCAAATGTTGATAATTTTTTTTTCTCTGTATTTACAGATACGACAATCTAATGGCACCAACCCCCATTGACATAAACTTCAACGTGGCAAAACCTGTAATCGAAATAGAAGATGAAACACCAAATTCAATACGTGCCGTACAACCCGAAGTAAATACTCTAGTAAAAGAAAATGTAACACCGGTACAAACTTTTTCACCACTGTGGCACCAACTCATAACAATTTTCGGTTCGCTGCTGTTAATGTTATTAGTCGGAATGGTCACAGGATACTCAGCGATTGCACTACCACAATTGTTGGACGCAAATACAACAGTACAAGTAACAGAAGAGGAAGGATCATGGATTGCATCTATAACAGCGCTTCCAATGGCGCCAGGATGTTTTGTTGGTGGATTTCTAATGGAAAGATTTGGTCGTCGGACGGCCCATATGATGATATGCGTACCATTTTTATTAGGATGGATTTGTATATCGGTGGCCCAATCTGTCCCGGTAATATTAGTAGGGCGAGCCGTCACCGGGTTCGCAGCCGGACTGCTCGCACCACCGCTATCGGTGTATATAGGCGAAACAACAGATCCAAAGTATCGTGGTGTGCTATTAAGCGGCATATCAGTATTCCTATCACTCGGAATCTTGCTCACCCATGTGTTTGGCACATTTTTAAATTGGAAGCTAACCGCGGTGTTGGCAACGCCATATCCTTTAGTATGTTTTATTCTAATGCGATTTGTACCAGAAAGTCCTTCATGGCTTTTAGGGCGCGATAATATTGAGAAAGCCGAAAAATCGTATAAATGGTTGCATGGGCATGGCCCTATCGCCAATGACGAATTTCGTAAAATGGTCGAGCGCCATGAAAGTGTTAAAAAACAGAAGGAGAGTGAGGTGAAATTAAATTATTTCCAGAATTTACGGATCAATCTATCAAAAATAGAATTTGTACAGCCAATGCTAGTAGTGCTAGTATTTTTCTCAGTGCTTCAGTATTCTGGCACAAATGCTGTGTCATTTTACACCGTAACTATTCTTAAGGATACGTTAAAGGATGGCATTAATGAATACCTCGCTATGATAGTTATGGATTTAATAAGGCTGGCTATGTCCGTAGTATCAATGATAATGATGAAACGATACGGACGGCGCACACTCTCGATGTTGGGGCTTATCGGCACAACCCTATCACTTTTGGCGCTGTCACTATTTTTGTACTTAATTGCCGAAGTGTGGATCAATGTTGAATACACATTTTTACTACCGCTCATATGTCTAATCGCTTATATATGCTTCACAAGTATAGGCGTTACCTCGTTACCATGGGTGTTAATCGGAGAAATATTCCCAGCAGGAAACCGCGGTCTAGCGTCAGGCATATCAACCGCATGGAATTTCATATCATTCTTCATTGTGGTGAAAACTAGTCCGGCACTATTCAGTAGTATTAAACCAACTGGTACATTCCTTCTCTATGGTGTGCTAGCCCTAGCCGGTACGGTATATTTGTACTTTAAACTACCCGAAACCAAAAATAAAACTCTTCAAGAGATTGAAGATGAGTTCACTCGATCCAAAAAACAAAAAACCATAATTGTAAAATAATAAAGTAACTTATTTAATTCATATAATGTCTTTTATTTATTTTAAACATAAGGAATTTTACATATTTTCAAGGTTGGCCATTAGCTCAGCTATAGCCGAATTTTTAACGTCGTGTGCGGTATGAATATCGTAAATAAATTTTTGTAGGAACAACCAGACGAGAAGAGATTCTTTCGAATAGTTTAAATCAAACACATGGAATATTTTAAAACAGAGATCAAGTGCGGCAATAAATGATGCCGTCTTTAAAACGGTGTCACCAATACTTATGTAGAATTCACGCAGCTCGGATAATTTTAATCCGACCACAATTATAAACGGTTGCACGGTGGAACGACCCTCCAGAGCATATTCCAAATCTTTGAGCACAGGTAAATGTAGTATAAAACTATTAATGGTATCGTTAATTGAGGTCTTACGTATAGTTCGTTTGGCATCCAGTTCAACCTGACGATTACTTGGTTTTAGGATGGAGTTTAGGAGGATCACTAGAATACAATCTTCGGAATCTTTATCCGTTGCGTGCGTTTGCATCTCATCGAACAGTGCTTTAAATTGGTTTTCTTTTAACTTTGTATTGTAATAAAGTAATAGTTTTTCACGATATATTTCCCATTTATTGATCAGATTACCTTTAACGTTGGGGAACATTATATCAAAATCGATGTCGATAAATTTTTCGCCACCCGTCTGTTTCAAGAAAACCCATTCGTGAAATATATCCGAGATTGAACTTAAATTGGCATAGTCTAATTTTCGCAAATCATAACTTGCGACCCACAGGGAAACAGCATCCGGCTCAGTATTCGACATTACCTTCATTTTCTCCTTTAACATTGCCATTTTCATCTCGATTTTTTCATCGACCGATTCATTACACGGTTGTTGCGCCTCCACGTTTAACCGTTCGAGACGCTTTTTTGGTTGCCGCCGATTACGATTTAAATTATTAAACCGGTTAAAGAGTCGGCCCATTGGATTTGGCCGCTTTGCCGCTCGTCTCGATATATAGTAAGCATCTTTTTCTTCCGATGGAAACATTTCTGAAATTTCCTCGGCCATTTTTTCCATTTCACAAGGTTTTGGAATTTTGTATTCGTTCGTCATGATATCGAAGAAATTCTCAGCGATACAATTTAACAATTCTTTGCGATTGAATTCATCTAGAAATTTATTGTCCTCGAAAAATTTGATGATTGATTGGCCTTTGATCGATGATTGTAGAATTTCACGAGTTGTTTGGTATTGTAGAACGGTGGTCGACGGTGATTGACTGGTAGATGTTGGATTATGATATGATGACGATGGTGTTGGAATGGGAGCTCGGTGCAGTGTTACTGTAGGCGGTGATGCTATTGATAGTCGTTGTTTTGGTTCATCTTGTACTTCTATCCAATTTGTTATTCGTTTGCGTTTTTGGGGATTGAGGACTTCAGATTCCGATTCTTGCTGAAAGTAAACGTATTTTATTAAAATCTTTGAATTATTTAAATTTTTTGTATGTTATAACAGTTGGTATTCGGTAGAAGAGAGCTTAGAAGAAACAATGATTCACCAGCGGCCCAACGTTTATTGATGAGAACTTCACCAAATATTTTATCATAATTAAAATGAGAGACAAGTAAGTCCCTTTGAAGTCCTCCATTTCTTGTAAACATCAGCATTTACGATGCTACGAAGAACGCGTTTGTTTGATTAGTACATCCTCAGAGTTGAATACCGTAGGTCCACATCGGCTTCAGTATTTGCCGATATAGCAGCAGCAGTTTTTGTGAATTGTAAGCTCAGAGCCTCTACCTACGAGCCAATACATTTTTCTGAATATAATATTTTTGTTTTCTTTTTGACATGCTCGCACCACTTGAGCTTCGCATCGAGGGTCATGCAAAGATATTTAGTTTTGTTTGCATAATACACCTGTCGTGAGTTAATTTCCATCGGTTAATATGCGTGGAGTACGTTTCATTAAGCTTGATTATTCAGCGCTTAGTCCAGTTACAAACCGCATTGGTAATCATTAGAGTTTGCTGGTTGCATCAGCGACATTACTTCCAATCGCCGTGATTGCTGTGTCATCTGTAAAAGTGGCTATGGTTCCTTCATTGGTTGTTGGAATATCCCTTGTATATGATAAATACTGGATTGGTTCGAAGACACTCCTCTGCGGGACACCGGCAAGGATTTTTTTTTTATTTTTGAGTATTCATCCTGATATTTCACAGGAAAATGCCTAATGCATAAATAAGATCTTAGTATGGCATAGAATTGCCTTGGCAGTTGCCTAAAATTGAATTCTAGTCCACTATGCCAGACTTTATCGAATGCTTGGGCGACGTCCAGAAATATGCTGGAGCATACTTTTTTACGTTCTAACGTTCTTTCAATAATGTTGATGATTCATTATTTAATACATTGAGTTATGAGTTAAGTTGACCTGACTTCTAGCTAACGAACATGTATAAAATGTCCAACAAGGCAAAACGTGTCTTTTGTCGCTTAGTGAAACTAAATGTTGATTGATTTTGTGGCCAACATCCGACACTCGCCTACTACAAATACACGCTAAGGTGTCAAAACCCTTTACAACATTTTCACTTCGACCTCCATATCCCTGATATCGCAACGCTAGCATGGTTAATCCAGCTAAAGAGAAAATGCCAAGTATTGTGTTTGTGTGTGTATGCCGCACATTATCACAATCTCAAACCGCAGTCGTCGGCTCCTCTCCAAAATAACAAAAAACAAAAAAGTTTGTTTAGGAAACAAATAATTCCAAAAAAAAAACGAAAATTTAGACGAATTTTGGTCAAAACGTGTTTTTTATAAAAAATCACAACTTCTGACCAAATTACAGAAAAATGTCCGGGACCAAATGCCAAGTCAATTTAGAATCTAGCACTAACAAAAACAAGACAGTTACAAAAAACACAACAAAAACAGTCACATCCGCCCAACCAACAGAAAATCAACAGGAACTATTCCCCTTTCAAATTTAATCCAAATGTGCCTGGTTTGCGGTGGTTCTGTAGTAAATGTGAAACGGATTGAACAACATCTTATCCAAAATCGATAAATCACTCAAAAAAATTTAAAAATCAGAGGAGACCATAATCGATAATGTTCTAAAAAGAATGAATCAATTAGAAGAGACATTAACAACAGTTGTTCATGCCTTATCCCAAGCTGCTGTCCAACCAGAAGAAAGTCGGATCACAAGATCCATGTTCGAAGCCTCAAGCCAGACCGAAACATCAAGCCTAATAGAACAGGTTCCCAAAATTACCGAACATCGAGTAACTAGGTTACATTCTAAGAAGTTACCGAATAAAAATGCATTTAAAGTACCTAAACCGCTTAATGACGATGGACACGCCAAGACACCATCAATGTAGTCAAAAATATGGTGCAGACGAATGTCAGTCCCTCAGTTGTGGTTAATTCTACTGAACATCAAGCTTCGTCAACATGAAAAAAAACCGAGCCAAGCTTTCCGGCTGACCAGGATACCATTAGTGTTGTAAAACCGAAACAATGGTTATTTATAAGCAGGATTGACCCTTCCGTCACCGACCAGTTTGAGAGATTCATCATGAACAAATTAAACCTGCAGGATATAAATGCCAATCGAATGGTTCCTAAGGCTAAAAATCGATTCAACTTCAACTACATATCTTATCGTCTCAGTGTTCACGAAACATCATTAGCTTCAGTCGCTACATAAAAATATTGGTATGCAGGAATCTTCATTAAAGAGTTCGATTTCACTGAAAGAAAATCTTTTTTACGGAATACCGGGCCATCCAATGTATTACCGTAACTCAGCAAATGAACAACTTCAACAACAACAAAATAGCTGACACGGAGAATGACAATACCCTCTCCAAGAAACCTACCATGAATGCATTAACTGGAAAATGTTGTATCTACTGTCAAAATGTCAATAGAATGGCCTCTAAGGCGTCAAAATTTCACAATTTTGTGTTAAAAACTAAATATCCTATTTATGCGATTTGTGAAACTTCGGTCCATCCAGGTATCCATAGCTCGGAGTTTTTCCTAATGACTACTTAGTTTACAGATGTGATCGGTCAACTAAGGCAAGCGAAAAAAAGCGTTCTCATAGCCATTCATACGTCAAATAGTAACGAGGAATTTATATTATCGTCATCTTCCGTGGAACACACATGCGTTAAAATATCAATTTCAAGAAAATAAAACATCTTCATATGTATTGCCTATATTCCACCGCTATCCTGAAGTAAGTTATATGCTAAATGTTGCGATTCAATCGGTGACATTTTTAATGCTGCAGAGCCGTCAGATCTTGTTATTATAATTGGCGATTTTAATCTACCTAGCACCGAATGGATGTTTAATAAGGATGTTAACTGTGGTCTACCATCCAATTTGACCTCTGATGAATGCTTGTTTGTCGACTCATTGCTAAGATGCAATTTGAATCAAATTAACCATATACCAAATGTGAATGGACGAATGCTGAATTTGATATTTACTAATGAGTTAAACATCAGCGTATAACAATCCCTGGCTCCCTTTGCTCTGAAGATCAGCACCACATACCTATGGAATCCCATTTGATGATCTTGTCTCTATGCTGCGACCGGACAGTACCATTAAAAATGATCCAATCGAATAATAACCCTCCATGGTACGATAACGCTCTGCTAAATCTAAAAAATTTAAAAACTTAGGCTTATCAAAAAATGAAAAAAAGCAATTCAGAAACCGACAAAATGGCATTCATCGACATCTACTCCAAATTTGAAAGTTACTTTAATATCAGACACGAAAATTACATCCAAATTATGCAAAATTCGATTAAATCCGATCCTAAAACTTTCTGGAAATATTTTGCTACAAAACGTGAAGTTAAAGCCTATCCTGCAACAATGCACCTAGGGGAATCAAAATCATCTTCCTCTCGAGAAATAGCGAATATGTTTGCAAAATTTTCTCAATCAACATACAAACCGGAAGATATTTACGACATCGACAGCTCCGCATCGATTACAACGCATATTATTGGTGAAGACGATTTAAGAGGAGCAATAAACCACCTTGGAGATGGTTGTGGGCACCATGTTTAATATGTCACTTAGTATTGGCATTTTTCCTACTAGATGGAAATCCTCAAAGGTTACGCCCATCTTCAAATCAGAAAAAAGGAATGATGTTTCATACTACAGGGTATCTCAACCACATCAATGATACCAAAGCTGTGTGAATAGTTGTATGCAAAAGCTTTAAATCTATCATCCCGCGTCACTTTTTCAACAGTCAACATGGGTTTATACTGGGTAGATCGAACACAACTAATCTAGTTGAATTAACCAGTTATATTGTTAAATCTATTGAACAGTATCGGCAGGTCGAGGCAGTCTACACCGACTTCAGAAAGCTTTCGATTCCATCAGTCATTGCAAGCCTCATCGGGTGTACCACAAGGATCGCACGTAGGCCCGTGGATTTTCCTAATATTTTTAATGACATAGTCAATGTTATTGTCAATTCCTCGGTTCTTTTGTTTGCGGACGACCTAAAGATTTTTAAAACAATTGCAAATGAACTTGATTCAACTTTACTACAAGACGACATTAATAGGATCAGTGAGTGGTGCGAAGTCAATCAACTCCACCTTAACATCAACAAATGTAAAGTTATGTCATTTCATCGAAAGAAATCACCAATAACTATGGATTATAATATCAATGGCATCAACATCAATAGAGTAGGCAAATTAAAAGACTTAGGAGTAATGTTTGTCGGAAATATGACATTTACCAAGCATATGGATTTAATTATTGCCAAAGCCAATTCCATGTTGGGCTTTATCAGTCGATGGACCAAAGAAATAATGGATCAAAAGACATTGTTTATCCTATAATTCGGCTACGTTAGATCCCAACTGGAATATGCAGCTCAAGTATGGTGTCCTTTCTATCAAGACCACATTGATAGATTAGAAAGTATCCAGAAACAAGCTTTTCTGTTTATTATGAAGAAAACTAATTGGGACTATGACCATGTCATTCCTTACCACCTGAACGTTGCTCGTCTTCCATCCTACCCAGTCAAATGTAATAACTATAAGATCCCGATACAGGCGAATAGACGAAAAATACTGGGGCCAATCTTCATTGCCAGCGTACTCCTAGGTAAAACGAATTCACCTTATATTCTTGGAAATTTGAATATTTACACTCCTACCCGAAACATTAGGCAACACAACTTCTTAAAACCAGATCAACACAGGACTAATTATGGTGAACATGAACCTATTTACACAATGGCTAAAATGTTTAATGACGTAGAAGAACTGTTCGACTGTTCAATATCGAGTGACTGCTTCAAAAATAAATTGAAGAAACATTTTTTATTTTTTTTTGAAATCATGTGTACTCGATATCTTTAAGTTTAAATAAATCAATAAATAATACATTTCCGCGCCTACTAAGTCTTTTGCATATTTTGCATCCTCCAAATTTTTTGCAAACAAGAACAAGCTCCCATAAAAATGGTTTCTATTAAAATTCGCGTGATTCGCGTAAAATGATTAATAGCAGCCTTGCGAGTTCCGCGCAAATGCGATAATAAATTACTTGCCAAAACGAAAAAGCTTCAATGGAAGTTGCCACCTCCCCTAACCTAACAAAAACCTCCAAGTACGATGTTATATCCAGAGCGACTGAACTATGGCGAAATAACAGTTTACTACCACAACATCACTTCCTATTACGCATCCAATCCATAATCCTTCCGCTCTCAAACGTTTCCTCCGCAGATAATACGTTCCAAAATAATTGAAAGAGCATCAAAAAATGATAGAGCTTATGCGAAGATAATATAATATAAGCTGCCACATCCGGCCCTCCAAAACCCCATTTGAGTACCCCCCTAGGGAGTGCAAATTTAACGATTTTTCAATTTACCGGTAAATGGTAAATTTTGTATAAGGTCGGTAATTTATCGAAAATTTACCGGTAAATTGAATTTAAATAGTAATTTGAAACAATACTATGACTTAGGTATTAAACCAGAAAAAAAATAATAAACGAGTGCTTGAAACAAATTAATGTACTTTATAAAATAAAATAATAAATAAATTCATTACATCACAAAATATATGTTTATATACAAGGTGTTTGGCGCGTGGACCGAATTTTTTTTTTTGGCAGATTAGAGGGATCATTTGGAAGCTTTCATTAACACGCACGTTAACTGGGATATGATAATTTATTTTAAATAACGCAAAATCCCGCCTTTAAATTTTCGTAACTTTTTGTTTGTAGTCGTAAAGGCACGACATACATTTTGTTCTATTCTGCAATCTGATTTTATTCTAAATACATCATTATTTAATATAATTGTTTAAGAAAAATGACTTATGTGCTTCAAATACAAGTTCTTACGCCATCTACGTAAGGCACAAGGATTTTTTGAAAATGACCAATTTTCCTCATTAACCTTTTGGGCAGTTTCTGCTTCAACAACCCTTAAGTCCGCTCAAAGTCGTACCCGACAAAAACCAATTACACCGTTGTAAAGATGAGATTTCAATCTAATTTACGGATAGAGAAGACATCCACCTATGTCATATCCGAAATACAAGTGGCTAGGCCTATCTGGTGACTCATAACAATTTTTTGAAAATGACCAACGCTTTCCCATAGTAATCCCATAGTAATCTGCCTAAGCAATGTTTTAAAATTTTTTCTAGTTGATGCCCTTTCCAATGGTATGCCACATGTCATAGAAATCACTAATTTCGTGGTCAAAATACGAGATATTATTTTGTCAGGGTTATTTGTGCCAGGGTTAAGAAAATACCTTTTGAGTTATTAATAAATTTGTAATCAACTTCATTTCAAATCCCTATGCAGGTACCCAGACATAGAAATCCAGGGGTATGAGGTCTCGGGAAAGCGCGGGCCAATAAAAAGGGAAACCCATTTCAATCTTTGGGAATGAATCATCTTAGTATTCTCCTACCGTTCATTGGTTATGTGCCGGACAGCTGTCATTTTCAAAAACAAACAGCACATCTTTCAAAACTAGTAAAATCAAATCAGGTAGCTCCTTCCGAACAAATTTGAGATAACTATTTCCGGATGGGCGACACATAATATGGGCCGATAACGTTTCGACCAATAACACCAGCCCAAACATTAACGCTGAACTTACTTTGTAAAGAATCCTGCTTTTTCATATGTGGATTTTGGCCTTTTCTGCCCCAATGAAGCAGATTGTGTAAATTTACAATTTCCTCATTATTGAAGTTAGACTCCTTTGTCCACAAAATTCTTTTCAAAAAGCTATCATCCTCAATATCTGTCTACAAAACTCTAGCCGTCAGTAATAGATTTTAAAAAACAAGTAAACTCTGTGTTAATTGCCTTGTGCTGTTCAGTTAATATGTCAATCTGCTACTGAAAGTGCCCGTGTGTTTCACTTTGTTCTTGTTAAATTGTTAATTGTTCCAGGTCTCAAAAAAGGTAATAATGCTACCCTTTTCGCGGCCTGGAATAACTAACAATTTAACAAGAGCAAAGTGAAACACACGAGCACTTTCGGTAGCAGATGCTGACATATTGACTAAACAGCACAAGGCAATTATCACCCAGTTTACTTATTTTTAAAATCTGTCAATAACTTAAAAAACATTTTCTGAACCCTAACACAAATAACTCTAACAAAATAGTCTCTCCTATTTTGACCATAAAATGAGTGATTTCTATGACATGGCAGTATACAGGCAGTACTTTTTAGGATTTAGAAGCCCATAAGTCATTTTTCTAAAATAAATTGTATTAAATAATGATTTATTTAGAATAAAATCACATTGCAGAATACAATAAAAGTTATTTCGTTACAAACAAAAAGTTATGAAAATTTAAAGGCGACATTTTGGATAATTTAAAAAAAATTAAAATAATGATATCTCAGTTGCCACTTAGAACATCAGTTTAATGGGATAAAAGCTTCCAAATGACCCCCCCCCCCCCAACCAATCTGCCAAAAAATGTCCGATCCACGCTCCAAACACCCTGTATATGTTCATTTCATTTCATTAAAAAAAATTCATTACATAAATCTTCAGTATACCTACATTTTTCTTCAAAATAAGCACTGATGGAATTCTATAACTTAAATAAATCCCTCGTTCGATTAAAACATGCTCTCCATTTTTTACAATAAAGTGCGCCTTATTAATTATAAATATAATTTTACCGAAAAAATCGGTAAATTTATAAAAATTTACCGATAAATTGGAAATATATTTTATACGGTAAATACGGTAAATCGGTAAACGGTAATGCACTCCCTACCCCCCACACATGAAAAATGTTCAAGTATGAAGCAAAATTAAAAACCGCCCACTCACATTACCACACAACAATTGTCCACCATACCAATTTTTGGATTAATTTTGAAAATAATACATTAATTTAAGAGTACGCCAAATCTGGTCACTCTAGAACTAAGTCAACCACGAAGATACTTTAATCTCTCAGAACAACAACTATGCGAGGAATAAATTTTCATTTCAGCTAACAACATGCTAACTTTTTACTAATCTAACGTTTGTATAGAAAATTTATAATTAAGCACACTAAAATGCTGTAAAATGTAAACATTATCAAAGCATACAAACGCTTTTATTTGGAAACATTATTTTTAGTTCGCAAAACTTAATAATTTAATACGGATATATGTAATACACGAATTCAAAATTTAAGACCAAATAGCCGGAGATAATGTACCAACCAGAACCATATGAGTCAAAATTACTACCAAAATTATAACAAAATAAGCTTACTTGTTTAGTTTTCCATTCCAATAGTTTTTCTCGAATTTCAGCTCGCACGCCAATATTCTTTCGTCCCGGAAAAATTTCCTCAAAATCATCTTTCTTTAAGTACCGCAATCTAGAATAAGTCACGCCACAGTCTATAAAAAAAATATATACCTCATATAAACCATAACATCGAATAAATATACTCCCCAAATACACTAACCTCTAAAAATATCACTAAGATATTCAAGTTTTAATTCAGACAAAACATGTCCCAACTGTGGATCATCTCGGGCACGGGCAGCCGGACTCGAACTATCAAAACTGTCATTACTTTCTGTAAAAAACCATACAACCATGTTATAAAATACAAATGTAGACAATACATTTCTTGTAATATCAACATATTATACACTTCACGCTATTTATAAACGCACATATGTATTAAATTGTATATTTACCATCCATTTTATAAAATTATATGTTTAGGTTCTGTTTTGTTTTGCACATAAATAATTTGGCCACAAACATTTAATATTTCTCCATTTAGACAATGTATTTTGTAATATCACAAAAATTTAATAATCACACTAAGATAAGAATGTATTTAATATCAATTTCTTGTCAACAAATTTTTTTGTTTAATATTGATAATTTTTTCTTTTCATTTCTCGCTGAACTCACTTTTATATATGAAATGAATGTAAAAACAAAATCGACTAGAATAAAACAAAAATTCTCTTTTACATTGTTATATCGTAACAATCGCGCTACTAGCGGGACTTAAATATTTACCTGACTCTAAAACAATATTAAATTTATGTAGAACGTGGTAGACAATGTGTTAGAAAAAACCATATAAAATAAATTATCTTCATATGTTTTATATTTTGTGTTTTTTTATTTTTACTGTAACTGTATGTATTGTAAGTTTTTCTCGCTCCGCTCTCAATTTATGTTTCGTCTAAAGAGCCCCAACTAAAGCGAAACGTAATGGTATAATGCGTAGTAAATTCACATTATGTATATCAATTTCAAAAAAATGTACATAATATCAAATATTACTGTGCGCTATTTGTGAAAGAGAAGGAATGTACATGTGCATGAGGTGAGTACATGTTCTATTGTGAATTAAAACTAAACCAAGCAACTTATTGAAGGAATTTTTATATTACTTTTATGATAGATTGTCAATGTAGTGAATCCAAATATTCAACATTGACATGAGATTGCAATGTCATGTAATCGACACATCAAACTGATAAAGCAGAAATAATTACTTTTGACACAAGGATAAAAAATGTAATTGATGAGCTGGCTTTTGTAAATTCAACGCGTACGAAAGCGTTACAAACATTTAATAGAACCGGAAGTGCTGTGCTGTAAAAAGCATTGGTAGGAGCTTTCAGCAAGTAAACAGACAGCAACATAATTATTAGCGGTAAAAATATGCAAATTAACCAAAATGATAGTAAAATTGGTACATTTGCCGATGAAACTGGTAAAATTTCTAAGCCTGCTAAATCCTGAATGGAAATAGTGTATTTCTTAACTTATGGTATAGTGGTTTACACTTATATATATTTCGTCCGACTTCTATTTATGTTTCGACTCCGTACACATTATTTTTATACATACGAAATATGAAATTAAACTGAATGAATTTTACTTATAAATTATATGGCGTTGTGTTATTTTACCATGGTTAGGTTAGGTTAGGTTAGAGTAGCTGCTATCGCACACTTAGAGCAATAGTGGCCCATTGTGATACCACAGGATCCTATCTCCTCTTTCTTTACTCCCGCTGAAACCATCCAGAGTTACTTATGTAGCGTAAAATATCTTGCACTCCACAGCCCGCGAGTTCCGAAAGGCTGTCGATACCATACACACCTAATTATTTATGCCTTCTGCATGATAGTGACGACGAGTATAGGAAGTGATCTAACGTCTAAAATAAACCGAAATGTTGTTGGTCTAGGTGACGTAATTAAACATAAAGTTTCAAAAATCAATAAATTACTCAATCTTTTGATGCTCAATCGCTCCTACCGCCCATTCTATAAAAGTGTCGGATTAAGATGAATGCTTTTTAGATGCGGCACAATAACATATTCATATAAAGGAGCAGTTTCATGAAACTTCTATGCGTCCAAGCGTCGCAATTGAATTTTAAAGAAAATCGTTAGCTATCTATTATATGTCATTTTGACAACCCAATCTATTAAGTGTGCAAGTAGACATTGGTGACATTAAAGTATAATTGAAATCGTATATTTTGAAATCGCTCGCCATTTTGGATATATGTAGCTTAGTCATATCTTTGAATTCCAATCAGAAATAAACCAAAGTAAAATATATTAGTCATATCTGTTTTTATTACATAAGGTTCAGTCATAAGCTGTCATTCCATGTGCATCAATTTTAAATCAATTTCAAATGAAAAAAGTACTGCTCAAGCTATGGAATTGATTAACTCGACTTTAAGTGAACATTCTGTGAGTCATTCAACAGTAAAAAAGTGGTTTGTACGATTTTGTGATGACAATTTTAGTCTTGAGGACGATCCACGTCCAGGTGCAGTAAAACAATTTGAAGACGAATAACTTAAAGTTTTACTGGATAAAAATCCGTATCAAACTCAAAAGCTGCCTTGCAGAGCAGTTAGGAGCTAGTAGCTACTCACCAAGCAATATCACTTCGATTGAATCCAATGGTGGGAAAATACAGAAGGAAGGAAACTGCTTTGCTCATAAACTGACCAAAGTAACAATTGTTACGGTTGATGACAAGTGGATTTTATTCGGTAATCCTAAACGCAGGAAACCATGGGTTGAACTTACATAATACACCACAGCAGGAAACAACAACAAAAACGATATTCTAGTTAGTTAACTAGAATATCTTATCAGCAGTTTCGACATAAAGAAAATCATATTCTAGTTAAATGCAAGCATGTAGTTTAATTTAACTAGAATATCAAATAAGCAGTCTACATAAAAATACCATAGATATTATATATCTTAATCAGGAAACACGTGGAGAAATTGGAGGCGAAACTAACAACAATTAATTAAACATCTAAAAAGTATATAAACTTGAAAACAGCTAACCAACGCTGATTTGTATATTGTGTTCGCAACTAGACTTATCATAAAATTCTTTGTAATAGTCTGTAATATTTTTATAAAGTTTTGTAAAATAAATAAAAATTAGAAAGAATTACTGTGGATAATATCCAGAGTTTCAAAAATTATAAAACCTTAATAAACAAGAATATTTCTGGCGCAGTTCGGTAGAGGATTATTTCTATAATCCGTCCCTACCTTTTAAACATAAAAACCACAACACTGCAGAAAAATAAGAACTAAAAAAGTGCTAAGTGTAATTATAGTGTCTACCAATTGTAGAAATCCGACGGTTTACCGGAAATAGTGCTTCAATCTATAGCAACTTTATAGTTCATATTAACTGTTCAACGGTTTATTGAACACGACTAAGTGAATATTAGTCAATTAACATTAAGTGAAAAGTGAAATCATAATAAAAAAGTGAATTTTAATAGAAATATTTTTCTCGTGATAATTATATGTTAAAGTAAATATGTATATAAAAAAATTTATTAAAAAGACGACTGGGCGTCAGTACCCAAACAGTAAAAAAAAAAAATTAGAAACAACCAAATTAAACGTGAGACGGAAGAAACCGGTGTAGTACAGCAATAGAATCATCAATGAGGGCACATCAGAGTTTGGTTCTACTGATAATCTTTTGGTAAGTGAATATTGATAAACAAATCCCTACTACACCCAAAAATTCCTTTTTCTTTAATTATTACTAAAAAAATTATTAAATTGAAATTAAATTTTTAAATAAAATAGTGAAAAAAAATATATAGTAACAAAATTGATAATCAAAGAAAAGCCAAATTTCATAATTTAGTATTTAATAGAAGATTAGACATAATGACGGACGATAGAAAACCATTCGGTATCCTAAGCACAATAAAAGAAATACAGCCATACTCAGGTAGCTCCAACGGGCTACGACAGTTTATTCAACATGTAGACGACGTCCTAAATTTACATAGATTAGATTATGAAGGGGATACAAAAGAAGTAAAAAGATTGAAACAAACAGTAATAATCAGGACAATTAGGGCCAAAATAATAGGGAAAGCAAATGACGCAATAGAATTATATAACGCTAATGGCTCATGGGATGACATTAAGCGGAATCTCATCTCACTTTACTCCGATAAAAGAAGCGATACGTGCCTAATACGTGATCTGCATTTCATCACCCAGAAAAATGACGATATAGAAACGTATTTTGCCAAAATTTCTGAAATTTTAAACTCTTTAAACACTTGGGCTTCATTAAATACACAAACGAACTTACACGCCGATGTAATAACAGCAAAAAGAAGTTGGTATCACTCAATGTGCTTAGCGGTGTATTTAGCAGGGTTAAAAGAAACCCTTAGGATCTATGGTTAGGTCTATGCAACCGGAAGATCTACCCACGGCTAGAATCTACTGCATTAAAGAACAAAATATAGGACACCTAAGGAATAAAGCTTCATAATTAACTAATAACTAACTACAAACCAAATTTACCGCCTAGAGCGCCAATATATCCCAATTACAACAGATTCCCAATACGACAAAATTTCAATTCATATATCAATCACCACAAAATGGTCAACAACCACAATACTATAACCACAGACCATTTACGCGGCAAAATTTAAATCAATTTGGAAACTCACGAGGTTTTACACCTAAACCAAAGCCTGAACCAATGGACACTTCAAGTATACCTCAATCACCTCGACACCCACCATTTCAACAAAAGAATTCTAATCCGAATCCATATAGGTTTAATACATACGGACCACCAAGGTTCCAATCCAAAGAATTATTTAATATGGATTATAACTATTACCATTCGCCTGAAGAATATCCAGAATACAACCAACTCACAGGAAATCACTGGAAATTACCCTGAACAAGAAGAAATATTAGATTCACGTAATATTCCAAGTATAGAAATCCAAGACGACGATTTTCACCAAGACGCCTCGGCAACTTACGGATACTTAAGCTTACATAATAGTCACCTAACAGGTTTTCAACTACCTTATATTAATTTAACCCTTAACGGGAAAGTGTATAAATTTTTAGTAGACACGGGATCTACCAAATCGTTCATAGGCCCAAAATTAATCAACCCATGCAAAAGTTATGAGATAAAGCCTGTTACTATATCAACCCTTTTCAACAAAACAAATGTGGACAGAGCAGTTACAATCAAGCGGCTTAAAGAATTCCAAACTAACGAAAATTTAGAATTTATCTGATTTAGGTTCCACGACTATTTTAACGGATTAATTGGATACGAAATGATGCAACAGCTAAAAATTACGGTAAATGTTGGAAATTCGTGCCCAATTACACCAAACACTAAAATACCGTTACAATTTAAACTAAACTTCGTGTCAGCCGTCTACACAATTGCTCCTAGAAGCAAAATGATAGCTAGAGTACCCGTTACGATAACTAACGGAGACATCTACATGAAACCGGCAATCCTACACGGAAATCTTATTATTCCTGAAGGAATATATATAAGCAACAACAATTATGCTAATGTAGAAGTTATTAATTACAGTCCTCAATCTAAAACCTTCGTAATAGAACATCCTATTGAATGCGAAAAAATTAACGATTACCATTTAGAAGTTAACAACATTGAACCTATAAAAATTAAACAAAATCCAATGAACATTACGAACCTTATTCAGACATCTCACTTAAATAGAGAAGAAAAAAGCACATCGAAAAACTTTGCATCCAATTTGAGGACATATTCCAAAGAGAAACCGATCAATTAACTTTTACAAATGTTATCAAGCATGATATCGAACTAAATGACAATAAGCCCGTTTTTGTCAAAAATTATCGCTATCCCTATATACATAAACAGGAAGTAGAAAAGCAAATTAATTCTATGTTAAACCAGGGCATAATAAGACCTAGTTTTTCCCTATGGTCCTCACCCATTTGGATTGTTCCAAAAAAAAGGACGCATCAGGTCAAGTGAAATGGCGCATGGTGATTGACTACAGGAAACTAAAAGTCTTAAATGATAAAGGGTTAATAATCAATACACCTGAGGGAAAAGGAGGGGTGAAGCAACGACCCAAGAAGAACTCCAACTGACATCCCTCCAGAATAACAAAGGAATACTAGCATTCAAAAAAGGAAACGCAAGACTGATAAACGGATACAAAAAATTAATACACCTAATAGACCTAGACCCTTACTCAAAAATGGTAACCGACATTAAAACGCAAGTTACAGCACTAGGGAAAACAATATCTTCCTCCGAAGATTACCTCAGTATCCTGAATGACAAGAAAATTATAACGGATTACAAAACAGAACAATTAGAAAAAACATTTCAAGAAATTCTACCGAGACGATATAAACGAGGATTAAGTAACGGATTGGGTTCATTTATCATAGATTTAACAGGCAATTTAGATAACCAGGATTTAATCGACATACAACAGGCAATTGACGAAGTCAATAAAAATCAAGACACATTAAACTCCCAAATCAACAGTCAAATGCACATCAATACGCAGATGATCAATAGACTAAACTCCATTCAAACATTTGTAAATGACAATATCAATAGACAACAATACGAATTCAATAGAACCTCCCAAATAACTAATTCAATAGTCGTGACAATTCTACACGTCCAATATTTCTTTAAAATTAATCACATCATAGAACAACTACACACACATTTAAAAGACTTATTAGAAATCATATCTCTATCCAAATACCAGACTATATCAAGACACTTACTGTCGGAAAACGAAACTAAATACATTCATGACATACTTGAACAAGACGGAGTAACACTTTTATTTATCAGAATTCCCAAGCTATGCATAATCTTCTAGAAATTAAAGGTTTCTATAATAACACACACCTTATATTTGCAATCAAAATTCCAACATTTCACAAGGATACCTTCTTTCATTATCAAATTAAAGTTATTCCTCACATAAACAAAATCATATAACCAACCCCACCTGAAGAAATTATTCTCAATCCATTCTCATATCAATATATCACGAACCAATGTGACACTACATATGAAACTATGTATTGCAAACTACTCAAATTAGAACCATTAGAGGGGACGTGTATCCCAGCATTATTAGGCCAACTACCAGCTAAATGCAACTTCCGGGAAACATCAAGATATAGAGACATCGATTATATCTCATTTGGCAAGTTATATGTGCAACCTGCAGAAGAACCGATCATCTACAAATCAACATGCAGACAAACAATACAATCAAAATTTACACACAAACATTATTGGAATTCAAGAACTGTTCTATCACTATAGACTCACAAACATATTCTACGGATGAAATCGAGTATAAAGAAAACTTCGAACTACATATTCCATACAAAGACGTTTACACCGGATTCATCATGTCAGAATTAACATTGAAAACATTACACAATCAAACTATATCTAATCTAAATCATACACAAATATTACACAAACATGCAAAATTTCACAGTACTTCAGGGCACATCTCATTATTATTAATAATATTATTTACCGTTGTCATAATAATTATTTATCTTTTCTTCAAGAGAGAAAAATGCTGCAAAAAATCAAGATAATTCTAGCTTCAGGTCTACTGGAGCAGCCTGCCGCCACTCTAAGAGGGGAGGACTTACATAATACACCACTGCAGGAAACAACAACAAAAACGATATTCTAGTTAGTTAACTAGAATATCTTATCAGCAGTTTCGACATAATGAAAATCATATTCTAGTTAAATGCAAGCATGCAGTTTAATTTAACTAGAATATCAAATAAGCAGTCTACATAAAAATACCAGGTGTGGGTAACTGCAGCAGGGAAACTTTCGAATTTCAAAATGAAACTTGGCATACCGATTAAACCCAATTTGTGCTAACTAGTGCTCACGGGAAAAAATTAGTGCTAGTCCAGGAGCCGAAAAAACGGGAAAAGAAAATTTAAATTTCGCCTGAAAGACGAAAAAATAAAACCATAATTTCTAGAAAAAACCAGAAATAATTTAAGCCTAATTTTAAAACTTCACAAAAGCGGATCCACCGACCAAATTTGTGCTTATCATAGAAATATGATTTTTATAAATTTTCATTAATAAATTGAGGAAAAACAAATTAGCCCCTAAAAGATACTATATTGAACATACAGATGTATACCGTTCAATAATATTTTTGTTGAACAACAAATTAAAAACAAAATAACTTATTATAAAATCAAAGAATAAGCATTTCAGATAGCATATTTCTCTCACGCATGTTCATTGCCATCCGAAAAATATAGTGGCTGAATTTGTGCTAATCCAGAATTGGCCCAATTCCGTTGAACAAGGAACACCGTTGAATGAACAATTTTCTGACAAAAAATGTTCTACAAACCAATGAAGTTGGCACTTCTGATTGCATATTCCTATCAGGTATGTTCATTGATAGGAATATGCAATCAGAAGTGCCAACTTCATTGGTTTGTAGAACATTTTTTGTCAGAAAAGTGTTCATTCAACGGTGTTCTTTGTTCAACGGAATTGGGCCAATTCTGGATTAGCACAAATTCAGCCACTATATTTTTCGGATGGCAATGAACATGCGTGAGAGGAATATGCTATCTGAAATGCTTATTCTTTGATTTTATAATAAGTTATTTTATTCTTTAGTTTGTTGTTCAACAAAAATATTATTGGACGGTATACATCTGTATTTTGTATGTTCAATATAGTATCTTTTAGGGGCTAATTTGTTTTTCCTCAATTTATTAATGGAAATTTATAAAAATCATATTTCTATGATAAGCACAAATTTCGTTGGTGAAGCTGCTCTTGTGAAGTTTTAAAATTAGGCTTAAATTATTTCTGGTTTTTTCTAGAAATTGGGTTTTATTTTTTTCGTCTTTCAGGCGAAATTTAAATTTTTTTTCCCGTTTTTTCGGCTCCTGGACAAGCACTAATTTTTTCCCGTGAGCACTAATTAGCACAAATTGGGATTAATCGGTATGCCAAGTTTCATTTTGAAATTCGAAAGTTTCCCTGCTGTAGTTACCCACACAAATAAGAGATATTATATATGTAAATCAGCAAACACGTGGAAAAATTGGAGGCGAAACCAACAACACTTAATTAAACATCTAAAAATTATATAAACTTGAAAACAGCTAACCAACGCTGATTTGTATATTGTGTTCGCAACTAGACTTACCATAAAATTCTTTGTAATATTCTGTAATATTTTTATAAAGTTTGTAAAATAAATAAAAATTAGAAAGAATTACTCTGGATAATATCCAGAGTTTTAAAAATTATAAAACCTTAATAAACAAGAATATTTCTTTGATCCAGGCCATCCATCAACATCAGTTACAAAAATGAATATTCATGCCGAAAAAGTATCTGGTGGGATTGGAAAGGAGTCATTTACTACGAGCTTCTGCACCTCGAAAAACTGTTACTTGCTGTGGAAGCGATAGAGCATTACAATATAGAGTAATTTAATGAACTTTTATGAAACTTATCTTGTATGAAGATGTTAATGTGCCGTATCTAAAAAGCAATCGCCCTTTCCTAATCCGACACTTTTATAGAATGGGATGCTTCCTGCTGGGAAGATATCCGCTTATATGTAGAATTAGTTCGATTTATTTAATAATTTTTTTTATTAAATCGAATTCTGAAATGATTTCTGTCGGCCCATTAATATAATGTTAGTACTTTAGTTATTATATGTATAGTTACTATAGTTTTTACGGAATGGGTGTAATTTCCGGGCTGATAGTGATCGGCTGTGAACTTTCGCTATAGTGATAGTTCGGCTAACTTTATTTTCTGGGATGATAGTAATATCCTGGGATGGAAAACTGTCGTGATAGTTTAGTGTTGCCATCGTCGTTTTACTGGATGAATCCTGGACTAACTTTATATACATCCCCGTACGTCAGCACAGGTCTTACCACTGCCGTATAGAGCCACTAGCACCGGTGTGAAATTTTCAACATTTATCAAAAGTGTAGCTACACAAATCATCAAAAAACAAAAGTGTAGATAAACAATATAATAGAAAGTGTAGAACTACATAATAAAATTATGATAGGGTTGAATTCGCTATTTACCCACTAAATCTAACCTAATCTAATTCACGGCATATCACTGCGGCCTTCGAAGAATTTTTGTTGTTAAGTGTAAATGGAAATAATAATGAAAAAAGTGTAAATCCGGGTCTTGTAGATATTTAAGGGCCATTAACACTTAATTCTAGAGATGAAATACTTAACAACAAAAATTCCCCGAAGCTCGCAGTGATATGCCCCATATCATTAAAAATTATCGAGTGTCCTCGAAATGCCAGTATACTCAGATTTGTGGTGTCATCTCTAGAATTAAGTGTTAATGGCTCTTAAATATCTACAAGAACCGGGTTTACACTTTTTCATTATTATTTCCATTTCCAGTCTATAGAGTAAATCTCTTGGACTACGAGTATAACAATATGTATCACTCGTCAAACACATTTTTTTTAATTTACAACAATTGCTTATTAATTGTCGCAATATAAATAAATATTCATTTCAGTTAATATTTTCCAATAAATATACGGACCTAAAATGCAAAGCATGCGATAGCAGCCACTACAACCTAATCTAACCTATTTGTATCTTATACTAAGTTATCATTACCTTGGACCTCTGGTTAATCTTGTCTTGGCGTGCTTTAGATGCTCTTTAAAAAAATTTGCGTTGTCACAAGCCGTAAATTTGCTGTACAATTTCCGGACTGAACTGGTGATAAGTTCATGAATTTCTATGAAGGAGCTGAAATTTTTTTTTTGGCCGTACCACCCCAAGAAAAATCAATCAAAACTTCATCCGTAAACAGGTATTTTACTATTGTTCTCGCAGTTTTAATTGCATTTACTCCTCCAAATTTTTATATTTTTTGCGCCTGAAATATATTAAAGAATTTTAATTAAATTAATTTATTTTTTTCAACAGTTCTTCAGAGTATATGATTTAAATATTTAAACTAAACGAAATGTTAACAGCATTCTCTTAAAGTTCTCAAAAATACTTGTCTAAAGGGCCTCATAAACCAAAAAACATACCAAAACTCCTCCAAATATCGTTTAGACGCAGATACGAGTATGCAGATGATCATTGGGAACAATTATTTGTCCCAAGTAATAGTCGGGGATCCAAAATGAAAACGATAGCTACAGCGTCCATAGACAACGCTTTGTGTTAAAATGTGTAAACTGCTAAAGCGAATTAATTAACTAGCATTAAACGAGAATCCATCGGTGGAATGTTAATTTTTGTGGTTTTTTATGGGGTTTGGATACAAAATATTATGATGGGTTCCTCAATTTTCGAACGGAAAATGGATATCAAAATATATAGGCATTTAATAAATCCTACTCGGATAATATTGGAGACCATCGTTCATCTATATACAACGATATACCATTTATACAGGGTGTCCGGGTCAGAGATGCTAATCCGTTAAAGGATGATTATTTGGTTCATTTCACAAAAAAAAATCGTATGGGAGAGGGACGGGGTAAATTTCTGATCTCGTTTGAGATTCAGGTTGTCTAAAAAATTAGGTTCCGAAAAAATTACAAGCGAATGTTAAACTGCGTAACTTAAAAATTATTTATCGGAGAGAAAATACCACAGTCTCAATTGACTGGTAATTGAATAGGCTACATTGTATGAGATCTAAGTAGGTATGTTGTATCTTCATTCGTTGGAAAGCTACGTAAAAATGTATTGCAATCTTAACACTACAATATCTCTTAATTAGAATCAGAATCAACACCGTGTGTTTTCCGGTGTTTTAGCGGATTGTAGAATAGATTATGGTGAACCAAAATAAAGTAAAAAAGAAAACAAAAGAATCACCCCTTAACGGATTAGCATCCTAAACATGGACGCCCTCTATATAAGCTACTGATAAACTATTACTAATTTAAAAAACTAAGGTATGAAATACAAAATCATTAAAATAACAAAACATTACTCACCAATCTCGATTTATAACTAGCGTCACTTCCAAAGACTTAGCTTTTTTTCCAAATCATCAATCTCTCCATGTAGTTGAAGTGGAAATTCGTTGAAAGCGCTTCCTTCAACCTCTTTATCTTCCACTGGAGTCAATTTTGCTAAAAGTAAGTTAATTAAAACTTCGATTTTGGCATCGTGCGTTTGGAGTTCCTTGATTTCGTTTCGCAGACTCTATATTTCTGTGTTCTTTATTGCACCTAGAAAAAATATTTGTTCGTAAAGTTAAACAAGGGTGCGCACTTTTACTATGCACAACGGTGGAATTCAACCGACGGTGGGTTTCAAACGACTTGGCTCAAACTCGGACAACCAAAAAACTGAATGACAAATACCTCAAACTTATTCTTTATTGAATAATTGTTTTTTTTTGTGTTATCCTTTTAAGGATTAAAGACAATGTAAATTGTCGATAATAATATATAATCCCTATTATTCACACCGCCTAGTTTGAAGCAAATTGATTGATAAAATTAGTTTAGAAAATAAATAATTACCTAATGTAGAGTTCGATGATGCCTGTAGTGGAATGACTGAGGATGAAATATTTTCCACACAAGAAGGAATTATGTCTGGAAAAAATAAAATACCAAATTAGTATATGTTAATAGCTATTTTACTTTAACCTATTATTATTATAATATGAGAATGAAAATTAAAATGAGCACAATGTGACGTAAATGCTTATAAGTAATATGAAATTCGTAATACCTGAAGAAGAGGACAGTGGAACATTTTCGATTAGGTTATCGTGTACTGTTACGCTATTTTCCGCTACGTAGGACGTTAAAACTATATCTGTAAAATCCAACAAATAAGCATTAAATTTAAAAAATTAACCCAATAAAAATCTGTGACACATTTATTAGCCATTTAACTTACTTTCGTTATTAATTGAGCTCAAAAGGTCATTGAAATTTAGAGTGCTTAAGGTTATTGCATCGGATATTATATTGCTGTGTGGCTGCAATTGAACAATCTCTTCCGTCTCGGAGTTCGAAATTATTTCGGCCAGTCGTTCCTTTTCAATAGCATCTTCCCAAACAGCTAAACATAATTTAAATAATGTAAAAACAAATTAGTAAATGTATACATAAGTTTAAAAAATATATATAAAAATAACTTAATTTTTACTTGCTGATGTTGTCAAACAGTATTCTACATTGCATCCTCGTCCAGCTGTCATTTGGAAGTAAACATTTTTTTCGCCCCGCCATTGCGTCCGATTTTTTCAAAGGCCAAAGTAATACATTATCTTTTACCCAACATTTTGGTACCGCGGTACAATTCTTCTCTCCGTCCTCAACGGTTTCTACAACACAATACATTTTAAGCGTTTTCCCATTTTATTTTGTTCTTTTTTCTAATATTTTTTGTATTTTTATTTTTATTTTTGTTTTTTGTGCAGATTATGTTTTGTGAGTTTATACGAGTACTACTATGAATAATATTTATATTGTTATAGTGAAATGAACTGTTATAGTGAATGCAATAACGGAAAATAACCAGCTTCTTCTTCGTTTATTTTAATTCGAAACAATTTACAGCGGACATCGTCGATATTCCATAGTCTTGCAATAGTTTTTTTCTCGTTAGATTTGTATATATCCAGGAACGAAGATTTGAATGGAAATTCATACAAGTCAGTTTTCGATTCAAAGCTTTCACCGTAAATCATAGAAATATTTTCAACATATGTTGCAAATTTAAAACATACTATGTGTTTTGATTTAGTCAAAAAATATTTATCTTTGCTCGTTGCAGTTAAACAAAAAGTTTCAAAAATAATTTCTTTATACATTCCTTTACAATTAGAAAGTATACACGTCACTTCTAACTCTTCTTTCGCAAGTATAGAATATATTACTGTGCCACTGTGCTTTATTTCAGTATAAAAAACTTCAGATATTCTATTCGCAGCTTGTTCTAATGGCTTGTTTCCCGATCGAATTAATTGTTTTATAAATTGTAATCGATTTTCATAACAAAATGCACTAGTTTTGTGTAAGGGACCATTTTCTCTGACGTCATCTATAATGTGGCATAATTTATGGACGTTATAACTGACGTTCTCTATTCCATATATTTTAATAAAATCCGTAATGAAAGTTTTTAAAATTTCTTCAACAACAGTTAAAAAAGCAAAATATCTCTCATTCATGCATATTGTTATCGCGCAATGTAACATCAAAAAATTAACGTAAACGTCAACATGTACAAGATCTTTTAGTACTACTGGTCCCGTAGCTTTCCAAAAACTTATTACATCAAATCCTCTCGGAGTTCTGTTAAACTCTTTGGGAATAGTTGAGGCCACATTCAGAAGTTTTTCTGATCTCATTTTTTGATTGAAAACAGATAATTTGGTTTTAAAATTGGTTCGCTTCTTTATCCAGTATAGCAAAAGTTTCTTAGTAACGCCTAAACAAATTAGGTGCATATAATCTAAAGGGAATCCTTTAATAAAATCAATAGGAAGATCTTCTAATGGTGATCGAGCTAAGTGATGTTCCACATGAATTTTTTCTCGAAAAGATTTATCTGTTCTAATAACATTCGAAAATTCGTGAAAGCTCATTTGATGAGTGGTATTAAAATGATCTTCCTCTACATTGCAACGCTCACAGGCAAAGTATCCGTTATGACCTTTTATACATTTTAAAAATGAACGGGCCAGTGCATCGCATATAAAATTTCGAATCTTAAAGTTAGTTAAATGATTTTGAACTTCAACGCCACATTCAATTATATTTCGTAGCTCTTCAATGAACAATTTAAGGAAATCTTCTACTCTTTCCGGTTTACTCATACCATAGTATATCCCTATAACGAATGGCGGGAAATTTAAGTAGTGTAATTTACACAATATTGGCCCAAATTGTTCTTTAGAGCTCTTGCTAATTGGCAAGCATCAATATTAAAATCCAACAAAATTACAGAAATTTTTAACTTACACTTCTCTAAAATAAAAACTAATCCACGTTTCAAACCAAAATGCCAGTATTGGCCTGGTGCAACATCGTGTATATCACTGACTCTTTTAGGGGTTTGCAAAAGGGTTCTTGAGTCCTGTGGTATGTTATATCCCTCATCTTTCAAAATTTTTAATAAGTCATTAAGACATACGTGTGAGACATTATGCTTAATGGACCATTCACGAATTTTAGAAATAAATGATTCGGCCTTAATATCGGCGTTAAATTCTATTGAAATATTTAAGGACTTTACACTACTTGCAAGACTATGGTTTGCTTCGATTGCGGTTGGTGAAAAACTTTGTATAAGCTCTGGTATTTTGGTTGAAACAGGTTGCACAATTTCACTATTTTGAAGTATTTCGTTAACACGCCGATTAAATGTTCTACGGCTTAAAATTTTTTTTTTTAAATATATTTTGCATTTTAAAATTCAAAATTCTTCTTTATTACACCAAACACTTCCTTATAAATCACCCAAAACAATTTATAAATCTATATAATGTAATATTTTACATACTTTTTACACAAATTGATCACACAGAAAAAACTAACCAGTCACTTTGGAACAAAATACTATACGAGTGAAGTGAAAAATTGAAAAAATAATAATGTTAGGTTGCTTCGGAGTGTCATTTATACTTAAAAGTTATAAATTAACTTATTCGTTGCCAACAAATTAGTTACTTATTTACTATGAATTTTTTGTAATGATAATTTGCGGTAATTTTGAAACCTACAAGTTAGAAAGCCACCTATTCGTTAACAATCTAAAACCTACAGTTTCCTTTTGTTGCTTTTTGGTTACATATTAACTTACAAGGTATAAGATAAACTAACCCGTTAGCAATGATTTAGTATTTTAATGACCTAAAATACGGCGAGCGATCTCACAGTGATTGTTTTTTTAATTAAATGTTTTATTTTCACCAATTCGTTAACAATATGCAATTTTCACGTTACAGTAAAAATATTCGTTAATTTATAACGTGGGAACAACGTTGTGTTGATACCTGTACGTTGCAAACGGTTTAAACTTGGTTGAAATTTTACCGATACATTCAAAGTTAATAAATTACTTATCCGCAACTACCAAATCTGTGGTAACTTTGCAACCAAGGTTTCAAATTGTTACTTGGGTAGTTCTACACTTTCTGTTAATTTGTGTAGCTTTACTTTTGATAAATGTTGAAAACTGCACACCGGTTCCACTAGCTCTGTTTTCAGACCTCATCTCTTCCCTATGGCGTTCCTACACGAGTAAATATCTACATTAGCCTTATTCACCCTTTTTTCAATGTTATGCTTCCAGTTGAGCTTACTGTCCAAGATTATGCCCAAAAATCTCGCTCTGTCAGCAAAAGCCAGTCTAAAGTCGTTCACGGTAGGAAAACTAACTACCGGAATTTTATATTTCTTAGTAAATAGTACTAGCTCTGTCTTAGAAAGGTTGATCCCTAATCAGCATTTGTTGGCCCATTTCGTAACGATCAAGAGTGAGATCTGTATAACATCCCTAATCGTGTCCATATATTTGCCTGAGACAGCTATCGCTACATCACTTGCATATGCTACAACCCCTATCCCCTCTCTCTCCAGTTCCAAGAGCAATCCATTCATCACAACACTCCAAAGAAAGGGTGACATTACACCTCCTTGCGGGGTTGCTCTAACCACCCGCCTTCTAATGGTGGCCTCCCCTAGTTCCGAGAAAATAATCCTGCTTACCAGCATCTGATTTATCAACCTACTTATGGGGTAGTGCACGCTAAAAAAAAACAATCCTTCCATGATCGTCTCCATTTTTACAGTATCAATGGCACCCTCAATGTCGAGAAATGCCACCATACAGAACTCTTGCGAGAAAATTGACTTCTCAATCATGCGTACCAGATTGTGCACAGTAGTGTTTACCGACTTTCCCTTTCCCAATTCCTGGGCTCAATTTTTGATCGAATACCTACTACTACCAACCTTTCCAAGGTTTTAAACAGAAAGGATGATAGAGTTAAAGGTCTCAGATCCTTTGGATAGGCATGTGAGCTTTTTCCCGATTTCGGGATAAAGAACACTCTGACCTCCGTTCATTTTCTAGGAATATAGAACAATTTCAGACATCCCTGAAGATACCTTCCAGCCAGGGGAAGATGACGGACAAGTTCCTTTGGATCTCTGATGGAATAATCCGATCCGGGCCCGCCGATTTATAGGACTTAAAACCGTTCAGCGCTCACCGGTTACTCGATGAGTTCCGGGCTCTATCGAGTCATCAATGAGGACCTCTAATGATTCTGCATTTAAAGCTGTCCGTGACCCGTCCGGTCTAATTAAATAACTACCTAGTACTGGTTGGGTTAGTAGCTAGAATTTTCCAAATTCGAGAAGTCTCAGAGACCTCCTCCATCCCACAACAGAAGAGTCTACAAGACCCCCTTTGTGATTTCCTCAACTCTTTTTTGTACTTTCTTAGGTCCTCCTTATAGGAGCCCAAATCCCGAGCCTCCCTTGTGTTCTTAGCTGCTTAGCTTTATTAAAAGCTGTCCTACACGCTCTGCGATAGGTTCCCAACTCCTTGGTCCACCATATCGGTTTTTGCCTGCCCCTAGGCTTTATCAGAGGGCACTCAGCATTAAATGAAAGATTGCATGCTTTTGTGATAATATGAACCATGCAGTCCATTTATTCTACTGTCGCCAGAGGTCCAGGGACCCCCAGTGGCAATAATTTCTCCAACACCTCCCCATATTTGTTCCAGTTTGTCCTTCTGGGATTCCTGAAAGCTTTCCGGGTAACAGGTTTAATGTTGAGGTTATATATGTTACATATCGGTGATCAGAGTGAGTGCTTCTTTGCCACTCTCAACCCCTGATCATATGAAAAATTGTTCATATGATCGGAAACGTACTGTCGTCATTTACTAAAAAATAATGCGAAGATCGTCGTCCAACCGTGTTGCCCGATGTAAGTCCCTCGACTACACATCACACCACGAATCTAACCTCATGTCACCTAACCAGACCAAGTTACCAAAGGATTTTCGCCACTCGGTGCGTCTATAACAGACCCAGCGAGCCGTTTAAAATTGAACTTTCAACCATTGTAGATCCAGGGATGTGATTGGCAACGACTGTTTCGCCTGAACTATGCGCGTATGCATCATTAGGTTTGAAATTTACCTTAGCAAATGTTTTTTTGTGTGATATGACTGTGTTCACTTCACTTCCTGCAAGCGAACGTCCAGGTGATATAGTGTTATTAGTATTTGGGTTACCTATATCTTGCGCTGTACATTGATGTGATGTTGAATCGTAAGTTTCGTTAGGGTTATAACTAGTGGTTCTTTTTCTTTCAAATCCCAGTTGTTTCGAGAGCTCTGCATACAGCTCATATTCAAACTGTGAACTCTGGTCTGTGACAATTGATTCCGGCACACCGAAACGAGCAATCCACCCAGCTAGTAAGGCTAACATCACAGTTTCTGCTCGAATGTCTGCAATAGAAATAGCCTCTGGCCAACGGGTGTATCGGTCTATCATGATGAGACAGTAGAGACATTTTTTTGCGACCCTTTTTGCTGTGGTGGAAATTCCTGGGTGAGCCAAGTTATAAATAGACTCAAAAGTTATTCTTCGAAACGCGTTAGGTATGTATGGCCGGTTTATTCCAGTTGAGATCTCATAGATAATATTCTTACTGGAACTAGGTAATGGCATCGCTTGAAATTTCAGCTGCACCTTTTTTTCAATTAGTTCTTTTAATTCAGTTTCATCGTGTTGTGCTTCAGCAATCTTTTCATAATCAATTGTCGCCAGCATCGTGATTTCTACGATGCATCAGCTACCACGTGCTCTATTCTGGAAACATCTTGTATGTCAGTCGTATATTGTCCTATAATGCCCAATTGTCTGAGTTGCCTTGGAGAAGCTTTAGGTGGATTTTGCATGAACGAAAATATTAGTGGCTTATGGTCCGTAAAGAGTGTAAATGGTCCTCCCTCAAGTAAGTGTGTAAAATGTGTAATTCCTGAATAGGCATTTTTTTTTACTCCCATTAAGGTAGCCGGTTAAAAAAGCTTGGTTACCCGCTGCGTGTGGGAGGAATCACTCTTCGCGTGATCATAATTCACTATGGCGTCACCCTTTTATTCTCTTGTCCTAGGAAGTTTATTTGATTTACTTTGCTAAAGCAAAACACATTTATCGGATATGATAATAAATCCCGCATCTCTTAATCTCTGGAACACAATTATTAAATGGTTTTGATGTTCCTCACGTGTATGCGATGCTACCGAAAGATCATCTATGTATACAAAACAGAAATTCAACCCACTGAGGCCGGAATGTATATAAACCGTTGGAAGGATTGAGCGGAGTTCCGTAAACCGAACGTCATTCTCATAAATTCGAAGAATCCGAATGGAGTGGTAACTGCTGTTTTCGGGATATTACGTGCTTCGTTTGAATCTGATGGTATTCTCTAACCAGATCCATTGTAGTGAACACCGTACGCCCATCTGATTGATATGAAAATCCTGCAAATGAGGAATGGGGTATTGATCAGGTTGTGTTACGTTATTAAGAGCCCGGTAGGTACCACACGGTCTCCACTCACCTTTTTTTTCACAACAAGATTAAGTGGGGCCTACAAATACCTTATGGCATCATGAATTCAAATTCTTTTTTTGCGATGCGAATCTTTTCTGGGGAAAGTCTTGTAGTTTTAGCGCATACAGTTGGTTCACGAGTGTCTATGGCATGTGTTACTGAATGTTTAACTTGTGTTGGTTCTGTCGAATATGTTTGGGTAATTTCCTTAAACTCGACTAGAAGCGAAATGACGTCGGCCTCTATCGAATGATGATCAATGGAAGTAAGTGTGTTGACTGAAACCATAGAAATCTTAACAAGAGTGGAAATTGACGTTGCTGGATCCAATAGACGTTTTTCTTTGATATTGACCAACAAACAGTATTTGTTAAGAAAATCTGCTAAAATTATAGGCACTGTGATGTAGGCAATAATCAATGTTTGCGAAAAAGGACGCCTGAGGCCCAAATCCTTTTTAACCACTTTCGTTCCATATGTATTGACCTTGGAGTGAAGCAGGAAGTACTGAAATGTCAGCTCCGGTATCAATTAGGCATTTGCTGTGTGAAGTTCTATCAAATATTATTAGGCGACAATGGGTGTTTTCGTCAAAACATGACGCCACGTGTGATGACTTTTATATTTTATTGAATCAAATTTTGTGGCATCGTAAAATCCACAAGTGGACACGCACTTTCTTGCTTTACCATTAAAACGATAATGGTACCAGCAAATTCCATCCTTAACTGTTGCCTGCGATCTGGAACTGGATTGACGTCTGAAATATGAGTCTGCATCGGGGGAATTATTCCGGCTATGGCCACCGTATCCCGTCCTTTTCATTGCTTGTGTCAGCTCGTTAATTTGAGGTTATCATTGTTCCGAGAAACCACCATGTGATTTGTGTCTGATCACTGAACAGGATTTTAACACTCAAATATGCAATAAAATTCGACATATTCAAATCTGTGTGCATGACAAAAAAAATCTCATCAGTCAATGCGAACGTCTAATCAACACACTATGGAAACTATGCAGTCTGTTGAACAATCAATTGTTAGTGCGTCAAAGAAGTTGTATGTTAACATCATAGTTAACGGCGTTTCAATGGAATTTTTATTGGACACAGGAGCAACAGCGTCCATGGTTGGTTTACCTGGGGTATATGAAGTTTGGCGAAGCTAAATTGTCAAAAAACCATCAAAATTCTGAAAGCCTATGGAAATACGTCAATTAAACTGTACGGAACATTAGAAGTCAGGGTCAAATTTCGGGACCAGATTCTGAAGTTGCCCTTGCTCGTGGCTAAAGAGGCTAAAGAGGTACCAACATTTTCGGAATGGACTGGTTTGAAGCTTTCCATGGTTGCAGAAAAATTGTTGGTGGGGTGTCGTTCCTATGACAACAATTTCGAAAAGACACTTGTGTGTATTTGAAAACGTAATAACGAAATTTTTTAAAAATTGTCCGGTGTCTTTTTCACAATTGGGAGCTGTACAAGAAGAAATCGAGCGTCTGGTTGAGATTGGGGTCCTAGAACCCGTGAAGTACAGTCCGCACCAATTGACATTGTGCCGAAATCAAATTCTGAGCTCAGATTATGCGCGGGGATTTCAAAGTGACAGTCAACCAACAATTAAGATTGAACAATATCCGATGCGGAAGAACTTTTTCATCGTCTCAATAATGGAAAGTGGTTTTCCAAAATCGATCTTGCTGAGGCATACTTGCACATTCCTCTCGGTGAGGAGTCGAAGCAGTACATAGTTATCAATACACACGTAGGGTTGTTCCAATTTAATAGAATGCCATTTGGGATAGCAAGCGCACTCGCGAATTTCGAAAAATTTTTGGATCAGTTTTTGGCTGATTTACCCAGTTATTTGAATGACATCGTAGTGTCTGGTCGAACAGCTGAGGAACACCTGTGGATACTTGATCAATTATTCAAACGGTTAGATGATGCGGAACTGCGTTGTAATATTTGGCAAAAGATGGCATCGAACCATAACTCATAAAGGCGTTGAGGCTATCGAAACAATTCCATGACCGACAAAATTAAAGGATGTTGAAGCATTCCTGGGTAAAGTGAATTACTACAATAAGTTCTTGAGGAACTTTTCACAAGGTGTCAGCGCCCTTGAATAAACTTTGAAAAAAGAAAGTGGAATTCGTTTGGACGGAAGAGAGAGGGAGCACGCGTTTAAAAAAATCAAACGAATGATTGCGGAAGAAACCAAATTAGTTTACTTTCAGAGTGAATTACCACTAATTTTTGCTACAGATGCATCAAGTATTGGAGTCGGAGCCGTCATTTCACACCAGTTCTCTAACGGGAAAGAAAAGCCAATCGCTTCGCGTCCAAGACGTTAAATGAACACCAACGACGATACTCTCAGATAGAAAACGAGGCATTGGGGATAATTTTGTTGTTAAGTTCCACCAGTATCTATATGGTAGGAAATTCGAATTGGTGACGGACCACAAGCCGCTGATGTCATTATTTCATCCGGAGAAAAAGTTGCCTGTAATGACAATTTAAAGATTACAACGTGGGCAATAACCCTTGCGAGTTATAATTACACAATTAGTTATAGACCAAAACGCTGACGCAAATGCTGACGCATTGTTCCGTATACCCATGGCCCATGGGGTCAGATCAAAAGTTCGACCAAATGGTTTCAAACATGGTTATTGAGGAAGAATACGCGCGGCAATTAAGCGACTTCCCTGTTGATTGCGCCAAACTAAAAAACACACCAAACACGGCCGTGAGTTGAAACGAGTACTAAACTACATTGAGAATGGTTGGCCCGAGTACCGCAGTCACTATCCAAGTTCTACGCAAGAAGAACGTCATTAACTTGCCACAAAAATACTGTGTTGCTGCAAACTGACCAAGCAAGAGTTGTTATACCATCAAACCTTCAAAAAATTCAGTACTGAAACAACGCTTTGACAATGCTTATCGCTTTCCTTATCGCGAACTAGAATGAATCTGGCTGATGAACAAATTGCCACAAAATTGTGAAGTATTTTTATCCTCGATATTCCCGACGAATTAATGATTTAACGAAACTCAGTTAATATTATAATAAATTCATTTATTTTTTAATAATTAGACTTCAATTCAATAAGTTTACTTGACATAGGATATCACAACTATAATTCACCTGCATGATCCTACGTAGGATTGTGATGTAAAATCGAACGTAATACCCCATTTTTAAAAGATCTGCGCTGCAACAACGGCATATCACGCATCTCGCTTGCAATAAAATTACCAAAATGCTGACATTCATCAATAGACGCTACACATCCATTGCAGCGTTCCTGTACTGGTATTTCTTGACGATGAGGAACTACTTTGCTTGTATCAACATTTACTGTTTCGGCTACTGGTTGTGGTAATGGCACATCTAAGGTTCTTTGTGTTGATGATGGTGATGGTAACACATTATCTTCCTCCTCATCGGCTACACTTTCAGGTTGAAGCTTTATTGGTAGGTGATCTGCTTCTTTGTTTTCTGATTCACTGCAAGATCTACTTGCTAGATGGCTGGTAATATGTTTTTGTTTAGTCGAACAGTTGGCTTTGATAAATTTCAAATCATTGTAAAATTTCCATTTTGATTTGTACGTTTGGCTTAACCGTTTTGCTGTTAATTCCTTAAAAAATGTTGCACGCAAACCGCGAATTTTATTTTTCACATCCGATTCATTCTTTTTCAATAGTTTCGCCAATTGACCAAAATTTTCTTGTTGCTTATGGCGACTACTGTAAGCTGGAATAAACAAACTTGTATTTAATAATGTGAATAATTGTAATTACGCATTATAATATAATTTACATGTATTATCGTAGTCCCACATTTCTGGCCGATTTTTGTACTCGTTAATCAACCGTTTTGTTACATCCGTTGGCCATTCTTTACTTACACGTGGCATTGTTGTATTGAAATTAATTTATATTTTTAAAAAGATTACAATCGCGTAAAAAGTTTTATTTTCTCGTTTTTAAATTGCAAACAACATATCGAGCAATACCTTTCTTGTGCAATTTACACATTCAACTAAAATTTTGTTTACTCATGCACAAAACAAAAACGCGCAATTATCAAAACATAATTTACTTGATGCGATAGAAGAGTACGAATATTGACACGAAACTGCAAAAAATCAAATGTTTTCACTCTCCCTTTTATTTGTTATTCGCAAAAAAATTAATAGTATGCTCTTTCTCTCGGGTTTATTTGTTTACGTTTTTTTATACTCGTACGAGGAAAATTATTCCAGTCACTCACTATATCTGTAAATCGTTTACGTGTCATCATCATGTCCAAACCGATTTAAATAGGATCGGAAATATTCATGCACAGGTCAAATATAAATCATCTCCACCATGTTGACGGTTGCACAACCCTATATGTGAAACGAAATGCGCATTGTTTCTCTTCTGGTGAGTTCTATCGTTGACGCGTCGAACTTTGCAATTAGCTTAGTCTTACGAGATGGCGATTATTTTTTGCTAACAGAGCAATTGCAGAATTCCCTTTACTATGCATGCTGTGTTATGTAGTCAATGTTTCACCTGTGTAAGCCTCGGGTTAGTTATTACGCCTTTTAATTATACTTCACCTGGTAACTGACGTAACTAGTTTTTATACCACCACTATTTTTTGTTTTTGTTATAGTGATCTCAAAATTGAATTTCTGTGCAAAAATGGAGCTAAATCGTGAACATTTTCGTGTGTTTATTTTTTACAACTTAATTCGACCTATGGCGCTGAAGTACTATCAAGGACCAGTGTTTATCAATGGTTTACAGAATTCAATCATGCCCGCAGTTCGCGCAACATCTAATTCCGTGAAGGTCGGCCAAACTCCAAATCGGTTGCTGTTCCGAAAAACATTGTTGCTGTGCATGAACTGATCCTGTTTAGACATGTCGCAACCATATCATTGGTGGAATGTACGCAACCATTTGTTTGCCAGAAGTCTTCGGTGACATATCAGCACAAACGACAACACAAACTCTCACACATCGGCATAAACAACTGAATTTTTTTTAATAGAAATTTGCGCTTTGTCAATCTAAGTTGTTTTAGGTCGCATATTTACTTCTCACCATCGCAAAACTGATGAATGTTGACGTACAACAAGAGAAGTGTATATTCCAAAACCAATTTGGTTGAAATCGTAAGGGGATGGATGATACGTGGAAAATTTCGTTGAAGGAATAGATGCCCCACCATTACCACTGAGCACTGACCTATTCAGATATCTATATATAATATTTATAAAATTTTTAATTTCGTCCATTCTTTCGACTGTAATGACGGGTGTAACATAATATTCAGCTTTTGTAGATTTGATTATGTTTGTCTTTCTCTCTCATTTTATCGTCTATGGTGGTGTTCCAGCTGCCTTCGTTCATCGCACGCTTCATCCAGTTTCGACATTCTATTGGTCGCAGATCTTATTCGACGATATCGCGCCAGCGTAGTCTATAGGCCTTCCCCTGCGACGTACGCCGACTCTATGGCTATATAGTCACATCTTACAATCCAGCTCATTCTGGAAGCGTACTGTATGCAAAATGTTGTGATGCAATTCAAAACGTTTATAATGATCATGTGTCTTTAATGATGTACACCATAAACCAGTGGAATTTCTATTCGACATCACACTGAAAAAAATTTGGCCTAAATTTAATGTTTTTGTAATTAATATTAAGGAATTTATGACTTGATCTGGACCTTATGTATTTACAACCTTATTTTAATGAATGACGACATAATAAGAAGGTTAAAATCTTCATAATATTTCAAGGCAAATGCTACCTTATTTTAAGGAATCGAGATTCAATTATATGTTATAGGGCATTAGTTTAATGTTTTAAAATATAAGAATTAAGGAAAAAAACTTAAATTTTTGGTATATATTTTACTTTAAATTATAAAATAATTCATTAAATTTAGGAAAAAGTTTCCAATAATTAAGGATCTTTTCCTTGAATTTCATATCATTTTTCTTAAATTTTATGTCACAGATACCAACAATTTAGTACTTATTCCTTAAGTTCAGATGGAAATTTACTTAGAATCTAGACATGGCACATTAAATTAAGGTCATACAAATACTTGTTTCAAGGTTTCTTTCATAAGAAATACTGCTTTCAAATTTAAATAAAAATCGTTATATAATATTTTAATACCCAACATTACGAGTATATATTTATAATGAATATGCATATACATGTTATGTTAAAATTAAAATACATTTTCCTTATTTTAAAATAAACATGGTTTAAAACATTTTCTTAAATCTAAATATGTATATAATTAAGGAATCACTTTCTCATAATACTTAAAAAAAATAAAATTTATAATTTTATTTTTTTCTTTATTGACAAAACAAGTACACAATTCACTTAATAATAAGATTAAGACTAAAAAACTCAACTTTAAAGATAAGGTATTTATACCTCGTTGTCAACACGTGGTTCGTTGCGACGCGTGGTTCTCTTGTTTCACAAACTCTTGCATTTCTTGCTATGCTGATGACGCGTTTCTCGATGTTCTCATTATTTGTTGCGCGTGGGTTTTATCATATTACTTAATTGTGTTGGCTTTGCGTCTTTCGATGTTGTGTTATGCTTATGTGAATACATAACTATATAAAGATATTGGTTTTAAATGAGTTCTACCCAATTTCACATAACTATGATCGGATTCAAAACGTCCAACTATAAATGCCCTTAAATGCTGATCATATTTTTTGACAATTTTTGTTTGTGTGATGAAGTAAACTTCGTTGCTTTTAACTATGATGTCTATAATCTTCAGTAATTTATTTTCTTCTTTCTCATAAATATAGAAGTTAACTTTGTACAATGTGTCATGAAATGTTATTGAACTAACTAATTGAAAACAATTTGAAGATAAGTGAAGTTTTTCTGCAATAACACTAAAATACGGTTTATTGGCAAATAAAATATCATTTATTGATGATTAGAGGCTGATTAAATCCAAAAAATTTTAAAATTGTAAATGCAAAATTTCATCTCTCGGTGTTTCGATTCAAATCGCATACACCAATAATAGTTAGGAGGGCCAGAAATTAAGATAATTGTGGGATAATGTGTTAAAATGTGGTGTTTTGGTTTCAACTGATCGTCAAATACATTTAAATACATTTCGTTATGGAGAGCTTTTTTCTCCCTTAATAAATTTATTACCATCTTCAGTAAAGAAAAGAACTGTACAAATTTTAAAGTTTCACGAGCCGACATATGAAGTTTTTTATTTTTCAAGTGTTCGAGCTTTATCAATGGTATTCTATTTGTGCATTGTAATTCTCCATAATCAAAATATTGAATTCTATTGTTCAATTCGTTCAGAGAGAAATATCGCTTTTCGTTAATAAAATAACTAATGGCATTTGACAAACCATCGTTTGTCAGCTGAAAAAGCTGTAATTGATTGATTTCCTGCATGGCTTCCTAATGCATTTCCTGTCTCGAAGTCGTCGTAATACAAATTTAAAGGAATTACGTTTTTATCTTTGAAATTTTTAGTTTTTTTTTTCCAATTTGCGCCATCAAGTATACTAGCAATGTTCGAAAATGAAACATTATTTTTAAGCATCTTACAATGTTCTAAAGTTTTTTCTAGTACTCCAGGCAACTCAAAAAATTTTCGAATTAAGAAATGGATGGACATTAAAACTCCAAATGATGTTTTTTTTCTAGATGGGTGACCCCCTTTTTCAATACTTCAGTTACTTCCGAGTTAATAATAAATTTTTCGGCCGGTCTATATAAATCTAAACTTTTGAGTTGCTTTAACAATAAATGTTTGCTGTTAATTTCGCAAAAAGGTATTTGACAAATTTCGAATAAAAGTTCACATTTACTTTTCCTTTCATCAACAACACAAGGCAAAATTTGGCTTTTCAATTTATTGAGAATGTTAAGCATTATAATTTCGGATGTTTCTTTTACAATCATTTTTAATAGACTAGTCGTGATATTATTTACTCCATTCAATTTACAAACAAACTTTAATGCAATGTCGTATATCTCTCGTTTAAACTCTGAAATGGGTTTAGTCGGCATATTGAACTTTTCAGTTTTATTTTCAGTGACGTCGGCAACAATATTGATAGGAAAATTTTCTTGGTTTGTGCGATTTGTATTTGGCTGTAAGTGCCCCACCCCCAAGTGCAAGTGATCTTGCTTCTGTGCGAAATCAGATATGATAGAATCATCAAGTTTAAATTTTGTACAGGAAATATAGTGGCGTTTTAGTTTACCAGCATTGCAAAAGGTTGATAAGCATTTAGGACTTGGACATTTATAATTATCTGAGGAACTATTTTCAAATGAGAAATGTATGAATCAATTCCATCCAAGAAAAGCTACAAATTTGGCAATTAATATTTCAAAATATATTCTAATACAAAACTTAAGATTAATTAAAAGAAATAAAATTAACTTTAAAATATCAATCAAAACTAATTATCTAATTCTGCCGCATTCAAATCTGAAATTAATAATGCAACATCGACGTCGGTTTTATCACTTACTGTTGTAATATTAAAAAAATATTGCTGTATAAACAACCAAACCTTATAGCATTCGGTTGAATATTGTAAATTTAATGCGAAATGAATTTTAAATGCTACTGAAATGCATTCTACGAGATGTTTAAAACAATAATAAATTTGGTCGTAACAGACAGCAAATTTTTTTTTCTTCCGATTTCTCAGAAATTACAATGATTGGTTGCAGATTAAGTCCAAATTCATTATAAGTATCTCTTCTTTTTTTAATTTCTTCCTGTACGTTGGTTACATCATTGTTCAGTTCCAAAATTAAAAATTTTATGGAGTCCAGAATAGACACTTTCCAAACTTTCTTGTCCTTTCGAATGAGCCGCGCCAAAGGTTTCAGTAAGTAACTTAATAAGAAAAATGGAAAAGAATTCAATCAATATTTTAAAAGTATCAATTGGCAAAAAAAGAACATCTCTCAATATCGACGCAAATACTGATAAATTTTACGACATCATTTGTGCGGGTTTGAAAGAACTGTTCGGTTAATAAAAAGGCATTCAAACATAATCCATCTTGTATTGATGATCGCGTAGTAAATTTGAATTATTAATTTTAAAATTTTAAAATGCTTGACTTTTTGAAAAATGAAGAAATCAGCCCCCTAATGAATGAAGCTTTATGGAGAGGAGATCAATTCAGAATTCGATAATTGTTCTATTCGTAAATACATCAAAACTATAAATAAAAATACGTCAGTTTTTAATTTCGAATTAATATGTGATTGGTTGATTGAATCCTATAACCAGGTCTCAGGGTTGCTGGAAAGTGCATACTACTTGTGTATGAGATATACTGGCATTCCACTTTCACTTTACAATTAATTTCATGTTATTCCCATGCGGTCACTCAAATTCGTACTAACCCAAGCAACGGTTGCTTGGCGCTGATGGTCGTTGTAACTGACTGGATAGCTAGCCGGTGCTTCCGAATGTTTATGGGGATTTTAGTAGTTTTTATAATGCCGTTACGGATCAATTTGTGATATTATATTCGCGCCCCTACCGATTTTTTCGTTGAAGTGACCAACGATAATTTTTATATCATGGTGCGGCATCTTACTCATAATGTCTTCAGCTCAATAGAAAACCAATCTTTGACACGGATGTGAAGTTTTTAACAAAATGAAAAATTAACAAAAACTAAAATTTGTTAAATTAACAAAAATTAACAGTCGGTAAAAGCAATGTTAACAATGGAAACCTGACAACAGAAAAATGTCTTTTAATTAAAAACTATTATCCAAACTTAATTTTCATTGAAATACAAAAACTAAAATTACAATTTAAAAATATGTATTTACATAAGAAAGACAATATATTATTTAATATACATAATTAACTAATGTTAATAAATTGGGGTATCCACTACTAAATAATCAGTTACATATTATATGTACATTGCCACAGAACGGATATCAAATGATGGCATAGAGGTACTCTTTGAAATAAAATTGGTCTCATCAAAAAACTACGAGATTTTCCCATTTGTTCATGCGTTGGAAAATCGAATCGCATTGAATATTTTGGTGATTTTTGGGTTTCAGTGTATTAATTATTGGCCAGATCACAGAGATTCTACCGAGAAGTGACTAGTATCAAATGATGGCATAAGAGGTGCCCTTTGTTTCACAAGCTTTTCTCTCCTGTTTTGCCAAGTATAGCAAAAGTAGTACAAATTTTTGCGTGTGTTCCTAATATGCATTTCTTTGCAAAGTTTATCCATTTCTGGTGTCCTAAAACGCGAAAATTTGAAATTTTCGGGATTTCTGCTTACACTTTTTAGAGCACTACAAATGGTTTCAATTCTAATTGAACTCTTACGTTTTCTATGATTATATCTTTTTTTATTGATTTCCATTTTAAATATAATTTACAAAAAGTATACAACTTAATTTGTAATGTAATAATATTTAAAAGTTAACAATTCGTCTATTTATCAAAAAACGAACCGGACCGTTACGGTTTATTGGTTATTAATGTTATTAACTTAAAATGACAAACTATTCGAAAACAACACAAAAACAAAATATTTAAATTAAAAACGAAAGAATATCACCATACAAATTATAAATTACAACAATTAATGCACTTTAAAATATAAAAACACAACAAACGGCTACACAACAAACTGCTTGAATTCATTACACTAGTTTATCTGAAAATATTCTCCCTGCAATAAAACAGAAAACTAATATATAATACATTCGAAGACCTGATATATGTATTTTTCAATTTACTCAGTCAGATAAATAGTGTTTTAAATTACTAAATTCGAGTATATCTATTACTTTCAAAATTATTTTTTAACAAAAAAAAAAAGTATAAATGAAATGTTTAAACAATCTAATATATTAATAGGTTCAATGATTAGTCTGTATTTATGTTTGTAACAAAGAAATGGGGTTTTATTGAGAATTGGTCGAAGAATAGAAATCAATTGCGATGGAGCCTCATTTAAAAAAATCGTGTAAGAGGTTTTCTGCTGAGCCCAGGGTTTATATTTAATTTTTTTGTTCAGCTTAAACGATTTTAATGAAAATTGCTAAAAGGAGGTTTTCTAGAACCAGGAACCGATTACGATGGATCCTGATATCGGAAAAAACCGTGTAAGGGGTTTTCTGGTGAGCCCCGGGTTTATTTTTAATTTTTTTGTTCAGCTCAAACGATTTTAATGTAAAATACTGGAAGGAGGTTTTCGAATACCAGGAACCGATTGCGATGGATCCTGATATCGGAAAAAATCGTGTAAGGGGTTTTCTGCTGAGTCCCGGGTTTATTTTTATTTTTTTTCTCCGCTCTAACGATTTTAATGACAATTGCTAGAAGGAGATTTTCGAGTATCAGGAACCGATGGCAATGGATCCTGATTTCAGGAATAAAACGTGTAAGGGGTTTTCTGGTGAGCCCAGGGTTTATTTTTTTCTCTGTTCTAATGATTTTAATGAAAATTGCTAGAAGGAGGTTTTCTAGTGACAGGAACAGATTACGATGGATCCTGATATCGAAAAAAAAAATCGTGTAAGGGGTTTACTGGTGAGCCCCGGGTTTATTTTTAATTTTTTAGTTCAGCTCAAACGAATTTAATGACCATTGCTAGAAGGAGGTTTTCGAGTACCACGAACCGAAGGCGATGGATCCTGATTTCGGGGAAAAAAGAGTAAAATGATTTCTTTGGAAAATCTTGCAGTTTTTGGATAAGATCAGATTTATTTCAAAGAGCAATGCGATTCGATTTTCCAACGCATTAACAAATGGGAAAATCTTGTAACTTTTTGATGAGACCAATTTTATTTCAAAGTGCACCTCTTATGCCATTATTTGATACTAGTCACTTCTCGGTTGTATCTGTGATCTGGCCAATAATTAACACACTGAAACCCAAAAATCACCAAAATATTCATTGCGATTCGATTTTCCAACGCATGAACAAATGGGAAAATCTCGTAGTTTTTTGATGAGACCAATTTTATTTCAAAGAGCACCTCTATGCCATCATTTGATATCCGTTCTGTGGCAATGTACATATAATATGTAACTGATTATTTAGTAGTGGATACTCCAATTTATTAACATTATTTAATTATGTATATTAAATATATTGTCTTACTTATGTAAATATTTACATATTTTTAAATTGTAATTTTAGTTTTTGTATTTCAATGAAAATTAAGTTTTGATAATAGTTTTTAATTAAAAGACATTTTTCTGTTGTCTGGTTTCCATTGTTAACATTGCTTTTACCGACTGTTAATTTTTGTTAATTTAACAAATTTTAGTTTTTGTTAATTTTTCATTTTGTTAAAAACTTCACATCCGTTCTTTGACATCATCTGATTTGTCTTTGGTGGACGATAAGCATTGTGCGTAGTCTAAAATTCACGTCCATTCTGATCGCCGATGTAGTGAAGAATGTAACCATTGGTAAAATTATATGTCCCATTCTCAGACCATCTAAGCCGTTGTAGGGCGAGTACGTCCAATGTGTAAATTTGGAAATGATTCGAAAGGTTCGGAAGATCTCCAGAACTTAAAAGGCTGATTGATCGGAATGAAATTTCATACTTAAGCATTTTCCATAAATTTGGAGATCCTAGTAATGTTTGGTCGAATTCGGTCAACTAGCAGTGCTTGCATCCATAAGGGCTTTCTCATTTTTTGCACATATTTTGGAAAGTGCATCATTTAAGAGAAAACGACTAAAAGCTATCAGATTCTAATAATTTTGCAAGAATATTGGCCTAGATCAATTTTCCAAAATTTAAGTGGAAGATTGACATTTAATTGATTATTAAATTGTCATAAATGACTTTTCTGTTGACAGAACAGAAAAAAATTTGTTCCCGCCAACCAAATATCACAATGTCAAATAGAAAACTCAAAGGAAACTAGATTTGCTTGGTAAACTATTAGTGTCCGGAATATCCATTTTTGATGTATTCGGCGTTGGGAGCACACAAATGCCTCGGCATGAGAAAAAATATCTCATTCCAAAACTACGTTAAAACCGAGTTGCAAACCATGGTTAGGGGTGACAAATTACAACGAAACCATGGTTAGCTCGAAACCATAGTTATGAAACCAGTAATGTGTCTATCGCATAACTATTCGTTTCGAGATACTGACTTGAAAAATTTTGAGATTCGATTTTTTGGCTATTATTTATTTATTTTATTTTGACTATAGTATGTGGCTTCGTTTGCCAAATTGGCTTTATCGTCGCTGGATGCTAGTTGTATTATTTTAAAATTTGGTTGTGGTATGCAAGGTCTTATTGAGATATATATTTGAACATTGATTTTAAATGTTTAGCTTTGGTATCGGATATCTGCCGATCACTACAAATAATATTGCAAGGTTGATCCCAAACTAGAGTTCGATTTAGTGGATTTGGTTTTTCCGGGATTTTTTTGATTAAATGTCTCAAATTAGCCTCAATATACCTTTCAGTGTCGTAACAGAGGTGAAATTGGATCGTTGGTATAATTTGGGTAAATTTTAACATACTTACGGATGCAAAAGGTATCACTTTCAAATACAGCAGTTTAGAACAAGATTCTAAATCCTTAAAGTCTCCAGATTGCGTTTGAATGATTGTATAATGACGACGGCGATTAATATTTTTTAGAAGTTGTAATACTCCAATGGGCGAAAAAAATTAATTTATGGACATCACTTATTCTATTTCGCTATGGGCTGATCCACTACCTGTATCGCTGAATGGTTTGATAATGAATAACGCATTTCAATGGACTCAAGATTCGGGTGTTGAGCTATAAAGTATTTAATGGACTACGCCAGAAATGAAGTTTTGTTTTGCGGAACGCATGAATTACTCCAAGTGGTTATTCTTGTAAAATCGTTATTTTCAAAATAATATTCTTTCCAATATTTTGATGAAAGCTGAGGCAATATTCGCGTTACCTGATCGACCACCGCGATTTTTAAACTGTTGTTGAAAGATGCGCGCGCCTTCGGATTATACATATTTAATTTAGAGTGATCAACAATTTCTCCAATTTCAGATTTAGGACAAGTGATGACATTTTCCAAATCGAAACATATGATTGGTATATCACTTATTTATCCAGGTCCTTTTGCGTACTCATTGCGTTTTTAATTTATTGTGCTCGATGTATCGTTCTTCGATTAATTGGTCCTTATTTATTGTATGTATTTCGCATACTCCGCATCGATCTCATTTTGGCTTGTGAAAGTCAATGTAGAATTGGGTATTGAACAAGTGGCGATAGTAGCTCTCCTTTACTGTAGGGGTATTATTTTCGACACATCTGATACCTTTTTAGTGGTTGTTTTGAATCGTAAGCTGTTTGGCACGATTCAGGTTACCTCGTTTTTTCTGTTGTGTACAGTGTACACATTCTTTTGTGAAATTGCTAATGTCGAGAGATAAAACCTTTTGCAAACCGTAAAGACGTAGCGAAAAGTAAACGCACGTCTGGATTGTGTACAGCTTGTCGTAGTCTGATTTTTTAAACTCTTTTCAGTCGTTGAGGCAATAAAATGGTATTTACCTGACTGCCTTGCACATTTATATCGGCAGTTTGAAAAACAGTTTACTTAACAAACTCTTCTCAGCCTTGGAAATTTTCGTTTCCTATCGTTCACAACCGTAAGGGGGCCTCATTTGTTACAATCTTTATCGGTTTTAACTATAAATTAGTAGTCAATCAAATTTGGAATTAAACTTCACACTTAAATTTGATAGAAAGTTGTGTACTGAAAGTGGCTGCTCCCATGTCAGCTTTTACAATTCTGGCAATGATGTCGAAAATTTTAGCATTTATAAAAAAAATTTAAAATATTCAAATAAAAATACACAGTACACTCATGCAGTTAAAAAATCGAGTGTTGGCCATAACATATTCACCCCTGCAGTAAACACACACGTATTGCTCTTACAATTTTCACGGAATCACGTTTTATCGAAATTTATCGTAGTCGCCAAAGCACAGTAGCACCAAGCAGAAATCTTCACTTAAGAAATTTTACTATTTTTTCAGCCGAAAGTGTTCGATCAAAGTAAATATTCCAGCCTAAACATTTACACTTCACCGATGTTGATTATAACACCTCCACTAGTAACCAATACTTTCGGTTGTTTTTCTAGTAGCCTAGGTCATACTAAGACTCTATGGAAAATTTGGGGAAAATTCATGGATTAAAATTTTCACTAGAATTTCTTGATTTTCTGCGGCCATATAAGTGATTTTCGGTTTTGAAAAATAGCTCAAAAACTTCCACTAGTAACCAATACTTTCGGTTGTTTTTCTAGTAGCCTAGGTCATATTGAGACTCTATAGACAATTTAGGGAAAATTCATGAACCAGAATTTTCACTAGAATTTCTTGATTTTCTGCGGCCATATAAGTGATTTTCAGTTTTGACCAATCTCTAAAAAACTTCCACTAGTAATCAATACTTTCGGTTGTTTTTCTAGTAGCCTAGGTCATACTGAGACTCTATGGACAATTTGGGGAAAATTCATGGACTAGAATTTTCACTAGAATTTTTTGATTTTCTGCGGCCATATAAGTGATTTTCGGTTTTGACAAATATATCAAAAACTTCCACTAGTAACCAATACTTTCGGTTGTTTTCTAGTAGCCTAGGTCATACTGAGACTCTATGGACAATTTGGGGAAAATTCATGGACTAGAATTTTCACAAGAATATTTTGATTTTCTGCGGCCATATAAGTGATTTTCGGTTTTGACAAATATCTCAAAAACTTCCACTAGTAACCAATACTTTCGGTTGTTTTTCTAGTAGCCTAGGTCATACTGAGACTCTATAGAAAATTTGGGGAAAATTCATGGATTAGAATTTTCACTAGAACTTCTTGATTTTCTGCGGCCATATAAGTGATTTTCGGTTTTGAAAAATATTTCAAAAACTTCCACTAGTAACCAATACTTTCGGTTATTTTTCTAGTAGCCTAGGTCATACTGAGACTCTATGGACAATTTAGGGAAAATTCATGAACCAGAATTTTCACTAGAATTTCTTGATTTTCTGCGGCCATATAAGTGATTTTCAGTTTTGACCAATATCTCAAAAACTTCCACTAGTAACCAATACTTTCGGTTGTTTTTCTAATAGCTTAGGTCATATTGAGACTATATGGAAAATTTGGGGAAAATTCATGGACCAGAATTTTCACTAGAATTTCTTGATTTTCTGCGGCCATATAAGTGATTTTCGGTTTTGACAAATATCTCAAAAACTTCTACTAGTAAATAATACTTTCGGTTGTTTTTCTAATAGCCTAGGTCATACTGAGACTCTATGGAAAATTAAGGGAAAATTCATGGACCAGAATTTTCACTAGAATTTTTCGATTTTCTGCGGCCATATAAGTGATTTTCAGTTTTGACCAATATCTCAAAAACTTCCACTAGTAACTAATACTTTCGGTTATTTTTCTAGTAGCCTAGGTCATACTGAGACTCTATGGAAAATTTGGGGAAAATTCATGTACCAGAATTTTCACTAGAATTTCTTGATTTTCTGCGGCCAAATAAGTGATTTTCATTTTTCGACAAATATCTCAAAAACTTCCACTAGTAACCAATACTTTCGGTTGTTTTTCTAGTAGCCTAGGTCATACTGAGACTCTATGGAAAATTTGGGGAAAATTCATGCACTAGAATTTTCACTAGAATTTATTGTATTTATGCGGCAATATAAGTGATTTTCAGTTTTTCAGTTTCAGTATGACCTAAGCTACTAGAAAAACAACCGAAGGTATTGTTTACTAGTGGAAATTTTTGAGATATTGGTCAAAAACTGAAAATCACGAAAATTCTGGTCCATGAATTTTCCCCAAATTCTCCATAGAGTCTCAGTATGACTTAGGCCTTAGAAAAACAATCGAAAATATTAGTTACTAGTGGAAGAAATGGCGGATAGACGGATTATTGTTAAATTTCAAGATTTCATATACCGAGTTCCTTTACATCGGAGATCAATCAATTTGCCCTTTTAAGAATCACTTTTAATATTTTATTCCACTGAGATATTTTATTTAGTGAAAAAAGTGGTCAATAATGAATGAAAAATTTCCGCTGGTAATTACATAACAGCTTAATTGCTTTTAGATGCAATTTCGTGCAAACGCGGTCGTCTACCTTCCTCCAGCTATTTCCTTACTAACCCAATTGACTCATCAGCGCCCTGATCATCTTGTTAATGTTGTTAATCCCACAAATAATTTCGTTATTTGGTTTAAAGTTATTTAATCATGAATATTAAAGTCCGAAGAAACTGTAAAGTTAAGAATAAATTTATTAATTTAACACAATTTTCCTTAAGTTGCAAGAAGGCACGAAACAATCAGTTTTAGTAGCTTGTCAGCGGTGTCATTCTCAAATTTTAAATAAAAAACCAAATTTTAATAATTTTTTAAATTTTTATTTAATATTATTAAATAATAATTCATAATAATAATAAATTTATAATTTGTTTTACAATTATTATTTTATAATATTGTTTGAAATAAGTTTTTATTTGTTTGTTCTCTGCGCGTCATCTATTTATGTAAATGTATGCATTTATTATACAATATTTATATAAAGTTTTTTTTTTATTAAATAAATTAAATTTATTTTTTTACATTATATTTTGTGTTTTACCCATATTCCTCGAACATTTTTATTTTGTTTTATTTGGTTTGGCAAATTATTTGCAATTGTTTGATTTATTATTTTATTTATTTCATCTGCGATTTGGTTTATAGTATTTTTATTATATATGTATGTATTTTTAGTACTAATTAATTTATGGCTTTAAACAAAAACCTAAACGAACAAAAATGCTTAACAATATTATTTTATATATTTTAATAAATTGATAATATAATAATAAAATAATGAGAACAAAATAGGCAAAAAATTTATTTTTATTTGTTTAATTTAATAAATACAAATTTTTTAAATCGATTTTTGCATTTTTATTATATTTTTAAATAAATTAAATGGTACATAATTTAATTAGGGGTGTTTTTATTTATAATTAATATTTATTTGTTTTTTTTTTGGATTTTATTTTTATTTTAAATAATTATTATTTATATTTTTTGTTTTCTTTTATTTTTTTTATACAAATGTAATAATCACAATCTTAGCTGAGCTGTTTTCGTTAGTTTATTATTTATTTAAATATTTTTTTTTTGTGTAATTGTTTTAATATTATTTATTATTATTATTTTTGTGTTTTTTAATTATTTAAATTATACAAATTTTTAAAGTGTGTTTTATTTTACATTCCTAATTTAGTATTTAATTGTTTTATTTATTTTTTCATAATTATTTATTTATCGTTAATTAAATTGGAATAAAATAATTCGAAAAGAAATTTGTGTTGGTTTATGCCAAAATGGTATTTTAAATTGATGGTTAATAGAAATCTTAATGTGCAGAGTTGGTTGGGAAGGTTAATAAAATATAAATTAAGAGCGAAATACTTAATTTGATTTAGAAGCAGTTGACAGTGTTTTCCTCTCAGGTTCTGTACTTCCTAAACATTTGAAATCTGTTTTAACTCCAATTTGCATTCGGCTGCTGTACATACGGAAATATAAGGACGTTTCGTAATATCTTTATAAATAAATTATTTGCAAACGTACATACGAAGGAAAACCAATTATCACATTATCACTCATGAAGGAAAATTAGTAAACAGAGGATAAACGGCCACATTCTTCCTCCATTGATACAGCTCAATTAAAAGCATTGCTGAACGAGATAATATCACAGACGTCAAGACTAAAAATTTGCCTACCAGTTCATCTAAACTGAAGAATTTTTTTGCCAGGTTCCCCAAATCAAATTTATTAGATTTCTCCAAAACCAGTTCTGCTCGAACGGTATTGACAATTTTGAAGCCAGTGCTGCCCGAACATTACCAGAGATTGTTAAAAAGAAATCCCAGCACGAACTCGTATGACCTTCTGAAACAGGCATTAATAACTATGAATAGAATGGGGGACTCATCGACTGCTAGGATACGCAAAGTTTTAGGTGAAATTAACCTCGGCGAAAGGAAGCCTTCTCAGCCCCTGCGTGAAATGCATGCTACCGCCGCAAATGTTTTTTCCAACGCGAGTGAAGTTTTTACTAAATCTTACTAAATGTCACAGGCTATTCAATTGCATATATTTAGGGGTCAATATTTTAATAATTTTAAAATATAAATATAATTTATTTTATTTTGAAAATATGATTTTAAGATTTAATAAACAAACATTTAATTATTCTAAAAACGTTAGTTATTAATAAAAAATTATGTATTTTTCTTTAATAAGAAATCATAATTAATTGACCTTAATTTATTTATACTATAAACAAACCTGGTTGTGTTAAAACACAAAATTACGCAAAATTACCATCGGCCACACAATATTATAACGTAAGCTAATTAGAAGTACTGTAACTGTAAAAAAATTCAAGACAATCCCTTGGGGATTACTACCCCTACGCCCTACATAACTGAAAATGGCGATTATTCATTTATTAAGTTTCATTATCGATACATTGAAGAATACTAAAGGCAGTTCCGCCCAATTATTATTGGTCTCATGCAATTTTTACGTTAGCTAGTTAGAAATACTGTAACTGTAAAAAATTTCAAGACAATCCCTTGGGGATTACTACCCCTACGCCCTACATAACTGAAAATGGCGATTATTCATTTATTAAGTTTCATTATCGATACATTGAAGAATACTAAAGGCAGTTCCGCCCAATTATTATTGGTCTCATGCAATTTTTACGTTAGCTAGTTAGAAATACTGTAACTGTAAAAAATTTCAAGACAATCCCTTGGGGATTACTACCCCTACGCCCTACATAACTGAAAATGGCGATTATTCATTTATTAAGTTTCATTATCGATACAATGAAGAATACTAAAGGCAGTTCCGCCCAATTACCATTGGTCTCATGCTATTTTTACGTTAGCTTGTTAGAAATACTGTAACTGTAAAAAATTTCAAGACAATCCCTTGGGGATTACTACCCCTACGCCCTACATAACTGAAAATGGCGATTATTCATTTATTAAGTTTCATTATCGATACAATGAAGAATACTAAAGGCAGTTCCGCCCAATTATTATTGGTCTCATGCAATTTTTACGTTAGCTAGTTAGAAATACTGTAACTGTAAAAAATTTCAAGACAATCCCTTGGGGATTACTACCCCTACGCCCTACATAACTGAAAATGGCGATTATTCATTTATTAAGTTTCATTATCGATACAATGAAGAATATTAAAGGCAGTTCCGCCCAATTATTATTGGTCTCATGCAATTTTTACGTTAGCTAGTTAGTAATACTGTAACTGTAAAAAAATTCAAGACAATCCCTTGGGGATTACTACCCCTACGCCCTACATAACTGAAAATGGCGATTATTCATTTATTAAGTTTCATTATCGATACATTGAAGAATACTAAAGGCAGTTCCGCCCAATTATTATTGGTCTCATGCAATTTTTACGTTAGCTAGTTAGAAATACTGTAACTGTAAAAAATTTCAAGACAATCCCTTGGGGTTTACTACTCCTACAGCCGAAATAACTGAAAATAGGGAATTGCTATGAAATTTTATCGTCAGTACAATATGACGAATACTAAAGATAGTTCCGCAAAATTACCATCGGTCTCATACTATTTTTATGTTAGCTTATTAGTATAGCTGTACATGTAAAAAAAATTAGGACAATCCCTTGGGGTTTACTACCCCTACGGCCGAAATAACTGAAAATAGGGAATTGCTATGAAATGTTATCGTCAGTACAATATGACGAATACTAAAGATAGTTCCGCAAAATTACCATCGGTCTCATACTATTTTTATGTTAGCTTATTAGTATAGCTGTACATGTAAAAAAAATTAGGACAATCCCTTGGGGTTTACTACCCTTATGGCCGAAATAACTGAAAATAGGGAATTGCTATGAAATGTTATCGTCAGTACAATATGACGAATACTAAAGATAGTTCCGCAAAATTACCATCGGTCTCATACTATTTTTATGTTAGCTTATTAGTATAGCTGTACATGTAAAAAAAATTAGGACAATCCCTTGGGGATTACTACCCCTACGCCCTACATAACTGAAAATGGCGATTATTCATTTATTAAGTTTCATTATCGATACATTGAAGAATACTAAAGGCAGTTCCGCCCAATTATTATTGGTCTCATGCTATTTTTACGTTAGCTAGTTAGAAATACTGTAACTGTAAAAAATTTCAAGACAATCCCTTGGGGTTTACTACTCCTACAGCCGAAATAACTGAAAATAGGGAATTGCTATGAAATTTTATCGTCAGTACAATATGACGAATACTAAAGATAGTTCCGCAAAATTACCATCGGTCTCATACTATTTTTATGTTAGCTTATTAGTATAGCTGTACATGTAAAAAAAATTAGGACAATCCCTTGGGGATTACTACCCCTACGCCCTACATAACTGAAAATGGCGATTATTCATTTATTAAGTTTCATTATCGATACATTGAAGAATACTAAAGGCAGTTCCGCCCAATTATTATTGGTCTCATGCTATTTTTACGTTAGCTAGTTAGAAATACTGTAACTGTAAAAAATTTCAAGACAATCCCTTGGGGTTTACTACTCCTACAGCCGAAATAACTGAAAATAGGGAATTGCTATGAAATGTTATCGTCAGTACAATATGACGAATACTAAAGATAGTTCCGCAAAATTACCATCGGTCTCATACTATTTTTATGTTAGCTTATTAGTATAGCTGTACATGTAAAAAAAATTAGGACAATCCCTTGGGGTTTACTACCCCTACGGCCGAAATAACTGAAAATAGGGAATTGCTATGAAATGTTATCGTCAGTACAATATGACGAATACTAAAGATAGTGCCGCAAAATTACCATCGGTCTCATACTATTTTTATGTTAGCTTATTAGTATAGCTGTACATGTAAACAAAATTAGGACAATCCCTTGGGGTTTACTACCCCTACGCCCTACATAACTGAAAATGGCGATTATTCATTTATTAAGTTTCATTATCGATACATTGAAGAATACTAAAGGCAGTTCCGCCCAATTATTATTGGTCTCATGCTATTTTTACGTTAGCTAGTTAGAAATACTGTAACTGTAAAAAATTTCAAGACAATCCCTTGGGGATTACTACCCCTACGCCCTACATAACTGAAAATGGCGATTATTCATTTATTAAGTTTCATTATCGATACATTGAAGAATACTAAAGGCAGTTCCGCCCAATTATTATTGGTCTCATGCAATTTTTACGTTAGCTAGTTAGAAATACTGTAACTGTAAAAAATTTCAAGACAATCCCTTGGGGATTACTACCCCTACGCCCTACATAACTGAAAATGGCGATTATTCATTTATTAAGTTTCATTATCGATACAATGAAGAATACTAAAGGCAGTTCCGCCCAATTACCATTGGTCTCATGCTATTTTTACGTTAGCTAGTTAGAAATACTGTAACTGTAAAAAATTTCAAGACAATCCCTTGGGGATTACTACCCCTACGCCCTACATAACTGAAAATGGCGATTATTCATTTATTAAGTTTCATTATCGATACAATGAAGAATACTAAAGGCAGTTCCGCCCAATTATTATTGGTCTCATGCAATTTTTACGTTAGCTAGTTAGAAATACTGTAACTGTAAAAAATTTCAAGACAATCCCTTGGGGATTACTACCCCTACGCCCTACATAACTGAAAATGGCGATTATTCATTTATTAAGTTTCATTATCGATACAATGAAGAATATTAAAGGCAGTTCCGCCCAATTATTATTGGTCTCATGCAATTTTTACGTTAGCTAGTTAGTAATACTGTAACTGTAAAAAAATTCAAGACAATCCCTTGGGGATTACTACCCCTACGCCCTACATAACTGAAAATGGCGATTATTCATTTATTAAGTTTCATTATCGATACATTGAAGAATACTAAAGGCAGTTCCGCCCAATTATTATTGGTCTCATGCAATTTTTACGTTAGCTAGTTAGAAATACTGTAACTGTAAAAAATTTCAAGACAATCCCTTGGGGTTTACTACTCCTACAGCCGAAATAACTGAAAATAGGGAATTGCTATGAAATTTTATCGTCAGTACAATATGACGAATACTAAAGATAGTTCCGCAAAATTACCATCGGTCTCATACTATTTTTATGTTAGCTTATTAGTATAGCTGTACATGTAAAAAAAATTAGGACAATCCCTTGGGGTTTACTACCCCTACGGCCGAAATAACTGAAAATAGGGAATTGCTATGAAATGTTATCGTCAGTACAATATGACGAATACTAAAGATAGTTCCGCAAAATTACCATCGGTCTCATACTATTTTTATGTTAGCTTATTAGTATAGCTGTACATGTAAAAAAAATTAGGACAATCCCTTGGGGTTTACTACCCTTATGGCCGAAATAACTGAAAATAGGGAATTGCTATGAAATGTTATCGTCAGTACAATATGACGAATACTAAAGATAGTTCCGCAAAATTACCATCGGTCTCATACTATTTTTATGTTAGCTTATTAGTATAGCTGTACATGTAAAAAAAATTAGGACAATCCCTTGGGGATTACTACCCCTACGCCCTACATAACTGAAAATGGCGATTATTCATTTATTAAGTTTCATTATCGATACATTGAAGAATACTAAAGGCAGTTCCGCCCAATTATTATTGGTCTCATGCTATTTTTACGTTAGCTAGTTAGAAATACTGTAACTGTAAAAAATTTCAAGACAATCCCTTGGGGTTTACTACTCCTACAGCCGAAATAACTGAAAATAGGGAATTGCTATGAAATTTTATCGTCAGTACAATATGACGAATACTAAAGATAGTTCCGCAAAATTACCATCGGTCTCATACTATTTTTATGTTAGCTTATTAGTATAGCTGTACATGTAAAAAAAATTAGGACAATCCCTTGGGGATTACTACCCCTACGCCCTACATAACTGAAAATGGCGATTATTCATTTATTAAGTTTCATTATCGATACATTGAAGAATACTAAAGGCAGTTCCGCCCAATTATTATTGGTCTCATGCTATTTTTACGTTAGCTAGTTAGAAATACTGTAACTGTAAAAAATTTCAAGACAATCCCTTGGGGTTTACTACTCCTACAGCCGAAATAACTGAAAATAGGGAATTGCTATGAAATGTTATCGTCAGTACAATATGACGAATACTAAAGATAGTTCCGCAAAATTACCATCGGTCTCATACTATTTTTATGTTAGCTTATTAGTATAGCTGTACATGTAAAAAAAATTAGGACAATCCCTTGGGGTTTACTACCCCTACGGCCGAAATAACTGAAAATAGGGAATTGCTATGAAATGTTATCGTCAGTACAATATGACGAATACTAAAGATAGTGCCGCAAAATTACCATCGGTCTCATACTATTTTTATGTTAGCTTATTAGTATAGCTGTACATGTAAACAAAATTAGGACAATCCCTTGGGGTTTACTACCCCTACGCCCTACATAACTGAAAATGGCGATTATTCATTTATTAAGTTTCATTATCGATACATTGAAGAATACTAAAGGCAGTTCCGCCCAATTATTATTGGTCTCATGCTATTTTTACGTTAGCTAGTTAGAAATACTGTAACTGTAAAAAATTTCAAGACAATCCCTTGGGGTTTACTACTCCTACAGCCGAAATAACTGAAAATAGGGAATTGCTATGAAATTTTATCGTCAGTACAATATGACGAATACTAAAGATAGTTCCGCAAAATTACCATCGGTCTCATACTATTTTTATGTTAGCTTATTAGTATAGCTGTACATGTAAAAAAAATTAGGACAATCCCTTGGGGATTACTACCCCTACGCCCTACATAACTGAAAATGGCGATTATTCATTTATTAAGTTTCATTATCGATACATTGAAGAATACTAAAGGCAGTTCCGCCCAATTATTATTGGTCTCATGCTATTTTTACGTTAGCTAGTTAGAAATACTGTAACTGTAAAAAATTTCAAGACAATCCCTTGGGGTTTACTACTCCTACAGCCGAAATAACTGAAAATAGGGAATTGCTATGAAATGTTATCGTCAGTACAATATGACGAATACTAAAGATAGTTCCGCAAAATTACCATCGGTCTCATACTATTTTTATGTTAGCTTATTAGTATAGCTGTACATGTAAAAAAAATTAGGACAATCCCTTGGGGATTACTACCCCTACGCCCTACATAACTGAAAATGGCGATTATTCATTTATTAAGTTTCATTATCGATACATTGAAGAATACTAAAGGCAGTTCCGCCCAATTATTATTGGTCTCATGCTATTTTTACGTTAGCTAGTTAGAAATACTGTAACTGTAAAAAATTTCAAGACAATCCCTTGGGGTTTACTACTCCTACAGCCGAAATAACTGAAAATAGGGAATTGCTATGAAATTTTATCGTCAGTACAATATGACGAATACTAAAGATAGTTCCGCAAAATTACCATCGGTCTCATACTATTTTTATGTTAGCTTATTAGTATAGCTGTACATGTAAAAAAAATTAGGACAATCCCTTGGGGATTACTACCCCTACGCCCTACATAACTGAAAATGGCGATTATTCATTTATTAAGTTTCATTATCGATACATTGAAGAATACTAAAGGCAGTTCCGCCCAATTATTATTGGTCTCATGCTATTTTTACGTTAGCTAGTTAGAAATACTGTAACTGTAAAAAATTTCAAGACAATCCCTTGGGGATTACTACCCCTATCAAATGCTGAAGAAAGATGGGGAAGAAGTATTCCCCGAAATAAATCTAAATATTCGGGAAGAAAATCTCTAAAGAAAATTATTACGCGTAGAAAATTGGAATTGTTCGATTTAAACGCGATGCAATATTTTAATACAATTACCGAAATGAACGATTGTTTCGAAATTTTGAAGTTTAAATTTTATGAATATAGAGAGGTTACTCTAACCAATTTATGTTTTTGTTCATTGAACAGCAAAAATTATTTAACAGCTAACGCATTATACATATGTTGTAATGCTCTTTTAATCGGGACCAACGATGTATTTTTAGACATGTATATTTCGCAAAAAATATTTGCTGAAAATGAAACTTTCCATCTTACTGGCGATTTGGTGGTAAATATATGTAAATATAAAGAAAAAATTTATATTCCTTATTTGATGAATGGTAACCATTGGGTTGTAGTAATACTTGATACTACTAACAAGTCAGTCAGTACGTATGATCCACTTAATTCTGGTGTCACAATCCAAAAGTTATGTAAACAAGCGGCACATTTTTATAATCAACTTCAAAAAGTTTGGGGGGAAGAAACATCCACATTTCAGAGCCGCGCAAACTATATGTTGCCTTTGCAACGAGATAGTTTTAATTGTGGAACTTTGATTTGCTACGCCGTTGATTTTTTATCGAATAGAAATAGTATAGTAGAAATTGACTCAAAACAAATGATCGAGTATAAAAAGGCAATGGCCGATTATCGCATTTCTTTAAAAACCCTGCTACTGGAAAGATCCGAACGCGAGCCTTTAAATTGTCTTATTTGTTTTACAAAAGTTGACACCATAAAGAACACAACGCCTGCAAAATTTGTAAACGGCTTACGCACATTACGTGTTCAAAGATAAGGGTAGACGTTATACAAAATAATTTTTGTAAATATTGTGAACTATTGGGAAAGGCTAAATAATTGTGGACTTTGAATTTAAAAAAAAATAAAAAAAACAAAAAAAAAATATAAAAAATAATTAAAAAACAAAAAAAAAATTAAAAAAACAAAAAGAACAAAAAAAAAATGAAGACATGAAATAGTTAAATAACATCCTGGCATGAAATCTGGAGATATCAGACTAATTTTGCTCATCGTATAACAACCCTTTTTCAGCTGTTAATTTAGATTATTATAATTCGCTCAAGTTCATGTTTTATTATATTTTATAGTACAGTAAATTCCATAGCCATATATTCAAACATTTTTTGATCACTCATACACAGTTAATTCCCTAATATCTCAGTTCTCAGAACACCAAACATAAAATAAAAAATGAATTAAAAAATGCTGGGGTGTATAAAATGGGGGGCAAAGTCCTAGATTCATACCTCCTCGCGGTGCCCCCTGGATAACACAAAATGAATCAGGCCAAGTGGTTGTGGCGGTGCGGAGGAAATTCTGGAAATAGTTAAGGATCATCAAAGATTGAGTAATTGCCACTGCAAAACCAATACCAGGCTAGAGATGGATAATATAAGTGTCTACCTTGTACCAATCGGCTCATTATATACGAAGTTTAGGTCTAAGTATCTGGAGCTAACATAAAAATAGTATGAGACCGATGGTAATTTTGCGGAACTATCTTTAGTATTCGTCATATTGTACTGACGATAACATTTCATAGCAATTCCCTATTTTCAGTTATTTCGGCCGTAGGGGTAGTAAACGCCAAGGGATTGTCCTAATTTTTTTTACATGTACAGCTATACTAATAAGCTAACATAAAAATAGTATGAGACCGATGGTAATTTTGCGGAACTATCTTTAGTATTCGTCATATTGTACTGACGATAAAATTTCATAGCAATTCCCTATTTTCAGTTATTTCGGCTGTAGGAGTAGTAAACCCCAAGGGACTGTCTTGAAATTTTTTACAGTTACAGTATTTCTAACTAGCTAACGTAAAAATTGCATGAGACCAATAATAATTAGGCGGAACTGCCTTTAGTATTCTTCAATGTATCGATAATGAAACTTAATAAATGAATAATCGCCATTTTCAGTTATGTAGGGCGTAGGGGTAGTAATCCCCAAGGGATTGTCTTGAAATTTTTTACAGTTACAGTATTTCTAACTAGCTAACGTAAAAATTGCATGAGACCAATAATAATTGGGCGGAACTGCCTTTAGTATTCTTCAATGTATCGATAATGAAACTTAATAAATGAATAATCGCCATTTTCAGTTATGTAGGGCGTAGGGGTAGTAATCCCCAAGGGATTGTCTTGAATTTTTTTACAGTTACAGTATTTCTAACTAGCTAACGTAAAAATTGCATGAGACCAATGGTAATTGGGCGGAACTGCCTTTAGTATTCTTCATTGTATCGATAATGAAACTTAATAAATGAATAATCGCCATTTTCAGTTATGTAGGGCGTAGGGGTAGTAATCCCCAAGGTATTGTCCTAATTTTTTTTACATGTACAGCTATACTAATAAGCTAACATAAAAATAGTATGAGACCAATGGTAATTGGGCGGAACTGCCTTTAGTATTCTTCATTGTATCGACAATAAAACTTAATAAATGAATAATCGCCATTTTCAGTTATTTAGGGCGTAGGGGTAGTAATCCGTAAGGGATTGTCTTGAAATTTTTTACAGTTCCAGTATTTCTAACTAGCTAACGTGCAAATAGCGTGAGATCAATGGTAATTGGGCGGAACTGCCTTTAGTATTCTTCATTGTATCGACAGTGAAACTTAATAAATGAATAATACCCATTTTCAGTTATTTAGAGCGTAGGGGTAGTAAACCTCAAGGGATTGTCTTAAAATATTTTACAGTTACGACAGTATTACTAATTAGCTTTTATAAAGATACTGTGAGGCTGATTGTAATTTTGCCGAATTGTCTGTTCTTTTAACAAAACTATGGTTGTAAATATAAATTAAGGTCAAATATTTCTTAATTTTAAACTTAAATTCTTTATTTTGATTAATTAAATTCTTTGTATTAATTAAATATTTATTAAATAAATGTGTACATCATGTTTACAAATTAAATTAAAATATATTTTATATTTTAAAAGAAATAATATATTTACCCCCGAATATATGCAAATGAATAGCATCTGACATTTAGTAAGATTTAGTAAAAACTTCACTCGCGTATATAGGACAATGAAGTTTTTACTAAAATAAAACTAAATGATTTTAGTAAAATTTAGTATAAACTTCAATACCATTTTTTCCACGATTGCCTGGTGTAAGAATATTCAAAAAAGAACAGAGTCAGCAAACATCCTGTATCTAAATTGAATTTCGTGAGATTGGAGAACTGCAATTTGAATTTACAGGCCCAGATCAACGAATTGAGCCTACACTCCCTATTTAGATAACGCTCGAATTCGAAGGCATCGTATCCGTTTAAATGGTATTTCTTGGTATCGTTATCGTTTTGATGAAAAAGCACTGAAATGCATCCCCCGCATGTAAATGATAATTTGAGCTACGAGTTATGACAAATAAACCAAATGTCGAATAATGGTTTTTGATGAATCGTCATGTAATAAGCCACTTTAAGATACAAGCGCAGAAATTTCCAATCTCCCAACGTCACCTAAAGACAAATCGCGCGAAAAATGAGATTTCTCGATATATGAGGCAAATGCGACAAGAGTGCACCAATTGACTTCCTCAACATTTATGGTCTAATAATGGATATTAAACTGGTAGACCCCTTACGTAGATTTTTCCTAAACTTTCCCAAATCAAGCATTCCTTTTTAAATGCTATGGAAAATCGTGGTCTCGCAATCTCTGCTAAAACGAGACGCCTTTCTCCGGAAAAATTAGCGTTGCTAAAAGAGAGTTTGAATTTATGCGAGCGCTAGGCATCTGTGGACCCTCCGATATTGCCGGATGTTGGGCAAATCCTCTTCATCATCTACTAAAACGAAGCACTGAGATGTTGCGGTGACTGCCGCAGCTTGATAAATAATCATCGGTGGAAAATCTCAATTGGAGGGACGATATTCTGAAAACGGTGATTACAACACTTTTCAGACTCTTTGAGTTCACGAGGATGACGTTTGAAAAGCGAAACGTAGTCCAATGGTTCCAATGATTTATGCACTTCATGCTGTACTCAGTTGGTATTTGTATGTACCGACAATATTCTTATTGCTTCTTAGCACTTACGAGTTAAATCTGAATGATTGAAAGTCGCAAGACTCGTGATCAAAGTTGATAAGGGTAAAATAATTTTGCCTCATTTGCTAAGGGTAAAATAATCTTTTTAGGGCATACGATGAATGCGCAGGGTATTAGGACGATGGCTGAAATAGTTGCAGCACCATTTTTAAATGATTACCTCAAAGGTGCCAAAAAAATTACATGCACATTATAAATTAGAGGAATTTCGTGTCAGTGTCTCATTTAATCATAGAACAGTACACGCTTCAACAACGTCTAAAAATTATCCAAATTTGTACTAAAAGTTTGCGTTCGGTTAGCACATCTTTACGTGCACTCAACAAACAAAATCATTTTAAGAGTGATATAAATATAAAGCTGATTTTGGCTCAAAAGCGAACAACCCGAAGGCAGTCGGGCCACTCAACACGAAACGCCATTGCATTTCCTAAAATTGATTGTTTGGTCTAGATTTCATTCTGGAGGCGTTCTTGGTAAATATTTCCTGGAAATAATTGGAAGAATTGGACTTGCCCGGATCTCCAGAAAGGAACCTGTCAATGGGCTGCCTCATTCATGAGATTTACCGCATTTAGTCGATTTTCTTTGGGATTATGTCCAGTATGTCTAGTACAATAAACCACAGGCTTAAGAAGCCCTCAGAGCCAACATCGATTGCAAAATTTTTGGAGTATCTGCCAATTTACGCAATTTTTTTTTGGAAAAGTATGGTTCAGGATAGGTACATTTGAACGATGTTGTAATGATGATGATGTTGTAAGTGCAATGACCTCTAAACAATTTCAAATATAGTCAAAATGTTGGCTATTGTTGTTATTGTATTGTAACAGGTTACCTACGAGGCTCTTTATGATACGTCAAACTAAATATTTGGGTTATTTAGTGCGTGAAGACGTAAATTTCACTTCACCAGTATATCAGTCAAACAAGAATGGCAGAATGTTACCGAAGGTTTGTACCAAATTTCGGTGATGTAATCGCATGGATCACCTCTTTGTTGAAGAGAAACCAGCCCTTTCTTTTAACGTATGAAACCCAAGCCACGTTCGACAAAATTAAGCAGCTGTTAACTCTTATCCCTGTAGTGGTTTATCCAGACTACAATAAAAAGTTTTTTATTCGACCAAAAAATGGGTAGTGAGTCAGAAAAATTTTACAGACAAACTTGTACTCAACATCACCGATAGTGTTGTGTCGGATACGTTATCGCTAGTATACTGTGATACCTTAAATAAATTCTCCAGAGTTTAATGAAGCAGACTATATAATACTGCAGAAAAAATTGTGGTCCATCCGGAGTTATATGAGAACCTGAAAATTATGGAGAACCGCATTTATATAAGACCACCAATTAAATTTCTGGACCTCGGGAGAGTAACGCTTCAGAACGGGTTAAGAGGCCAATTTTATCAGTAATTCGTGCTTACCTACCAATTGTTCATGAGACTATACGATCACTTTTACAGGACGCGTACAATAAATATGTGAATGCCTATAATTTACGCACCCAGTTCGTATAGTTCATTCTCGGCCAAACAGTTTACGTCAAATCGTTTTGCCGTTTTGTCAGACGAATAGCCTCATCTGTCTGACAACACTGGCAAATTTCTGGGCACATATCACGCCAAAAATATTTGTGTTTAGTAAAGTGTTAGAAAATAGTATTGACCTCAACGTGGATTATATGATTTTCAGCTTCGATACAGGGCTTCCACCCGTGTTAGATGAATGCAGATTCGTTTCGAAGATGTATGTTAGCCCAAACATACAAATGGTTTATGTTAATGATCTTGGATTTGTAAACAAAATAATTTAATGTTGCGAGCGGTAATACTATCACTTGTAGATGTCCTAAAATCCTAGAATTGATCCTAGACAATACAAATTACAAATGGGATCAGGAAGAAAGCTCGAATTTTCAAATCCCGAATTATCAAAATCTGATTTTTTGGAATACCAAACCGTTCCCTTAAAAACATATACCCATACATACTTGTTCATGGTACAGCCATAAATAAATATGTACTCAAACTCAACTTCTTAATTATAAATTATAATAAAAATCCAAAATAAATTCCATATGGGCGTGAAATAGATTTTACTTCCAATTTTGGTGCATAAAGGAATTTTGAAATTTCTTTTGGTTTTTTAAGGAATCTTTGTTTTTCGAATTTTGTTGGTTTGAAATTTTATTTTGGAATTCTGGAATTTAGCCATGATAAAAATTGCGGTTATATTTGGTATGTAAAACTTGATTCAAAATTTGGCGAATTCTTAACGAATTTGGTATTTGAACAAAGTTCTAATGATGCAAATTTTAATTGTAAAACAAGATTGAAAATTTAATATCGATTTTGAATGAAATTCTAAATTTTAGAAATTTTGAAACTCCGTATTTTTATCTCCGTATTAAGTCATGTGTCTGACTCCATTTAGCAAGGCCTGTTTCTAAAATATTTTCCGAAATTAATGATAAAATTTTCCTACGATTCTACAAACTCTTCCAAATTTGAAAAATGCCGGTTGATAAATGGCCAATTTTACATACCAAATTTGACCTTAATTTGTCTCCAATTATTTCGACCAAAATCCAAAATTTTTACAAAGGTTCATGCTAGAATTTCAATTCAAGCAGGTGTTCGATATCGAAAGTAAATTACTGCTTCAAATTGCTGCTTAGGTTAGTTTATTTCGAATATTTTTCGTCAAATAGAGACATCTATGGCAAACATTAATGATTTAGAGTTTATTAATGATTAAAACAGATGGCGTCGAGATTTTATTTTTTAAATATTTGAATATACATTTTATCTCACCCATTTTGAACTAGTTCCACCGTGCTGAATAAAAATGTTATACACATGAGAGGGTCTCAGCACCGTTCCAAAAATTAAATGGATTGATTGTGTATTGTTATATTTGTTGTATGATATGCCGCAATATTTTTATCTATTTGATCTTTCACTTGACCAACTTCGGTGCAAACTTACTTGCAAAATAGTTGCTTGAATTGCTTTGAACAACATTCAGTATAAAGTCAAACTTGCCGGGTAAAGACGCTTGATTAGAACAACGTGGATTATATTTAGTAGCAAAAGAGGGATGAGCCGCTCCTAGATTCCGACTCAAAAGTTCATATTGAGATCCATGAAGTATTTTGTGAGACCCAAGTAGCCGGTAATGAGGGGTATACGCTTATGCAATGCACCTGCAACTTCAGCAATATGTTCAGCCCACTTACGGTGATTATCAGTGAGATAGCAACGGATTGGAGCCAGAACAGAACGATTAATTCCTTCTGACGCATTTATTTGTGGGTCGATAATACTCGTACGCAGTCCAAACGTTTCTAACACAATATTTTTTGAGAAGTCCCTTAAACAACATGGATTTAAACTGAACGATGAACGTAAGCGTTTACCGAACGGCGATAGGGACCTAGAAAGCTTATGTAAACTGTTGGAAAAGCCGAGAAGGAAGGATTTGTGGCAAAGTTATCATGTAATAAAATTAGGAACTTCTAAGGACATAAGCAAGAAGAAATAGGTTTTTAACGCCGATAATGTTTTGACAATTCCTTGGTGTGCAGATGACGGCGGAATATGTGCTTGTTTCATAAGTCAGGTCGTTAACTTAGCGGAAACACACAATTTGCAGGGGGAAAATTTCTAAATTTCCACACCATCTGGTATATTTAAAAATGACTTATTATTTCGTGCTTGATAATATGAAGTTGCTATTGGATTTTGCTGCTAAGCGATAATATTGGACTGCTATTCTGATTTATCAAACTCAGGAGAATCCAAGTAGACTGCAAAGCAGCTATTTTAGTCACGTCGAGCTCATGAACATACATCCATATAGATAAACTGAGAGGTATCACAGTTTGACTGACTTTTCTATCGACAATTGTAAACTTTACTTGATCATTGAGACTTTGGAACAATTCATTTCCGATGCCGGATTTATAAGCATCACACTGAAAGAGGAATTATTTCTAGGAGTTCGGGTTAACAGGTAGAGGTGCAGAGGTTAATGCTAGTTTTAATTCTTTGAAAAAATGTTTATGGCCCCGTTTTAAAATAGCTTAGACCCCTAGCAGAGTAGATCAGAGATTGGTGCTGTGTGTGGTTAAATTATGAGCATGCATTTGCTCTTTTCAACATTTATGGTTACATTTGCTTTTTCAAGAAATTTAGCCACTTCAGAGAGAATCTGAAGATGTCATCAAGGTATCCATCTTATCCATTAGCGGACACATCATTTGTGGTGCATTGTCTAACTCAAACGGCATGACAACAAAATTTTAAAGTTCACGACCGACGAGGCAAATTTGCAAAAACGCATCTATCTCTGAGGTCGATGTACTGATATGTTTCGTCTGTCCAAGTTGGCTTAAGAGACCACCGATCAAGAGTAGAACATAGGCGTCACTCACTATAACCGAGCATCGAGAAATTGTCGAATTGTACCTTTCGGCTTTCTCACAATGCTAACTGGGGATAACCAGGAGCTCTGACTGTCTTCGATAAATCTCAGTTCTAACATTGTATCAATCTCTTTGTGCAGGTCTTGTTATACCACTGGGAAAATGGGGTAATACCTCTGTTTGATAGGACGAGCTCTCTTACAGATGTGCGGCTAGTAACACAACTAAATTGCTGAAAAATTTCCAAATCATTTACGGAAAGGTATGAAATTAGTGATGGACGATGTGCCTGGTTTGCGGTGGTTTTGTGTAAATGTGAAAATGGATTGAATAACATCCTATCCAAAATCGACAAATCACTCAAAAAAATAGAAAAATCAGAGAAGACCATAATCGATAATATTCTCAACAGATTGAATCAATTAAAAGGGATATTAACAATAGTGTGGTTCATGCCTTTTCTCAATCTTCTGTTCAACCAGAAGAAATTCGGGTCACAAGATCCATGTCCGAATTCCACACTCAGACCGAAACACCAAGCCTAGTGAACAAAATCCATGCGATATCATCACTAACATCACCGTGAGCGATGGCCCGAAACCGACAAATTACAGATTATCTAAAGCCAACACGAAATAATAATAATCTACCTGGAGCATCACAATCAACCGTACCTGTCCCTAATATTAATACAAGTACTCGATTCGAGTGGCGGAACCTAGAGCGTGGCTTTTCGTTAGCCGCATACATAATTCAGTAAAGGATGTACAGTTCCGCAAACTAGTGACAAAGATCGCGAAAACTGACGATCTGTTTGCCCAACGCATGGTGCCGAAAGCAAGCTTTGGAATGAAATATGATTACGTATCATATAAAATCAATATTTCAGGTGAAGTTTTTCAAAGCAGGATCAACTCTACTTTTTGGCCAGCAGGACTGTTTATCAAAGAATTTGATTGGGGTCAAAGACGTTTTTCGTCCAACTCATATGCGCCACCTAATCCAGTAACAACTTTTATTGCTGGGAAGTTATTCGGAAAATTCGGAATGTAATCATGGCACCCCAAACTTGTTACATCCACAAAAAACTATTGAACAGACATTTTACTTTCAAAATGTAAATAAAATGTCTACAAAGGCATCTCACTCACTTTTGGAAATTTTTTAAAACCAAACACGAAATTGATGGTTACCCAGCTTGGATGAAATTTAACGTTCAAAAGTCTTGTTGGTCATAACCAACATCTAGTGAATATAGTACATTCGTATTTACTCCACACATCAAGCCAGAAGACATCAAGCGAGCATTGGCAGGCTTCGGAGAAGGATGTGGTCTTAATGGTAATCCGGCATCATTTTTAAATAATTCTAAAAATTTGGCAATCCCATTAAGCATTTTGTTTAATCTGTTATTAAAATTGGCAACTGTTTCATAAAAGTGGAAAATAACTAGAGTGACGCCTATTTTCAAAACTGGATCTAGAAATGATATTTATTGCTACTAATTCTTGTCTGTTTCTAGTAATATGCAAATCATTCAAAGCAGTGCTTCCGCGGTATTTATCACAATATGAAATCATCATCCAATTGAATTTACTTGCTATTCTTTTAAAGAAATTGAGAAGCACAAACAAGTTGACCAATACACCGACTTTGCAAAAGCTTTCGACTCCATCAGTCATTGTAACACTTTGAAACACATTTTCAAGTTCGGATTTTCCAGCCAGATTGTAGCCTGGTTCAAATCTTATTTGAGTAATCGAATCCAATATATTGAAATAGGAGGGAAAACGTCTACTAGAATACAAGCAACCTCTGGTATACCACAAGGCTTTCCTGTTGGCTCATGGATTTTCACAATCTTCATAAATGGTATTACCGAAGTGATTAAGCATTCCAATATACCTGTTCGCAGATGACCTCAAAATCTACAAAGCCATCGAGTCAGTCGACGATGCCTATAAATCAAAGGAAGATATTGACAACCAAGCGTTATGGTTTGAGTTTAATTCTCTGAGTCTCAATATTGGAAAGTGCAAATCTCTATCATTTCACCGAAAAGCCAACTCTGTTACACAAAGCTACAAGGTAAATGGTGTATTCCTTCAGGCAGTACTTGAGACTAAAAACCTAGGGGTTACTTTCGTTGAAAAAATGAACTCCAACGCGAACTCCATGCTCGGTTTTATCAAACGTTGGACGGGTGACAATTTTGATGCGAAAACAATTAAGATATTGTATTATGCTTACGTTCGATCCCAGCTGGAATATGCTGTTATAATAATAATAATTATTATCCCAACGACCTATTACCCCTCCCAACCGCGCGCGGGGAGTCTCTATCTGTATTATTATTATTTTTTTGAGTATAATTCAAGTGAATTATAAACAAGGATATCGAGTTGCTTAACCAGTGAAATTGAAAAATTGAATGTTGAAACGGCTAAATATGTAAAGTATAAAAATCAAGTATGATTATAAATGAATAGTTCAGCAAAACGATACCCATCGCAGACGGAAGGAAAACAGAAGTCGAGTCTGCTTAGTACAAGCAGAATAAAATGAAACAAATAAAAACAAATAAGTTAAATAAAACATCAAACTGATTAGCTTCGAACAGCATTCTAGAGACGGGCTCATACCTTCCGTAATCAGTTCGATGAGGGTCGATTCTAAACATAGGTACCGTTCTTAAATCTCACGAATTTATATTTAGATTAATTTTACCAAGCAGAACTGGAGAATCGATACCGCCGGTTAGTATTTGATGAATGAAAACCACGTCTGCAACAACTCGGCGCTTACTAAGTGGTTGCAATCTAATTAGCTTTAGACGATCTTGATATGGAGGCAGGTTGAACATGTCTACCCATGGTAGCCCCCGTAAAGCAAAGCGAAGAAATCTTCGCTGGACTGCCTCAATCCTCTTAATATGAACCTCGTGATAAGGCGACCACACCTGGCTAGCATACTCGAGCGAAAGTTGAATATAGAGCCTTCGTAACATAAGGATCATCGAATTCTTTCGACCAACGCTTGATGAAACCGAGGGCAGAGTTGGCTTCATTGATAACACGATCGACGTGTTGTCTGAAATTCAATTCACTGTCGCAAATGACTCCCAAATCACGAACAGAACTGGCTCTGGTAATGGCATCGCTGTTAATGTAATAGTTGCGAGAAATGGACTGTACACGTTTTCGAGAGTAGGTGATTGTTTGACATTTACCCACGTTCAAATCAAGGTTGTTCTTTGCACACCAAGTGGAGAAGTTATTGAGGTCGGATTGTAATAGGCTCTTGTCGGCAGTGTTTGAAATCCGTTTGTAAATCCTCATGTCATCGGCGTATATAGATATCGATGCATTTTTTATTAAACAATCAGCGTCGTTTATTGATAGAATGAAAAAAATTGGCCCCAGATGGCTGCCCTGGGGCACTCCAGATGTTGCTGATATATGAGTTGATACTGATGACCTGAATAGAACATGGTATAAACGGCCTTTGAGATAAGAGCCCACCCAACGGAGAATTTGGAGAGGAAAGCCAAGGGCCCTCAGCTTAAACAAAATAACTTCATGATAAATCCTGTCAAACGCCTTGCTAAAATCGGTGAAGATAACGTCAACCTCTTTTCCTGCTTCCATCGTATTTAGTGTTTGTGAGGTGAATTCAATAAGGTTTGTGGTCGTGGACCGTGCTTTGAGAAAACCATGCTGATTGTCAGAAAACAACGGTTTACAATGAAAGTACAGTGAATCATACACAATACTTTCAAACAGCTTAGGAATACTAGATAATTTTGCAATAGGTCGGTAATTACAGATGTCTGATTTGCAGCCGTTCTTATGAATCGGAACTATAAAAGAACTTTTCCAAATGGATGGAAAAATTCCAAGCGAAAGCAACTTTTGGAAAAGTGTCGTCAGTGGCTGAGCAAGAAAATCACAGCAGTTTTTTAGAACGATGGATGGAAAGCGCCAGAAACACTTAGGCTCAGCGATTAGATTGGATTGCATGAGTCTGATATAATTCCCATAAAGTTCGTCAGACAAACTACTGAAATCATTATAACTATTTAAATAGTTAGAGTAATCAGAGTCAGATTTAGTTTTCAGGAATCTTTGCCAACGTTTGTTCCTAAGGTTACGTAATGTTCGTAATTCATTATTATACCACGGAGGTGATGGCGATACAGTTTTTTGGCGGGTATACGGAATGGAATGTGTAAAACATTCAAAAACTGCAGAGTAAAAATTGACAGTTTGTGTTTCTATATCGTTCTGATCATTTAAAATTGTGTTAAAGTCAACGTTAGCCAATAAATGTTTAAGCTTCACAAAGTCGGCCTTACGAAAATTGAAACGTAGTGGAGTTATAGAGTTGACATTGAGATTGTCTTGTTCCAGACCAAAGGTGATCAAAATGGGAGGGTGGTATACATCTATGGCACAGAGGCTATTTTCGACGCCATTTTCGATAACAGTGGAAAACACTAAATCGAGCTGCCTGTTCAGACTGTTCTTAACGTTGCTGATCTGAAATAGTCCAGAGTTCAACATATTGTCAGTGAACAAAGTTTTTTTGGCGGTTAGTGCAATCGAAGCAACATAATGAATGTTCATCTGAATAATCCCAATTAAGTCCAGGGAGATTGAAATCACCAAGAACAAAGATGTCATCTTTAGTATTCATCAGGTCAAGGACGAAGTCAACAGCATTAGTAAGAAGCTGATAGCTTACAATCTGACTTAGTGGGCGAATATAGCAACATAAAATAAAAACATTATTTTTATTATTTTTAATTTTGACACACATTAGCTCGATATTATCAGTGTTGGGAATGATAACAATTTGACTATCAAAATTGATGTGGACTGCAACAAGAACCCCTCTACCGGTTAAATTCGTGTCTGAACAATAAAAACCATCTTTCCGGAAGACGTTAAAATCCGAGGTAAAAAATTCGTTACTGTTGAAATCACTGTTCAAATTGGTCTCAGTGAGTGCAAAAACATCAAATGGAAGTCTATGAATTGCTAAAAAGGCGTCGCGAGATTTAATTCTCAGTCCCCTTACGTTTTGGTAGTAGAGGGACAGGCATTTAAGTTTTTTGGTACTGCCAAGTTATTAAAATTATTTCGGAAATCGACAAATTCTTTGAGATAAGTGGTTTCGGGCCATGACTCTGGGGAAAGTAATACGTCAAATATTGCTTCAGGGTATTGTGAAAATTCAAAAGAAGTTTATACGCTCTTTGACCTGGAAAGACAGATATGATCATATTATTATGACGTAACCATACAGTGACAACCACCATATTTAACCTGGTGCAAGACATACAACTTGACAACTCTAGAAAATAGACGCGAATTGCTAAAAAGTACATTTATTTGTAATTTCCTACTAGGCCTAATCGACGCACCGGATGTGCTAAAGTCAATTAGAATAAAAGTTTCTAGTAGACAACTAAGAGATTACGACTTCCTCCACTTAGGTAGACACAGACCAACTATGGCGACAATGAATTATAAAGATAATTTTAAAAGCAATTTTTTTACCTCTCAGTGATTTTTACTTAACTTTTATATTACAATTTTTTCAAATTCAACGCGGATTTATTTTATTTTCTATTCTTACTTGTACTCAAATTTGTTAACTTATTTTAATATAAATAAATAAATAAGGATTCCCGAAGCTCCACCACCATAGCAAAATTAATGCCTTTTCCTAGATAGGCAATCAGAGAAAATATGTCGATTTTTTTACAATTTTTTAATAAGCTGGAGAAAAGCATTATTATTTTGAAGACCTGTAGAATTTGTTTTAAACTAATGATTGGGAGGAGTCACAATCGCCTGCACTTCATAATTTACTTCAAAGTATCTAAAGTTATCGAAGTTTGTTCTACCAAAAAAAAAAAATGTGATAGGGTACGTAGCATTCAATGGGGCTGCTATCATCACATGGTAATTGACACTCGATTTCATTGATCAATATATTAGGGGCCATAAATAAATCAGGCACATAGCTCATCCTATTCCAATCAGCTTCTATCATAATTCATCACTCATCCATCTACAAATCAGTAAGGTCATGAAAACGTTGTCCGGCGAAATGGCCATGCAACCCAGGTCACATATTTCTCCTTAGATACCTAAAAATTTCTTGATCGGTTTTCAGCCAAGAGGATCTCTGCACAATATTTGGCTCAAATGTTAATTCAAAACAGAATTGCGCGTAAATTTACTGATAAATAAATATTTTGTAATTGACCAAAAAAACCGTATATGGTGTGTGAAAATTAATTTGCATTTAATGTTATTTAATTTAATTATATACTTAAAATTTAATTAATTAATTTAATTAATAATTTTTTGTTTTGTTTAAATTGTTTTTTTTCTATATAAGGCGACATGAAACCGAAAATATATAAAGATAATTCGTTTATTAGACATATACGAGCTGTACGATGGGTGGGGCTTGGCAAATGGGCGCACGCCTAATTATATAATTTATTATTTATTTTAAATTTAATTAATTTTTAATGAACTATTTTTTTATATTTTTTGTCTCATGATAAGGCAAGTTTTTGTTTTTTATTTATCATTAATAAATATAATCATAATTTTTTTTTAGTTTCGTTTTGCAAAATTAAAAATAATTTAATATAAAATATTTTTATTTTTTGTTTTTTAAATATAATTTTGAGGTGTAAATAAATGTAATTATTAAATAAAAAATAATACAAATTTTTGGTGATTTTTAAATTTAAATTTAATGTTTTTTTTTAAATATAATTTATTTATTTATAATATATTTAAGTAATTATTATATTTATTTTTTATGATATGTAATTTAAAAATTGTATTTATATTTTTAATAATTTTCGTTTAGAAAATATTAAAGGATAAAATTAAATTTTGAAATGGGCACGTAAATCACAAAATGTTTTTGGTTTGGTAATTAGCAATTAATTTTAAAACAAAATTTACATGATGTTTGCAAAATGATTAGGCGTTTTTCTGTTTTGTGGGCTGGTCCTTGAACACCAATTTAAATTGTTTAAGCGAAGGTATATTAGGTTTCTATAATACGTAAATGGCTTCGATTTTGTAAACTGTAATTGATTTAGTTATTTATTAAAGCTAGTACTTATTTAAATTTTAATCGAGCTTTAACTTATAAATTCTCATTTTGTTACATGAAACATTTCGTATTCAAAGCTCTTAAATTGTAAATAAATAATGAGTCTCTACTATCTCTTAGCCAGTCTTGAAATGTTTGCTATTTTTGTGTATTGTGTTTCGTCTATCAACCTGAAACGCAGTTAATAAAATTCCAATTTTGAAAACGATTTATTACAAAAATGCTTGCGTTGGAGCATGAAAATATAATAAATTTTAAATGAAATGCAAAAAGTATCCAATCCAAATGTTGAAGCTATTTGTAAACTTTATAAAGCTTTACATGGTTTATTGTGACATTTAAAGAGGCAACTATGAAAAATTGTTAATTGAAAAACTTCAATAATAGTTTTTTTACGTGTCCGTCACGCCAGCCGGAACTATATCAGCCTGAACCAAACCAACTATGGCACAAGTAGCACGATGCATTGTGCATTATTGTGTTTTATATGATTTTTCAGGCGGAACCTGATAACTCCAGCACTATGATTTTTCGGTAAAAACCTTATAATTTCTGCAGGAACCATATCCGCTATAGCCAAACTAACTAGGACGTAAGTAGCACAATTGACTGTGCATCATTGTTCATTATATGATCTTTCTGGTGGAACTTTATAATTTCAACCAAAACCTGATAAAGCCAGCCAAAACGATACAACAGCAAAATCAATTATGACCCTAGTAGCACGATGTACTGTGCATCATTGTGATTATATAATTTTTCAGGCAGAACCTTATAAATCCAGCACAATATTATTTTTCGGTAAAAACCTCAAACGAACTACACACTATGACACAAGTAGCAAAATGGATCGTACATCATTGTGCACTAAATGCTTTTTCATTTGGAACCTTATAATTACGTGAAACATGATTACTATGACACAACGGGCACGATGCAATGTGCATCATTGTGCTTTATATAATTTTTCAGGTGGAACCTTATAAATCTAGCACTATGATTTTTCGGTAGAGGCCTTATAATTCCAGCCAGAACCATACCCTTCACAGCCAAACAATCTATATGGCACAAGTAGTACAATGAATTGTAACATCATTGTGCACTATTATTTTTCAGCTGGAACATTATAATTTCAACCAAAACCTGATAAATCTAGCCAAAACCATACTACACCCAAACCTACTATGATACAAGGAGCACGATGCATTGTTCATTTTTGTGATTTATATATTTTTTCAGCTGAAAACTTATAAATCCATTACTTTATGATTTTTCCGTGGAAACCTTATAATTCCAGCTGGAACCATTCCCTTTATAGCTAACTCTAGAACTAACCATGGCTCAAGTAACACAATGGATTGTGCATGATTGTGCATTATAAGATTTTTCAGCCGGAAACTTATAATTTCAACCAAAACCTGATAAAGCCAGCCAAAACCAGACCAAAGCCAAACCAATGCAAATCGGATCATAGTGGAATTATAAGGTTTCTATCGGCAAATCATAGTGCTGGATTTTAAGGTTCCGGCTGAAAATTTATATAGTGCTTAATGATCCACAATACATCGTGTTGTGTCATAATACGTTTTGCTGTAGTATGGTTCTGGCTGACCTTATCAGGTTTTGGCTGGAATTATAAGGTTCCGCTTGAAAATGGTGCATAAATCATTATGCTACTTGTGCCATAGTTAGTTTGGCTGTGGCGGATATGGTTCCGAGAAGACTTTTAAGGTTTTCATCGAAAAATCATACTGCTGGATTTATAAAGTTCCGACTGAAAAATTATATAAAACACAATAATGCACAATGCAGAGCCAGTATAAAAATGGCCATGACAACATAAAAAAAATATCGTTGAGTTGGGTTTAGTGACAGGCAAGCGCGCGTATACTTCTCCATAGTAAAAAAAATCGATACTTGGGATTTTTTGCCAGGCAAGTTTTATTTCGCTTGTATTTCCTTAAATACTTAAGTTTTTATTATGATTTTTCAATGACATAATCACAGTTTATCTAAGTACAGTTTCAGATTATTTTTAATGAAAATTTAAAAACTTTTATTTCTTAATTTCATTTTTTTCTAAAAGTTTACCCTATTTATCCGACATTTTTTATTTTGTTTTGATTTACTTTGTTTTGATTTTTTGCTGCGTTGTAATTTGTGCAGCGCTAGTCACATGAACCAATTAGATCTTTGTTTACTTTTTTTTTGTACATGAATAGGGTGGTTAAACGATAATTTTTATATTTTGATCTTTTTTCTCATCTTGACTTCAGTTTGAGCACACGCTTAATGGATGCATGACGTGTGTATATATTTGTTGCGATATATTTGTTTTGAGTTTGCGACAGCCATGTTTAATGTTCAATGGGGAAAATGTCAATTTAATATTTGTTTATTTTTGACTCTAAACATTTTTTTTTATAAATTAAATTACTTTTTTAAACTTAAATTATTATTTTAAATTGTTTTTTACTTTTATATGTTATATACATATATTATAATGACGTGGTGTATAGTGTATTCGTCTATATTTGCTTATTTCGTGCCAGAGGACCCCGATCGATTGAAATTTTAAGATATTTTTAATAGACATCGATATCGCCGATGCATTCGGTATTGGAATAAATAATGTATATATTTACCAATGTTGTACGGTTAATGCCTGCTCAAGATTATATTGCATTTTAGATCGAGAAGTAAATCTAATTATGTTAAGTATTATTTGAAGAAATAATTAGTATTTTGTTTTAGGCGAAAATAACCATTGAGAATATGTATAAAGGATGAACTTTACAATATAAGGAATGAAGTTACAAAATAACTAAAAGAAGTTTACATTTGATTAGGATGATGTTAAGAGGATTACTACTAATCCATTTTTTGTCAGCTCGTCACTGGAAAGGTATATTTTTAGAGACCAATTTTATCTCTTCTAGGCTTTCCAAATAATCGATAAAATTAAAACCACTTTCTGTTCAGATTAATGTATTCAAATTGGAAACCAGCATAGCATTGCAAATAATACTTTGATGTGAGGATGGCAGTGATACTTCTTTGAATGCAACCTTATAAAAATTCCCCATTTCCGAAATACCTGAAATAGAACAACCACCAATTCTCGTAATGGATCAGGAATGCAAATGACGCCATTACGATATTTCGGCCGATAAACGATAGCCAAATATGTAATTTCTATAACCCTCGAAAAAGGCGTTCTTTAAGTTCAAACACAGTTGCACAGTTGAAATATGTATCCCGAAATAAATTCAAACATTGCAATAATACCGAGGGAGTATCGATCTTGATGGATCATTTTTGGCTCAAATCGAATTTGGGTCGCGACTTGATTTTGACGGGAAATTAAAATAAATTTGTACAAGCACAACTTTTGTGTATTTATTTATAAATAAAGATGATTGTTATTTTAGTATTAAAATTAAATTTGGCTATTAATTTAACATTTGACTCTTGGCCTCTTGGCTATAATATTATTATTTATTTGCACTGCAGAAGAGCAAAACATAACTAATGAGAGAAAAAGAGTAAGAGAACGAAACATCATCGACTATAAACTATAAAATAAATCATCACTACCCTGTAAAAAACAAGCAAAACAAAAAGAAAATCAAACAATTTAATTGGCTCGTTTCATTTCGGTAAACGAATTTATAAAAGCAAAAAAAAAGAAATCCATGTAAAATTTTAAAGTAGTATGCGAACAGGCAAAACTAATACTGTGTTAAAATAACGTGTCATGGCCAGTATATATAGGCTCTGCACAATGCATCGTGCTACTTGTAACATAGTTGGTTTGGCTGCTATATGGTTCTGGCTGCCTTTATAAGGTTTAGTGGGGAATTATAAGGTTCCTGCTAAACAATAATATAAGTGACATACAAATAGAAGTTTGTTTCACAATTTCACCAAAACTTGGGACGTGGTAATTTCTCTTTCGAAACATTTGGAATGAGTGCAAATGTATTAAATTAAAAACACGTTTAAAAGGTAAAGATTTGATCAGACCAAAATCGTTTTGATTGTTGATTGTCAATTAAATTCTTAAGAATAATTATTAATTATTATTTACAACTTTTAATTTATTTTAAATATTTAGAAAAACCACTAAAGAAAGGATTCTTTCTTCTAGTGCATTCCGTTCGAAGTTAATCGAGCTTTTACCGATGAGATTTTCTGTTCTATTACGTCAAATAAAATTCACTTCCAAATCTGTTAAATCTTAATAGATCGGTAAATACCTTACTATCACCTATAGACTAGGCTGTCGTGAGGATGCAAGTAAAGTGTATCGTCTGCTTTAAATAAATTCGAAAAACGTTTTAGTGTTGGAAGTGCAACGAGGAAGTACCTCACTTATAGTTTCCTGATCTAGACGAAGATGAGGTGGACGATGAAAGTTTTTATCCCGAAGCGTCGCTATCGGAATTACCTCTATTTGACGGTAATTTTAAAGTGAAGTTTTATTTCTCAAGAACAACGTCTGTATAATAATCGTAAAACACGAAAGCACCCAACTTTTGCAAAATTGATTTTTTACTTTTGAAAATATTTAAAAGTGGATTGACAAAATAATGGACCGATAAAAACATTTCACGGAATATATTTTCTCTATATATTATTAAGAAAACAAAATTGTGCTGTACGGTTACTACCCCACAAGAGCTTTCAATATTTTTATATATTAGGTGTGCAAGCAGAAACTCTGCTTTTTTGTTCAAATTCAACTTTATTGAAAAATTAATTTTTTCAAAGATAATTTATCAAAATATTTGCCATTCCTAGTCTTCCTAGAGGGAACCAAGTCTGGAGAATACACCGCATGTTGTAAAACTTTCTAGCCTAATGAGAAGATGAGTTCTTGGATTGATTTTGCTGTCTATGTGGACGAGCGTTGTCATGAAATGGCATTTTTTCCTCTAGTGGCCCTATTCTGGTAATTCCCGGGGAATGGAAATATTAAATTTTGTAGCAGTTTTATTTCCTTTCCCCAAAAAGTAGATTCTGGCTTTTGGGAAAATTTTTTTGTTGGGAAGAAATTATTCCCCATTCTAGCAGTTTTGACGTTTATTATTCCTATTTTAGGAAAGAATTAACTGGTAATAAAATTTAATGGAAATTTATAGTGAAAACTGTCAGTGAAAATATCAATATCCAATTTTTTACTTTAATAATCAAAATTTATTTTTTAAGTAAAATTCGATTAAAATATCAACAAGCAATATTATAATTGTAAATTTATTCCCCAATCGCCAGAACTAACGTTTGGAAAACGGGGAATTGGGGAAAATGTCTGGAGAATAGCTGCTATAAAAAAAATTATTTCCTATTCCCGGGGAATTACCAAAATAGGGCCAACGGGCATTTAAATGGTCATTTTCCTTTAGAGCATCACTTAATTTGATCAATTGGGCCTGGTAACGTTCAGCTGTAACAGTTTGACCAGGTTCTAGAAGCTCGTTGTACATGACTTTCGTAGTCTCACTTTCTTGGAATGAATATTAATTTTTGCAACTGATGTTAATGGCTGGCCTGAATCAACCCATGGTGTTCTGCATTTAGGATTATCGTATAAAATCCACTTTACCACACCCGTAATGATTTTGAGCAAATTTTTTTTTCTTTTGTACCGAGAAAGCAAATTTATGCAGATATTAACTTTTCAGTTTTTGGTTTCTTAGGTCAGTTTATGAGGCACCCAAGGAGTTTATGATATTGCTTGGTGAGTAACTCCTAACTGTTCTGCAATTTTGTTTTGAGTTTGACACGGATTTTCATTCAGTAAAACTTTAAGTTCTTCATCTTCAATAAAAAAATTCTTACAAGCCACTTTTTTACTGTTGAATGACTCACAGAATGTTCACTAAAAGTCGAATTAAGCAATTCCATAGTTTGAGCAGCATTTTTTTCTTTTGCTTTCCGACATCCATCTTTTATGTCATAATAACAGCAATGACAAGTTAAAGCACACTTGAATATACTTGTTCCTTTGTTATTATTACTAAGCCCATGAAATTTGCATGTTTGTTTTCTTCAACTAGAACTCGTCTTCAAGACGGATATTTATCGTTCTGTAATTGGAGGACAGTCTTAGCCTCCACTTTCCTAAAAACTATAAGGAAAAATCCTGGATCGGCTCTAGAATGGAGGGGATAATACTGGAATCGTTTCAAGTGACATCTTATGCCGACGAACGGACATTGACCATGTCCAAACTTTAAAAAAAAATCTGGAAATACTACAAATTAGCAATAAACAAATAGTGGGTGGTCGACTGCCCACTGCAGAGCGGCTATGTTGAAAGAACCAAAGCCTGATTATAGGTCAGCTATTTTATTAAATATGGATACGCTGGCTGCACTGGTGCCAACTAATAGTTTAATTAGTTACAATTTCAAAGTTTCCACTTCGATGAGATTACTTTGTCGAGTTTTGGAGGAATCATAATCAGGGGAGGAATCTTGTGCAACTGTCGCGGAAATTAAAGTATAGAAACAAACCTAATGTTGAGCTTAAGGCAAATTAACCTCCACTCCTCCAAGGCAGCTTCGGCCGCGCTCATGCATAATGTGCCATCTCTAAGTCTCATCACTCCGAGTTTTATCCAATGGCAGGATGGTTGTCGGACCATATACTCTTAGAGTATTGGAAACTCACTTTCCAGGTAGCTATAAGCAGGAGAAAAATCGTGTGGGCTATAAATGGGTTTTAAGCTTTAAAGTTGGTAGCAGTCGATGGCATTATATCGCCGGATCTCCAGCAAACCAATGACTTAATCTTGACTTGGCTGGAAGTTTTCTTCAAGGGTACCTCTTCTTAGCTACCTCTGTTACATACCTAGCAAATCGGCTAATTTGTCTCAAACACCTTAGACCTTTAATTTTAACCTCTTCCATAGTAAAATTTTTGGAAAGACAGATAAAGCCCGACATTAAGAGTACCATTGAGCCAAAGGGGCTATCGAAATTCCAAAATGGATATTGCAAGGGAAAATCTGTTGGAACTGTTCAACACATAAGGAATATTCCAAGATAACTTTTCTGAATATATAGGGAGCCTTTAACTACGTCAGACCAGAGGCGATCATGCAGTATATCTTCCCTCTATTTGTGGACGAGTCTCTCAGGGCCTGGATAAACCCATAAAACGGTTTATTGGTCCTTTTCTCCAGGAAATAAAACTTCGTCGTACCAACCTAGCTAACTTTAATGATATTGGATTGACCTTCACTGATAAAACGAAGTATTTAGGTCTCCTTCTGTACATCATACTAAGTTGAAAACCTAGCATATCAGAAAGATTCAAGAACGCTTCAACAGCGCTTTACTCCTGTAAAACTGCCATTGGAAAAAATGAGATTTGACATTGAACATTGCCTTCATATTTCTACTATTAGGCCCATTTTATTATATGAGGTTACTGTTTTGTGGTCCGCTTTGAATATTTTGACCAACCTAAAATCTCTCTCTTTCTCTCTGGCACTATATCCCATCAAGGGATTTGGCCGCCTGAAATGAGGTTTCATAATCATGTTTTCATTTCGGACAATGAGTGATTAATTCATTGATCCTAAACCAGCCATGAATTTTTTTTCATGTCACCACCTAGAATCGATCCCGGGACCTCTGGTCGCTGGAGCAAGCATGCTAACCACTTTGCCACCAGGGCGGCAAAATACTTCGACTTTACCATCTTTTGTTCAGAGGTTTAGGTCTGATATTTCTGAAGACAGCATTTCTGAATAATGAAGATGCAACAGTCCTCTCTTATGGTTCAAGGATGGATGGCTTGAAGGTGGGACTTCCTGTGAAAAAAAACCTCTCTGATTTTTCGACAACGTCGAAAATCGCTATTAAATTTAAATTGATGATTTTGTATTAAATTTAAATTATTAATTTATTTTTACTAACAATTTTTTTTTATTTCTCAACACTTGACACTTGTTTTTCTTTTATGTACTCGACACCTCAAGAGCCGTCGTAAAATAATCGACGTTATCTAAAAAAAAAACGCATCGAACTTCATAATACAAAAAGTCGACAAGACCCCCAGAATTGTCTCTCATCTTTTAACGAGATGGCAGATCAGTTCAACATCCACCTGATATGGGTGCCAGAGCACTTCAATTATGGGGAATGAAAAGGCCGATGAGTTCGCTTGACTCCGCCTGGCAGTTGCTTACCCGCTTCGTGCAAATTACTGTTTCAAAAAAATGTTAGAAAAACCGCAAGCGTGATAACTAGACAGATCGGGCTAAAACTTGACCTATCCAGATCCAGAGAGCTGGTACTGCTGCGGCGGCGCCATGTTAATATGGAGGAGCATGCGAGCAGAATGGGAGCTCTCCTCCTAAACGATGAAGTCTGTCTTTAGTAAATTGGACGTCAAGGATGTCATAAGCTTCATTGAGAGGCTCAAGGTTAGTAAAGAGATAAAATAATGTGGTACGGCTAACCACCCTAACCTTGTCTTTGCTGTTCATCTGAGTGTCGATTTTGTACCAAAAATTAAAGCGCGAGCTGGCGAGGTGAGCAATAATTTTGTGTACATATACATTGTATTTATAATATGCAAATTTATATTTGTATTGTATTTTTTCTCTAATGTGTCTGTGCATTTTGTTCGTCAATTTTACTAAGGCAAGTAGTAAAATAAAAAGTTCCGGTTGAACCGGTTGAATATTTATGATGATGACGTATACCTCACCTCTTCTATTCGCTTGGTTTTGAGCAGTGGAACCGATTGTTTGCTATGTGATTTGATTTTTCATTTTCAAATATTTAAACAATACGAAATTGCGTTTGACACATCAATTAAAAAAAATATATAAACAAAATGACGAATATTAATAAAATAACCACTACTATGTTTTTCCGGTTTGCTCACCTCGCGCTTTCATTTTTGGTACAAGATCGACACTCTGGTTTCGAACCCGACATTCCCCGAAGAACAGTGCAATAGCTCTACTCATTCTGTTAACGAAGGTGACCGTTACCATACGAATGGAGATAACTGAAGTAACAACACGGAATTTGCTTTTTGTCATTTGACATTTAATGACAGAATGACACGAAATATTTGACACCGTTTTTTAAATCTGAGTGTCGATTTTGTACCAAAAACGACAGCGCGAGCAAACCGGAAAAACATAGTAGTGGTTATTTTATTAATATTGGTTTGCTTGAGCGCGTTTCATTTTGTTTATAAATTTTTTTTAATTGATGTGTCAAATACGGTTTCGTGTTTTTCAAATATTTGAAAATGAAAAATCAAATCACGTAGCAAACAATCGGTTCCACTGCTCAAGAGCAAGCGAACAGAAGAGGTGAGGTATACGTCATCATCATAAAAATTCAACCGGTTCAACCGGAACTTTTTATTTTGCTACTTGCCTTAGTAGTAAATTATTGTTCACCTGGTATAAATTCAGTGGACCCATAGTAGTAAAGTAAATAATCCCGTCAAAGCAAGATTCGTTCCTAACCGGGCGGTACTGATTGTTCATTTTGTTGTTATTTTTAAAGCATTCCAGATATTACCCCATTTACAAGCGTATAGTAATTGAGTTTTAAACCGTTTACTAAAATTCGATCCATTGCACTAAAATTTTTTATAAACCCAAGCAAAACACCAAATAAAAATTAAACCTTATAGTTAATTCGTGATGAAATTGACTTTTATGAGTTTTAAGGGCACACCAAGAAAAATAAAATCGAATGGCAACTAGAAATGGAGAAAACTCTAAATATGTATTACTTGTAGCATCCTTTTAGGCGTTTTGAAAATAAGAATAAGCGGAGGTTTAAATATTTTTTGCTTTGTATAATTGGTTAACTGGCTAAGAGATCACGTTTTAAATAAAATATAAAATTGTACGGAACCAATAAATACTGCGTGATAAACAATTAAATCAAAATAATCAGTTTTATGTATAAAATGTACATCGCATTAGGTTTGTTTACACTTATGGTAGTTATGCATTATTTTTTAAAAAATAGCTTAAAATTTAATTTACAGAATATATAACCCACTTAGAATTTTTTGTTAAATTTATTTATTTTAAATATTTATTACATTATAAATTTATAGCTATATAGTTAGTAATTATAAATGTTGGCGTCAACAATGGGTGGTTTCTATATATTATATACATATATAAAAAAAAGGAAATATTTTTAATTATTAATTTTAATTACACGTAATGTATGTAGTTTGATATTTATATATATTAGTTAAAAGCGCAACATTGAAGGACGTATATAGGAATGGTATTTATGATGAAAAACAAATCCGTTGAATTCAGAGTGGACGGGAAAACACCATAAAGTGTTTTTTTATCGTTTTCAATACCCATTGCTAACACTAACATTATATAAATTTTTAATTTTACGGATTGATTAATTTATTATTGCTAAAAAAAATATTTGTTTTTGTGTCTGTATTGCCTGTTTGCCTTTAATTTTGCTGTTATTGTTTTAGTTCAGCATTTTGTTATAAATTTTCAAAATATTTTTTTTTCTTGTTTGAATTTGTGAAAATTTTGATGTTTGATTTTTAAATAAAATGTTTGTGGTTGGGAAATTTTGATTGGGGTTATTATAGAAACAATTTTTGGACCACTTTAGAAGATCTTTAAAATTTAAAAAGGCATGCAATGTAGTAAACACATTATAAAAGGCGTGAAAGCTACACAATAGAAGACCATTTTTGTTTGAGGCATTTCTAATTCACACAAACGTTGCATTGGTACAAATGACTTTAGCGCAGGTTTAATTAGTAAGTAAATTATAAGTACAAAGGGCGACTCATTCAATTATAAATTGTAATATGCAAACGAACATAATATTAAAAGGAAGCGACACAACTTCTGAAAAGCAACCATCTCAAATTATAAATAAAACCATATTCGAGAGTAATCCATCTATTCGTAGTGATTTGCCAATCAAGATACAGGCAAAATCAAAAATTCTAAGAGTACGGAGTGCAAATGCTCGTTGGAAAGAGTTTCAACCTCTAGAACATTTAGAAATTCCACGGTAATTGAAATATTTAGAGGGCCAACTATTTGTTCTTTCTAGAATGGAAAGAACGTAATATTAGGTAAGGTGGTCTGCTTCAATTAATTACACAGAAATTATATGATTATCAAATATTTTGTACAGGAACAACATCAAGCATAAATGCGGAAGTTATTTGCCGTACACGGACAAATTCAGAAGCATACCGAAGCGTTTGAAGCTTACATACCGGATAGTTGGGTCCAGCACTGTACAACATCCAGGCTGGTTGCTCGGGTTGAATTAAAAAACACACCCATTGTACCCCTAATATTCGGCCTATTGACTAATGCTGTGTGCCTCATGTCGATTTTTTTGTCTAAATTTCCAACTAACTAAATTGATGGTTAGTTCATACCAATCATTCAAAGATGGCACAAAACAAACCGCATCTGATGTTTAATTAAAATCTGCTCAATAATCTTAAATTTAAGATTATACGAAACATTTCTAATCGGTAATTGATAATTCGGAACTAAGTTTGCAGTTTAGAATTAAATTTCGGATAGATTTTGGTTTATAAATATTAGAGACATCTAACAATACCTAGGTGAACTAACGATCAATTTAGTTAATCGGAAATTTAGACAAACAAATCGGCATCAGGCACACAGCATAAGAAGTACAAAGACCCAGACAATCAGCTTTTTACGATTTAATTTGTTTGGCATGTGAATGGAACATTTATCTGAGACCTGAATGAATCATTTTAGATTTCGAAAAGGCGATATTAAATACTGCCACTTTGGACATATAATTTGGAGGAAAGTTAAAAAAAAGTGGGCTATAAAAAAATAACGCAAATTGTGAAGAATTCAGGATTCATATTAACATGCTTACACGTTTAGCATTTGTACGACCTAGTGAATTCCACAAATATTATCGTCAACTGGAGAAAAAATATGCGGGTAACTCAGCAAAACAAATCGGAACTTGGTTTTACAAAACCCATTTAAAAGCGGAATCTATAAAGGATATATGATCCATGGATTTTACTGTTTCGGGATTTTGCTTTTAAGTTTTATATTTTCCAGTATTTTATGAATTTCATTTTCGGGATTATGTATTTTTTCAAGATTTTGAGTCTCGGGTTTTCAATAGAATACCAAACCAGTGCGCCAACCCATACTCTTGTTAAGGACATAGGTAGCTGAAAAATGGCTACCTGAACGATTAAAAGAATTTTGTTTTTTTCACGGTCATAACAATGCTTCACACTTTTTACTCCAAATTTTAATTTCATTATAATCGGTTGAATCACGTACATATCACTAAAATCACTTGTGCTGTCGTGACATTGTTGTGATACATTTTGTATTTTCTTTTTGTACATCCTTTGTATTTTATGGTTCGAGCGAGACCAATGTATGCCATTGTGCGTGTGTACGAGCGGGTACAATGTAGGTTAATATTTTTTCCGTGTTTCTTATTTTGTGTTTTGGCGCGTCACTTTCGATCTTTGTTTTGCGCCGCTGATCAACGATATGTGCAAGAACGAGAGGAACATAAAAAAAATTCATCGTATTTTTGGTGTGAGAGTTTTTTTTAGTCTTGGCTAGAATTTTTATAAAAATGTCTGCTTTTGAATTTGGTGTTGAACGGTCGAGTGCTATTTTGGTATTATTGTGTTAAAAATCACAAAATGGCCGATTTTTTTTTGAAAAAAAGTAAATTTGATTTTATCTTAAAATTTTATTTTGTTTTTTGATATAAAATGTTGTGATTAATGATAAACAGTAAAGTTATAGTAATAAAATATTTAATTCAAGCATTGTAAAAATAAACGAAAGTTCGAAAATAAATTTGTTGTGGTTTGGTGTTGGCCCTATTAAAAAAGGGAAAACTAAGTATTGGGCTTCGCTTTGCGGATAGTAACGCTGTTATAAAAGGGTTAGCAAAACGAATTTATACGTGGTGAAATCATTCAAATCAACAAACACGAGATAGAGTAACTGGGTGCCATAACATAAAAAAAAAATACGGTTGTTTAACGGTTCGAAATTATTTTTGGTGTAACGGCGAATAGGCCTCCGCTTGGCCCATATTTTATTGGTGATCAGCTTAATTAAATTACTGGTGTTTAGGAGAATGTCGATTCGGTCAATTGTAAACTTTTCCAAAGGTGAAGTCACCCAACGGTGAATTATTTGCGGATGGCCAGTTGAAGCCACTTCAAATATCCGAGTTTAGTAAAACGACTCCCAATATCTTCGGTTTTGGCGGAAAGACGCCCAACGATTTACGGTATTTAGGCGAGCCAACGCCCAACCTATTTTGGCGGCAAGTCGAGGCCAATACATATATAAGCGGGTTGGCCGCAACGGTTGTACGATTCACGGCGGGAAGACGCCCAACCGTCCGGGCCTTGTGTATTATTAAGATTCGACGTTTTTATTTGTAATTTTAAAAAAAAATGTAATCGAGCGCCGAATAGCGGTTGTTATCGCGCGCTCGGTGTGCACATTGGTCTCGAATCACCTCTTTAATGCGGTCCCATTTCCTTTTATTATTTCGTTGTATTTTTTTTCTTTGCCATTTCTCCCTTCGACACATGGACCCTTTCTTGTTGGTTTAATTCCCGGGTTGGGGACTTTTTTTTTTGGTTGAGGTAAAAACGAATTTAATAAAATGAACTATTAATTTGTTAGTACGGGTCGGAATGGTGGGAGAAGAGACTCCATTTTGTGCTGGTTACACCTGGTTATAATTATTTTTCATTGTTCCTCAAGTTTCGTCCGACAAATTTCGGCGAAACATCCAGGTTGTTTTTTTTAATTGGCGTTTTATTTTGAATTGTCTGTGAACATGGTGTAAGTCAGGAGCATCGCAAGCCTCAAAACCTAAGTTCTAGCCGGCAAAACCACCGTGTGAGGCCTCTGCGTGCTTAGTGATATTTGCGGGTCGACTGCTGAGCCGTTTTGTAACAATGTGTTGCTGTTTAGATAATGCTGATATAAAATGAAATTGTTAATGTACGTGCTAAGTCAATAGACAGTCAGTAGTCTTAGTAAATGTATACATACATTATTAACACGAGGTGATTGTGAGAAATTGGAAAACTAATTCTAGTTTGAAGGCTGAATATCAGAAAATAAAAGGACGAAACGACCTAGAATATCAGCAAAGAAACTGGATTTAAGGACCCAAAACATTTCTTCTATAGACCTAACGTTATCAGCTCCAAAAATCCAGGCTATGATTAAAAATGAAAGCAAAAATCCATCTTCTACAAAAACAATTAGACGTAGATTTCATGAGGTGGGTAAACATGGCCGAGTGTCACGTAAAGTGCCCGTCATTAGTAAAGTCAACAATGGAAAAAGGATACAATTTTACCAGGAACACATTTTAAAACCTCTGGAATTTTGGAGCCGTGTGTTATGGACAGATGAATACATGGTCCGATTAAAATACAGCCATGGAAGAATGTACGTGTGGCAAAAGAAGTCAGAAGTTTTGTCTTTAAGGTGTACACAGCCCACCTTATAGACATTAGACAAGGGTCTAATGGTGTGGGTTGCATGTGTTCATCAGGCATTGGCAAAATTTTTATTATAGAAGGTAAGATGAATTCAGTAGATATTTAAATCTACTTAAAGAAACAGCAATACCAGAAGGAAAGTGACTTATAGGTGAGAATTTCTTATTACAACAAGACGTCGACAGATATATTAGAGAATGTTATTTCACCAATTGAAAATCAATGGGACGTACTAAAAACGCGATTAGCAGAAAAAGCACCGAGGAACTTAGCAGAATCGAGGAGTTTAATTAGTGCAAAATGGTACAGTATAACACCTAGAGTGTCAGAAATACGTTCATTCGATACCTACTCGCCTGGCTAAATTACTGCATAATAATGGCGGACACTGCGATTAAAAAAATTGTTAACTTACTTTCGGAAGATCCAATTTTGCTCTTATGCAATGAAGTTATTTATTTATTTTTTGATTCAATATTCCGAAGCATTGAACTTCTCCTCTGTATTTAAGTATTTGGTCAAGAGGTAGATATTTTTTGTATATATTTGGAGGCTAATTGGTATACATTTGTTACTTTTAATGCAACAGATGCTCCAAAATTGTTTCTGGTCATTCTATTCCTTGTTGTTCATTTGTGAAAATAGGAATTTGCAGTAGATGGAAACAAAGATAATAACGCTATTGCCAACTTTTTTACAGATGTGAAATTGTTTGGGGCTACACTGAAATTTATGCAATTCAGTATCCAACTCATTAAAATTCATCCAGGCTCCTCATCCATTCATCCAAGGTTTTAATTATTTGGACGTCTTTGAACCGAGATGCATTAACCAATTGGTATCCTTCTTTGCGCCCGTTGGAGACTTTTGGGATGGGGTGCTGGTCGAGAAACCGCGTCACGCTAAAAAGTAAGACAATTCGATGATTGTACGTTTTTGTATAGGCAGTAGGCTTGTTTTTACTTGTCTCGGTTTTGTATGTATGTATAAAAAAAATTCGAATGAAGGAAACAAAACAAACACAACGACATCACAAAACAAGAAAAATTTTCCATACGCATGCAGAAATTTTTCGTTAATGTGCGTCATTGTGTTTTTCATTTTCATTGTTTGATTTACTTTGATTTGTAGTTTTTGGTGGTTTTTAAAATATTTTTTCATGATTATTTATTGATCGTCTTTGAATGATTCGTTTTCTATATTGATTTGATAATCGTATTTTGATCAACGAATCTGTGCTACAATCAGGGGATTCTTGCTCCTCACGTCGTGTAACGTAAACAAAAAAAAACAATTCCATCCACAGTGTTCATCAAGCAAAACAGTGAGTACTCCTTCTCTTATAAAATGAAAGTGAAAATAGAAATTAATCAACAATCAGAAATGTATAATTGTGCGGTTATAATATTCAAGTTTTTGAACAATATTTGAACGTTCAATCGCAGATTTTAAATTTTACTCAGGGCACTAAACTTTCTGATTGAGATTTGAGACTTCGGTAAAGTTCTGAACAATATTTTCTTCGATCACAGATTTCAGTTTCACATTTTGCTCAGCGTACTGAACTTTCTGATAGAGAAATGAGACTACGCTAAGGTTTTGGGCAATATTTGGATGTTCGATCATAGATTTGACTTTCAAATTTTACATATCCTATCTGTCTGTGTGTGTGAGTGGGCGTGTGCAAATGGCCAAAGAAGTATAACTTCCACCGTCTGGTCCGACGTAGACCATTTTTTTTTTCTTGTCCAGCATAAAAACACGAATTTTGTCCAAAAAAGAGTGAACAAACCTTTCCAATGACTAAGCCATCGAACGTGATTATACATCAGTAGACGGTAGGGTTTCGTATGGGTCATTCATATCCTTCATTAACTTTTTAAATTGTCTTTTCGATAAATCACTAGCAACGAAATTTTTCATAACTTTAGCAACCGTTTTCAATACATGATTTAATTGAAATAATCCATATTTTGCATATAAAATATCGAAATGGAACATACAATGGAATGAATCCCATTACTGGATGCCCTATTTCTTTTTCCAACAAAGTTTTAAATCCAGAGTCTTTGTCGATCATGCTTAGACATCCAACTATAGAAATTGAATAAACTTTTTCAATACTGACATTCGAATCGGTTAAAGCTTTTTTGACAAGTTCCAGAATATTAAAACCTCTAGTTCGTTCTGGTAATGTTCTAAGTATCAACAATTCCTCCCCCATTATTCCACCTGGAGCATAATGTACCGTAATTGTTATCCTGGCATCAGAGTTTATGCCAGTTCTTTCATCAACTACGTCAATGCAAACACTTTAGCTGTACGGAGATTAGTTATTAACTGATCACCAACATTTGGTACATTTTTGAAATCCGTTCCTTTACCGTATTTGCACTTAATTGAATGCCGTGTATGCGTGTAAGTCTTTTATCCTTGGTATCAAAATCTTCGAAAAGCGATTCTGCGCAGTTTATAAGAGTTTTAAAAAAACATTCCCCGTCACCAAATGCATTTCCGTATTTATCTATTTTACTGGTTATGTTACTGGTTATTTTACTAATTATATTACAATAACAACACAATTCAGAGGTGGAGTAAGGTTTCAAAAGTCGAGGTCTTCTCTATTGTTATTTTATTTGGCTATTTTCTTTTTTTTATGAATGTTTTGGCACGCGTGCTACGCATTTGCGATCAGTGGTATAAACGTTAACAAGTATATTTTTTTATCTTGCAAACTTCTTGCACCAATTTTACGTCCTTTTATGAAAAACAATAATTTAATTTATCGCATAGTTATTTGAAGTTTCAAGCGAGATGAATCAAAATGAATAATTACTGGGTTGCGCTACAAACATTGTGGGTTTGGTTGAAGCCGGGGTAACTTATAGTGAAATTGGGCGAATCTGTTATATTGTGTGTCTGTTATGAACTGGACTTGTATCGATATTTAGAAATAGCCAGTGTGAGTCAGCGTGTAGGACCTGGTCAACTAAGATAAACTACACCAAAAAAAGATCAGGCTATCGCACGTGATGCTACAAAAACAGGCAATCCTCAAGAAATCAAAAGTGATGTACCAGAGTTTGGCGTCCATAATTGCGTGATGCCAGTAGCATTTCATGGAGGTTCCAAGACAGATATGGTAATACCATATCAGTTTTAAAATCAACACGCTATGTGGAAGAAATTTTTAGGCTTCATATGATTTTCATGAAGAGGCAATTTGGGCGTGGATTTTTTTTATGCATAATAATGCCTGGTCGCACACAGCCCTAAGCACACGACAATTTCTGCAACAGCATCGCATTAATTTAGTAAACCATCTTCCGCGAAGTCCAGATTTAAACCATATAGAAAACGTGCCAAGACGTATTTATCAAGTAATGCGTGCTAGAGGAGCTAACAAGCGATATTGAAAATTCCATTTTGTTGGTAGATTTTAGTTTTATCACATTTTTTATTGTAAAAATATATTTTCTCCTTGATCTTGAACCACCAAAATTACGCCTGATATACGTGTCCTATATTTTCGTTACGTCAGATATTTCCACAGCATCATTTTCGAGGTGTCTAAATTCTCTATAAAATGACTGATTTTGGATTTGGGAATGAAGTATCGAGCAAGTTCGTTTACAGCCTCAAACAGCAACATATTTTTTTTCTTTAGACATTTTTTATTTGACTCAAAAAGTCATAAAAAAACAAAATAAATTAAAACGGACTCCAGTATCGAAAAGAAGATATCACCGTGTTTTATGGTTAGCGCCCGATAGATTTATCCGAAGCATTCAATTTTCTATGTCAAAATTTATATTTAGCGCGCTATTTTTGCATATAAAAGATCTTTTAATTTGGGCGGTTCGATGTTGGAGGCCGGTATGGCGGCCATGTTGTTTTGGTGGCGTCTGTCTAAACTGGTGTTTTTTTTCAGTCACTGATGCCAAATCACAATGAGAAATTACCCGATTGAGCAGCACGTCCAAATGATAAAACTTTATTATCAAAATGAGTGTTCATTAGTACAAATAGAAACGTTGCGCCCATTTTACGGCAGACGGGATGGTCCATCAAAGTCGGCTCTCCAACGTTTGGTGGCCAAATTCGAAACAAACAGTAAGGTCAACAATCAGCCAAGGGACGACAGATCAGCCGAGAACATTGCCGCGGTTCGTGAACGTGTACGGGAGAACCCTAGGCAGTCATTTCCTCTCTCTGGACAAGATCTCGGCCTTTCTCAGACTTCAACTTGGCCAATTTTGCGTCAGGACTTGGATCTACATTCGTACAAGATCCAACTGACCCAGGAAATCGGTATAAACATATATTGTTCTACCTATTTAACGGGTGCCGCTATCGGGAACCGCTATCCATTTCAAAGAGAAATTTGAAAAGGCTTTTTTTGTACAACTCTTAAATCAAAGCAAACTTCATTCTCGTGCACAAATTTTGACGTCAAAGTGGTTTCTGTGTATTTTTAAAGAAAAATAAATAAGTGACAAACAACAATAAACACAAAAGTAGAACAATCATTCGACTGCCTGAAGTTAAATACAATTTCATTTTTTTGATTAGCAGCGACACCAGTGAATAATAGCTACACTTTCAGTAGAAATTTCCCTTTCGGCGCCGCATAGTGCTCGAACAATAAAACACGGTTAAATTTTCGTTCAATTACAAAACAATTTTTGTGAAAAGAGCTATTTTACCAAGATACAAGCGTTCAAATTTGGGTATCTTTAGAAAAAAAAAATTGTAATTTGGGTTAATATAATCGTGAAGAGTTGATCTTATTTCTGGACTATTTTTTCCTATAACATTTTGTGGGACATTTTAATTTTTGTCATTTTCAACATCAAAGTGTGATATTTTAAACTCAGGCACCAAATCTCAGTCGAAATTTTATACTAGGTGTGTAAATATGAAACCGGAAATTACCATGAAATGGCGTCATCTGTCAATGGTATCTTTCTATAAACCACCACCACGTCGTCGGTGCCATTGTGTTTTTTGACATCTGTCAACAACATCCAATTCATTTACAAGTTTTATAAAATAACGCATGTTAAAAATGTCGAGTTTTGTGACGACTATGACGATTTGCGGACATCATTGATTTTTTGTTATCAGTTGAAGAAAACTGCTGCACAATTCCATCGAATGCTTGTCCAAGATTACGGGGCATGTCTTGGTAAATCACAATTTCTCTTCTTGTTAATTTTTTTTTATTTTATTGAACGGGTTCTTCCAAGGTGTTTCAAGGTGTTCTTCCAAGGTGTTAAAGACCCTTTACCAATGAGCTAGCGGCATACCAGAAGGAGCCTATACACTCGGCGGGACACCTTCGACTCCAACAATTGGAAAATACGCCAATATTTTTCACTTTTGGCAACGGTATCTGCAAACCCGGTTTCATACTTGCGAAATGTTGCTCGCCAGATACAAAAGAATACATTTCTCCATCGAATTATGACTGGTGGTGAAAAGGTTCTATTTTGAGAATTCAAAGCGGAATATGTCTTAGGTTGACAACCATCGACATCAACCGCAAAGCGAAATCGCTTCCGACGGAAGACAATGCTCTATATTTGGTGGGATCAGAAGAGGGTGATTATTTTGTGCTGCCAAAACCTGGTACAACCGTAAGTACTGAACGCTAAATTAAAGGGGGTTCAAATTTGAGTTATCGTTTTAAATATTCCGGCATTTATATTTTTTGTACTAGATTATTAGGGCAACCAAAAATATGCTCTTAAAAATAGGTTTTAGGGGTATATCCTCTATCCGGTGGCAAACTATTTAATTGCGAGGCTAAATATGGTTACTAGATTTATGTTGCCATGCCATTTGACACATTTTTTTAAATTTAAATTTGTTTTCTGATTCTAAAGTAGAAATACATGAAAAGACAGCGACCTCAGAAAATTGCGTAACAGTCTGTAGCAACTCAATTATCGCAAAATAATTGACACTACAAATTCGACGAATACGACATAAAATACGACATACGATTAATCCGAAATTAATTAATCGATATAAAAATCAATTTGCATAAATCAACCGCGCACGAGCGTATGCAAGTAGGCCGTACGATATACTGGCATTGGCGAGTTATGCAAACGAAACGAAAAGAATGTGGAAAAAAAACGAACCCAACCAAAAAACCAAAATTAAGAAAAAATGAAAAATCTCGGACCAATAGCTGATTTTTTATATATGACAAAAGTACTAACCTGAATTTTCTTATCGACACGGGAGATTGATTCGTCATCAATTTTATTGAATTTGAAATCTAATAATCTAGTTTTATCAGCAACCAATGGCTCGAAAATCAATACCTACAGCATGAAATTGCTCAAGGTTAATATCGGACGCAAACGCCTGTATACTCATGCTTTCGTTTTAGCTGATGTAAATCGTCCGATCATTGGCGCTGATTTTCTCGGTAAATTCGCTCTATTAGTAGATATCAAACGAAAACGGCTGATTGATTCAGCGACTGAGCTATCAATCAATGCCACGTCGATCAGAGTCCATACGCCCACACCGTTACATTCCATGTTCGATAACGATTATGGTCGGCTACTAAAGAAGTTTCCTTCCCTAACAGCTGCACCAAATTACAATTTACCCGTCAAACATTCCGTGATTCATCATATCGTAGCGACATGCCATTTACCTGTATCACGACCACGAAGACTAGATCCGATTCGTCACAAAGCTGCGTATATCGAATTCCAACATATGGTGGAATTAGGGATTTGCCGCGCACTGGCATCGCCCGTCTCTTGGATCGTTACCCGATTTCACACATGCAAAAACTTTTGATGAATTTACAGGGATGTTCGAAATTTTCCAAAATCGATCTTGTTAGAGCCTATCATTTAATTACCGTGGCTCCCGAAGATGTACATAATACGGCAGTCACGACTCCATTTGGCCTATACGAATTTACACGCATGTCATTTGGTTTAAGAAATGCCGCTCAAACGTTTCAACGTTTTTTCAACGAAGTCAAGCAAGATTAAGACTTCGTATTCACGTAGATCGACGACATCCTCGTGGCATCGAAAAATGAGGAACAACACAAACTGCATCTCGCAAAACTTTTCAAGCGACTCGATGAGTTTGGTGTCAATGTAAAGAGTTCTAAATGCGAGAACGGTAAAGGTTGTCGCGGATACACTATCCCGCACGATCGACAACGAAACGGCAACATCGAATGACAAAACGACAATCGAATCAATCGAAACGAACTTCGACTATCACAAAATAAAAGAGACACAAAAAGCAGACCTAAAACTTCAGAATTTACTTTCTGGTTCCGAATGTCACGCTAGTTCGACTTATAAACTAGAGCTTTTTAAATTGCCCGGCATCGAAATATACTGCGAAACATTGCAGATATACTACAGAGCCGTTACGACGAAAAATATTCAACACATTTCGATTATAAACAAAGACGTAGGTAGTTGGGCACAAGCTTGTTTATCTTGCCAGCGATCAACGGCATACAAGAGCGCCGATTGGACAATTCGAAATCCCACCAGGTCGATTCGAGCAAATTCATTTGGATATAGTTGGTCCGCTTCCACCGTCCAATGGATATACAAACGTATCTTTTAACCTGTGTCGACTGATTCACTCGATGGCTCGAAGCTTTTTGCATGACCGACATGTCTGCAAATACCATTTCCAAAACATTCGTAAGCAATTACGTATCTCGATTCGGTGTTCCGCATATGATAACAACCGATCAAGGTACGGAATTCGAATCAAAAATGTTCCCCGAATTAACGAAACTCCTTGGTTCTCATCGAATATGCACGACTGCGGATCATTCGCAAGCGAATGACATGGTCGAACGCTTTGGTGGAGCTCCGAAATTCCCATTGTATTACTTGGAATTCGAGCTACGGTTAAAGAAGATCTGAAGTGCTCACCAGCCGAAATGGTCAACGGACAAACGCTTAAACTACCTGGTGAGTTCTTTCCGAAAATCCTCTTTCTCCTCCAATTTCAACCGACACATTTCAACCGGGAAATATTTCGACTGTTAGCACAAGCGTTGCTGAAGAGCCAAGGTCATTCACACGAAATAAACCTCAAACCAACAACTTTGTTCAATATTTTCCACGAACATCTTTGAACATCATTGGCCACTTTGGGCTGAAGAAAATCCTAGAGAATTGTTTGAAAATACAATGAGACCAAAAAAAGTAACTGTATTGTGTAGATTTTGGTGTGGTGGCGTAATTGGTCCAGATTTTTTCGAAAATCAAAATGGCAACGCAATTACTGTGAATGGAGAGAAGATTATAACTTTTTTGTGGAGTCAATTTGAAGATATTGAAAAAGTTATTCAAAATATTGGTAAAAGATTGACTGCCTGCCAAAATTGCAGCATAGAGTATCGATGATTTTCATCGATCGTGGTAATATTCATGTTTTTTTTTTCAGTCGTATCACGTCAGATCAAGTGACTATAGGCACGTCGTCTTAATTTTCTAATTCTCATAGACATATCTAGTCACTTTGCTTAACCCAGTTGGTCGAATTTCTACATTGGTTAACTATGCCGGCAATTAAGAGAAATTAGGAAATTTTATGCCCATTGAGAGTTGAAAGAAACACTGGGCAGCAGCAAATGGTTTAAAACGATCAAAAACCTTAAGGCATATGAAACAAAATTTTCACTGGTCTCCAAAACTAATCAGATAAATTATCCCATGAAAAATTAGTTTGTGAATTTTCGAAAAATTTTAACGCAGATAGATACGAGGGCAAATCAAAAAGTCTTGCAATATCATATGAAAAAAAAGAGTGAGTGAGACAGCAATATTTTTATTTTTCGACATAATCTCCTTTAAGGTTTATACATTTGTCACATCGATCAATTAACTTGCCTAAACCCTCTAAAAAAAAAAGATTTCTTTTGCTCCATAAAATATTCATTTACAACAGACTGTACTTCATAGTCACTGGAAAATTTCCGGCCCCTTAGTGTTTTTTTCAAATTGGGAAACAGAAAGTAGTCACTGGGTGCCAAGTCTGGACTGTACGGTGGATACGGAATTTCCACGAAGCCGCAGTCCTTTAATGCAGCTTGAGCAATATTAGGCTTGTGCACTGGTGCATTGTCGTGAAGAAGCAAGATTTTTTTCCTAACTTTCCTTGGCCGTTTTTCCCGGATCGCTTTTTTAAATTTTCGCAAAACCGCTGCGTAATATATGCCTGTGATTGTGGTTTTCGGTGGCATATAATAGATTATCAAAATTACTTCAGCACCCCAAAAAATTGTTGCCAAAACCTTACCAGCAGACGGTTGAGTTTTGAATTTCTTTGGTGGTGGTTCACTACGTTTAATCCATTGCATCGATTCTTGTTTGGATTCCGGATCCCAGTGATGAAGCCATGTTTCATCGCCTGTTATTATGTTATCAAAGAAATTTTCTGAATCTTCTTTGTATATATCTAAAATCGCCTTTGAAGTTTGAACACGCATTTTTTTTTATTCTGCATTCAACAAACGGGGAACCCATCGCGCACTTACTTTCGACATGTGAAGGTGGTCATGTAATATAGTATATGTGGTACCGTATGAAAGAGAAAGTCTCCACGCTAACTGCGGAACAGAAATACGCCGGTCCTCCAATACAATAGATTCGGCCAAAATTACGTTTTCATGGCTAATAGCATCTGCTGGCCGACCCGAGCGGTTGACGTCTTCTAATGACTCCCGATCACTTTTGAATAATTTTACCCACCTTGTTACTGTGGCATATGATGGTGCAGATTCGCCGTAAACTTTTGACATAAAGTTGAATATATAAATTGCATTTCGTCCATCTTTACAGAAAAATTTAATAACGGTGCGATATTCAATTTCATTCGTTTTAAGAAAAATTCAAAACACGTGTTACTAAATTGACAAAAACGAACGAACTGTAAAATTTACATCGAAATGTTCTTCTAGAAGTTTCATCGCGACAAAAAATGGTTTTGAAAAATATATTGTTGTCTCACTCACCCTTTTTTTTTCATATGATATTGCAAGACTTTTTGATATACCCTCGTAGCTTCATGTCGAATTATTATTTTTTTATAACTTCATCTCAACAACAAATAAAAAGAATTGATTAAATGTCAAACATTTAGCTTCCTTTTATTGTATCTGCAGATAAAAATGTGTAAAGTTAAATAGAGACATCTATACTCTAATACGAGAAATGCCAGTTTCATTAGCTTCTTCACCAGTTACTTCAGCAGTTGCGTACTAGGTATAAAAATAAAAATATCACTATATTTTGGCCATTGGCGCAACATCTTATGGAGGGATTTGGTCGCCAGATCATAGATGTCGCTGAAAGTAATAAAAAAGTTCTTTGTTTGAACAGAAAGTCGTAGTAGCTTTCCATTTATTCTAAATAAGAGAAATGAGTAACCACGGTGTAAGTACAGCCATAGAAAAAATCAGTTTACCATAGATTTATCATTTTTATAAATTTAGAAACAAAAATGAGTTGAGTAAAAAAGTTCTGATAATTCCAATGTCATGATTGTATTTGTGACTTTTACATTGCGCGCAATGTAGAGTCACAAATACAATCATGACATTGGAATTGTTAGAACTTTTTTACTCAATTCATTTTTATCTGTCGATTTATCAAAATGAGAAATCTATGGTAAACTTATTTTTCTATGGTACAGCCATGTACAGTTCACAAAATAAAACGCAGTGTGCGGATAAAATTACAGAGCACTGCCTGCTTTGATTGATTTAAAAAAACACTAAATCAATCCATTTCAAATTTCATAAATTTTGCTTTTTTTCGATATTTTTTAAAAACATTACTTATTGGGATGAAGTTGATTGTGAAACAAAATGGTGGACATTTTTACGAAATCGATTTCGTTTTCTTTACAATAGGCAGATGTGGAATTCGAAATTTTAGTGATGAAATGTTCAAAACAATATCGACTGAAGTAACGTACCTTTAACTACCTCGTTCGCTGAAACCGAACCACACGAATAGTGCTTTATTTTATATTCTTGAAGGACATTTAAAATTGATAGATTCAAAACCTCACAACCACTCATCGCGTGTAACAAAATTTCAAATAAAGTACGTTATATAAAAAAAAAAAATCGACCACAAAGCGCTTAATTTGCAAATATAATTAAATATTAATAGTGTGTGCCAGATCTCGCGCAAATATGCTGAAACGTTTATTAATAAAATAAAAATTATTAAATTAATAATTTAAAATTATTTAAAATGCAATTAATGATCAAAATAATTATTATTTTTTTGGTTGTTTATTAATTTTTTTTTATTGATTTGTTTTATTTACGTTTTTAAATAAATTTTTTGTTATTGACTTTTTCACGCAGTTTTTTTTTTTAATTTAATTTCTATATTTCGATAAAAATGGCAATTTTCATGTATGTTTTCTATTATTTATAATGTATAGTGTGCAATATTTTTAATTACTATTTATGGTTAATTTCGTTATTTTATTTATAATTAATTAAATCATAATGTCGCTTATCCTAGATATTATTTTCATTTTACTTATGAGTAGTGGTGAAAGCTTTTGTGGATTTTAATTTTTTTTTAAGTTTATTAAATTTATTTGATTGCTTATTTATTTATGTTCTTGGTTTTGTTTTGTTTTATGTTTTTATTTTTATCTAATTAAAAGGCAGTTTTTTCATTTTTTTTTTTTACTTTGTTTTTATATAAATTTTTGTTCTTATCATTAATCGCAAATTAAATTTACTTTTAGGATTAATTTTGAATTAATTTTATTTTTGGGGGGACATTTTGTTTTAAATTTTATAAATTTCCTAATCACAAATTAAATTGTTTTAAAAACACAAAAATATTATTTATATATATATAATTATAATTTAATTAATAAATGAAAAATAAATAATTAATCTTAGACAATAATTTATAATTTCGAATTGAGCGTATTTCTAGGAAAATCCTTTGTAGTGAATAAAAAAAAATATTAAAAATATTGAATAAGCGGTTGGAAATGTTATCCGGGCGATAACATCGATGGTTTTTGCTACGCGAATCGGATGCGGTGGCTCCTTTTTTCGAACTTGGACGAAACATGTCTGCAAATATAAAATATTTAAAGATTAAAAATAATTTCCAACAATTTTTCTAATTTTAAGTTTAAATGGTGGTTTATTCATTTGTTTGAAGTTTATCAAAGAAAGAGGAACGAACTAAAAATTCTCAATTGGCCTACATTTTGATGTTCTTAGATTGCCGAGAGAGAAATGAATCCTATTCTGACTAACATTGATCTGAGGAATCCAAATATCTCGACGAAAGAATGAAGGGTTGGACATTTTTTACATGGTTGACCAGAAGTCCTTCGGGTACATTACTGGGTCAAGAGTTCTGATGAGCTCATTAGGCTTGAATCTGACGCTACGGCTGTGCTTGTTATCCTCAATTCTTTGACTTCATGCAAACACTTGTAGTTTTTTAAGAGTTCTCCAACCTTGTTGTGTGGAGCGGGAAAAAGCAGGTATCGCTGGTGGTAGGCTGGGATTGTAATGCTCATCACTTATTATGGGGCCCCAATTATACCAATAGGTAGGTTTTTTCTCTAACTTTTTAAGTACTTCTGAACTTGAAATCCTCAATTAAGGATGTGAGCCAACTTTCGTGAATTCTATAAGGAGGGAAGTGATTGATGTCAGTGAGTGCCAATTATTGATTTGGAATTTAATGAAAGTGATGTTCTTTCCTCAGACTACATGGTGTACAGCTTTTAATATAACCTTAAAAGACCATCTCATAAACCTTATCGTAATAAGAAGCTAACAAAGTAGGGCACTTTCTCTTTTGAACTGGAACCTCTGATAATTTTACTGGACGAGATACGTGGGGCTGACGATATTGATTTGCCAGCCTTTGACGCAAGCAATTGGTTCAGCTTTCGAAAAATCTTGTACTCTCATTGTAACGGTTCGTCGTACTCCTGTGCAAACAAAAAAAATCACGCGTTTTAACCGTTAACAGACTCTTGGTATAGTTCTGGTGGTGCAGCATATTACCGGCTAGGTGGCAGTCGTACGGGGTGAGTTTTTTCCACCATTTACCAAGAGCTAGTTATGCTGCTTGACTTATCACACTATATTGGCATTCATTATTTTAACACTACACTATCATATTTTAATGTAACTAGTTTGAGATCCTTGTTCTTGTGATCCCGTTCTTAACCCACACCTTCCTTAACATTTGGTTTCCTTGTTAGAAAATCCCCCTTTCGTTAGAGTGTGGTTGCACTTACTTCACCATTTTATTTTAGCTTTAACTCCGCATATTTAACTTTACTTTATTTAAAGAGAAAACTATTAACCAACATCACACTCAAATAATTACACCCTTGAGGAAAAACACTATACACTTTAAGTACAACTCAATTTAGAGAACCCAGAAATGATTCGAACAAATTAGCAAAATAACTAAATTGGGTAATTGAATTAGTTGTAAAAATCGCTTTTCTTTAATAAATAAATAACTTTAATATAAGTAGTATTTGTACCAAGCCATGTATATAAAATAAATATAATATGAATAAACGTTCTTGTTTATGTTAATAAATTATGACAATAGTGTTAGTCCATAATAATTTAGTGTATATGTAAATATAATATATAATATATAATGTAATAAATGTGTTTAATATACAAAATGTAAATATGTAAATATATAAATAAATTCAATAAATAATTAATATAGTAATAAATAAATAAATAATATTTTGTTTTAAAACCACCCGCGCATACTTCGAACCATGGTTCATATAGGGTTAACTTTGAATTTAAGTTTTATATTTTCATTAAATTGGCAAACGCCCTTAATAATAACAATAACAATAATAAATAACAAAAATTTGATATGCTTATAACTTAAAATAAATATTCATGCAATACTTGTAATATGATTAATGATAATTAGAACATTTTTTGTCTAATCAGTTTTATTAAACGGTTCTTGAAAACATCACACTTTGTCATATTTTATGTAACCACCCGTTATGGTTGCACATGTAATTTTTACGCGTCCGAGGTCACTTTTGCTGTACCCGTAATTGACGGCTAACCGTGATTGTATTGATACTCGATTGGTACTTATAATAATTGTAAATGATAAATACTAAATAATAAAAATAACACGCTTACCAAGAAAAACGGATAATTTTAAGGTGTGTCTCGATTTTTGTTTTAGAATCTTTGATCCGTTTCTAAAAATTTATGAAATATACCAAATCGTTAGTATATTATGCTTTTCTAAACAAAATTAATTAAAATATAATACGAAAATTACCTTGGTAAGCGGAGGAAATTAATGAAAATCTTCAACTTTAATCCAGCTGTACATAAACACTCGAAACAGCTATACACCAGATCTGATTAAGTACCACAACTTAATTTTAGCCCGTTTATTAAAGCGGCGTTACTACTCGATAGGTTTATCGAAATTATACAATAATAGCTATCTATTTCACTTTTGTGCATAAATACACTATGTACATTCACTGATGGGTTGAGTATACTTTACTATACTGTGGTTACACAACTAATGATTATATTGAAGATTTTGATTAACTTTTCAGTTATTGTCGATGATAAACGCAAAATTTCTTTTTGCATCAATTTTATCTATTCAAATCTAGATGTCTCATTTTAGAGTTGTGCGTCGTTGTTATCTTGATATACAGTATCTGACAAAAGTGTTTACCTACGCACGAAAAATTTGGGTGTGATGCTCGTGATTTTTTTTTTCTTTATTACGCGGTAACTTGTAACAGGCTACTGTTACATCATTACCAAAGAAAAGACTAGGTATAAGTATTTTGGTGTTCAAATCTTAAAAAACTAAGGAAAAATACCAGAAATCTCAAGAATAGTGCCAGAGGTCCAACCTTAAGAATGATTCGGATTTATTCTTAGTAGCACAAAGAGAATATAAAAACTATTAAGATCTGCTCGTAGAGCTTCTTGGAATAGCTTCTATGACGTAATAAACAGTATTTTCAGCATCTCTACGTTTAATATGTCTCGTCTAAGATTGATTCTTGCAGATTCTTGTAGAACCCAACGCGATGCGCTACCCACCTGATTGAAATTTATTCCATATGCTAGTTTTTCTCGAAGGCTTGCGCGGGGACGATCCTTTCAGCTGCATTACAAGACGTGTTTATCTCCTTTGAGATAATTTGCTACGTTTTTTTCAAGTTTGAATTACTTTAGGGATTTCCCTTTAACTTTGACGGGTCGCATTACACTGACTCCAAAGCAATTAGGCATTTTAGTCTCACCTAAAAATTTCTCAAAGCTATTGAGGTAATTGTCGACCAATTTATCAGTGATCGCCAGCTATCTAATTTCCCATTTTGTAGTATCCAGCATGCTTAAAGTTTTGGCAAAACGTGTGAAACTGCTCTGCATGAACTTGCTATAAGAATCGGGAGATCGCTTAACATTTAAGACTTTTTCGTGAGCACGGCGCTCGATATTGCACTTGCCTTTCATAGCACCTCGATTTCTACCATTATCGAAGCCTGCACTGATTTGGCATTGATCAAACCTTTCATGGATTGGATTCATGCTCAGGTCTCGCATTGCTGAGGTCGAGCTGTATTGTTCTTTAGTCTCCGTTATAATCTTCAAAGTTTGATACGCGAGGGAGGGTGTTTTGTCACCTATTTCGGGCTCATGGTGATTTATGGCTTACTTGTTGAACTATACCAATCAGGCTTTATTGCTCAGAGTTATGCTGATGATCTGGTCATCACTGTTTCAACTTAACAATCCTATAACTGACTTAATGCAACGCGCTCAACAAGTTGTAGAAATGTGGTGCACTGAGAAGGGTTTGCGTATTAATTCATCAAATGCCAGTTCACTGGACTTTACTAGACGACGAAATAGTGGTGACTTTTACGTTTCTTCTGTTTTTGGGAAAACGATCATCAGATCAGTTACCGCAAAACATCATGGCGTTACGTAACTATAAAGTAAACTATCCTGGGAGCTCCACCTTGAAAGTAAACTTTAAAAAGCAACAGCCGATTTTTTTAAACGTAAAACAGCATTTGGGGAGGTTGGTTTGACTGATGCTGCGCAATGTCTTCGACTACAATCCTTGCATTTTGTTTTTAACCCCACTGCAGCCTTTTATTCTAGATACGGCTTATTGCGCTGCGTTCAGACTAAAATGCATTGGGGCGTGGAACAACCTAAGTTTGATAGACAAGACACCTAGGGCATAGAAAAAATTCTAATCTTTTCAGTTCATCTACGAAAGAAATCATTATATGCTTGTTGAGAAACTGTTAGCAGAATTCAACTTCGATAATTCCTACTCAGTGGTTTACCCATCGAGAGACCTATGGTTGTGAAAAGATTTCAACAACTGGGTATCTGAACCGTTTGTTTCTTTCGCAGACGGCTTTCACTACGAATTATGTGTGGATTTTGGAGCTTTCTGCGGAATCCTGTGACTACTTCTAAACTGGTTAAGGACTGCAAATATTTTATTACCCGCCTGCGTGTTGCAATAATAGTGTCAAGGTTATGTGGATGCCAGCTCATTGTAATATTGAGGGAAATGTAGTCGCTGATTCTTTAGCCAGGAGGGGTTCGCGCCTGGATTTCATCGGCCCCAAGCCTATAGCTCTGCTGAGCTTTAATAACAAGAAAGCTATTAAAAACCACGTTTGCTACAAAGATAAACGCAATGTGCTTGCTTAACCTACCTGCCGGGAGGCGAAACTACTTTATTTGTAAACTTAATTTGAGCGTAACGAGTTTTGGTTGTTATTCCTACGGGTCATAGCGATTTCAAACTCCATTTACAAAGAATGGGACTTTGACATTTTAACATGACATCGAGGCTACAGTTTCTTTGGTCACACAAAGAATATGATGAATATCTTGAAGAAGAGCATTCACTTTGTTTGTTATTGTTCAACCTACGAGTTAGTTAGGTCACGATTCCTGGGTCACAGAACTTTGAATGTTTATCAGTTGTCTTCATTAAATTGGTTCACGGCTTGCACCATGGGCCCCTTGTGGCATTGAGCGGGGTTTTCTTGAGTTCCAGCCCACTTCAATAATACCAGTAAGACCGGAAGTAAGGGTAACAAATGTCAAATTTATAATTCTGTTTATGCAGGCTTTGAATTTTGTATCGAGCACTCGGTTATTTTTCCATGTTCACATTTTAATTTCATTTACCGACCAAATGGCACAGCGGTTAAAGCTTTGGCATTTGGATCGGGAGGTATCGGGTTCGAATCCTGATAGGGGCAGGGTGCAAAGTGAAATTTCATCAACAGATTACCATCTGTGATGAAATGTAACACATCTATGACCCCCTGTCGGTGTGCAAAACAAATTGGCCAACCCATCTTCCATGTCAGTATAAGCTGACATGGAGCTTGTAATGTGCAGATGGTCTTAAATCATTCCTATGGCCGTACGTCCTCGAATTAACTGACACTGGCATAAAAATAAGGACGAAATAAGCAAACCGCGAAAGAGCAGGGAGTGTTTGAAATTTCAAGTGGGGTAAAAACACTAAAATTGATAACTTACCTACAAAGCATTCAATTTATAGTATTTTTCTTCATGGACGGTTTAGTTTGGGCAAACTCATTATGAATTTTTATAGTAGATGTTAACTGTTTACCAGTTGAATGACGTACCTCAGCCAGAAGCGATTTGCATTGTGGTACAAATTTGGAATCAGCCGGTTGAAAAACATATACACGAAAAGGAAAATCTATATGAAGCGCTTTAGTGCTTTGGCTTCTGAAAACCCATCCTTCCTGTTGCTGGGAAAATAACGAAAAAAAGTTGAAAATGGGACACAACATTTTTGTTAAGAACTTAATAATGAGTCAGTTTCGGTTGTCACTACATAAAATCTTCGAGTACCGAAAGTACTCCGTATTCCATAAAGACTGTTGATGAATTGCTTCTTTTACAAATTTTGGCTAAAGTTTGATTTAATCCAATGTCCGCAATGCACGTTTATACCATACAGATTTAGTGGTCGTAATGGGAATTTTCCTGATAGCATGGTTATCTTATATTAAGGAACCGTATGGTTAAACTTTTCTAAAACGATTTTAAAATAAAACATTGTAAATTAATTTTTGCAACAATACCGTTCTAGGATCAGTTTTCCAAAATTAAAGCGAAAGCGTCGATTTTTGATTAAAAAAACGGTTTTCAACAGAAATTCGGCCTCTGTACAGTCCAGATGGACTGATTTACGGCATCCAACTTTATACCTAAATGTTTGTCACAAATTGGGAGATCCTAGTGAAATTTGGCGAAATCGGTGGACCGGAAGTGACAGTTTACATACGAGCTTTTTTTGGTTTTCCACCAAAGTGACAGTTTCAATAGGAGCTTTTTCGTTTTAAGCATGTATTTTGAAAAGTATTTCATTTACGAGAACAACGGTTATGAAGAAACAGATTTAAAACTAATTTTAGTCAGTTCATTTTGCAACAATGTCAGTCAAGGTCAAGTTTCAAAAAACTGTTTTTCAGTAAAAAATCCACCGGAAAAGGCTGATTCCTTAGGGGCTTTTACGTTTTTTGCAAATATTTTGAAAAGTATTAAAATTTACGACAAATGATTCAAAATAAAAATTAAATTCAATTTCAAACAAAATTAGTTCAGATCATATTTTAAATTTTACCCTCGTTAAAAACTTTTTTTTTCATCACCAAACTTCGGCAACTTATAAAACAATTACTAGAATCCATATGATTAGTTGTAATATTATACAGAAATAAAGATTTCTGAATAAAATCGGCATCCCTACAGACAAGGCGGATTCCCTATTTGAAAAAAAACTTCATACTAAATTTTTTCCATAGATTAGGAGAATCATCCGAAATGTGGTGGACATCCGTTTACAAGAAGCCGAGCCCCCGTAGGAGCTTTTCCAATTTTTTCCAAGGTGTAATCGTGATCTATATATATTTGTCATAAAAGATAGCAGTGCCTGAAGTGATCCTAGTTTTTCATCCAAGGAAAAATAAAAATGTTCATCAGGTAATACTAATTTCATTCCACCCAGCATTTTTAAAACCATCTCATCCCAGGATTCCTAAATCACACAATTAATTAAGAATGTTAAGAGGTAAAAGATTGAGACAATTTTAGCTTACCACTAGGCAAATGCCTAAAATTAATATAAATCACCACCACATGAAATTTAAAGAAAATACTCAATAAAAAAAATTAATAGTTCTCTGGAACCTGTAGAGTGCCTAAAGATTTGACTTACTTTTGATTTTGACTCGTCATGATAGCCACTAACTTTGATAAAAGTTTGGATATCAGTCGTATGTTAGGATTTCCACTTTTATTAATTTTTATATTGGGCCATATGGAAGCTAGCCGAATGTGAGAATTCTACCATACGACTGGTACTGTACGACTGGCTACAGTTAGTCCGTACAATAGGTTATTCAAAACATAACGAATCATTTCCGGCAAATCATATTTCTACGAGAATGGTTTGATTTCCTGTTATTCTTATATGGGGCCATATGGAACTTGGCCATTTGCGCCAACACTACCGTACGGCTGGTACTGCCCTGTTAGTTATTGTAAGCCCTTACTATTACCAACTTGAAACTGTATCAACCATTTCCGGCAAATCATATTGCTAGGAGAATGGCAATTATTAATTTTTATATTGAGCCATATGGAAGCTGGCCGATTGCGCGAATCATACCCTACGGCTGGTACTGTCCGACTGGCCATATCATGGCTTATTCGAAACATAAAAAATCATTTCCGCCAAATCATATGTAGGAGAATGGCTTAATTTTTTGTTATTCTTATATGTGGCCATTTGCGCCAACACTACCTACGATTGGTATTGCCCTCTTGGTCATTGTTACCAACTTGAAATAATATATTGACTGATATTGTTCTCATCTTTAATCAAAACAAACAATTATTATAATTTCACTTTGAAAAATTAATTTTATTCATTCATTCATACTCTCTCTCTCTCACTCTCTCTGGCACTATATCCCATCAAGGGATTTGGCCGCCTCACATGAGGTTTCATAATCATATTTTCATTTCGGATAATGAGTGATTAATTCATTGATCCTAAACCAGCCATGAAATTTTTTATTGTCCCCACCGGGAATCGAACCCGGGACCTCCGGTCGCTGGAGCAAGCATGCTAACCACTTTGCCACCGGGGCATTCATACGGAAAGTACAAAAACAAGAATTAAATGAAAAAATCTGGGATGGATATTTTGTTGTTGAGAATTTTTTTTTTTAAATTTTTCCGTCTTATACAAGTTAAATTAGAAAAAACTGGGATGAGATGAAATAGTATTGTTTGAGGAATTTTTTTTCTGTGATGAAAAACTGGGCTAACTTCACTTGCTTATCTTTCGCGGTTCGCTTTTCACATCATACCAAATCGAAGACGTACAGCTGGATAGGTCTGATTTACCTAGAACCATTTGCACGTTACATAGCTCCATGCTAGCGTATAGTACTGGCATGGTCGGCCCATGAATTCTGCTGCCGTTGTTATAGTCTTAAGATTATGTTTTGGCCATGTTGGTTTACAATGAAAATTAATTAGTTCTAAACTGGCTATTTCCTTAACTTTTCTGGTTCGCGAAGCAAGGAGTCTTTTCATTGCATCAAGCCCAGGTTTAGCAAAAAAATACATGTTTCGTAAAGAAGGCCAATCTAAGATATATTATCACGATTCTATGCATTTATTGATTAAAACTGTTTCAGTTTAACTAGAAGGCAGTGCTTCTTTCAGTCCTTTGAAAAATAAAATTAAAAAAAATAAAAACTGTGTACTCACCTCGGTTGCACATCCATTATTCGCCGAATGAGTGCATGGACTCGTGCCACTTCCACAACTAGTACACGCTACAATTTCATTCGGCCCTCCCGTATCTCGTTTCTTATCGCCCTTGAAAAAGGGAAAAAATTTAGTAAGAAAAATAAATTTTAATATTAGTTATTTACCATTAGAAGTGCATATAATTAACACAAAACCCAACAATTAATTTAATTAATTAATTAATATTAATTTTGTAATTGAAAGAATGAATTTTTTTTTTATTTGTTAAACTTTTTTTTTTTAAAACAATAACATAAGCAAGCATTATTATTTATATGGCATTTGAGAATCCCTTAACAAAATAATTTTTTTTTTTTTTAAATTAATTTAACATTTTTTTCTAGAGAGAACCAAAACCAAATATAATTAACCAAAAAATTGTTAGCAGAATACTTACTAATTTAAAAATTTCTGTTTGAACCTCATTCTGGGTGCGTATATAGGATAGAGTTGTTTTGCGCCGTGAATTTGGCGGTTTCGCGAAATTGTTTGTATTATTTTTGTGAATTTTGAGTTTCGTATATCGAGGCGAGCGCACGTTTGGCAAAATAAAATAATTTTTGGTTTTTTTGTTATTCAACTATAGCAAATTAAAATTATTTATATAGAAATATTTAAATAAAAAATTTTTGTGTATGAAACTAAACAAGCAGCTTCATTTTATCCACTTAGATCACCGTACATAAAACATGCTGATTTTCCATTTTCAAAATTATTTAATATACAAACGTAAAATTTATGCTAATATGCTATATATGCTAAGCTATTTTCTTTCCACAGTTCATTCAAAACGGAAACCCAAAAAAATTCTTTTGGAAATTTTAGTACACGCAAAACAATGAAAATTAAATTAATTAGAAACAAATTACAAAACATATACATAACACAATAAAATTATGTTATTTCACATTGTTACTGCTAAACCATCGTCTACCTATACACTACACCGATGGATTGAATTGAAACGTGTCTAACATTTTCCATTTGTGCTGATGTAGAAAGTTGGTTAATTTAATAACGTACATCGTACATGTTTTACTGTACAGTACTATACATATTTTTTTAATACACCATAATTATTTGTAACGTTTATGTGTTACGGTAAAAGTCTGAAATCGGTAGGTTCGAATAAAAATTGGAAAAACTGTTTTAGTGCTCCGAAATCTGTGAAATGGGAGTCCTGTATTCCCGAAATGGTTCATCCTTCAGGGACAAATGGCATAACTAATCCTCACTGCGCCAATAATTTCGTTTAGCCCTCTGATGGGGAGTAAATGCAACTAGATTTAAAAAATAAAAAAATTAGAACATTTCCCGATTTTGTTTTTTTATTTTTTTTTAAATTTTTTTATTTTTTTATTTTTTTTTTTTATTTTCATTTTTTTATTTTATTATCCCTGCGATCCTGGGGCCAAGGATCTTCCAACACTTTCGCGGTTTGCTTTTTCCGTTTTAACTTTTACGCCGTTCCCAGCCAATTGGAGGATGTACGGCTATAGATCCGATTTTATCACCATCTGCACATTGCACAGCTCCATGCCAGTCCATACTGGCATGGAAGATAGGATGGCCCATGAGTTTGCAATCTGACAGGGTGTTATAGATGTGTTCCATTTCATAACAGATCGTACGTAATCTCTAAATAAAAATACTCTTTGAAATTGCCCCTATCGGGATTTTAACCCGGTACCTCCCGATTCAAACGCCAAAGCTTTAACCACAGTGCCATTTGGTCGATTTTGGCGTTAGTCATAACATATTGTTACCAATTCTACTCTACATACTTATCACTCGGTGGACGAGTGGTTATACACCCCCAAATGTTGGCAACAGGTCGCGAGTTCAAACCTAATAAAACGCATCGATGTTATCGGACTAAGTATTTTTCCAATACTGATTGGGGATTGGAGTTTAGAATGGCATTCCGTGTGGAGGAACTAAGCAATTTTAACGGCGGCAACATTCATCACCGAAAATACTGGAATGAACGACGAGAGTGTGAGTGTTAAGTGTTTTATTTGCAAAATCGATTTACAACCGAAGGCAATAAGAACGAGTTGCTTTCGAGGCTACAGCACGGCATGGAAGAGGATTCTGTAACGCAGGTGAACGAAAATCGCGACATTCATCACCGACGCCAGGGCCATCAGGGTTGCTGCCAGTTACCAAAATAATGAATCAATAGATCACATAGAAATAACCATTTCAGTAAAACCATTTACTCCAGAATAACAGAAGCCATCCTTGGACATTCGACATTATGATGAAGGCGGTGTTACTTCAAATGAAGGGAGCAACGCAAAGAACAAAGACCACTTTGCTGGGCTACGTAAAGAGTAAAATGTGAAATTTGATCAGAACGACCTGAAACTTCACCAAAATCAGCATACCCACTAGCTTCAAATATAAGAGCTTAAACAAGAGATGAAGCACCTAGAAGGAGAAATAGAAAGTCGTTTATAAGAGATAGAAAATAAAATTGGCCAGATGGCTAATAAGATGGCCAGCCAAATAAAACAGAACTAGTTACAAAAAGCGCAAGGAGAGTTTTAAAACCTCCGACATTCGATACCGAGCTCCCATTTGAGAATTCTAAAGTCCAGTTTAAAGCGGCAGTAAAACACAATGGTTGGTGAAAAAACTGCAGATGTCTTGCAAACTGTATCTGCAACAGAAAGGAGCTATGAACGCGGTCACGAATGAGTTACAACTAAGATACGGGCAGTCACACGTTAGAATATTAAGCAAGATTCAACTCTAAAGCAAGCGTCAACTACGTGGGAAAATCCTCCTAGACCTAAAAAGAGAGGCAACGAAAACGACGCGACAAGCTTGCGGCAATGCCCCTCTGTGGCACTATTCTGGCTTATATTATATAATATTTTCTTAGCATTTTTTTGTCCAAATTGTATTTTTCTGGCCTACTGAGGAAATAAGTTTGGTGTAAATATTTTCAAAACATGGTTAATTGGGAAACTTTTGTTCCACAAAATTTTTTTAGGGAAAAATATTTTCCCATTTAACTTTGTTTCGAAAATATTAACACCAAACTTATTTTCTCAGTAGGCCAGAAAAATACAATTTGGACAAAAATGCTATGAAAATATTTTTCCCGAAAAGCAGAATGGCATCACTGGATGTGTTGAACGGATTAACAGTGGACCCATTTATTAGTCATGTCAAAGACGATCATCTGAAACTTCATTCAAGAACTAATACTAGAGGTAAAACCATGAGTGAAATATTGACGTTAGATTTAGAATATGAGCGCAAGCTGGATTCCAATGATATCAAATAGATGAAATAAATAATAAGAGAAGAGTTGGTGGCAACTAAAACTAAGCTATTGGAGGCACAGAAAATTACAATAGTTAATCGTCCAACCAGGTGACATCAAAAGCGACAGAAGATGGAGGAAGACCCAAGTAATAAAGCAAATCACAGAGAGTCTACGACCAGGGAAAAGCAGACACGAATTCGCTTATCAAATTGAGCAAAAAATCCTTGGCTGAGGCCCAGCAGAAGCTTGCAGTACAATTGTTGGGAATAAGTCTGGCAGTAGAGTTAATTGCCAAAGAGAGAACGATCCAGAAGGCCACGATGGAGAGTAGTGCAAAGGTGGCACGCATTGAAGTTAAGAAAGAGGAGTGCTGGAATACGACAAGGCATAGAAATGATGAGAAACACGACGAGCAAGTAGCGGAAACCGTTCAGGAAGCCGAGAAACAACCAATTTGGAAAGTAGTAAGAGGTAGCAAAAATAACGTTGGGCGACGACGGCGAATGGTCAAATACAAATCTGCAGTATAAAGCAACTGCGCGAACGCCAGAAAAAAATAGGAAATATAACACGATCGGAATGGGAGATTTGCCAATTTTCGACGAGGTAATTTAGTGTGGCTGGACAATTTCAAAAAGCGAGAAATCAAAATTTCTAGATAAGGGACCCCCCGCACAATTAGTTTTTAATAAAACAAATTTTTCTCTATTGGGAATTGGCACCCGGAATGTTCGCAAATACTACTACATGAAAGTGATTTACAATTGCACTACGCCAGATGCAATAAAAGAAATAATCTTGAACAGCGATAGACAAGTATAAAATAAGCGCGAACAATTTAAGACGTCGAGACGACTGGAATTTAGCCAGTGAAGAGTAAAAGTGACGATGAGAAACGATTAATTAAAACGATGATTGTTTTATTTACAAAATTGAGTTGAGGATTTCGTATACCATAATTTAAATTGGGGTCCTTGGCATCATAGCACTTTAATGTGGAGTTTGCAGTATAAGAAGTGTCACGAGTACCAGTGCAATCTGCAGTGAAGGTAAAACACAGATCTCCAATGTAAAATATACTATTTTTTTATTTTTCTAGCTAAATCATTCCACCACCCTTCACCTTATTGATATTCAAGATTTTGGCATATAGTCACCAATCTGACTATGCCGATTCGATAGCCTATGACTGTAGGCAGATTCTTTGTATAGGTTAGAAGTGAGTTTGATGGGGTTATAGGGATAAAACGGCATATCTACCTCATACAGCTGGAAGTAGTCGCTAAAGAAGATTAACAATTATCAAGCATCGTTAAGATTCATTCGTTAGTCGAGGTTTTGGCATAAAGACATAGACCACAATCTGGCTATGCTATGCGTGAGTGTGATGGGGTAATAGGGGTCAAATTTTGATTTTCCCCATTTTGCCCGGAAAAAATCTTTCGTCATTCGATATTTTGGCATATAGACACCAATCTGACTATGCTGGTTCGATAATCCATGACCATAGGTAGATTCTGAGTATAGGATTGAGGTGGGTTTGATGGGGTTATAGGGGTTAAATTTTGATTTTTTATATGTTTTATCGATAAAAACGTCTGTCTTTCGAGATTTTGAGAGATACACACCAACATGACTATACCAATACGAGGGGCCATGGCTAGAGGTATTTTGCAATTTTAGGGTATCAAAAAATTGTTTTCTTTCCATATTTAACTGCCTGATCCATTTAGAGCTACCCGGCGAGCACCACGTTGATGTATGAATCTCGGAATTCGCTCCCCATCCTCCTTGTGTAGCTTCATTAAATTAAAACAGGAGCGGGTGAAAATGGGGAAAATCAAAATGTCACCACTATAACCCCATCAGGCTCACCAATAATCTATTATCAAAATCTACCTATGGTAATTTACTATCGAACCGGCATAGTCAGATTGGTGTGTATATGCCAAAATCTCGAATTACGAACGAATCTTGACAATGCTTGATAATTTTCAAACTTCTTTATCGACTACTTTGAGCTGTATGAAGCAGATATCCCCTTTCACCCCTATAACCCCATCAGACCTACTCCAACTCTATACTCAGAATCTACCTATGGTCATGAGCTATCGAATTGGCGTAGCCAGATTGGTGTCTATATGCCAAAATCACGAACAGCGAACGATTTAATCGATGAAAAATGGGGAAAATCAAAATTGCACCCCTATAGCCCCATCAGACTCACCTCTAACCTATACTCAGAATTTACCTATGATCATGAGCTATTGAATAGGCATAGTCAGATTGCTGTCTATATGCCAAAATCACGAATCCGGGTATCGAATCGGCATATTTATTGGGAAAATGAGAATTCACCTCTATAACCCCATCAAACTCACCCCTAACTAATACTCAAAATCTACCAATGGCCATGGGCTTTTGAATCGGCTTAGTCAGATTGGTGTCTATATGCCAAAATCTCGAATTAAGTACGATTTTATCGGTGAAAAATAGGGAAAATCATAATTTCACTCCTATAACCCTATCAGACCAACCGCTAACCTATACTCAGAGTCGACCCATCGTCATGGGCTATTGAATCGGCATATTGGTATCTATATGTCAAAATTTCGAATGATAAACGATTTTGACTATAACCCCATCAGACCCACCCCAACCCTATACTCAGAATCTACCTATGGTTATGGGCTATTGAATCGGCATAGTCAGTTTGTTATCCATCTAGCAAAATTTCGAATGATAAACGGTTCACATTTGATATGAAACAATAAATTAGTATCGGTTAAATTGAAGATTTTAATTGTTGTTTGTTTTAATATATGCTTTCGGCTGATTTTTTGGCTGGGATAATTCAATTTAATATACTGTTAAAGATAGCCGAAAGTTTCCAGCCGAAAGATTATGGAGATAGTGTCTTGAATACAGCAAAAATCAGTCATGAACTTAAGAAATTACAAATTTAGGATCGGGTTATATCATTCGGGTGAAGGGGAAATTATTTCAGTTTATAGGAATTTAAAAATCGATAGGAGCGAGAGTATAACGAGAGTTTAACTTTCAGCTGAAATAGTCAAGACACTAATGGCTTATCTTTCGGCTGGTAACTTTCGGCTAATTTTAACAAGGTCTTATTCCATGGGAAAAATCTACTGTCAGCAAAAAAAAAGCGAGAATAAAATATAGATTTTACTGGTTGTGTACGACACTAAAATGATTCAGAAAATTTTTACTGAGAGAATAGTTGAGATGGTGTTAGTGTGCTGCCATAATACTGCTATAAAATGTAAATTGAAGTATTTTTTATGGCAGCATTGTTCACATATCTACAAAAAGTATGTAAAGAAAAGAAATTTTTCTCACTCTCATACAAAATAAGTCGTTCGCCATTTTTATAGTCAAATGTCGATTTGTTCTTTTTTTCGAGTTTAAATTTGTTAACGTTAGTGGTTTTTTGTGGTACATATATAAAAATTAAAACATTAAAATCTTTAAAAAAAATCGGAATGAACAAATTAAAACTTTTATGAAATTTTTAGGTTATGCCAAAATGTAAAACCATACAATTTTCCTCTTATGGAATTTTAAGATTTTTTTGTTTGTTTTGACAGTAAAAAAATTGCTCTCAGCAAATTTTTTCCAGGGAATTAAGGCATTACGCATTTGCGGGTGCTAGTGAGTAAACATCCAAAATATTGCACTACACTGCTCTTAATCATAAAAATTTTGATTTCAAAAATTGGTAACACAATGTTCATAGTAATACTAATGATGGTGTGGATTTATTTGTAGTTCTCTCGCCGGGAGATGGAGTAGCTAACGTAAATTGCGAAGTCGAAAATCCGGAACGAGCTTCTGACACTTCACCTGAAAGAAAGCGCCAAAGTACAAAGCAGAAATCCTATACAAATTAAAAAATTAGAAGCCAGAGAGAAAAGGGAAAAAAAATTTTTTAAATTGGAAAATGAGGAGATCGAGTTGAACAAAAAATAGTGGAAAGGCTTTAATTTGCGGCTTTGTAATAAATGAAACAGTTTTGTGATAAAAATTTGAAATATTGAGACTGAAATACTTAATAATTTCTTTTATTATAATTTATCAATAATGGCCCGATTCTGTAAGTAAACATTCTGTAGCTGTTTCTTTATAGATTTTGCTTACAGAGAAAATGATATGAGATTGACCACCTCCACGAAGTATTCATAAATAGATACGGGCAGCAGTAGTGAAGCAGAATAGCTAATTAGTCAATCAAAACTATGCAATGGTACTAACAAAAGGAAATATTACCCCAGGTGGGGTACACCAATATCAACATTCTGTGAAGACTGGCCCTATGGATTCTGGGGAGAGCCATCTGTTGCACCATTAGAGAACATCAGATCCGTTCGAGAAAAGATCAAATTTACAAAAGATCACATCAGCGAATGCTTTTTCTAACTTTATAACTAGATGTACTGGACGAAATAAGTGATGAGGCCGGAAATTTTACTTTACAAGTAGCCGAATTTAGTAAAACAACTATTGACCTAGAAAAGGAGAATATGGACCTCTTGGTGAGAATAGAGCATATGGAGCAATCATTTGCCAAGCTAAGCAAAATAAAAACCTAAAAATAAATCAGGATTCAAAAGAAGATTGCGATATAGGAAGCATTGAACCAGACAAATTCATCTATTTCAGATTCAAAAGTTGTTCTACCCAAACCAAGTCAACCAAAAGGTAGTAGAACCTTATCTATGAAATTTAATGCTGAAAAGTATCTTTAATATTTTAAGACCTTTATTTTGTAAGTCTTCCATTGTTTCTTTGCTTGAGCAAGTGTGATGTAAAATTCTTGCCATGACTTTTATAGGTCGGGCTTGTTTTTCATAGGTAAACCATTGGTTTGAGAAACAAGCCCGACCAATAAAAGTCATCGCAAGAAGTTTGTATCACACTTGCTCACGCAAAGAAACAATGGAAGACTACAAAATAAAGGTTTTAAAATACTAGATGCTGTGAACATTGTTAAAAAAGAGAGAACCAGCAAGAAAATCCAGGAAGGGAACCACACCAGTAAAAGGGGACTATCTCTTTCTATGCTGGTATTTGACAACAAAGAGAATGTTCAAAACATTTTTGGAATAAAACGAATCCTTTAAATGAAGGTGAAAATTGAACCAATGAGGAGAACTACAATACGCATATCCCAATGCAAGAAATGCCAGGCATTTAATCACACCCAAAGATATTGAGGCCGGGATAAAAGATGTGTAAAATGCTCAAGTAGTCATATTACCCAGTGATGTACAATAGGAAGAGATGTGCCAGCCAAGTGTATAAATTGTAAGGGCCACATTCCGGGTAATTATCGAGGCTGTGAGCTTGCTAAACAACTACAAAAATTAAGAGATAAAACAAGAAATCAACCGCAAAAATCGAAGAGTTAAAATATCAAATCAGATGGATCGAAACCCACATCCAAGCAACACAGGGCAAAGATAATTTGCTCAGGTAGTGAAAGGTTAATGAACAGCAACGTTATGAACAGCATTGCAGCTATTACAAAGCGGTCAGATGACCAAAGTAATCTGAACAACACGATACTTGATCAACTGAAGAAAATGCAACTCCCACAACGCAATCCCACAAAAAATGTTAATTAAAACCCGTTTAAGCTCAAAGTACCAAAAACGACCACACATTTCTAGAGACAATATTTTAACATTTACACATGGTTTAGTTTAATTTTTTTATAAAACGTAATCTTAACATTATCAATTACCATAACATTGGCAGTGTGTTAATTAGCCATAAATGTCAAAACAAAGCACTTAAAACGAGGTAAAATTGCTGTACAGGACTATACGATGGATCGAAGTTATTGAAAAGCTTGCTGCTCGTATATGTAAATTATTATGGTGGTGTTTTATTTTGTATTTTTTTTTTTTAAAAACTAGAATAATTTTTTAAATATTTTCTTCAGAAAAACGAAAAAATTATTTCAGGAAAAATAAATTTACGCCAGCCGAGGCGTTGGAGGAACTGGAAAAGTCAAATGATGAAACCAACTTACCGGCTTCAATTTATTTATTACCACCAAGAGACAATGAGCAAACCGACAAAGAATCGGGGAATGAGGAGGTTGTAAATAAAAATTGCATAGCCACCACAATGTTGCGTACTGAAGTTGAAGTTGAGTTCGAAAATGAAGATATCAATGAAAATTTGAACTAGATGACGAAAGTTGAACCATATCTGTGGAAATAGTTCAACCAAATAAGCGACCACGAATAGAAGTCAATAATAAGATATTACATTAATGGACAAAGAATGAAATGCCTAAAAACGTAAAATCGAAATTGAACAGTCACACCCCGTCGAATTTTTTGACCTTTTTTTTCAACGACGAGTTGATACTGAATTTAGTGAATTGTACAAACCAGCATTCAACTCATCTTAAAAATTCAAATTTAAACGTTTCTTTCAATGAGATAACTATATGCATTGATTGGGATCCTGATCTTTTCGACATACGCTGAAGTACCGCGACGGAAATTGTATTGGTCACACTATGATGATTGCCGCAAGGCCATAATTTCTAATACTATTCGAAGAAATCGTTTTGACAAAATATTTGGATCGCTTCATTTCGCCAATAATGCGAATCTAACAGCAAATGACAAATTTGGAAAACTGTGGCCGCTTATGAACGAGATGAATAAAATTTTCATAAAATATGCACCGATTGTAAACGGCCTTGCAATTGATGAGTCAACGATTCCTTATTTTGGTCGTTAAGGCTGTAAGCAATTTATGTGAAATAAACCGGTCCGTTTTGGTTTTAAATCGTGAGTGTTTATGCACAAAAAAAATGGATACTGCATACAATTTGAGGTCTCCAAGGTAGACAAATTTCAAATTCCAATAAACTACCCCTCGGGGAATCGATAGTACTAAATTTTTCCAACTTACGAAAGTTAATTTCGAAAATTTCGACTTTTCCTTGTTTTTTGATAGTTTTTTTTTTTTACCAACCCTTCAATTCTGAACAAATTCGGGATTAAATTATGGCGACACCCATACAGCCATTGAGCATCGCTGTGATAAGGCGGTAGAGGTAACTTTACATCTTCTTTTGATGAAAATACTAAAATAAGAGTTGTCCGTTGGAAGGATAACAACGTAGTAATGGTCTTGTCTAACGAATTTGGGGTTGCCCCTACGAAAACTTGCATCCGCTATTCTGCTGCTGTAAAAAGTAAAATATCAGTACATTATGTAAAATCAATTTATGGAAGGTGTCGATAATCATGTAGCAAACTATCGAATTGGTATAAACGCAAAAAATTGGTGCATTCCAATTGCTTTATGGATTTTTGATGCAGCAATATGCATGGGGTTAAGTAAAATCCGTGGGAAGCAAGTTGGACCAGTTCGAATTTATAAGACAAATTGCTAGATTATGCACCAGGCCACGTCCCTAGGCTATAAAACATGATCCGGCTCTTCAAAGCGGCTTTCATTTGATTTCAACAAGAACTTCGAGAAAAACATGTGGATAATGTGGTCTAAGAACCGTGAAAATGTGCTTGTTATGTATGATTTCACTACACGTTAAATGTTTCGAAGTTTACCACATCCCAAAAAATTAAAATGTGATAATTGAGATTAAATAAGATAATCGCTCTCTACTGAATTTATTTACTTTATATTTTATATTAAACGAATTGAAAAATTAATAAATCTTAATTCGCAAAAACAATGTATTTTTATCATCATTTTTTGACAATGGTAATCCCCCAAATGGCTTTTCTCAACCATTGTAGGTTTCCTGAATTTTTCCGAACTGGTGGAAAATTTAAACTTTTAGTTTGGGAATTTTGGTTCAAATAATTAGGACCAACGAGGATTTCGGTGGTTTATTTAAGATTCAAAAAAAATAATTGTGGGATCAAATGGGTTAAGAACACAACTTTCAAAATAGCAATCTGGAATGCGAATGAGATTATGCAACATATTCCAGAAATAGAATTATTTTTATATACAGAACAAATCGACATTTTCTTAATATCTGAAAGGCATTTAGTTAAATCTTCGTTTGTTAAAATATGGGGTTATAACTTATTTCACTCCATTCATCCAGCGGAAAGAGCAAGAGGTGGTTCAGAATTGCTAATAAAAGAAAATATAAAACACCATTTAGAATCAAATATCGAAGAAGATTCAATGCAAGCCACTACTGTAAGGATCGAAATTAAACACAGACAGCTTACTGTCTCGTCAAAAGGTGGTCAAAAAGTAAAGAATTGCTTTAAGCAGGGCAGACATCAAAATATGAATTTTACTCTGGTGGTTCCCCAACATACTGGCCAGTGATGGAACGAAAATACCTGACCTATTAAACTTTTATGTAGAAAGAGTTATATCCCAGAACTACATTCACATTGAAGACAGTAATTCTCTAGTATCGGATTATTATGGTAATCATCATCAACCCGGTAATCATGACGGAGAGTATACCCAGATTAATAAATACAAAAACAAACTGGGATCTCTTTCGTGAAGTAATGAAGGAAAAAATGCCGTACCGATAAGAAATTGTCACCACTTGTAAGATGAATTAGAACAACTCAATGAAGCAATTCACTATGTTGCCAATGGGAGTTAGAGAGTTGGTAAGAGAAAAACGACGAGCACGTAAAACCTGGCAAATAACTAGAACACCAGAGAACAAAGCAATTCTTCAATCAACAGATATCTAGTTAGTATTCACTGTGGAAGGAGGCGAAGGGACTCAAAAGACACAAAATGCAAGTGCCTTCACTTAAAAAGGAGGATGGAACCTGTGCAAGAGGTCCTAAAGAGAAAACAGATTTATTGGCGGAGTATCTCGATGATACTTTCCAACCACCATCAAGACAAACGGCCAATGAAAATATAATGTCAATCCACAAGTTAGATGATTTTGAAATTCGCTCAGTAACTCAACTCTTCTTCAAATAATTAAACGAAGAAGTAAAAAGCAACATGAATGTTAAAAAAGCCCCAGGGTGTGACTTGATTACTTGCCAAATAATCAAGGCACGACCAGATAAAGGATTTTGTAAGCTATTACACAATGGAAAGCAGCAAAAGTAATCATGATAGCAAAACCTGATAAACCACCTAACGATCAAAAATTATACAGCCGATTATGTTAAAAAACTTTGAAAAATTATTACTAAACAGACTTAAATCAATAATTAAGGACCAACAACTAATTCCTGTACATCAATTTGGATTCTGAGAAAAGCATTCCACAATTGAACAGGTGCATAGAATCACCAACATTATTGAAAGAACGTTAGAACGTAAAAAAGTATGCTCCAGCATATTTCTGGACGTCGCCCAAGCATTCAACAAAGTCTGGCATAGTGGACTGGAATTCAAACTGCATAGAGATCTGCAGAGGCAATTCTATGCCATTCTAAGATCTGATTTATCCAATATACATTTCGTGTGACATATGAGGATGAATACTCTGAATTAAAGAAAATCTCTGCCGGTGTCCCACAGGGGAGTGTCTTAGGACCAATTCAGTATTTATTATATACAAGGAAACAACAAATAAAGGAACCATAGCCACCTTTGCAGAAGACACAGCAAACATGACAGTTGAAAGTAATGCCGCTGATGCAACGAGCAAACTCTAGAACATTACCAATGCGGTTTGTAACTGGACTAAGCGCTGGATAATCAAGATTAATGAAACGAAATGCCACCTACCGATAGAAATTAACTTACGACCAGTGCCATATGCATGCGAAAGCTAAATATCTTGGCAAGACCCTCAGTGCAAAGCTCAAGTGGAGAGAGCATGTCAAAAAGAAAAAAGAAGATCGTAACATTAAGTTCAAAAAAATGTTGTGGCTCATAGGTAGAGACTCTGAGCTTACACTTCACAACAAACTACTGCTATATCGGCAAATATTGAAGCCGATATGAACCTACGGTATTCAACTCTGGAGATGTACTAAGCAAACAATCGCCAAAATGATACAGACGTTTCAAATCGAGGTTCGTCGTAGTATCGTAAATGCTCCGTGATACACAAGAAACGAGTCCTTCACAGGGAGTAACAGATCCTTCCAAACACGAAATAAAGCTCCAGGAAAAGGGAACCCCTATATTCGCCACATGATAGATAACCCTGTCGTTGAAAGAAGACTCCAAAGAACGAGGCCACTTTACCTAGTAAACTTACCAAATTAAAATTAGTATTTTAAATGGAATTATGTAATTATGGGACTAACCATTGGGATGTAAAATTTGTAAAAATTTGAAAGATAAATTGCTAGATGAGCACAGTCTCAGTTGTAATTAATAAAGGGAAAAAAAAACAAACTGTAAATTTTTTGTTGCTCTAAATCAATTTTCTGAGTATATCGGAGACAAACTATTTGTTTCGACTGTACGTATAAGAATTTCATTAACAACATTTAGGCGTTTATAAGAAAATCTAAACTTACACGTCCCTAAAGCTAGCAGAATCTTTATAGCAGAATATTACAAGATAGTTTAGAGGCTAATATAGGCTAATAATAGGCTAATTAAATGCTCTATTAAACAATTTTGGGTTCCATCCCTTCCAACTAAAACGAGCCTTAGCAGAAAGTTAACAGAAGTCATATCAAAAATGATGTAAAAACAATTGGAAAATTATCGGTTAATTTTAGGCTAATTACATTCTCTATTAAAATTTAGGCTTTATCACTTCACAGCTAGCGGAACCCACATTGAAAATCGGACCAAAACCGAAATTATAACGCAAACTAAGATCCATTAACATAGCAATCGATTTATTTAAATTACTCGGTAAACATTTTTGGGCTCCTTTCGTTTTTGAAGAAATTTCAGGGCACGTAATTTAAAGCTAGCAGAACCCAAACCGAAAATCGGGCGAAAACGGATATTAGAACGAAAAACAAGATCAACCGACATACAAATAATTTTAGGCTCATCATGGCCTTATCAAATGGTTTATTATAAAATTTTGCCCTCCACTCGTTCTCGACCAAAAGTTAGCTTAGCCTAAAACTATTTGTGTATCGATTGATCTTGATATGCGTTATAATTTCGGTTTTGGTCCGATTTTCAATGTGGATTCTGCTAGCTTTGAAGTGATAAAGCCTAATGCTCTTTCTAGAACGAGCAGAGTAAAAAAAAATTAATATGGCGATTAGTCTAAAATTAACCTTTAATTATCCAATTGTTTTTAAATCATTTTTTGATATGGGTTCTGCTGACTTTTTTTAAAGCTTACAGAACCTATAGTTTTAGTTGGAAGACCAAACGTCTATAACAGTCTAGTCATGCATGGAACTTGGCTCACTACAATTGATGTCAATGAATTCCTTTTTAAAATTTACTATCTGTAATCATTATTTTCATCTAAACCCTTGTGTCGGCCATTTAATGAAGTTTGGTGAAAAGGTACAAATCATGTCGGCCAAATAATTGATTATTACCTGGACGGTACGCTGAGAAAACATCAAATAAATTGGCTACCTGCCGGAAACTTAAACAAAATTAATTATGTAGCTCGGTCCCTCCGGATTGTCCCTCGGAGTCGTTTACGAATTTTTGTATTATACTCAATGATGCTCTCTCTCAGATAACAAAAAGCATGTGGATTATTACATCAAGACCAAGTACTATTTCAGAACATCGGAGTGAAATTTATACCAAAAGTACAATATAAACACTGTGTCCTATTTGTGAAAAAACACTCAAATATGAACTTTCATAATTGTAATATCAGAAATTTTTTAATAAAGACAAATATTTTTACACTATAAATAGCAAACATTTAATTATTCTGAAAAGTTTTGAGTGAATTTTATAAAATAATAAAAAAAAATTGAGTGAAATTTTTTACAACAGAACACACTACGAACCGCACAGAAATGATCGGAACGGTTCTGAACTAGTATTTGATGTGAGAAACAAATTTTCTTTATCCACGGAAATCGAGATTTTTGTTATTTGAGAGAGAACATAATTGAGTGAAATTCGCAAATTCTTAAACATTTGAAATTATTTAACTCGGCCCCTACGGATTGCACAGAGGTGATCGAACTGGTTCTGAACTAGTACTTGAAGTAAGAAACAAATTTTTTTTTTCAGATGCTTGGAAATTTTGAGATTATAACAATAATCGAATAACAATTCGAGAGAGAACATCATTGAGTGTAAAGAGATAAATAATTTCAAATGTTTAAGAATTTTCATATTACACTCAATGATGTTCCCTCTCGAATAACAAAAATTTCTCAAAATTTTCGAGCATGTGGACAAATAAGATTTGTTTTTCACATCAAATACTAGTTCAGAACCGCTTCAATCAGCTCTGTGCGATTCGTAGTGTGTTCTGTTGTAAAAAATTTAATTTTATAAAAATCACTCAAAACTTTTCACAAAATTTAAATGTTTGCTACTTATAGTGTGCAAATATTTTGTGTTTATTAAAAAATTTCAGATATTATTATGAAAGTTCAATATTTGAGTGTTTTTTATTTTCTAAGTATACTTAAAGGACACAGTATATATTTTGTTATTTTGGCATATACTTCACTCCGATGAATTAGGAATGAAGATGAGACAAATAAAAAAAACATAAAATTTATATCTCAGACTTCTCATTCGTATAGCAGCAGAAACTCCGTCTGGATTGAAATATTTTGTTAATGAAAACACAAATCTACTAGAAAGCACAAAATAAACTTTACGACTTAACATCAATTTTCCCTAATCATGTGTGTTTTAAACCTTCTAATCAGTACATGGATTCTGTTGCCTTTTTACAATTCAACTTGAATTTTACCGAAACGTCATTGTAGTGGTGTGCATATTAGTATAAGTGTTTTTTTTTGTTTTGTGTTTTTGACGTCATTTAACTAAACAAATAACAAAAAATAACATCGATGCGATCGACAAGGGAGAATGTGATTTTTTTTGTTTTATGTTTTTGACGTCATTTAAGAACACAAAATAATGTTAGGTACATAATTTGTGAATTTATTAAATTTCACAATATTATTTAAATTAATAAAGTGTTGTGTCGCTATTCCTATATAGTTTAATCTAATTCCTAGTAAATACATGAAAAAGTAATTTAATTCAAAAATATTTTTTTTTATGTACATATTTGTTCGTCTTCTATCATTTCCATATTTCTAACGGGTGATTTTTTAAGAGCTTGAGAACTTTTTTTTAAAAAAAAACGCATAAAATTTGCAAAATCTCATCGGTTCTTTATTTGAAACGTTAGATTGGTCCATGACATTTACTTTTTGAAGATAATTTCATTTAAATGTTGACCGCGGCTGCGTCTTAGGTGGTCCATTCGGAAAGTCCAATTTTGGGCAACTTTTTCGAGCATTTCGGCCGGAATAGCCCGAATTTCTTCGGAAATGTTGTCTTCCAAAACTGGAATAGTTGCTGGCTTATTTCTGTAGACTTTAGACTTGACGTAGCCCCACAAAAAATAGTCTAAAGGCGTCAAATCGCATGATCTTGGTGGCCAACTTACCGGGCCATTTCTTGAGATGAATTGTTCTCCGAAGTTTTCCCTCAAAATGGCCATAGAATCGCGAGCTGTGTGGCACGTAGCGCCATCTTGTTGAAACCACATGTCAACTAAGTTCAGTTCTTCCATTTTTGGCAACAAAAAGTTTGTTAGCATCGAACGATAGCGATCGCCATTCACCGTAACGTTGCGTCCAACAGCATCTTTGAAAAAATACGGTCCAATGATTCCACCAGCGTACAAACCACACCAAACAGTGCATTTTTCGGGATGCATGGGCAGTTCTTGAACGGCTTCTGGTTGCTCTTCACTCCAAATGCGGCAATTTTGCTTATTTACGTAGCCATTCAACCAGAAATGAGCCTCATCGCTGAACAAAATTTGTCGATAAAAAAGCGGATTTTCTGCCAACTTTTCTAGGGCCCATTCACTGAAAATTCGACGTTGTGGCAGATCGTTCGGCTTCAGTTCTTGCAGGAGCTGTATTTTATACGGTTTTACACCAAGATCTTTGCGTAAAATCTTCCATGTCGTCGAATAACACAAACCCAATTGCTGCGAACGGCGACGAATCGACATTTCACGGTCTTCAGCAACACTCTCAGAAACAGACGCAATATTCTCTTCTGTACGCACTGTACGCATTCGTGTGGTTGGTTTAATGTCCAATAAAGTAAACTGAGTGCGAAACTTGGTCACAATCGCATTAATTGTTTGCTCACTTGGTCGATTATGTAGACCATAAATCGGACGTAAATCGCGAAACACTTTTCGAACCGAACACTGATTTTTGTAATATAATTCAATTATTTGCAAGCGTTGCTCGTTAGTAAGTCTATTCATTATGAAATGTCAAAGCATACTGAGCATCTTTCTCTTTGACACCTTGTCTGAAATCCCGCGTGATCTGTCAAATACTAATGCATGAAAATCCTAACCACAAAAAAATCACCCTTTACTAAACAAACAAATAACAAAACAATACATCGATGCGATCAAGAGACACGATAATAAAAAAAAATATGAATTATGAAATATGAAAATTAATTTTATTTAAGTTTTATCTAGATATAAATGATAAATTCACAAAAAAAATTGAAATCGAATCTATTTTCTTATCATTTGTCATTTTTGCTTTGCTCGCGAGCAGAGGAAATGTATTGTTTCTCTACCGATAGTATCATTTATAAAATCGAGTCAACATTTTGGCGAAATTTCATGTGGATTTGACACACACACAATGATACAAAATGACAGCACACAATATTAAAAGTGTATATTATACACTGTATACGTATACAAAATTCAACTTGAATTGAATTTGAAAAGGCAACAGAATCCATACCCAGGTGTGTTTATTTTCTTTAATTTAAAGAAAATAAATGCAACTAGGGAAATATGGGATACATCTGCTGCAACTACGAGTATAACCCAAGTTTTACGCTAAATTACAGTTTGTCCGATACTAAAAATTACACACACGCATACACAACTATAATAGTTTATAATTCATAAAGTTTAATTAAAAACCAAATCGTATTTTCAACATAACACAAAATAGTTTTATTACACCCAGCCAAAGCACATTCACATTTATTACTATTTTGGTAGTCGCGTTTATCTACTACACAAACTAACAAAAAAACGGTTAAGCTCTCCCCTGGTACACTGGCTGTCTATAATGCTTGATACCAAATATTGAAATATGTTTTCCAACAAAATAAGCTATACACAATTGTTGTTGGGTGAAAATCGACAAGGGATGAAAAAAGCTCTCTGCTGATTGCTATTTTAAAGTAATTTGATTTTTGTTATTTATTGGTTCGTTCAAATCAATATTTACTTTCCTTTATATCTGATAAGTATTGTCATTGTGGAAAAAAAGTTATGTAACAAAAAATGTTTTTGGTATTGCAATATCGTCGTGAAGAACCACGATTTATTAAAAAAGTATTCCAGGGCGGTGTACTTTGCACTGACAGTTGAATAAAAAATATTGGAGAAACGCACGCTTAGGCGACAACTCCTATTATGGAATGTGGAGGCGAAAGAGAGGGAGGTATAAACTACAACTAGCTAATTGAATAACTAGAAAAAATTCATAAACATATTTTGTGTTTGCTGTTCGAACAATTTAATAAAATTACCAGACCTTTGGTAAAATTTTCTTGTAAATATAATTAAAAATCATTATTTCGGCTTAAATTTCAGAAAACCTGTGGCGATTGTACCACATCACTATGTATTACATTATTATTATTATTTCTTTTTTTTTGTTTAATAAATAATGTCTGATATAATACTTACATTTCTTTTAATCTTAAATTCCAAAAACGAAATGTCCATTTTTAATTTCTGACATTTCGTGTTTATCTTTATTGACAAATAATTCGGCAGGTTTTTTTTCCAACCTCATATTTATTTTTGGTTGACCTTTTACTATTCGTCGCGTCATCTATTGACAAATTGGTTGTTAGCATAGAAACCGATTAAGGGGAATTAGAACTATTTATTATTTTTTTTGATCGCAGCGACCGTTTTAAATAAAGGAATTATATCTATAAAAGGCCGATTGTTTTGCAGTAAAGAATAGTCTAGTGAAAAAAATCTAATGACGTACAACGTCATATATATTAATTGTAAACTTTTTTCTATTATGTAAAATGGCCATTGAGCCTAAAAATCTAATACTAATTATAAATCAAATAAATATATTATATAAAAATAAATAAAATTAAATAAGATTTGTTTATCGATTTATTTCTTTGTGGGGGTTCCGTCGGTATACTAAAATCTCGTCGAGTATACTAAAATTTCACCTTGAAATTGTGTTTGTCAAGTACGGAGTGAATTTTACTAAAAGTGAATCGACCAGATTGATATATTAAATATTGTTGACCAAATGTATACTATGTGCCGATGAAGATATTTATACAATTGGATTGTAACCATTAAAAAAATCTAATTTACCATCACGCATTATAACAGAACAATCATAACAACTACACATTAACCCCATAATTGGTGACCACCGACGGTCCGAACACGGATCACCAGTCAAATTCCCGGCCGAACGTTAAATTCACGGCCGCACGTTAAATTCCCGGCCGCACGTTAAATTCCCGGTCGCACGTTGAATTCACGGCCGTGCGTTAAATTTCCGGCCGTACGTTGAAGTTCCAGCCATACATAAATTTTCGGCTGCATCAGGAAAGAAAAAGCCAGAACATAAGAAGTTATAGAACATTAGAAGGCGTGGAATCCACCAGCGTCAAGCGCTCGGGTCTAAAAAAAAGGATGGGCTGATCATCTTTAGTCGCCGTTGACTGAAGCATCTTCGATCCGATCGGTCCGATCTATCCGGATTTCAACATAAAAAACGTAAGCTAGACTATTTGTTTTTATTTAAAAAAAAAAAAATATTGTAAACTTAAAATAATTGGTCTTTTAATTATTAAAAATTCACTATTTACAATTAACAAATAATAGCAAGTTCTAATTCCTCGATTTGTTTTCGCTCGTCATCAATTGTCCCATTAAATTCAAATTGGTTATTTGCATTTATTATATCAGGCAAAATTTTTTATCATTTTCTGTTGGGATTATTTAATATTCAGTGCTTACAACTTTAAATGATAGAGTTGAATACACTAGAAATTTAGGCATTTCTCGTGTGGCAGTCAAAATAGCGCCGCTTAACACACAGAATCCGCGCCTGTGGCTCCAGATTTTGGAGGCTCAGTTCGCGTTGGTATCAATTACAGATGAAAAAACACGTTATTATCATCTGTTAAGCGCCCTTAGCGATCACGTCACAAATGATCTAAGTGACATTATTCTTGCACCGTTGTCTAGAACACCGTACTCAGATATTAAAAAGGCTATCCTCGTTCGTTTAGGTGATTCCAAGAATAAGCGGTTGCATCAACTTCTACAGAATATAGAAATCGGCGATATGAAACCTTCTCAGCTATTTCGTAAATTGAAAGTACACGCCGGTTCTGATGTAACCGATGATCTGCTGAAAACAATTTGGTTAAAACGCTTACCGGTTCACACGCAAGAAATTCTCGCACCAGCCGCCGAAACGCTAACAACAGAAAAATTGTCGGAATTGGCAGATCGAATAGTAGAAACTAGCTCACAAAATAATTTAATGGCTTTGTCACGATCTTCCATTCCACCAGAGAGCTCAAACAAATCAGAATCTCTCTTGACGAATCAAATTTTAGAAATTATCAAACGATTGGACAAAATAGATCAAAACAGTCAAGATAGGAGCAGGAATTTTTCCTCAAATCGATCATCATCACCTAATTATCGACGATTCTCAAGACGCCCTCGTTCTGCCTCGCGAAAACCGGAGGACGAGTCGCCCGATGCACCAAAGCCCTGTTATTATCATTCACGCTTTAAAGATGCCGCAAAAAATTGCAAACCTGGCTGTTCCAGATGGTCAGAGTTCAAAGCAAAAAATTAAATCATCTGGCGCCACCGGCGACAAGCTCCGGATCCGTTAGTATTTGTCGCCTCCAGATATATGATGTATTGTCGAAACGAGATTACCTAATTGACACTGGAGCAGATGTGTCCGTTCTGCCTCCGTCTGCTAGTGATCGTAAAAATTTAGATCCAGAATTTGAGTTGCACGCCGCCAACGGTTCTATAATTAAAACCTATGGTAAAAAACTTGATTTCGTCGATCTAGGCCTTCGCAGAAAATTACCCTGGACTTTTATAATAGCCGACGTTACGAAACCAATAATTGAATCAGATTTTTTAAATCACACCGGGTTATTAGTCGATGTTAATCGACAGCGTTTGATTGATCCTCTTACATCGTTATCGTCCCCGGCCTCTTTAACACGTGGTAATTTTCCCTCAATCAAAATTATTGATCATGAAACAATACATCCTTCAGTTCTACCGTTATTAGTCAAATTTGAGGAAATTACAGTTGATTCCTTAACGGCAAAATCAACAAAACACAACGTCACACACCACATCATTACCCGAGGTCCACCCGTATTTGCAAAACCTCGCAGACTGAGCTCCGAAAAGTTAGAAATCGCCAAACGCGAATTTCAGTTTATGATCGATCAAGGAATCTGTCGACGCTCAGATAGTCCATGGCTAGCCCTCTGCATTTGGTCCCCAAAAAAAATGGTGATTGGAGGCCATGTGGTGATTATCGTGCTTTAAACAAAATCACCGTACCAGACCGGTATCCGATACCATTTCTGCATGATTTTGTTCATCAATTACACGGTACAACCCATTTTTCTACGATTGATCTAGTTCGCGCATACCACCAGATACCAATTGAAGAAGCTGATATACAAAAAACGGCTATTTCAACTCCGTTCGGATTATTCGAATTTTGTAAAATGACGTTCGGATTGAGAAACGCTGGTAACAGTTTCCAACGGTTCATGCATTCAATTTTCCAAAGTTTTCCGACGATATTTTAATTGCCTCAAAATCCATGACCGAACATCTAGATCATCTACAGATAGTTTTTACCAAATTAAGTGAATGTGGACTAGTCATTAATCCCAATAAATGTGTGTTCGCAAAGGAACAAATAAAATTTTTGGGACACGAAATAACCGCCGCAGGAATTAAGCCATTACAGGAACGTATCGAAACCATTGCAAAAATTCCATTACCACAAAATATTATAATCAGCTCAGAAGATATTTGGGGATGATCAATTTTTACCGGAATTTTATACCTCAAGCAGCTCGTAACCAATCGTTGCTGAGCGATTATCTCAAAAGCAGTAAGAAAAACGACAAGCGACCCATCGAATGGACCACAGCTTCTGAACAAGCATTTTTTGATTCACAAAAGCAGCTTTGTGATGCCACAATGCTTAGCTATCCGTCATTAACATCTCATTTAGCATTGATGGTGGACGCCTCCGACACAGCCATTGGTGCTGTTATCCAACAATCTATTGCGTTAGATACGAATGATACAAATTGGGAACCTTTACAATTCTTTTCCTCAAAATTAAATGCAGCTCAACAGCGTTACAGCGCTTATGATAGGGAGTTGCTTGCTGCGTATGCAGCCGTTAAAAGATTTCGATATCTGGTTGAAGGTCGAAAATTTATACTTTTCACAGACCATAAACCATTGATTTATGCCTTCAATCAGAATCCCGCAAAAGCATCGCCACGACAGTTTCGATATTTGGACTTCATCGCGCAGTTTACTACGGACATTCGTCATATTTCCGGTGCTGATAACGTTGTCGCTAACACACTATCACGCATCGACGCAATAAATATCCCTCCGACCGTTGATTATCATACAATTGCCAATGCCCAGCGAAACGATAATTCATTCGCTGCATTTAGAGAAGCGGAGACAAGTCTCAAATTTGAAGAGTTTCCTGTAGCTTTTGGTTCTGAGGAAACAATCACATGCGATACATCGACCGGCAAAATTCGACCATATATACCTGCCGAATTCAGACGAATAGTGTTCCAATCCGTTCACAATCTATCTCACCCGGGAGTCCAAGCTTCGATCCACAACATCTCGTTACAGTTTGTTTGGCCAGACATGAAGAGAGAAATCAAAGAAATGGTCCAACAGTGTATAGCTTGTCAGAAATCGAAAGTTAGTCGTCACACAAATAGTCCTTTAGGTCATTATCCGCCTGTTTCACAAAGGTTCGCTGAAATTCACCTCGATTTAATAGGCCCGTTACCTATCTCAGACGGTCAACGTTACTGCGTAACTCTAATAGATCGCTTTACTCGATGGACTGAAGTAATTCCAATCCCCGATATCACCGCAGAAACCGTCGCTTTCTCGGTTTACGAAAATTGGATAGCTCGATTTGGAGTACCGGATTTCATTGTAACAGACCAAGGATCCCAATTTGAATCCGAATTATTTGCCGAATTTTCCAAATTGATCGGATTCCATCATAGACGAACTACCGCGTATAATCCCAAGTCAAATGGATTCATCGAGAGATCACACCGCACATTGAAGGCCGCTATTATGTGTCATCAGAATTTGCGATGGACACGTATCTTACCTACAATCTTACTGGGCCTAAGATCTACTTACCGCGAGGATTTTCAAACATTATCGGCCGAATTAGTATTTGGTACCCAAATTAAGCTACCTAGCCAATTTTTGTCCGACATCAGTCCAACATCAAATCAAAATGAATTCGCGAAAGAACTACAGAATCATTTCAAATCGATTCGACCAACACCACCAACACGTCATTGTACGAACAGAACATTCGTATTTAAGGAGTTAAATCACTGTTCTCATGTCTTCGTCAGAACTGACGCTTTGAGAAAGTCATTACAACCTCCTTACGAAGGACCTTTTCCGGTCATCTCACGCAGTGAGAAAACATTCTTGATTACGATAAAAGGGAAACAATGTAATGTTTCAATAGATCGCCTCAAACCATGTTTCATTGAAGAAAACCGAAACGCGGAAACATCATTGGCGAATCAACTAAGTACAAATACAACACACGATTCGTCACAAATTTCAACAAATCCATCTTTAACGAACAGGATCGTACCAACTAAACATGTTCGTATACATATCGAAGATAAAAATACAAACAACAATAATGTGTGCGATAATCGCGAACCCGCTTCACATATTCCTCCATCGACCCAAAAAACTCGTACTGGGAGAATAATTAATACTCCCACACGTTACAAGGTATCGTGCATTTCTTTTCAATCAAAGCACTAAGGAGGGGGTAATTGTGGCGATTGTACCACATCACTATGTATTACATTATTATTATTATTTCTTTTTTTTTGTTTAATAAATAATGTCTGATATAATACTTACATTTCTTTTAATCTTAAATTCCAAAAACGAAATGTCCATTTTTAATTTCTGACATTTCGTGTTTATCTTTATTGACAAATAATTCGGCAGGTTTTTTTTCCAACCTCATATTTATTTTTGGTTGACCTTTTACTATTCGTCGCGTCATCTATTGACAAATTGGTTGTTAGCATAGAAACCGATTAAGGGGAATTAGAACTATTTATTATTTTTTTTGATCGCAGCGACCGTTTTAAATAAAGGAATTATATCTATAAAAGGCCGATTGTTTTGCAGTAAAGAATAGTCTAGTGAAAAAAATCTAATGACGTACAACGTCATATATATTAATTGTAAACTTTTTTCTATTATGTAAAATGGCCATTGAGCCTAAAAATCTAATACTAATTATAAATCAAATAAATATATTATATAAAAATAAATAAAATTAAATAAAGATATTATAAAAAAATAAATCAAATTAAATAAGATTTGTTTATCGATTTATTTCTTTGTGGGGGTTCCGTCGGTATACTAAAATCTCGTCGAGTATACTAAAATTTCACCTTGAAATTGTGTTTGTCAAGTACGGAGTGAATTTTACTAAAAGTGAATCGACCAGATTGACATATTAAATATTGTTGACCAAATGTATACTATGTGCCGATGAAGATATTTATGCAATTGGATTGTAACCATTAAAAAAAATCTAATTTACCATCACGCATTATAACAGAACAATCATAACAACTACACATTAACCCCATAAACCCACAACACCATTTCCTTGTTGAAATTTTAATCTTTAAATTTATTAGAATCATTAAAATTCTTTGTCTTCTTAAAATACTATACTTCTCAAAATCATTGGAGAAATTTAAAAGCTCATATGGATGTTGCAATTACCGATGGACTAATTTCGGCCAAATTTCACTGGAATCTTCCAGTTTATGAAAACAATTTAGGTATGAAGTTTAAAGTAAAAGAGTAAAAGTTGACCGATTGGCTTAGAAATTGGGGCGGACGATTATCCTTTAATAATAATCAATAATAATCAACGATATCAACGATATCGCCCTTTATCATCATATAGGGCTAACATCATGAACCCATGGCTCGACATAAGGAATTCAGTGAAATTTCCAGTGAAATTTGTTCTCGACCCCGGAGTTGATCAATTTTTGCAAAAACTGGAAATGGAGTTTATACGTTGGACATCCCACAGAGATAATCGGGATCAATAACAAATAGGGCTACATCATCAAGGCTACATTATGAAAATTGAGATAATTTTTATTTATCGAAGAAGTCTTAAACTAACTTCGCGCACACTGCTTGTTCACTGGACATCTCTGTGAGCTGGCCAATCGTCAATAAAGCGATCGTCTAAATCTCATTATTTAATTTGTGTATATTTATCAACTATGGGGCCAATTACAAACGGGAAAGCTTAATTTAATGGACATTGGGAATAAGTTAAGAATTCGAAATTAAACAAACCACTTTAAGTAAAATCCAAACTAGACTAACAACAAAAAATAAAATATTTTTTTGGGATGAAAATCAAAATTATCAGAATTTGCATAAAATAATGGGTTTTGGAAAAAAGAAATCCATTATTTTCTTGCTATGTAACAATTATCTCGAGATGTTTTGTTGCAGTAGATCATACTTATACTCGTTGAAAAGAGGGATTCATATACTAAAAAATTATGTTATCATTGTTTGGATTTATTTGTGAGTTATAGCGTTACAAGGATGGAGGTAAACAAAGAGGAAATTCGCTATATTTTAAAATTTTTCGCTCTATTTTTCTTCGATAATGGCGAAAACGCAAGTGAGGCGGCTAAAATTGTGAATGGTGTCTGTGGTTCCGATACGGTCATAGCCAATTTTCGTTTCGTCGATTTTTTTTCTGTAGCTTCGATATGAGAGATGCACCACGCACTGGAAGGCCTATTGTCGAAAATATCGATAGAATCCTGAAAAATCGATAGAAGCCAATAGAAGAGGCGGCGTATTCCACCAGGCCTCCCACGTCCATGATGATCCGTCCGAAACTCTAGGAGCTTGGCTGAGAGGTTAATATGCATCCATTTTATAGTCCGGACCTGGCACCATGTGATTATCATCTCTTTTTGTCCATGTCAAATGATCCTCTTGGTGTAAAAATGGCCTCAAGAGAGGCTGGTTATCTCAGTTTGTTGCTAATAGGGACAAGGCGTTTTTGTAAAAGCATACTGAAATTGCCTTCTAAATGGCAACGAGTTATCGAAAAAACGGCGCATATTTGAGCCAAAAAAATATTTGTAGATGGAAAAAACGGAAAAATAATGGATTTCTTTTTTCCCAACTCTATTTATAAAAAAAACCTTATTCTATGGAATTCTTATTATGTTACACTTATGAATCAACTTGAATCACTTTTATGAATCAACTAATTTGGTCCTCGCGTGTCTCGCTAGGCACTTCATTTCCAGAATGACAAACACATAAATACTATAAATAACTAGGCACCCAATATGAGAAATTTCTCGCCATCGGCACTAGAATTGACCGTAGTTTTTTCACCAGTACTAGTGCCAACTTTAAATAAACAAGACAGCCCGACTTCGGAGACACAATCAACACGCAACGAAATTAATGTAGACGCTGAGGTTTTCCCTCGAAGTGTTCACGTATTATAACTGTACGGATTTTCCAACTACAGCTCCGACATTTTACAAAGGACCACGACATCAAGAACATCAATCTACTGTCTTTCTCCGCTTGAAATTTTCAACCAAATTTATAAACCTGCCGTCAACATTGTTGTCGATACCTATGTTGGATAACACGTGCTGTCTAACTTTTATCCCAGATGAAGATACCAGAATCTAGTAAAGTTATGACGATCCGCGAAGCACATGGATTAACCTCACCAAATGTGATATGTGTTAGAATTATTTCTCAATCACTTGAGCTGTTCGATAGTGTACCGCATGCCGTAGCTGCAATTTCAAGGCACACACAGTCATTTAAGTATTTTTCACCAGTGACTAATGCTAGACTACACTCACTTTTAATGAAAGCTCGAGCCTATACTAATACTAAAAAGGCAAAAGAACCCATAGAACCTAAGAAAAGATCGGTTTATGAAAAATGAGCAATTTACTATCAAAACTTAATCAAAATGGCATCAAAAGCATCTAAGTTCTACAAATTCGTTTTAAAATCTATCTGCAAACATGTAATTTGTGAAACATCATTGAAACTCGGCCATGATTACGTTGTTTACAGATGCGATCGGTCTCTCGAAACTAGCTCAGAGAAATCGGGTGGCGGCGTACTGATAGCAGTACATTATAAATTCTGGAGTGCTCCAGTAACTTTAGCGTCATCGAGAGTCGAACAAATAGGTGTAAAAATCAAAATCAACCAAACCAATCTAATCATCTACGCAGCATATATACCACCTCAATCAAATAGTGATCATTACGCAACTTGCATCGATGCTATTGATGAAGTTATTAATACTACAAACTCGTCAGATTTAGTTCTTGTGCTTGGTGATTTTAATCTTCCAAACATAACTTGGAACTTGGACCCAGAACTAAACTGTATTTTACCTTGCAATATAACAACAGATGCGGAATCTTTATTTGTGGACGCCATGCTTGGTTATAATTTGAACCAAATAAACACAATTGCTAATAATCGTGATAGATTATTGGATCTTGTCTTCAGCAACGACATTGATACTTTCAACATTTCAGAATCTGTGTTACGTTTTGTCATAAACGGTATCAATCACAAATTTTTGGATATTGCATTTGACTTAACTAAAATAGCGAGTTCAGAACACCTACAACAAATCAAACACAACTTCAAAAAAACAAACCGTGTAGGGCTACAAAATTACCTAGGATCCTCATCAACTGGCAAATAACTCTCAATTAAAATAAATCCAAAACAATTTTGGAAATACTTTAGGAATAAACGACCACAATTTACCATTCCATTTCCGTGGCTCGGTTACCTCCGTACTCAAAAAGATGCACGGATTACAAAATATAATTGATTAAAATATTTTTTTTGTTTAAAGTTTTTTCCGTTAAATTTTTTTATTTTTGTATAATAAATTTGTGTTTTAAACTAAATAATTTGAAATCATACATGTTAATCGCAGAATAGATTTGTTTGAATAAATAAAGAAATAAATTCCTCCCTTCTCAAAAATCTACGTCCTGTGGGTCAAAAATTTAACTGAATGTGTTGAATTTCAGGTCGATGTCCCCTGGTTTTGGGAAAACAGCAGTCCCCTTCTATGCGCGACTCCCGCCCTGTCTGTTAGCAAAATAAAAACCAGACCACAAACGATGACAATGAGCAGTGATCACATGGTCAATGGCGACCGCTTCCTTATGTTCATTGAATAGCTTCTTTAATTGTGCAATGTTAGCCAGATACAGATTGTGTAAGAAATCGATTTTGAAGCCGGTTTTGTGATATTCGTGCATAATACTGAGGGTAAACCTTATAATATCTTCACTTCTGTATATACAAACGTGGGATTATTGATTTGTAATTGTACCGTCTCGTTAGCATACTGCACCAAATATGAAATTGAGAGTGGAGTGTTGTACTCATAGATACTCAGTGGCATAGTACAACGCAACAGCCATGAACTAGAAAAGAAGAGAGGGAAAGTTGCTTATAAGTATTGTGGTAATATTGGAAAACTAGGGTGGCATTGTTATTTTGTACCACTATTTCTTGACTGAATTTCGGCTTATCTTTCCGTTGGATTTGTTTGTCTCTCTTACTATTTTATCTTTTAATGCTATTCTTGCTTGCGCGGTCTCTTGGCCAGATCCTCGTGAACTTTTGTCTTGAAATCTGTAAGATTTTGATAATTGGTTCTCTGTGTTCCTCCGAAAAAGAAGTCATTATAGTGGTCCACAGCTATATGTTTATGAGGCTGTTACGACTTCACGGTCGTAACAAAGCTTCTCACACCTTGTTTACTATTTTAATTTCATTGTAATCGGTTGGTTGGTGTCTTTACTTAATTTTATGGTAACCGGTTGTTTAGTATGTCTAAAATCACTTGTCGTATTTAGCATTTTGTACATCCCTTTTATTTTGCATTGTTCGACGAATAAACGATGGAGCGAGACCAATGTGGACTGGATGTGTGCGTGCAATAGCACGACTATATAGATTTTTTTTGTTTTTTTTGTACGCGACGAAGAACGCAACAACAAAAAAGATTCTAGTAAGAAGTTTTGTTTGGTGCGCGAAATTTGTTTTTGGTTGTCTAGTCTCGTTTTGGATTTTTTGTTGGATCGAGTGTTAAAATGGTCAACTAAAATACTATTTATTGTTTGTACAATTTTTGCTTCTATATAAAAAAAAACTTACGATTATAAATAAATATAGATTATTTATAACGATTATTTTTATTGTAAAGTGAAAAGTAATCATAATAAAAATCATGGTTCAACTAGTAAAAAGTTTAGTTTTAGTGTAATTAAGCATTTTTGTTAAAAAAAATGCTATATGGTTTCGGTTTGCCGTCTGTCCGTCTGTGTCAACGATAACTTGAGAACGGATAGAGATATCAACTTAATTTTTTCACTAAAAGTTCAAGCAATTCATGGGAAAGTGCCCTATTGATTTGGACATTTCTGTGTTCATGGTGTTCGGAGATAAGTAGGGTTTTGTTAACCCCCCTCCTGAAAATTGATAGAATTTTTTTTTTTTTTTTTATTCTGTTTTGGTTTTATAGAGCATGTGAATGTGGAATAAAAATATATCTCGTGTGGATGTAGGTTTGTGTGGTTATGGGGGTGGTATGGAGTAGCGGTATGGGAGGTGGAGGGGGTGGAATGAGGTATTTTGGGTTTGGTGTGGGAATTGGGATTTGATGGATGAGAGTTTGTTTGGGTGGTGTGTGTGTGTGTGGGAGTGGGTTTCGAGGTGTAAAAGGAAGATGATATGGGTGGTGCGGTATAGGGTGGTGCGAGTGAGATGGGTTTTAGGGCTTTCAATTTGATAGTGCGGTTAATTAATAGTTGCGGTTAATTGGGGCCGGTTGAGTTATGGTATGTTGATTGGGGTTGGTTGGACTGAGTGTAGATGGGGTTAGGTGGATGTGGGTGGGTGTGATATTTGGAATACACAAATCACACATACCATCTTTATAGGCACCAAAATGCTTATAGAATTCGCTTCCGAACCTTTCCTGTCTTTGTTATTTTTGTTTTATTTTATTTTTATTTTTAAATTTTTCTTTTTGATGTTAAATTTTGATTTTGTCTATAAAAAATATTGTAATCGAGCACCACATCGCGTTGGTCGTTCGCGCGACCTTGGTGCGCATTGGTTTCGCATTATAATTTTATGGCGGGCTTTTTTGTGATTTTTTTGTTCTTTCTCTCTTTCTTTTTTCCTCTCGTTTTTTTTTCCTTGGGTTGTTGTTTCTTTTGCAAAATTTATAAAATGAATTATTAAATTTCTTTCGGTTTGGTATGATGGGAGCGGAGATTCCGTTCCATGTTGGCGTGGTGTTTTCGGTCCCTTGGTGCCCGCATCCGGTTTCGAAACCAGCGCTTGCACCTTTTAATTCAAAGAGATGCGCGCACCAACGCACCTCTCTCGGTTATAGTTGTTTGTTCCAATCCTCAAGTTTCAGTCGACGAATTTCGGCGGAACTCCAGTTTTTATTTTATTTATTATTTGCGTTAATTTTCTGTTTAAGTTTCTGTACGACCCATAGCAATGCTCCCTGAGATCTAGCCGGCAAAATATCACCGTGTGAGGCCTCTGCGTGGTTCAGATGACGTCTGCGGAATGGTGTTGAACCATTCTGTAACATGGCTTTTGTAGACAGTTCCTTGTACTTATTCTAGAGGCATCGAGCTATTTCCAATACGGTAGAATGAACTCTCTTTATAGCTCAATTCACCTCACTTTGTTGGAAAGGTGTTTGATAAATTTGGATACTCAAGGCTTTTAGGTAGTCCGTTGCGATAAGACTCGCAAAGGTTCTCTCATTATCTATCACGAGTATGCGAGCTACAGTGAAATAATGTAGAACATTTTGATCGAATTTATTTGTGTTGCATGTATCGCAGGTTGGAGTGTACTGGCCATCTTCGGAAAATAGTAGTGTTCCACAATTTGCTTTCGGTATCCGGTGTAGTTTCTTCATTCTGAATGTCTTCAACAATTCTTTGCGTTAGGAGTATTTTAAAACTAGGAAAACTCATAAATTTCCCGTAGAAGATGAAAATAATCGTTATGTGAATAAAGGCCCTGACCTTTCTGAAAGATCAGTTGATTCCTGAAGACATTGATGGGTGCATCACAGTATCGAATTAAGTTGGTATAGAATCCTTTTCCACACTGTGAATAGTTCTAGTGGCGCACAATATGTTCGCTTGAAATTCCAGTTTTGACAGAGTAACCGCTACTCTTTTGGTTTATCCAGGTTTTTAAATAAGCTCGTAATGTGAAAGATGGCCATCCCGAACTTCCATATTATTGACTTCCATATAGAATGTCTATGTTGGGTGTGATGATCAATTCATTTTGTTTTCGATCAATAAGTGCCCCGAGCTCCTTTACTGTGTCATCTCCTATAATGCCATCAAACGATTACATTCCTGGTAGATTGGAAAAATCGATGGTATTGTCGATTTTTATTATTATTTAATCTTTGCCATCTGTTATGATTTTAAAGCACTCTTTTTCTCTTACACACCAACTCTTTCGCAGTTCGCTTGTCACGTCCTTACCTTATGCAGTCACCTGCCAAATCGTGCACGTACGGCTCTCGGTCACATTTCATCACCATCTGCACATTGCATAGCCCCATACTAGCCTATATTGGCATGGAAATGGATCGGCCCATGAGTTTTGCACTCCGACAGGGGGCTTTGCGCTCCGATAGTTGTATTCCATTTCACCACGGATCGTAATCTGTTGACGAAACTTCCCTTTTACATCCTGCTCCTGTCGGATCGGGATTCGAAGCCGATATCTCTTGATCCAAAAGCCAATTAATCACTGTGCTGCTTGGTCGATGTCAAAGCTTTTGAAGAATGGTCTATTAATTTTGTGACTGATTTTGATGTCACCTCCCGCAGATCTAATTTGAAATTGATTCTCGGTTGGCTCAGGAACGATAGTATAATTCTGTTTTTAAGCCGGTACTCTAGGTATGGTATAGAGAGGCTTGCATCAATAAAATTTACCTCCGTGATATAATTTACTTGTCGCATTTTTTTATTTATTTATTTAATTATATTACGACTGAGTCTTGTACCCATTTAGTAATTTACATTGCATAATAAAGTATTTTGATTAGTCGGCGTAATCAAATGAATACCCCCCAGTTTCGTGCAACTCCTCCTCAGATTTTTCGCCATAGTAAGTCTACTGACCTCCTGGTCGCGATAAGTCCAGTGGTTTGGTTCTTTGCAGTCTTCTTCTTGGTGTGGTAGTCACGCTTTTGAAGTTAGACCTAAACTAGTCCTAAACATACAAAAACAAACGAAAGTGGGTTTGTATTGGTAAAAATTAAATAAAAATGACATTTGGGCGAATTAATGAAATATTTGAATAGTTTTCCAATTGAAATTATTCCTAACAAAAAAAAATATTTCGAATTGCGTATTTAAAATAAATAATCTTTTCCATCCAAAGAAAATAGGATATTCTTAAGAAATTGAATATCTCGAGAATTAATGTGATTATCAGCTAGTTCTGTATGATTTTCTGAAAGGTTAAGATTAGAACTTCCGAACCTTTAAACCTTTTAAAAATGCTGTATAAGATAGCGGAATTTTGACAGCGGAAAATAAGAGATTACGCTACTCGCCGCTAGTGGCAGCACTATCACTAAAGATAATTTATTTTGTTATGTAATTACCAGCGGAAATTTTTCATTCATTATGTACCACTTTTTTCACTAAATAAAATATCTCAGCGGAATAAAATATTAAAAGTGATCCTTAAAATGGCAAATTGATTGGTCTCCGATGTAAAGGAAATCGGTATATGAAATCTTGAAGTTTAACAATAATCCGTTTATCCGCCATTTCTTCCACTAATAACCAATACTTTCGGTTCTTTTTCTAATAGCTTACGTCATACTGAGATTATATGGAAAATTTGAGGAAAATTCATGGACTAAAATTTTCATTAGAATTTTTTGATTTTCTGCGGTCATATAAGTGATTTTCCGTTTTTGGCCAATATCTCAAAAACTTCCACTAGTTTTAAGTCACATAATGAATGAAAACTTTCCGCTGGTAATTACATAACAAAATAAATTCTCTTTAGTGATAGTGCTGCCACTAGCGGCGAGTAGCGTAATCTCTTATTTTCCGCTGTCAAAATTTCGCTATCTTATGCGGGAACTATAGATAGAATAAAAATAATAAAAAAATAACGTAAGAGAGCGAGAGATAGGATTTATATGTATTCGACCATACTCAGAATAAGAAAAATAAAAACTATAAGAAAAATTGCGTTTTATTTTGCTGTCATTTAAAAAGAATAACCGAGCGAAAATTTTCGTCCAAGAATAAAAAACTTAACAAATACAACAACAAAACTCGAACAAATTTTTGTGCGTTGAATGTAATATGCATGTTTATTATTTTATGTATGGTAATTTTGAATTGTCCGTGTATATTATCTTTTCTATTTATAAAATATTCATGCACGCATATACAAATATGAATATAAAATCACAAATAATTTTCACTACACCGTAGAATTGTATTTTTCTAAACCTAACCTAAAAAAATAATTTATCGAATTGCGGTAATTCAAACCGCATATAAATATTTTTTATAATTTTAAACACATATATTTGTTGATATGTAATACATTTATACTCAAAACTATTGTAGTTTCACTCAAGATTTTAGGAAATACATGAAAAAAATATTACATGAAAAATATGAATGAACTTAATATTTTAAGTAATCTATAGCCGAAAAGTCAAATTGGAAAAATAATTTTTTGTCTTCGTTTCTTACGTTATTTCTGTTTTTTTTTTTATTCTACCTATAGTTGGCCCGTTATACAGCATCTTTTAAAACGTTAATGGGATTCACGTGGTCAAATAAATACTTTAATAACGTGCACTATGGGAAGAATTAAGGATTTTCTTAAGAAATTGGATAACTCGAGAATTAATATTATGTTTTTCATTGAGTTCTGAAGAACGTGATAAGCATAAAAATTCTCTAGATGTTCACTTTCTGAAGAAATTCTTAAATTCTTCTCATAGCGCATGTTTTTAAAGTATTTCTACTGCTTTTTAAATGGTTTAAAAGGGGTTGATAGATCTAATTTAGTCCTTTCAGGAAATCATACAGTATTAGATGATAGAGAGATATTCAGGTTAGTAATAAAAGCTTTCCGTTTAGTTTTATTGATTTGTATGCTAACGAAGTCTTCTCAGAATAATTCTACTCTAAAAAAGAACGGAAGAAGTTCAGGCTCATTAAAACATTAGGTCAAAAATTAAAAATCACGTATTTCATCGCTAATTGAGCGAGAGCGTTAAATTATCCGTCACAGCTGGCCATATTCCAGATTTTTTCCAAAATCATTTAAGAATCCCATTTCCATCCAACATACCCAATCCCAAAAATATCGGATAAGAATTGCTTGAGTTCCGTAGCAGATTAAATTCGATCGAGTCGATTAAATTTAAAAACATTCGGATTTAACGGATTTCACATTTAGTCCGTTAAATCGAAGTTTTTCTGTATAACATTTTACGTGACATTGTAACGCTACACTTTCATGCAACAATTTAACGCAACATTTAACAGAACAGTATTTAACGCAAAGTGTAACATGAACCCAAAATTAGTCCCCTACCAATACATGCTCATTTTTTGTTTGTTTGATAGTTTAGAATCAAGTTAGTTTTAACTTCAAAAGCGTATACAAGCGCGTGAAGTTTGTGCTAAACTATTCCTAATATTAGTTCTACTCTAGTTAGGTCTAACTTCACAAGCATTGGTAGTCAGCATACAGCCAATGTCCAGATTTTTATGCTGGTGCAGACGTTGCATGTGTTTTGTTGCGTGATCCTTTATTTCATCTGCGACAAGCTCGATCTATAGATCTCGATGGAGGTTGTCGTTTCGAATGTATCACGGTGCATTAACAATACATCGCAGGATTGTATTTTGAACTGTTTGTATGATTTTGATGTTGTCTTCTTGGCACAACCCTCAGAGTTGGCTACCATATTTCCCATACAAGTTTCAGGATTTGTTTGTATAGCAGCAGTTTGTTATGGATCGCCAGTTCAGATTGTCTCCCTAAGAGCCCATGCATTTTTCTAAATTTTATGTTTAATTCTTCTCTCTTCTTTTTTATGTGTTCCTTCCATCTAAGTTTAGCATTTAAAGTCATGCCGAGATATTTAACAGTGTTTGCACGTTTACTACTATCGAGTTTATGATTATTGGTACATGATTATCTTTTAGATTTGTAAAGTTCACTTGGATAGATTTTGCTTCATTAATTTGATTCGCCATTTCTCTGTCCAATTACATAACTGGTTAGTAGCCGTCTGTAATTTACTAGTGGAGTCATTGATATTCTTTGCTGTTGCAAGTATTGCCGTGTGTCATCGGCAAAAGTCGCCATTGTTGTTTCTGTAATTGGTATATCTCTAGTATATAGGAGATAAAGGATTGGCCCAAGAACACTTTCTTGTGGTATTCCTGCTGTTATTATTTTTGGTTGGGAGTATTCATTCTTGGGGGGGCAAAGTCCTAGATTCATACCTCCACGCCGGTGCTCCCTGGGTAACGCTAAATGAATCAGGCGGTGTAGTGGAGACGAGCAGACTAAATCCTGTTTACAGTCATGGACACTACATGTCAAGGCGGGCCATTGGCGCCTCAAAACCAATACCAAACCAGCGTCTGATCTCCAGGTTAGGAGCGGCTGAAGCGGGCGTCTGTCTTGTATCAAGCGGCTCGCTATATAAATGTGTTTCAAGGTAGGACTGGATGCCTTAAGATTCTCACCAGTACGTGACCCACACACGTAATAAGCGGGTTGAGCGGCAGGCCAACAACCTTCTCTCATAAAAACATTTAAGTTATGAACCCTAAACAAAGGCCTCGGATTACCATTTCGGATTCATCACAAACTCGACCTCGGAAATTGTACACGGACAACGCTTTAAAAATGGGAACATGGAACGTGCTTAGCCTCTTAAGACCTGGAGATCTCCGGAACCTTTCGAACCAAGCAAAGAATTACACATTAGACGTACTTGCATTACAAGAGCTTAGATGGTCTGGGAGTGGGATCCATGACACCACCAATGGTTACACTCTTCACTACAGCGGCCATCAGAACGGAGGAGTATTTGGAGTTGGCTTCCTCATCCATCGGCGTGTGAAGCACCATATCATCGATTTCCGCCCTATTAACATGCGGATATGCACGGTCAGACTTCGCACTAAGAAATTTAACATCACGATCGTTAATGTGCATGCACCCACCGAAGATAAATCAGATGACATCAAAGATCTCTTCTTTGTCGAGCTCGAAGAAGTCATCAACAACATACCGCACCACGACATTAAAATCATCGTGGGCGACTTTAATGCAAAAATCGGTAGGAGTGCAGAAAATACATCGCACATCGGTCCCAATAGCCTGCATCTAACTAGTAACAACAACGGCCAACGCGTCACCGACCTGGCAATAACGTACAACTTAGTTGTATCAAGTACGTTTTTCCCACATAAGAGAATCCACAAAATAACGTGGAGATCGAATGATGGAAGAACTGAAAACCAAATCGATCACGTCATGGTGTCCAAGAAACACTCCACCAGCATATCTGACTTTAGATCCTACAGAGGTGCAGACATGGACAGCGATCACATGCTTGTCATATTTAAGTATAAGTGCAAACTGTCATCTACGTTTAATAGACAAGCACAAAAGACCGTTCGATGGAATATCGATGCTCTAAAAGACCAAGCGTCACTGCAGAGTTACCAATCAGCTGTCACTAATTATTTAGACCGGCCCCCATAACAATGAAGAAGCTCTTCCTAACATCCAGGAGCAGTGGCACGCTATACAGTCAGCCATAACAACCGCGGCGCAAAATACCATCGGAAGAAGACCTCCGAGGCCCCGCAACGATTGGTTCGATGATCAATGCCGAAGGGTCGTCGAAAATAAACGAACGCTTCGTGAAAAATGGTTGGCTCGCAATACCAGAAGCACTTTAGCAGAATATCTCCGCGCTAGGAAAGCCACGACGAAATTCCTTCGACAAAAAAAGCGCGAACATATGAGATTATGCATCGAAAACATCAGCTTCCAAGCGGAAGTAGGAAACTTAAGGGACTGTTTTGCCAACGCCAGGAATCTCACTAAAGATTTCCACCCAAGAAGTACAGCCATCAAAGACGGGAATGGAGAGCTGAGAACAAACGTGGCTGATGTTCTCTCAGTATGGCAAACCTACTTTCAAAATCTGCTAAATCGGAATGACGAAGTTACCCCCATTAGAGCAATAGCTCCTCCAGGTGATGAGGTCTTCGTCGAATATCCCACAGCAGAGGAAGTAGACGCAGCTATTAGTCGATTGAAAAACGGCAAGGCACCCGGTCTCGATGGAATCCCCGCAGAACTAATTAAACTCGGAGGCGCTACTCTTGCAGCAAGTTTATACGATCTCGTCGTTTGTATTTGGGACCAAGAAGAGTTGCAGGAGAATTGGAAGACCGCACTCATATGTCCGTTGCATAAAAAAGGTGACCATCTTAAATGTGAAAACTTTCGTGGCATAGCTCTATTGAACACTGCTTACAAAGTGTTGGCTAATGTTGTACTTGCCAGACTCATCCCTTTCGCCGAAAACATCATTGGCGACTATCAGTGTGGTTTTCGTCCCAACCGATCGACCACTGACCAGTGTTTCACCATGAGGATGATCTTGGAAAAATGTTGGGAGTATAACATAACCATTCATCAACTATATATAGACTTCAGACAGGCGTATGACAGTATAAACCGCGACAACCTATGGGCCGCGCTCATATGCCTGGGAATCCCAGAGAAACTCGTTTCTCTGTGTAAATTAACAACATCCGGGTCTGTATGTAGAATCGTAATTGAAGGATCTGTGTCAGACCCCTTTGAAATAACATCTGGTGTTCGACAGGGTGATGCACTCGCGCCTTTGCTGTTCAATCTGGCGCTTGAGTACGTAGTGAGGAAAAGCAACATCGAAACCTCGCGCTGTATATTTAATAAGTCAGGCCAAATTCTTGTATATGCAGATGATATCGTGCTTCTTGGCCGAAGACCTAGCGATATCAAAGACAGTTTCATACCGCTCGACCGCTGCGCAAGAAGACTTGGTTTGGAGGTGAACAGCAGTAAAACCAAATATTTAGTAACACCTAGGAACATCTCTACGGCAAATCTCGGAATTGGCGACCACAACTTTGATAGCGTCGAAAACTTTAAATAGCTCGGGTCAGTTATAACATCGTCGAATGATATGCAGGCAGAAATAAAACCCCGAATCGCTGCCGGACAACGAGTTTTCTACGCCAAATCAAAATTATTGCGATCGAAACATCTATCGCAGTCGTGCAAGCTCGCACTTTATAAAGCACTGATAAGACCAGTGCTGGCTTTCGGAAGCGAAAGCTGGACCATGACCACTAACGATTGTAGATTATTATCTACCTTCGAAAGGAAGGTTGCCCGTTCAATCTTTGGTCCAATTAAAGTTGCGAACAACGAATATCGGATTCGTATAAATCACGAAATAAAGCAACTCCTCGGAGGCAGCGACATTATCGGATTCATCAAATCCAATCGAGTGAGATGGCTCGGCCACGTTACAAAATCTCCCCAACAACGGATGATAAATAAAGTGTTCCACCAACAACCAGCCGGAGTACGTCGTAGAGGAAGACCCCGACTACGCTGGCGCGACGACATCGAACAAGATCTACGAACATTAGGATGTCGAAACTGGAGGACGAGAGCGGTGGATCGAGATGGATGGAGGGCCTTAGTGCAGGCGGCGAAATCCCTTCATAGGATGTGAAGGCCAGAGAGAGAGAAAGAGAGAGAGTATTCATTCTCATACTTTACTCGGAAGTGCCTTTCTGATATGTATGATTTTAAAATTTGAAAAAACTATTTCGGAAGATCTCGATGAAATTTGAATTCTAACCCCTGATGCCATATTTTATCGAATGCCTGCGCTACATCAAGGAATATAGTTGAGCATATTTGTCGTATTTGAACTGATGGATCAAATTCGGTCGGGGCTGAATGTTGTATGCCATGTTGTTCGTTGAAGTGATAACGCGTCTTTTTTTGAGTGAAGGTACGGCTTGTGTACATAAAATTTGGTTTATTGGAGCCGTTAAGATGCTGTTGATATTTTTCCTGTGAATGACCATGTTCCTAAAATTCATGTTCCGAATTTCTAGGCATGACGTGTTTTTGCGTTAGTGTAGTCCGTTTGTATTCCAGAAGAGGTATTTTTTAATTGTAACCCATTCTTCGTAAAAAATGGTATAGGAAATCATCGTTGAGTCGGCATAGTCTCGAATTTTTGGCAGCTATGCTGAAGTTTACCCATGAGAGGGTATTGGATGGGATTTCCATCAGTTCTTTGACAAAGTCAGGGAAGCGACCTATTTCATTCAATTTCTCTTAATTTTGTTGGAGTGATTAGCGTTGTTCGGGCTAAAGGGGAAATTGCACGATTTTCCAATTTGTCCAATCGAAGCTCTATTAACAACTTTATACACGACCAACTTGAAGGATCACCTAGAAATTCTCAAGAGCAATGAATAACTTCCTTTAGATGGTGGTATTCATCACCACATGATGATTCATATTCTATTTTGGGGTAGCTCAGTCATTGCAGTCTTTTTCGACATACATAAACTTAAAAGAAAAACAGGTAAAACGGAGTCTAGCGCTCCCATTTCTTTATCCAGGACTGGGATCACCGAGAACAACACTGTACAAAGTTTATCCAACGTTTGCTGTCCGGAGTATGTTCGGACTTGAACATGGGACAAAGATCATCAACCAACGCATGACAAATAAATTCAAAGAAATCAAATTCTCTTCACACTGATTAGTTTATTCCCACAAAATGTATTTGCTATGCTTACATAACTCAGTTCAAGGCTAATTCCCATATATATTTACATTGGCACATAAAACAAACAAACGAGTTGGATTACGAGTTTGAGCAAAGACATCCACGAAAGTATCATTAAACGATTAAATAACAACTGACCCAAAGCTGTAGCAGAACTTTCAGACATTTTTCCCTAATTAGGATGGCATACATTTTTCTTGACCGCCGATGTATATAAAATGTACATACAGGTAATTATTTATGAGTGAAATTGAGAACATCAGAGAATATTTTGGGGAAATGATTCCACTAAATCCATGGCTGCCATGTAAGATCCTTATTATATCTCGCACAAGATGACTGCAGCGCCGAACGCGCCATTAATAACAATTAACAACTTATTAAAAATAATTAACAACAGTGTAGTTATCACTCTGATTATTTAAACCTTACGAGCGATAATTTAAATAATCGTAATCATCATTCAACAATTCCCAACAGAATCCGAGCAGAGGCACGATTTTTCAGCAACAAAATTCTCATCTCCCAAATTTCATCATAGGACAAATTCCATGCCCCGATAAAATAATAGCAAAGGAAGATTGTTATTGTCAAAATAATTCATAATCATTACGCTTTTATGACTAGTGTTTCATCAAGTGATCAGGGTATGTGGCGAAAGTATCGTCAGAGGAATCGAATAGGTCTAAATATGTTTATCACTTTTAAATTTTGGGAATTTTCCATTAATGGATTACGTATTGGAAGTTTTACGACTTGTTTCAATTGCATATGTATTAGTGTTATTACCTGTACAAGGCGAAACTTGAGTTATACTCGACAAATTTAAAAAAAATTGATACAAAGTATAGAATTTTAAACAACAAAAAAATACCCACCGTAATAATCAGAAATTTCAACTCTCAATTGATTTAATTAGTCATATTATGTATTTAATATAATAATTAATGTTTAATTAATATGTCCAAAACTACTCAAGATAAAAAAACTCTAAGAAATAATAGGAATCTGGCCCAAAAGTCATCTACACAGTGCAATAGATAAGAGCTACCCAATTTCGAATATTACGCAACAAGTCTTTGTGGATTGTCGTGGTACCCAACCTTGGCTAGTTCGATTTTCATAATGAGTACGAAAGAGTCCGCAAATGGAAATTCTGTGGAGCGAATCCTGGAATATGGTCACCTGGGACGGAACTCGATCAATTGTTAACCGATTATGATAGGATTGAGTATGCTGGATGGAAATGGGATCCTTAAATGGTTTTTGGAAGAAATTCTGGAATATGGCTACCTGGGATGAAACTCGACCAATTGTTAACCCATTAGGATGGGATTGGGTATGCTGAATAGAAATGAGATTCTTAAATGATTTTGGAAGAAAATCTGGAATATGGCCACCTGGGATGGAACTCAATCAATTCTTAACCCATTAGGATGGCATTGGGTATGCTGGATGGAATGAGATTTTTAAAGGTTTTTTAGAAGAAGTTGTGGAAAATGGCCACCTGGAACGAAACTCGAGCAATTCATAACCGATTATGATGGGATTGAGTATGCTGGACATAAGTGGGCTTCTTAAATAATGACGTGACCTGTTCACAACTTCTTCTCAAAAATCATTTAAGAATCCTGTTTCCATCCAGCATACCCAATCTTATCATAATGGGTTAGAAGTTGGTTGACTTCCAGCTATATTCCAGAAATTCTTCAAAAAATAATTTAGGAATCTCATTTCCTTTCAGCCTATAAAACAGAAACATGGAATTTTCGAAAATATAAAATAAAAAAATGGTTCGTTAAAGCGAGCGTCCGTTAAATGGAGTTCCGTTAAATCGAGGTTTTTCTGTATGTAATTGGAAATTTCGTTATAATTAAAATTGGGTATTTAGGTCTCTTGTCGAAATAAGAAAGAGTTCCGTCTATTGCACTATACAGATTGCTATAACGTTAGTTAAAATAAGGCTCTAAATTGTGGGTATATATTTTAAGAGTAGTTACACGGTATTTTTGGTGGGTTTTAGGACTGTGGGTTTGAAAATTTAATTTAACGGTCTTTTGAAGTTAAATAAAATTTATAATGAAAACCTTGTAGTTTCGTCTTATACAGGGTTAACTAACTAATACATATAAAGGAAAATGTGGCTTAGTGAATACTTCTCGTGATCCATCCGATTCGAGAAATTTTCACTAAAAATTTTGCTAAACAATTCGTAAAGAAATTAGTAAAATTTTCTCGAACATTAATTTATTTTTATGCTTACCGCCTGAAAAATATTTTTTTTAAAAGCTTCTTATTCCTAACCACCTGATAAGGTTTCAAAGCTACGAACTCTGTTTTCATATTTCATTACCCTAACAGAAATTCAGGTCTTTACACCAGTTTCTTTGCTACTCAACACACATTTAATTAAGGAATACATTTCAATTCGACGACAATACAACCAACATGCTCATTAACAGTATGCTACATTGTGAACGCACCCCAAATGTATGTTCGCTACCAAAAAATAGTTTCACTATCATATAACATAAAAATGCTTGCACATACACTTGGTTCAATAAATATAAATTTAAAAAACCATTAAATTTAAATTATTCAAGCGTTCCTATTTATATTCATTAACAGTTAATTATTAAACAAAAAAAAAATTCATTCCATCGAATCACAATCAGGCTAACATAATTTTTATATAATTAATTATACAAATAAAAAAAACTATTTATTTTATTAAATCACTATAAACAATTAACAAATATTATCAATCTAATTTCATATTTAATGTAATGTAATTTGTTATAAAAATATATTTTCTGTATAGTTTATTTTACTTACCGGCTGAATTATTTTTAAACATTTGGTTATTGTTTAAAAAATGATTTTGTTATTATTTTTTGAAAAAAAGTTTGTGTAAAAAAGTTTTTAATTTTATTATTAGCGTTAGCGCAGCAAGAAAGAAACATTAAAAGAAAAACAGAAATAAAAATTAAATTACATTTTATATTGTGTAATGTTAATTAAAAAAATTGTTTTTTGAATATTAAATTCAGGGAATTTTTTTTTTGTTAATTAATTATTATGTGTATAATAAATATATATTTTTAATTATAAACACAAAAAATGATATCACATAAAATAAATGTTATTAACGAAAAAATATATAAAATATAAATAATGTAACAAAAAAATGTTAATAAATAAAGTAATTAGTCGAATGAAGAAATCGAGAAAGCTTTTTTTATATATTCACAATTTTAAATATTTATTTGTTCAAATAGAAGCAATTTTTTGTTCCATTTGGTATGTACTATATATGAAAGCGTCATTGGAAAGCTTTTTTTTATTATGTAAACTAACGAAAAAAAAAAGTTTTTGGCTAGTTTTGGTTGTGCAAAATGCGAGTATAAAATAAAATTTAACTTTTAATTAGTTTTGTTTTAGTATTTAAATTAGTTGTTGGAATTGTTGATGGCAACAATGTATACATAGTGGTTAAATTGGAAGCATAAAATTCATGTGTTGCTGATTGTAAACTAAATTCATATGGGTCATCTTGGTGTGACTGTGGACAAAAGTTTTTTGGATGCTTTTTGACTTGAACGTCCCTTTTTTCCAAAATTTTTTGAATTTGATGAAAGATTTATAGATTTATTTTCAGTATATAAAAGTGTTTAGTGTAGAGCTTTTTATTTGTACAATGAGTTTAAATTCGAGAAGTCAAATAGATTAAATTTAATCATCATTTGCAAAAGCTTTCAATACATTTTTTTAAGTTTTTAAAATCACTATACCATAGCAAGCGAAATAAATCGGTATTTGTCAATGAAAGTTAGAAACTTTTTTTTTGGAAAGTTTAAATATTTAGTCGCAAATATATCGAAATCCTTTGAAAGCTGAAACCTAATTATGGCAAATAGTAAATTTAAAAATGTTTTACAACTAAGCCCACAATATTGCGTAGGTCTTATTTAAAAACTTTTCAGTATCTGTACCTAATGCTTGTTAAGTTAGTACAATTTTACATAACATTTTGAAGAAAGCGTTAATTCTGTTGTATTAAAAAACATTCAGTTTTATGACAAATAACCTTATAATAAGTTCAGGGAAGCCTAAAGAGCTGCTCACCCAAATTACTTTATATGGACTAAAAACGACCATGTTAAAGTTAGCCGAAAGTTAAAAAAAATATGTATTATAATGAGATATCCCAGCCGAAAGTAACTAACCTATAAAATCAGCCGAAAACAAATGTATCAAGAGAAAAAACAAATAAAATTTAAAGTTTCATATTGAGAGTCCGGGAAAATTGGGAGTAGGGAATTAAAGCTGCAAATTTCGAAAGTTTCGTTCAGTTCTTCATGTTACGATTGGCTTTTACCAGCGTCTGTTCTCCATATTCTAACACGTAAATGCTAAGGGAAGGAACAAAGAATCTAAATACTCAATGAAGTCAACCATGCAGAACAACGATACGATCGTGCATTGAATAGGATGCACAGTACAGCCGGTTTTCAGGGTGAGCAACCGAACTCCCAGTCATCGAGATTTATTGACCGCAGTGACGTAGTGATTCAACGCTTGGTTACAATATCATATACAGCTACAAGAAATACCACTGAAGTTGTTAGTCTAGTGGATAGTTCATCAAGTATGGCAAGATTGGTGAGACTTTAAACGTTAAGTTTTTTACAAATTTTTGAAATTCACATTTATTTCACTCCCCCCAATTTTCCCGGACTCTCAAAATGAAACTTTAAATTTTATTTGTTTTTTCTCTTGATACATTTGGTTTCGACTGATTTTATAGGTTAGTTACTACCTTGTTAAAGTTTGCCGAAAGCTGCCAGCAAAAAAGATAATGCAAATAGTGTCTTGACTATTTCAGCCGAAAGTTAAACTCTCTTTATACTCTCGCTCCTATCGATTTTTAATTTCCTATAAACTGAAATAATTTCCCCTTCATCCGAATGATATAACCCGGTCCTAAATTCGAGTTCATGACTGATTTTTGCTGTATTCAAGACACTATCTGCATTATTTTTCGGCTGGAAACTTTCAGCTAACTTTAACCGTATTTATTTACTTTCGACTGGGATATTTCATTATAATACATATTTTTTTTAACTTTCGGCTCATTTAGTCTGGTTAATTTAGTTTCGGTTAACTTTAACAGTATCTATAAACGTAGGTAGCATTTACGGGAAATAAAAAGGGCGCGTCCCCTTTTCCTCCGCTTATTTCTTTTCCTGACCACGCGAAGTATATATAGAAATGTAATTTATCGGTTGTCGATACATAATTTATTACGGAGATTGCATTGCATTTTTTCTTGTCCTTGGCATCGATAATGTAGACACCATTGACAACAATAAATAACAATATAAAAAAAAATTCCTCATTATTTTCTCTTTATTTTAGGTTCATCGTTTGATAAAGTGCTGTTTAGGTATTAGGTAATTGTATTGCTGTCCTAAGTGTCAAATAAGTTTATATTTAAATACTAAATTACGTAAGTATATGGCTCGACTCACACACTGACCTAAACCATCGAGCAATAAATATATAAGAGAAATCAAGTAGTGCAAATTTTATAAGCAGGTTTTTCCGAGGTTAATCTTATTTTATAGTTTTAATATACTTAAATACACAAAGTTAAATTTTTTCTATATTTAATCCATATATACGAGTCTTATAAACATATCGGGATAGTTATGTTATAGATCATTGTTTTTGTTAGGCTTATACAGGTTGCCGAAAGTAAAATAGATTAACCTTGGAATCTCTACATGAGTTCTCTTATGTATATTTTGCTTTATGCCTAAACTAAGTGAAGTCATGATAAGGTAGGTTGCGCACTAGTAAAATACGTGAAAATTACAAGTTTTTAAATTACAACTTTGAAATATATTTAAAATTTCTAATTAACGAGAGACTTCTATATAAAAAATGGAACAGCTACTAATAATAAATATAATTTAAAATATTGTTACGGTGACACCTAGATTAGAATAGAATAAGTTAATTTCATTAATTGTTCAATTACGTGTATAATTTATACTCAACATTTAGGCGTATTTCTATACTAACATATTTGCTGCGCATTTAGGATTATTCTAGAAACAAATATTTTGGTATATAAAGGCGCGCGTTGACGTGTATTGCTGAGTATTATTTTAAACGTGATACAGTGAAGGTTAAATAGAAAGATTATTAAAGTGATTATTAAAGTGATTATTAAAGCGATTATTAAAGTGATAATTAAAAAGTGTGTTATAATTATAATAATTAATTGTGAATTTTGTGTTGTATAATAAATTGTGTTGTGTAAATAAAATTGTGTGAGTTAAAACTGAAGCAGTTGTATTTATTCACAATCCAGTGATTCGAACCTTGATTGACAAGGCAAAATCGTAACAATTGGTGACAGAGGTGGGATTGTGAATAATAAGAAAAATGATTCTCTACGAATTAAAGCTTGCGCAATTAAAGGAGCAACTGAAGCAGCGAGGTTTGGCTAGTGAAGGCACAAAAGCTAGTTTGGTGGAGCGACTACGTGAGGCCATGGAGAAGGACGGTTTAAATCCAGATGTGTATGATTTCGAGGAGGACAACACGGATGAGATCAGTATGGATAAGAAAGAAAAGGACGTACAAACGGTGGTCGAAACAACACAAAACCCATCTGGAAGTTTTGATTTATCGCAGTTGATGGCAGCTATGAATCAAATGATGGGACAACAGTTGGGTGGAATTAAACAATCGATGGAGCAACAAGGGGCGGACATTAAACATCAAATGAAACAACAGATGTTACAAGTGGAGCAACAAGGGGCGGACATTAAACAATCGAACCACGAAATAAAACAGCAGATGTTACAAATAGAAGATGGCCAAAAGAAAATGGACGAGAGGTTTCTGGAGTTATCTTCTACACTACACGGTAAAGTGGAAAAAGTGCAAACAGAAGTACAAGAAATACACGCAGAAATTCAAAATGTCAAAGGGACGGTTCAACAAAAATTTGAATCGGTTAAACAAGATTTTCAAACGGAAGTTAAACGTCTCGAGAAGGAGCTCCAAGATGTCAAGGCGAATGGAACGACACAGCAAGTGATTCAGACGGTTAATGCAGTTAAGATAAAACCACCAACATTTGATGGAACAACTTCCTTCAGTATTTTTAAGTTCCAATTCGAAACTGCGATTAAACAAAATCAGTGGACGGAAGAACAATGTGTTGCAGCATTAATTGTGGCTCTTAAAGGCGAAGCGGCGGAAACACTACAAATCATTCCCGAGCAGGAACGGAACGTTTACATGGGAATTATGAAGGCGTTAGATCGAAAATACGGAAGTGATCACAAACGAGAAATCTATCGCATGGAATTGAAGGGTCGATACCAAAAAGGAGGAGAATCGCTACAGGAATTTTCATCGGCAATTGAGCGGCTCGCGCATTTAGTACATTCAAATATGTCGGCCGATTACATGGAGCGAATTAAAATGGATGCATTCATTGACGGAATTCGAGATCCTGAGACGCGCAGAGCGGTGATGTTGTCACCTAAGGCAACTTTTACGGAAACCATCGCTTGTGCGTTAACAAACGAAACTGCGCAAACCATCATCAAACCAGCAATGAAAATTCGTCGAGTGGAGATTGATTCCAGAATAGACACCGCACGGGCTACGCCAAGGTTCAGAGATGGAAGTGGCAGGATTAAATGCTGGGTATGTGATAGAATGGGCCACATCTCACGGGACTGTTGGGAGATTAAGAAGAAACGAGCAAGGTCGCCATCTCCTATGAAGCGTAGACCAAACGAAGAGCAGATAGAATCCAGAAAGGAGCGTCAGACGACAGCGGAGTCGTTAAACTAAAAAGAGTCAGCTTGAAGGGGCAGAAGCTGACTCCCACAACCGATTGCCCCATAACCTCCATCCATGTTTCGAGAATAGCAAGGAGCGGTGACAGCTTAACAATTGAAGCCGATATTGATGGGAAGAAATGCATGATCACGCTGGATACGGGAGCAACTCATACGATTGTTCGTGAGGATATTATCGATGGAATTATGGAACCAGCTAATGGCATGAAATTACGAACGGCGACTGGAGAAAATTCAGCAATAAAAGGAAAAAAGGTCGTAAAAATAAGAATTGGGCGAAATCGTTTTCAACACGAGGTGCTGGTTGCAGATATTGTAGACGAAGTCATCTTGGGAATGGACTTCATGAGAACGAATGGCTTCGTGGTGGATGTTGGACGGGGTGTATTAACCTACGATAATATCGAGTTGCCACTTCACGTTAGCGCTATAGGAGAAACGACCAGGCAAATTATAATGGATCATCGGGAGAAGCTGCCACCGAACTCGGAAACAATAGTATGGGCAAGATTGGAGGGAGGTTCTGGGTCACCCAGGTTGTGGGTTGTGGAAGCCAATGAAGCGGAGAGCGGAGCCAGAGAAATTATGATCGGGAAAGTTCTAGTGAAACCAGACAGCGAAAATAGAGTACCAATTAGGACTCTAAATCTCTCGGATAAGACGAAAACCATCAAGAAAGGGACAATAATCGGAAAATGTGAAGAAATATCGGCGATAGTGAAGTGCGAGCAGAAAAATCCGATTAAGACGGCTAACTCGCAAGTGCAGAAAGAGATTATAGATCAACTTATGGAGAAATGGACCGAAGATCTTACCATGGAACAGAAAAATTTGGCAAAACAATTGCTCGAGCGGTACATGCCAATATTCTGCAGTACATCGGACAATAATGGGAGAACCACAATGGTAAAACATCGAATAGATACAGGAGCAGAAACGCCGATTCGACAACCACCCAGGAGATTACCATTGGCAAAGCAAGGAGAAGTGGATCGAATGGTAAAAGATATGCAAGCAGCAGGGGTAATCGAAACATCAAGCAGTCCATGGAGTTCACCAGTGGTGTTAGTCGAGAAAAAGGATGGTAGCATGAGATTCTGCGTGGATTATCGAAAATTAAATGCTGTGACGAAAAAGGATAGTTACCCATTGCCAAGGATCGATGACACGTTAGACACATTATCGGGTGCTCGAATATTTTCGACATTAGATCTGCAAAGCGGCTATTGGCAAGTGGAAGTCCAGGAGGAAGATCGCGAGAAAACGGCATTCAGTGTGGGTAACGGATTATGGCAATTTAACGTTATGCCATTCGGATTATGTAACGCCCCTGCGACTTTTGAACGGCTAATGGAGCGCGTGCTAAAGGGATTACATTGGAGGACGTGCCTCGTATATTTGGACGACATCATCGTTATGGGCAAGGATTTCGACGAGCATTTAAGGAATTTGGCAGAGGTTTTGGATCGGATACAAGCCGCCGGATTGAAGCTAAGCCCAAAGAAATGCAAACTATTTAGAACGGAAGTAAAATATTTGGGTCATAAGGTAACAACCAATGGAATCCATACCGATGAAGACAAGATCGCAGCGGTGAAGGAATGGCCACGACCTAAAAACTTACATGAATTACGGAGCTTCCTTGGATTGTGTACCTATTATAGACGATTCGTGCCAGGATTCGCCAATATTGCAAAGAGTTTACACGAGTTAACCAGGAAGAACAAGGCATTCGAATGGAAGGATGATCAAGAAGAGGCATTTGTGGAACTAAGACGACGATTATGCGAAGCACCAATCCTCGCATACCCTATACCCAACGTTAAATTCATTTTGGACACCGATGCAAGTAATGATGGTATAGGAGGAGTATTATCACAGGCAACAAATGGTGAGGAGCGAGTTATTGCATATTACTCCAAGATGTTATCAAAACCGGAACGGAATTATTGTGTAACACGGAAAGAGTTGTTGGCTATAGTGGAATGTGTTAAGCACTTCCATAAGTACCTCTATGGCCAAAAATTTCTTCTACGGACGGATCATGGGGCTTTGCGCTGGTTGTTACAATTCAAAAATCCAGAGGGACAAGTAGCACGTTGGATCGAACGTTTGCAAAGCTACGATTTCCAAATTGAACATCGGAAGGGAACCGCACATGGAAATGCCGACGCATTATCAAGAAGGCCATGTTCCGTGGAATGCAAGCATTGTGGGCGTGTGGAGGGTAAGGAAAACATCATTGATATTCGGCTTATGCAAGTGCTACCTGATGAGGAATGGACTGATGAAATGATCAAGAAGGAGCAATTACGGGATGCTGACCTGTCATTCATCATGGAACATAAGGAAAAGGAACACCGGCCCACATGGAGTGAGATAGCTGACAAAACTCCCATTGTAAAAGCATATTGGGCTCAATGGGATAGCCTCCACATAGAAAATGGATGTTTAAAACGAAAGTGGGAAAGCACGGATGGTAAAGTAAAACAATTGTTGGTAGTGGTGCCAAAAGATCGGATAGCGGAAATCCTCAAGGAGTATCATGGAGGAGCAAGTGGAGGTCACCTAGGGATTAATAAAACATTAACCAAAATTCGTCAACGTTTCTACTGGTCCGGATGTAGACAATCAGTAGTAGAATGGTGTCGAAGATGTGACCAATGTGCGGCAGTAAAGGGACCAGCACGAAAAAGCCGTGGAACTATGAAACAATATAATGTTGGGGCACCATTTGAGAGAATTGCAATGGATGTGGCGGGGCCATTTCCAACCACCGAGAGCGGAAATAAATATGTGCTAGTAATAATGGATTATTTCAGCAAATGGCCGGAAGTGTACCCCATACCCAATCAGGAGACAACTACAATAGCTGATGCCGTGGTCAACAATTGGATTAGCAGATTTGGTGTACCGATGGAAATTCACACGGATCAAGGAAGGAATTTCGAATCGGTGGTATTTCAGGAGATATGTCAGATGCTTGGAATCAATAAAACGAGAACGACGCCTTTACACCCACAGTCGGACGGTATGGTGGAAAGATTCAATGGCACATTGGAGGAATATCTAGCAAAGGTTGTGGAAAGGAACCAACGTAACTGGGATCGACATATACCGATGTTCCTGATGGCCTACCGATCAGCGGTACATGACACAACAGGAGTGACACCGGCTAAAACCATATTTGGGAACAATCTGCGATTACCGGGAGATTTAAAGTTTGGAGCTGTTCCATCAGCAGCTCTATGTGGACAGGATTACGTCGACCGGATGAAAGAAGAACTCAATGAAATACATCAATTTGTACGGGAGAAAATTCGAATATCAAGTGATCGAATGAAAGCTCGATATGACATACGGGCAAACAACCAAGGCTTCGAGGAAGGGCAATTGGTATGGCTTCACAACCCGCAACGGCAGAAGGGATTATCACCGAAGCTGCAACCCACATGGGAAGGACCTTACACTGTCATTAAAAAGTTGAACGACGTGGTTTATCGCATACAGAAAGGACGGAAAGGTAAACCAAAGGTGGTGCATTTGGAGCGTTTGGCGCTCTACAGAGGAGGTGATCTGGATCCTGTTCGGGACGAACAGGCTTAGGTGGGGGGTAGTGTTACGGTGACACCTGGAGTAGAATAGAATAAGTTAATTTCATTAAATGTTCAATTACATTTATAATTTATACTCAACATTTAGGCGCATTTCTATACTAACATATTTGCTGCGCATTTAGGATTATTCTAGAAACAAATATTTTGGTATATAAAGGCGCGCGTTGACGTCGAATGCTGAGTATTATTTTAAACGTGATACAGTGAAGGTTAAATAGAAAGATTATTAAAGTGATTATTAAAGCGATTATTAAAGTGATAATTAAAAAGTGTGTTATAAGTGTAATAATTAATTGTGAATTTCGTGTTGTATAATAAATTGTGTTGTGTAAATAAATTGTGTGAGTTAAAATTTGAAGCAGTGTATTTATTCACAATCCAGTGATTCGAACCTTGATTGACAAGGCAAAATCGTAACAATATTTTAAATAAGTTCTACCATTTTTATATAGATGGCACTGCGAATTTTTAATGGGTTTTCTGGTTCACTGGTTTCAAACAAAGATTTTTTTTTGGTATGCGACTTGTAAAGACACAATTTGTATTTATCCTGTTTATGCCTGGGACAGATTTGCTTGTCTAAATTTTAAACTAACTTACATAATAGATGGTTAGTTTACTCCAGTCGTTCATAGATGGAACAATGCAAATTTTTTCTGGTGTATAATAAAAAATTACGATTGTTAAATTTGAACAAAATTGTAATGCACATTTTGGTATATGAACCTTAGCGACATCTAAACTCTTTGACACATTTTGGCAACACTTATTGCCTTGAATTTGACTGCCGGTTTTTTACTTTATTCAAATTCTAAGTTCGAAAATTGTTATTTGAACTGATTGTCATCCTGTTGCCCTATTTTGGCTCTCCCTGGGAATGGGGAATTGGGAAAAATATTTTCATAGCATTTTTGTTAAAATTATACTTTTCTGGCCTACTGAAAGAATAAGTTTAGTGCAAACATTTTCAAAACAAAGTGATTTGGGAAACTTTTGTTCCACAACATTTTTGTAGGGAAAAATATTTTCCCATTTAACTTTGTTTCGAAACTATTAACATTAATCATGTTCCCTCAGTAGGCCAGAAAAATATAATTTAGGTAAAAATGCTATGAAAATATTTTTCCCAATTCCCTATTCCCAGGGAAAGGCAGAATAGGGCCACTGACTATCTAAAAGCATTAAATAGTTTTGTCACATACAATTGCTTTAATACCTTTTCTGTTTTCATTAGGTGTGTTTAAGGTATAAATATTGGTATTTTTATTAGGAGTTTTCTCTAAAATCTAGAACTATAATCCGAATAAAATGTAGTAACAGTTGAATTAATTTGTGGGAAGATTTGATACCATTCCGAGTGAAATGTCATTTATCATGTTATCCAATAAATCAGTAACAGTCAGAGAAGCAATAATGAGCCACAGAAAGTGAGTGCTTTCAAGGAATACTTTTAATAAAACTAGCGTCGTACCCTAGAAGACAGTTTTGGCAAACATCTGCCTCCATGATGAACAAAGGAACTCCCAAGAACTCATCAAAAAATGCACGAGGCCATATGTAATAAATCTTGTGATGAAGCCAAATATAATAAATCTGCTTGCGACTGAGGCCGTTTCAGGAAAATTCTCAAAGAGCATACATACGAATTAAGAAATGCCTGAAGTATCTGTAGATTTATAGTAACATACAAAATTCATCTGATAGTAAGTGGACTAAGTAGCCCTAAATACCACGAAACATCTTCATCGACCAAATGGGGTTTGAACCACGAAAATGTGTTATCCTAAAAACTAATATTTGTCACTCAATTTTATTGTTCCAAACTTGGGACACGCAATTTGAATAAATATCAGGCGAAAATTCAAATATTTAAACCCGCAAACATTAATGAAAGCAGTGAAAACTATTCTCCCCTACTTTTTCTTTTTTCGAAATGTTTTCAGAATGATTTTATCGCCTTCCGTCTGGTTAACTATAAATAAACACACATGTATGTATCTGGATTTCATTCTGGACGGCAAACTAAGTACAAAGCAAACGTATTAGAAATATGGATGAAGAAAACCAGTAAAACGCTCTACTGCTCTAAATCGATAATGGGATCCGAGCACCATATCGAACGTTGACTCTTTACATCAACTATTAGGCCCACTCTACTATAACAGATTGTTTTATAGGGGCCACAATAAAATGTTCTAAATCTTAGTACTTATGAAGCACTGAGAATGACACCACTCAAGATGGCCACAGATTCTCTTTCATCTCAAATTCCTAGATACCCTACGTAAACAAATGACAACGAGCACAGCTAATAACATAAACTCATCGTCACTTTGAATAGGTTGAGAACTGATATGCCCACTAGAGGAGAATGAAGCAGTTCTGAATCCTTAAGATGTTAACTATGACCTAGCGAACTTCAGTAAGATAAGTGTCAAGTTTATGCCACTCTTCAATGAAAGCACATATCTTTAAAAACCACTATTCGATCGATTGGAAAATCAAGAGATTATTGTGTGTTTTTTATTAGCGCCCGATAGCTGTATCCGGAGCAGCCAATTTTCTATGTCAAAACTTAAGTGGGAACTATAGATAGAATAAAAAAAATAAAAAAAATAACGTAAGAGAGCGAGAGATGGGATTCATATGTATTCGACCATACTCAGAATAAGAAAAATAAAAACTATAAGAAAAATTACGTTTTATTTTGCTGTCACGTAAAAAGAATAGCAGAGCGAAAATTTTCGTCCAAGAATAAAAAACTTAACAAATACAACAACAAAACTCAAACAAATTTTAGTGCGTTGAATGTAATATGCATGTTTATTATTTTATATATGGGAATTTGGAAATGTTAGTGTATATTATCTTTTATATTAATAAAATATTCCTGTACACATATACTATAATGAATATAAAATCACAAATAATTTTCACTACACTGTAGAATTGTATTTCTCTAAATCTAACCTTAAAAAATAATTTATCGAATTGCGATAATTTAAACCGCATATAAATATATTTTATAATTTTAAACACATATATTTGTTGATATGTAATACGTTTATACTCAAAACTATTGTAGTTTCACTCAAGATTTTATGAAATACATCAAAAAATTATTACATGAAAAATATGAATGAACTTAATATTTTAAGTAATCTATAGCCGAAAAGTCAAATTGGAAAAATAATTTTTTGTCTTCGTTTCTTACGTTATTTCTGTTATTTTTTTTATTCCACCTATAGTTGGCCCATTATATTTAGCGCGCTATTATTGCATATAATTAATTTATTTAACTCTAAACTAAGATTTTTCAATCAACTTTTTAGATAAAAATCGATAAAAAAATATCTTGCTCTACTTATTTATCGGGAGCCGCTATCGGGAGCGCTATCCATTTCAATGGGAAATTTGAAAAGGCTTTTATTTTTGTAAACCCCTGAAACCATTAGAAACTAAATCTTACAATAAAAATTTAAAACACAGCAAAATGAATTCTTGTTTATAACGTCATGTCAAAATAAATGTCAATTTATATATTTCAGGTGATAAATGTTTGTTTTATTGATGAATTTAGTTTTAGTTTTTATAGTACAGCGACACCAGTGAATAATAGCTGCAGTTTCAATAGAAAATTGACATTTGGCGCCGGATAGTGCTCCAATATTAAAACACAGCATATGTGTCCATAATTTACTAACACCTGAGCTTTTAAATCAAAATCAAAAAATTCTCATTAATCTCCGTTTGGGGAACCATGGTTCGAAAATATTTATCTTAGAAATAAATTAAAAAGCTCTTTGATGATATTGTTCAGCCATCATCGATAATAAAACAAAATTCTATTATTTTACTTACAATTTTTAAATAAAAACAAGCTTTGTTTTGAAAGCTTTTCAGCATATCAAAGTGTTAATTTCAAATATTTAAAAAATATTGACAATTAAAAAAGCTTCGTTCAATTTTCACCGGTAAAACTTTACAAGTATTCAGTATACCGTATTTTCAGAGATTTTCGTTTTCAATAAACCGAAATCTGAAGCTAGAAAAGTGTGAAAGCTGTATTAAAACAAAACGTTTTGGTTTAGCTTTTCCGAATGTGAGAATGTCGTAATTTATATTTAGGTTATAATAAATATTTCAATAGAATTCGTAGAGTTTGTTTTACGACAAATGTACAAGGATCTCGATTACAGCACACGTAATTTCTGAAGCGATAAAATTAAACCTATCGGATTTATGTTCCGGGACATGTGTGTACAACAAATACACCAAATTTCGCAAGGGTCTCTAAATTTATAGAAGAAGCTTGAGTATGAAATTTTATTCCGCATAGTCAATCCATCGTCTATCACAACTTGCCATTTTCAGTAGAGTTTAAATTTTTCAAAACTCAAGCACTTTTCAAAACATTTGAACCAGAAAACGAAAAAGCTCCTATGGAAGCTGGAACTTCCGGTGGGCCACTGATAAACCACTGAGTACTGAAAAAGAAAAAAAGCTTAAGTATGACGTTTCATTACGACTAATCAATCCGTAGGGGACAGGTATGAAATTTTTACTGAAAACCACCTTTTTCATAAAAATCGTCATTCTGCTTAAATTTTAGACAATTTTGATTCTGGACAGTGAAATTTACAAATGTTTCGAAAACATTGTCACAGATGCACAGTGCAGAATAGATGGTCGCACCGGAGCTCCAGTAAGGTTTTTATTATTTTTTAATCGGAATATTTTTATTCGAACTCGATGTAATTTTTATCAGTGTAAAAGCTTCGTACATTTAAGTATAATTCGCTTAACCAAAGTAATTTGACATGAGCTTTGTTTGAGAATCTTGTTTACAGTATAGATATATTAACATAAAATTTATTGTTAAACATCTATTTATTAGCGTCAAACGAGAACAAATCTCGACCTTTAGGTCATTAACAGATTGACGGTTTATTTAAGCTCAAAATATCATAAATGTAAAGTTTTATATAATTAAAAAATTTAATTCAAAGAATATTGAAAATTTGGAAGAATGATTATTGAAAGCTCAAGCATTTATAATTACAGTTTTATGTAAAAGCTTCAAAATATTAGTATATTTGACAAATAACCATTAATAATTAAAAAAATGCTAATTCATAACAAACCTTTTATATCTAGTTTTAAGAATTGGGTTTAATAATTTAAAAATTATTGGGAAATCATTTAATTCTAATTGGATGTAATTTAAGTTAATGCGAAAGCTTTATAATTTTATTATATATCATAATTTACGATTTTTTCTTAATTTCAAAGACTATTTGAGTTTCCTAATAGTTAAGTTTTGACACGTCTAATTTTTTTAATGAACTCAATATATAAAAGCTTTGCAGGTTTACTATATATTGTACAAGTAATTATTTATAAATTTGCTAAGAAATTTAAACTGAGCTTTCCAATTTAAACCAAAGCACAAAATTCAACCATTTATTAACCTTTAACCAAATTAATTTTTTTTTCGCCATGAAATTTATGGATTTGTTTGGTAAAAAAGACAACATGCAAGCTTTCCATTTAATTGAAAAAAACTTAGACATTAGGCTTTCATTTAGCTTTTTGAATTTAGTGTATTTTCACCTAACCGTCTAAAAATTAGCAAATTAGGTTAACCTAAGCTTTCGGAATCAATTTACAGAATAATAAAAATATTAACTTTATATATAAGTAAATCATTATTTAATGAATGCATAAAGCTTTATTCATCATGGACCTCAGGATTATTTGCAGAATGGCTATTTGTTAACCTGAGCTTCCAGAATCAGGCTTACGGTATAATCAAAAATATTAACAACGCATTCATAGTTAATATTTTTTGAGCCGAAATATTTTTTTTTTAGACTACAAGAAAATGTTAATGCTCTAAACAAATTTTTGATTTATTTGAAGCTCGATAAACTATATATGAGCTTTTTAATAAGTAAAGGTGTGTTTTCCTTGCAAAGGTGTTTAAACTTTCAGTAAGTTCATCGATAGTGTCGAAGCTTAGCAACTAGTTAATAAATTTCAATCTAAAACTAAAAAAAATATGTGAGCTTTTCAAGAGAAATCGAGCTATTAAGCTTTAAGTTAGACTAAATTATATGTTTAATGGAATATTTTTATTTGAATACGGTATATTTAAAAATGAACTTGGAGATTATGGTTATTGAGCTTTTTAGCTTTTAGGATAATTTATAACGACAAATTTTATCGGATTTCGATATTTCGAGTAGTAGAAAAGCTTAGGATACTTTTCAAGTAATCGTTTATAAATTACTAAAGTGAATTACACTGAGCCTTCAAAATCTGGTGTACTGCATCAATAAATAATTCATATTTTTTTAACAGGATAAAACATAAAATTGTTGATTCAAGGTAAACTTTGAAAAATATTTAGCAAGCTTTCAGTTCGCGTTCTACTATATTTTAATCAGAACATTTTTATTCGAGTTCGATGTAATTTTAGTCAGTGTCGCATGTAACAATTTATAAATTAGCTAAGACATTTAGTCATTAATTTATTACCTTTAAACGAAACAAAAGCTTTATTAAGCTCATAGTTACTCTTTGAACAGCTAGATAATATTAATGATTTAACAAATTTACTATTTTTTTAGAACGCCATTTTCAAAATTAAGAAGTTTAGTTTCAGAAAAATTTGAAAAAACAACTTAGAGCTTTCAGTATAGATTTTAGAAACGAACTTTACGGTGTAATCAACAACATTAACCTCAGTAAGTTTTAATGTACAAGGCGCGTATCACCTTAAATTTTTTTTGGCCGATTGACTTTGTGATAATAAATTTATGTTTAAAGCTTCGAATAATAAAAGCTTAGTTTTTGAATATAAATATTTATTAGCTTACCATAGATGAATTTAGTTTACAATATCTGGAAAATATACAACTGTAAATAAACGGCGGACACTTCATACAGTGACTTAGAAAATCTGCAAAATATCTAAGCCAAATTGAAATGAAAGCAAATTTGTATTCAACTGGAAAGCTTTATACTAGTAAAGTTCTGAAATTTTATTGGTTATTTAATTTTTTGTTGCGATAAGCACGTTATGTTTATTGTGGTCGTAATAAAATAAAAACTAAAAATATTTTAGAAAACGATTAGAGTATTTAGTATATAGCAGTGTAAATATGTATATCGATTTTGCTAGTACGCTCGTATCCCTCCTGCTGACGGCGGCTTGAATTTATTTTTCGTTGTGTTATGTGAATAAAAAAATTATTTCAAACAAAAATGTAGCAATTTTGTTAGTATGTATATAAGTCATTGAACACATTTTTTTAGTTTGATCACACAAGAAAAACGAAAAACACAGGAACATACTGTACATGACACAAAGACAAAAAAAAAATAAAAAAAAATAAAGTTTATCTCACTCACGAGAAGTTTGTCTAATTCGATTCTCTGTTTTTCTTTTTCAGACAATATGTGGGCACTGGGCGAACGTTCATGTGACGCGCTACGGCTTGATCTTCGTCTCGGCGGTTTTATTGGCGGAGTCCCATCGACTAAATCATTTTCGTAATCGGTATCATCATCGTCACCCATGTGATTTTCGTTTATTTGTATTTTTACGGTATCACGGCTCGATATCGTTTTCGATGGTGTAGCCCGTGACGGCGATGCGGACGAGGTTGGAAGAGTCTCTTCCGATTTAACATTTTTCATCGACGTTAAACTGGATGACGACAATTCAGGCATATAGTACGACGATGATGGTGGTATTGTGGTGGTGTGCGGTGGTGGTTGTGGCGGTGATGATGACATTGCCGATTTTTCAGATGAAATCGCCGTTAAAAATTCGGATTCAATAACTTCCTATATTTTGGTATATACAAACATTTTTTTTATATAATTAAGTCTGTATCATTTTAGGTCGAAGTCACTTTAAGTATAAATAATAAATAATTTAGTGCACGTTTCTAACACAATATACTAAAGTCTAATATTAAACGGCTTAACGATACAAAACAATTACGAATTATTAAACAAACATAACAAACTTGCATAAATATTAGTATTTTGGTTTGCACTAAAATTTGCGTACACATAAAACTATAACACAATAAATCAACAAACTACTTAAATATATAATGAAAAATCTACTTGTTCTAATTTTTAGCCTAAAGTAGTGACCGAAAATGATGGATAACCAACATAAATGATATTTGTGTACTACACTATTTTTTAGTGTAGGCTTCACATTTTTTAATGTTATAAATATTATTATTATGATTTGATGAATATATTTATCTCACTGTTTTGTATAAAAATCAAAATAAAATATTTAGTAAATGAAATAAAAATTAAGTTTAAATTAAAAATAAAATAAATAAATAAAACGAAATAAAAATAAGAATTTTTTTTTGTATCATGATTTTAGCTTACCAAGGGGCTTGCAAGTATAACGCCAATCCTGCTTAGAACAGCTGGGAGTCGCTGTAAATACGAGTTAACACAGAGAAGAAAAAACAAATAGAAAAATAGGTATTTTTGGTTCGATATACTAAATCTGTATAATTTTTTTTGTTTGTTTGCAAATTAAATTAATGTAACAAAATTATATAAAATTACTTAGTTTAGAAATACAGTAATATAATTATCTCAAAAAAGCTTCTTTATATAATATTTATATGTTAATCAGTTACGGTTCATTAAATTATTGTTTTGTCATTAAATCGTTTGTTATTTATTATTTTCTATGCAAGACTACAATGATAAAAATAATTAAAATTAGCTAATTAAAATTATAATTTAATTCTTTGTTAGTTAGAAATGTCTTGAATATAAATGAGATGATTTTTAATGTAACGAGATAATTAATTATAAACGTCGATTTAATTGCTATACAAAATAAATTTGTGTATGCTGAGAGGTTATATTCCCCACGGGTATGTGATTCTAATATGGATTTACACGTTATCAACAAATCAATAAAATATTAGACCTAATTCCATGTAAATCTTCTATTATTCTATTCTGCTGCGGATAATTTATTTCACAGCAGACATTTTATCTTTTTTAGAAAATGACTCAAATGTTAGTTGAAAAATACAACATTTTCTAAAAAAAAATATAATGATAATAATTTAAGTATTTATACATTAGGAATAAAAATATATACATATTTAAATTTTCTGATTTAATAAATTAATGCGTAAAAAATTATAAATAAAACAAATTCTGCAATAATGCAATAATAGAAGTAGATGCGACTCAAATATTTTAGAAAAAAATAACTTGAAGAAAAAATCTGGTAGGACATCTCCAATGTTTTAGAGTTGCTGAAGATACTGTTAAAGTTAGTAACCAAAAAATGTCGATAATGCAGATTTGGTTGTAATGACAAAAACTACCAGCCGAAAAGGGTCGATAATGTAGATTCACAAACAGCTTGTATTATCGCCTGTAAAGGTCAGTAAGGCAGATTCGTAATTTTGGTGTTAAACAGTAATTACTTTTTTAATCAAAAATGTTTATTTCGGTTCATCAAAACTATAATTAAAAAACTATTTTAATAAAGAGAAAACTGAATGGTATATACCAAGCAAAACTTCTAAAATTTCAGGACAATTTCAGTGTGAATAGTCCGAAAATTTCGTAAAATAAATCGCACACACAAAATTTGAAAGTTTCTAAAAATTGACCGTTTAAAGTGACATGGCTGGAAATAAATTAAAATGAAAGGTCTTATTAATGCTCACAGCTGGAAAAACTTTCAGGTGGATTTCTATGTTTGGAGTCCGAGAAAACTTGATTGAATATATCGCACACACAAAATTTGAAAATTTCTAAATATTAGAACCTGAAACCGAACTGAAATTTTTTCCAGGTGTAAGCATTAATAAGACCTTTCATTTTAATCTATTTCCAGCCATGACACTTCAAACGGTCAATTTTTAGAAATTTTCAAATTTTGTGTGTGCGATATATTCAATCGAGTTTTCCCGAACTTCCAACAGATAAATAGACCTTTCAAATGATAATTATTAGATGAAGTGCCATTTAAAAAATTCTCCAAACATTTAACTATAAATGCATTTCACGTTTTAACTCCAAACATGTAATACAGCACGTAGAGGAATTAGGTTTTGTATATTAATTTTTATTGTTTCAAATGAAAATTTCTTGTTTAAAAATTTTTAGTTTGTTTTTAGGAAGAACAACTCGACTCATATGGAATAAGGGCTTAACTCGACATAAGCGAAATTTGAGATTCTAATGAAATATATATTAGAATCTAATATTTCACTTATGTCGAGTTAAGCCCTTATTCCATATCAGTCGAGAAATGTAAAAATTTGAAATATAAATAATTACATTTCGGCATAAAATTCGTATCTGCATTATCGACATTTTACGGCTGGATCTTACCGACAAAAATCGGCTGTCATTTTCGTTTGATTAGTTTGAATCTGCATTAACGTCATTTTTCGGCTGGAGTCGGCTAACTTTAATAGGGTTTGCTGAAGGGTAATTTATTGGAGAATTCCATGTACTAATCCGAATTATCTTGTCTGGGAAAGTTGAAAATTTATATTCATCTTAGCGTGAAATTAGTTAGAAAACCATATTTTAAAAATGCTCGATAATGGCCATCCCACATTGAGGCAAACTAATGATGTATAAGAGAGTGGAAATTTGACAAGAGAATTTATTTTGTTATGTAATGACCAGCGGAAATTTGATCTCCGAAGTAAAGGTAGTCGGTAAATGAAATTTAAAATTAACGAATTACGAAGAAATTTGGATAGTAGTATTGATCAGGGACTTTAATGTAAGTTTTGAACAAAACTCTAGGATCTATTCGTGCTGAACTAAACTTGGCCATTCCATAATCAATCCTTATGATAAATGGTATCTGTAGATTCTACACGATTAAACTGGAGGGAGCTCGGCTATTTCGTAATTGTAATTGTAAAATTTCTATCGTATACAGGGACAGTACGGAAAAAATTTATGGATTTTAATTGTCGCTATAATTTTTTGATTTTCTGCAGCCGTATAACTTATTTTCAGCTTTTGGCTAATATCTCAGAAACTTCCACTAGTAACCAATGCTTTTGGTTGTTTTTATAATAGCATAGGTCATACTGAGACTGCATGGAAAGTTTATAGATTAGAATATTCACTATAATTTTTTAATGTTCTGCGGCCATATACAAATTAACGTATCCGCATAACCGTTAGAGGTATAACATTCTAATCCATAAATCTTAACCGAATGCTGCCTATATGCGATGCAAATTTTTTACAAAATATAATTAAGAAATAGCCGAGTTAAATTTTTAAAATTTAAAATCTATTTATATCATATAAAATGTACAGATACCATTTTTCACAAGGACTGGTAATGACATGGCCACTTTAGTTCAGCATGAACTGATCCTAGAATTTTGTTCAAAACTTACTTTAAAGTCCCTGATCCGAGTTCATTTACTTCTAAGATCAATCAATTTGCAATTTAAGGATCACTTTTAATATTTTATTCCGCTGAGACGTTTTATGTAGTAAAAATAAAAATTCATCTCCGAAAAAAAAATCTCTTTATTGATAGTGCTGCCACTTGTGGCGAGTAGCGTAGTATCTTATTTTCCGCTGTCAAATTTCCGCTATGTTATACAGCATGGCAAACTATAGTATCTAAAAAACGGGTAGTTTTTCATAATTTTTTTTCAAAATGGCAAAATTTGTATTTTGAGCTACTATATAGATGAGAGCGAAACAAAATATTTGAACCGCCTATGTCACAGAAAAAGGTTGTGATTCTACCAACCCCGGAGGTAATTTTAAATTTAAATAAAAAGTGAGAATATCGTTTTTTTATGTGATAATTTTTATTTTTTATTATAGACTAGTTTCGAGAGTTCTCTCTTCGTGAGCTTAGATATTTTATTTGATTCTCCGAAAATTCTGCGATAATAAATTATGCGACAAACAATTCATCGAAAAACAAATATGAAAACTACAATTTTAGAATAACCAAATGTGCGTGAAAACAATTTTGGAAAAAACAATTCGTCGAACACACAATTCATCGCAAACAAATTTTTCACCTAAAAGTTCCTGTTGAAAATCAGTACTTACATAAGATTTCCTAAATGAAGATTTTACAATTATTCATCAAAATAAAATTATATCGATGTTGAGTAAATTTTGAAATAGATTATTAAGTTAAGGTGTATAATTTATTTGAATCAAGCTAAATCATGATGAAAAAAATGTAAAAACTCAAAAAAGCTTGCAAAAAATTAGCTGATTATGGGATAATATGCCATTTCTTCAGAAGCAAAATCTGAAAATCGGAATCTCAAAGTTATTACACAATAAATGTCGCAAAAAAATTAAAACTTGTGCTAAATTTCTATAAATTCAACATATTTGGCACGCATTGGTTCGATCGTCCATTTTTTGAAAACCAGTGTAAATTTCAGGAAATTCACATACATTTGTAATTTGACTTAGATATGCAATAACTCTTTCTCTATCTAGAACAGAAAGCAGCTTGACGATTTCTTAAGTAGGAGCTGAGATATGAATATTCTCGCCAAGTGATGCACCAAAATCGACAAATACGCTTGAACAATATTTTTCCCAAGCAAATAACCATTTTCTTTATAAGCCCCAATCGCCGTAAAAGTTCAAAGTGCAAAGCTTGCTTTGGTAGCAAAGAGAAAATTTCAATTAAATCAATGGGATAGATACTCGATTGGCTAGAAGCAATTTGCTAGCCAAAATCCTGGCTACTCAATCAATTTTAACATTGAATTTCAAATTATAGTTTTTATAAATTTTTTGTTTATTTATGCAGTAAAACAACACAAACATTTGCTGTTCATTTTGTAAAGCCGCAAAATTTACTGTCCAATCGCAAAAAAAACAAAAAAAAATTTAAAAAACATAATTTAAAAATCAAATTTTCTTGGTAAAATTGATTGAGTAGCCAGGACTTTGGCTAGCAAATTGCTTGCTTGCTAGCGAAACGAGTATCTACCCCAATAGCAGGTTTCTGTTTTTCAACATAGTCAAATTTGGATAAAATCTAGGGCATTATTTAACCAAGCGATCTTCATCTTCCGACAATTAGAAAACCGTCATACAGGGGAAACAAAAAATACTGTTTGTTTTTCCCTCTGAATATTAATGACCAATCATCGCTAGCCTCTCTTCCAAGTAGGTGTTACAAATTTAACTAAAATTTAACAATAACTCTTGGAGTACATTGAAAGGATGGAGTGTATAATGATATAAGAGGCCAAACTGAATAAATTGGAAACCAATTTTTGGCTGAAACATGCTACAGTTAATTTAGATCATCCTGAACCACAACGAACCCGTTTTGGTAGTTCTTCCTCTCAAACTAGCAAACTCTAGCGAAAACATAGTTCTTATACAATAACCGCTACTAAATATTAACATAAATTATGACCTTAGAGCGAACGGGTATTGAATTATATTCTGAGGTAATCGCGGGAATATCTAGCATTCTTCTGAAAAGTAATTTAAAAACTTTTAGTCCTACCTTCTACTCGATATACTGACGGCAAATATAATGGTGACTTGTCTAGAGATAAGCATCGTTACTACAAGATCTGGCTGTTAAAAGCGTATATAACTAGACAAAATTTGGGGCAAGCCAATAGTAATGTGGTTGTCAGTGAAACTTGAGGCCTACCAGAAAATAGATGTAGACAAACCAACAATAAAACTAAAATTAGTATAAAGGCTCTGGTTTGGAATTCGTACAAGGAGAACCTTAATATTATTAAAAATGAACTGAGGGAGGTTAAATGAAGTTTTGTTATTATCTAAATGCATCGAACTTCCTTCCTATGCAAGAAATAGGAATCCCTGGGTTTATTACAACAGCCCACACCCACGAAAATCGATCTAAATGCATTGAATTAAGTTCCCGTTCGACAAGAAGATTGGTAGAACACTGTCAAATTTTGTGTGTGCGATATATTCAATCGAGTTTTCCCGGGGCTAGATTCTGTGTCGGTGATAATGATAAATGATAAAATTATCATCAATAAAATATAAATTGGGATTCCGAGTTGGTGATATATGATAAATAAATGTCAAATTTAGTGAAAAAACTAAATATTTTATCATACACATTTTGTCGATGAGAAATATTTATCACGGTATTAAAAATTGTTTTTTATGTTCTTATCTCAATTTTTCGAAATTTTGAATTGAAAACTGATTTTAAGTAATTTATACATAGATTATAGAACAAATTTAAATGGACAATTTAAAGCATACTAGGGCAACGCGGGCGAAGAATGACTAGAAATTAAATTTGCTCCAATTTTTGGAAGAACATAAAGATTTGTCCAATGATAAGTACATATGTATAACGCAATTAAATTTATTTGAATTTATTATTAAATATAAACTATGTAAACCTGTAAGATATGAGCCATCTTATGACGGAGCACACGCGCCAAGTCAACAATGCGATGATTTGGCAACGGAACTAAATGCACTGAATGGAGCCAATAAGACCGGGGACAAAAAAAAATGATTTTTTTTTATTTTGACGTTTCTCAAAATAAATCAAAATCAAACACTGAACTGAAAATAATAAATAATTTGCTCCGACATCTTGTGTAAAATGTTTTAATTAGTTAATTTTTTTCATTTTGCACAAAGAATTGCATTTGCTGAATAAATGATAATTTGAAATGATAAACATAAAATGAAAATTTAAATGAAATCTTTTTATTTCCATTATCATTATCACCGACACAGAATCGAGCCCGAGTTCTACCACCACACTAATTGTATTAAATTTAGAGCACAACTATATCTTCGTTGCTGTAATTATAATTCTCTTTAAATAAAAATTACAGTTTAATTTTATAAACCGATAGGCCGATAGTTTTGTTTTAGTTAAATTTATTGTCCTTTCCCTATTTTATTTTATATTTGTACATACTATATTATGTTTACTTCCATGCGGTGGTGGTAAAGTAGAGCACAAAATTAAAAAATATAAAACTCCAAACAAGAGAAATACAAAATAAAAAAATTTTGCGTTTTAGTATATAAGAGAAAATTTTTGTTAAAACTATTTAATATCCCGTCAGTAGTTGAGCAGTGAAGATCTTTACGTGAAATTACATTTTGGATATTTTGTGTCATATTTTGATTTTTTTTGCATTTGCTTAAATATTGTTAACCATTATGGATTTTGAAATCCTGAAAACGGAAAAAGGAAAAGACCTACTTCTTTTCGAGAGTTACCGTTATTATAGAGATCGCCAATATAATAATAAAGTGTATTGGCGGTGTATTAATTTTCAAAAATAAGGATGTCGTGGACGCGTTCACACCGAAAACGGCGTGGCCTTCAATATCGTAGACCATATTCAGTGTCAGTTCCTCTAGCAGCAGCTTCTTTCATGCCTTCAACAAGTTCTTTAACACGAACTATTCAAAATGTGCGGAATTGTAAAATGCTTTTGCCATTAACACGACAAGACATGGTTATACCTGATGAATTTAAATTCACTAAACAATTTTTTAATTTTTCAATTTTTTGCGACATTTAGTGTGTAATTGATTCAGATTTTCAAAATTAAACTCAAATCCAACACAGTATTTGCCCAAGATGTTCGAATTATTATAACAATTCAATTTGGTTTAAATAAATGATGCTCCTCATCACAATAATTCGCTTCAAATTCTGCTTAATATCGATAAAAAAAATTTTTACCTGAAGTTGTCCTGGTTTGTTTTCCGTATATCACAAAATTGAACAATTAGAGAAAATTGATCAATATTTTTTATTATGCATTACGAGTCTTTTCGATGAATTGTTTCTTTCTTTCGCATATTTGATTTTTCGATGAATTGTTCAGTGTACAATTGTGTCTGTGTACAATTGTTTGTAGTACAATTCTTCTTTTTTGAATTCATTTCTAACAATTGTTTATCGTACTTTTGTGATTGTGTTAAATTGTGTTGCACATAATTTTCGGGTTGCCGAAAAAACGATATTCTCATATTTTATTTTTATCTAAAATTAAATCTTGTGATAAAAGTGCACAACAAATAAATGGAAAATAATAAAACCCGGGGGAAACGCCATAAGCGAGATCGATCAAGATTTCACGACAGTCAGAAATCACCAAAAAATTAAAACCAACGTTGCGATCATTCTAGCCTGAGATTCTTGTGAAAAGACGTGAAAGCAGAGGCCAACATTGATGAATCATGTGTGAAAGTGGTTGCTTTGCACAACACTAAGGCGGACGATTTGAATCATCGTGTAACATCGTGTAAGGGACGGCAAGATAAAAACTACTGCATTGAAAGAATTAAGGTCGCTGTCCGAAAGGCCGAAACGAAAACCATCTCACAAATATATAGTAGCCTTGAGAGCGAAACTAGTAATACAGATATGATGTTGGGTATCGAAGCGTTCCTAGAATGTGCTGGAGAAATGAAAATACCATCAGTATGGCAAATGCATTCTGGTATGAATAATGCAACGGTCAGGATACTGAAAGACCACGCAAATCGTGTGCTATAGATGCTGAGAAGAAGAACTTACAGTAAAAAACTGCGGCGCACAAGAAGAGCGAACGTAGACAGACTATCGATTGGGATCGACGAACGCCCGCCGAAATGAGTGATGCCGATGAGATGGACCTTATGGTAAAAATCAACGGACGAACCGACATCAGGATTTGAAGATCGTCTCATATAAGCAAATTCAAGTGTATTAGTATAACACGCACAGTAATAGACATAAAAGGTGACGCAGATAAGATGACTCATCTTACTTTTAGCATATATTCCATTTAGAAGATCTGGGTCAAGAAAAAGGGTCGTGTGGCCAACATACCTGTGAAAGAATTCGCCGAAACACTAGATGACTTGGCTTCAATTATCCGGAACCAAAGAAGTATGTGATCGTCGCTGGTGATGTTAACCGTTAATCACCTGAACGAGATGGGGCAATATTGGAGCGCAGGGGGCAACTTGTTCCTGAATGTGGCCAGATTCTACCACTTTCGAAAGAGGTAATTATGAACCCATCGTAGACGTAGCTTTTAGCTGAAAACGGATCGTAAGAGAACTTAAGAACTAAGAAACTAGAAGGTTAGCAAGATTGAAACCCTCAATGATTGCATCATGTTCGAAGTGGATACCGTCGATGCAAGGGTGCAAAATCAGCACACAAGATAGATTAGTGAATAGAAGGTTGGTAGTTAAAAGTCAACATCTCCGCTCTGCAATTCACTGGCAACAACTAATGCGTATGGAACACAGAGATTGCAGAATTCCATAGGGCTTGCACCTATGCACTTTTTGCACAACACTTAGCACTAACTAAGATAACCCTATAGAAAGCGATTGGATGCACTACAGCCGCAGCTGGAAGGACATTTCCTCCAGAATTAATGAGAACCTTTAGAGGATGCTTATAAAGTGTTTACTAAACAACAGGTGCCATCCTAGCAGCGGATACGACGCTTGAAGTAGCGGATGTTTTTTTCCCGAAGCACGAACCGAGTAGCAAAACAAATTTATAAAATAATTTGGGATGTTTAGCGATATTGCTAGCCTGCGATATATTCAACAACTATTTGAATTAATAATTAATTAAAAAAATTTTATTGCAAATCAGTCTTTGTAGTAAAAAATATTCTGTGTAGCTCGAGCGCAAATATTTTGGAATATCGAATAAGTCCGGGAATATGGGCCCAAGAAAAATAGTTTTCGGCATTGTCTACATTGTCAACATAATTTTTTAAAATTTACTACATACATTGATCACAGGTGCAGAATATTAATTAATTGCCTTATGTAAACAGTACGGAGCAACATAACACATATCTTATTATTAACTACATATGTGATGCTGGTACTAATATATTACCAATACGTGAAATCCCAAGTACACTGCGGTTCACTTGAATAAGAACGATTTGTTTTTCGGAACATTATTTGTTTTTGGTTTTGATGATTTTAATTTGAAATAAAGATAAAATGGTATAAGATATCAATATAATTTTTTATTTAATTTAGACCTTCTTTCATGATATTTTTATTTAAAAATGATTAAATGGCCGCCTCTTGAATTTAAAAAAAAAGATTCTAGAGCGCAAATTTTTCATATAATATGTAAATCTGCACTAATTTTAAGATCATTGAGTGTTTGTGGTTTATTGGAGTAAACCAATGACTGAATGTAACCCCAAAGAAAAAAATCAAAATCGAAATTTTTGAAGATTACACGGTCATTTAACTTTTCTATCAATAAATTGTTTGTGTCATGAGATGTATGGCATGATGTAGCATCTTGTTGAAATAAGATTTCGACTTGAAATTTTCTAATTCATGCCACAAGAAATTTTTGATCATGTGTCTGTTCTCCATTGACGGTAACGGCAATGCCATTTACATTTTGAGATCATAAAATATACCAAACTGTTAACATTCACAGATATAAACATGTTTTATGAACATCATTTGGGTTTTCTACTTTAAATACGAAATTGCGCTTATTTAAGAAACCATTTAACCAGAACTGAGATTCATCACTGAAGATGATTTTTGAAATAGATTTTTGTGTAATAAATTTTAACAATTTCTAAACGCTGTACAATATTGTTTATCTTTTCATGGTGATTTGCCAACCAATACTGAACACAAACGTCAATTTTGAAAGAAATTTGGAAAAATGGCCTTTTTAATGTTTATAAAATAAATAATACTAATTTGATCATCCCTTAAAAAGCATGTATAGGGTGATCAGATTCACAAGCATGTGAAGTTAACCCAGTTTTTCATCCCAGAAAAAAAAAAATCCTTAAACAATACTATTTCATCTCATCCCAGTTTTTTATAATAAGACTTCTGTAAGACGGAATTTTTTTTTTAAATTTTTTCTCAGCAACAAAATATACATCCCAGATTTTTCATTTAATTATTGTGTTTGTACTCTACTTCATTTCCGGCAATCATCATATTTCTAGGAGAATGGCACGATTTTCCTATATATTCTTATATAGGGTCATATCGAACTTGGCCATTTGCGCCAATATTATCATACGGCTGGTACTGCCCTTTTAGTCAATATAAACCCTTACTATTACCAACTTAAAACAATATCAGTTACTATCTTTAATCAAAACAAACAACTATTACCTATAAATCATTTTAAAAACTAACACATCACGTGCGTAAGCTTAGGCTTACTTGAGACATGGACGTAAGAAAATGTTAAAGCGACGGCCATGAAACCTAGGTGTAGGTGTGAAGGAATGTTTAATAGGCTCTCACGGTATTCCACTGTCTTTATTTTTCGTAAAAGTGGGAGGTTTTTTTTTATCGTACATCGACAAGTTTATTAAATTGAATGCGGCGAATGTGTTCCACTGTATGACCAAATTAGAATCCCTCTTCCATCCAACATGTCTAATTCCATCATAATCGCTAAAGAAATAGCTGAGTTCCGGACCATATGCTTGTATTTTAGAACTTCATCAAAATGGGTGTTTACGCGTCATCTACTAATTTTTACGCAATCGTGTCGACAATTCGCCGATAACGTCAACAACTTTTCTACTCGTATACAACGTCGACTAATCGTAGACGAGTCAACAACTACTTGTAACTCACGTCAGTAGTAGTGGATATATATTTTGAACTTCTGTCTCCGGGTGTGTTAGTTAATTAATGCCAATTAACATTACTATAAAATATACAGTAAAACCTATCTAAGTTGATCACAAAAAAAGTTTCTTGGTTAATTTTAAAAGTAGTTTTTGTCATTCCACAATTTTTTGTTTGACAAGGTTTGGAATTTTGATGCAGTACCCCCGGTGTTATTATTGAGAACAATCCAAAAAAAGAGTGAATTTTTCAATAACAAATCATAAATCAACTGTCGTAATGAAATATCACACTAAATTTCCACTGGGTCGGTTATTCTATGTGTTTAAAATTATTACACTCGCGTCACGCGAGCTCACTTACCTCCTCATCCTGAATAATCATAACATTTAGCTTCCCATAACTTGGTTTAGCACAATCCAAATTTGTTTCCTTATTATTAAAACAAAGGTATACTTTGAACGGTTATCGAAAGGCCAAGTAAAGTGGCCAAAAATTACCCTACTGATTTTCTAGGGATAGTAGATTTATTACATCATACAAATTTTAATTTTCTAAAAATTTACTGATTATCCTGCCAAATTTACAGTATCTCAAATATAGTTTTCCAATCCATTTCGACTTTGCTGGGGTTATATAAAAAAAAATTTACCAACCACAAGATGGCTGAGGAAATACTTCGCTCCGAAAACTTAAAAAACGATGAATTTTTGGTATAATGCGAAATTCACTTAATTCGTGGTCCATTAAAAAGTATGTTTAAAATTTTAGATGAACGTTTAAAAACCGAAGTAACACACGAAGAACTTCGCCCGACTCAACCGCATAGACAAGCTTTGCAATTACCAAGCGATGAGATCGCAATTTGCACCTTCAAATTACAAAATATTCAATCTCGTTTATTTCAATTCATTCACGCGGAAAAACAAGACCCAGATGAACTTGAAGTGCTCACTAGTAAAATGAAGCATATATTGGGACGTCTTGTTCGAATTTACCTATTACCTGCGGCACATGAGCAAGCACCCACACTGGCTATAACGTGTAAATCACTCCAAGAAATTTGTTCCAAATTACGCACTGATAATGCTCCAACTCGAGATGAATCTCTAATCATGGTAAGCGCTTTACATATCGATCCCCCTGATTTGTCCGATATGAATATCACAAAAATTCTACAACTGAGGAAGGTAAAGAAGCTACATCAACACCTAAAATTACCAAACCGGTATCGTTTCACGGATTGCGATGTAATATCCGGCCGAATTTTCTGCTATGGGTGGGCAGCAGAAGGTGTCCTTAAGCCTCATTGTTTAAACTGTTCAGCTAAGCCGGAAAACCGACCGCTAAAAGTGAATACTACGGGGTCGACTCATTTCCGGGAAATCATGTTACGGCCCAATCACCGCCTTACCAGTCAGACCAACCAAAGGTAGGAATTCGCCAAATCTAAGTAAAGTCTTATGCCCAGCAATTCTCTAACTTTAAATTGCGGAAAATAATTGCCCGAACTAATTATTTCCGAAACAAAAGATTCCTATTAGCTAAAATATCAGAAACCATTATTACATCAGACCACGAGTTTCCCGGCGATAACCGACCCTATGCCGACGTGGTAATAGAATGTAAGCTGGTACGAGGGTTGTTAGATAGTGGAGCGTCAATTAGTACATTGGGGAAAAATTCGGAAGCGTTTATAATACAATGCAAGTTGCCTTTACATAAATTTCCTGCCTCTATCCAAACGGCTAGTGGAACTCTTCAATACGTTCGCGGATATGTAAATGCCAATATTTGTTATGATACTAGGACGTGTGTTATTAAAATGTTAGTAGTTTCCTATCTGCAACAAACGTTGTATCTCGGTTGTGATTTTTGGAATTGTTTTGGAATTAAACCGGCGGTAATAGGAGAATTAGTGCAGACTCAAATACAAACCATTGACCAAGCGATTCCAAAGCATCACATTTTTAACGAAGACCAGAATAAGCGACTACAAGAAGTTATCGATTTGCATCCAAATTTTCAGAAATTCGGTCTGGGGCGTACTTGTCTTGTAACTCACGTTATTGACGTAGGAGACGCAGCTCCACTCAAACAACGCTATTACTCTCGCTCCCCAGCAATTTTAGAAGAAATGTATAAGGAGCTGGATCAAATGCTCTCGTTGGACATAATTGAGGAGAGTAATAGTGCTTGGTGTTCCCCAATGACGTGTATCAAGAAGGATAATGGCAAAATTAGGCTCTGTTTGGATGCGAGGAAACTTAATGACCTCTACCATTAAAGTCGGGTTCAAGAGATAAAACTGCGTTTACTATCCCGGGGCGTCCCGTATACCAATTTAAAGTGATGCCCTTTGGTCTCTGCAATGCGCCCCAAACCTTGTGTCGGTTGATGCATAAGGTCATCCCTTACAATCTTCATGATCGTGTATTCGTCTATCTTGATGACGTTTTAATTACAACATCCACCTTTGTGGAACATCTCTCATTATTGCGAAATGTGGCGGTCCGTCTAACAAACGCTGGACTGATCATCAATGTGGAAAAGAGTAAATTTCTGCTAAAACAGATCAAGTACTTCGGTTATGTTGTGGGTGAGGGAGGTCTTAGGCCCAACCGAGACAAGGTGACGGCCATTGCAGAGTTCCCAGTGCCACAAATTGTTAGACAAATCTGAGGATTTTTGGGCCTTTCGGGGTGGTATCATCGGTTTATTAGTTGGTATTCAGTGATATCGACTCCCCTGTTTAGCTTGCTGAAAAATTCCAGTGGACTGAAGAAGCACAACAAGCATTCCAGAGCCTCAAATTGGCGTTAATCTCATCTTCTGTCTTAGTAACTCCCAATTTTAAGATGTTAAATGTTATGTTTTTAAATGTTAAATCAAATTTTGATTTATATTTTTTTTTTCGTTTGACTGTTTTTCGTTTGAATTCCCTTTTTTAATATAATTTTTGTTTAAACTAAACAATCTAGTAAATCACAGAATGGATTTCGTTAAATAAATAAATAAATCGGTTAAGAAAAAGAAATAGCCGAGATCCGCTTAAAGAGGTCATATTCCAGAACTTCTTCCAAAAATCAATAGTTTCTAAAAAAAAAAATAGTTAAGTTTAATAGTTTTTACATAAAATAGTTTCTTTTTCCGCATCCTGTACGAACATTTTTTGTTAATGAACTTTCAAAAAGATGTTAGTTAGGCTAATTAGATCATTGTGCTTGGCGGAAATGGGATTCAAAATTGATTTGGGCATAAGGTCTGGAACATGGCCACCTGGGACGGAACTAGACTATTTCTTAACCGATTATGATGGAAATAGGTATGCCGAATGGAAATAGGATTCTAAAATGATTTATTGAAATGTTCCGGAATATGGGCACCTGGGAAGGAACACGGCCATTTCTTAAACAGATTATAATGATGTTGTATGGAAATGGGATTCTACAACGATTTTCAGAAAAAGTTCTGGAATATGGCCACTTGGGTCGGAACTTGGCCATTTCTTATCCGATTTTAATGGAATTGGATACTTGAATGGTTTTTGGACGAATTTCTGGAATATATCCATTTGGGACAGAAGTCGGTCATTTTGTAATCGATTATGATGAGATTGAATTTGTTGGATGGAAATGGGATTATAAAACGATATTTGGAACAACTTCTTGAATATGGCCAACTGGGACGAAACTTGTCATCTCATTTCGGCACCGATTTTGATGAGACCTCACCCACTAATTGGGTTGACACGACGATTGGCTTGTTACAAGATTGTTACAAGAACAGACGCTGAAGCAGTGCCCTGACATGTAGTCTCAATGGCCATTAATAAAGTTCCTCCAACATCGCTTTTTCTACACTGCCTTATTTATTTAGAGTTACCCATCCAGCACCGTGAGGAGGTATAAACCTAGAACATGTCCTTTCTAATAAAGTACCAAAGTTTAGTAACGAACGAAAAGTTCAATAGTTTATTGAACAGAATATTATGTACTGAAGAATAAGTCAAATTCAAAAGATGAATGTTTTAAAAAGTAACAATCGAATCGGAAACTTAATACTACGCTCTACACTCAACTTAAATCGCACGACGCGAAACAAAAAATAACTGGATGGCTGAAAAATATACGGAAGCGTTTTGGGGTAAAAACTACGCACGTCAGTGAAAATTACCTTAAAATATAAAATAATTTCATCAAGACATGACTCCGAGGAAATTTTCTAACCTATTGTGTAGGCGGAAATAGTGTAAATGATACACATAAGAAAAGAAATTGGCGAATGTCGTTTTTATTCAAATATTGTTGATTAAGAAATGTTACGCGAGGGGCATTCCTGTTCATTGTCTAGTTACAGAATTAAAATAGGCATAAGAAAACTTCCTGAGAAGCACGCTATTGGACATTAAGTTTTATTTGTGGATCTCAGCAAAATTGATTTCTATGCGCCGACTTATTATTCATTGAATGGACTAAAATGCCTACAAGTAACATCGGGAATGCAAAAGATAATCCAATTATCTATTTAACCGACCTTTGAAGAATGCTGTCCATAAACTGGACAAGGCCCACCACAGTTGTTTCATCAGCTCAAAATATTTGTGTTCAGGTACTTGCAATACAAGATCTTAGATGGTTATTCACTCTCCACTAAATCATTTTACAATCCCATATCTATCCAACGTATACAATCCCATCATAATCGATTTAGTAATAGTCGTGTTCCGTTCTCATCATTTATGAACCGGTTCCGTCCCAGGTGGCAATATGCCCAAACGTCCTCCAAAAATCATTTTAGAATCCCATTTCCTTCCAACATACCCAATGTTGTCATGATGGCTAAGAAATATCCGAGTTCTTGTACGAAATAAATATTCGAACAAAATTTTGTGTTTTTAAGATATTTCAAATCCGAGACTCTAATGTACGCTAAACTGCCCAGACGATAAACTTTTTTACGATAAATTGTTCTACGGTAAATTGTTCCACGATAAACTGATAGTAAATAATAATGGCGGCGAACAGGCGGCGTATTTAAATCATTTCGCATCAAAATACTCTGTACCAATTGACCGCAAAATAAAGTTTAGCCAGAAACAATCATATCACAACCCCGTGACCAACAACTGATTAGCAATGGTCATATTGTCCCTATTCAAGTGAACCGCACTGTACAATCATCTCAGTAGTGTAGTACACCATAATGTCCCATATATGAAAAAATAAAAATAAATATTTTAATTGGATTAAATATTCTTGTGAACAACCTGATAGCAACAACAACAAAAATTAATTTAAGACTAACCCCGGAACCGTATGTAGCAACATAATCGGGATAAATTGTTATTTGTATGCAGCGATTATTTGCCGAAGCGTAACTATAAAAAAGGAAAAGCTTACATGAAAAGTTATTGTAAGCCCCAAAATACATATGTGCCAGAAGTTTTGTATACACAAACGTAACAAAAGATGGGGTGGTGATACTGTACGATACAAAAATACCTTTTACATAAGATAAGAAGATTTATTGATTTTAGCAGAATATCGGTTTTTTATTCATATCTGTCTGCCGTACCATAATTTATTCCAAATTTATGCCGTTCGGATCCAAATTCACTTGTCTTGTGTCGATTTCAATTTATGTACCTCAAGAATCAATTCCTATATACATCTCAAATTGATTTAACATTTATAATAACATAATATTATATTGATCTCAATACAGGATCCGACACTGTGTCTATCCAAATGCCTTAAAAAACGGTAAGGTGAAAATTGATGTACAAATTTTACGTGCGGATAAGAGGGAAATACTGCGTGTGAGAAATTAAATTAAAAATTGTATAATCGGTTAAATGTTCGGGAGTACCTACCTATATGTGAAGTACAGTATAATGAAACGCCCTATATATTGAATGAAGGAATATTGTTCAATAGAAAATCAAATCAAGCCAAAAAAATTTATGAATTGTTGATGCTCATCCTACGACTCCATGGCTATGAGGAACCAAACAAAAAATCATAAATAACTGATTTTTAAATCGAATTATGCTCGGTTCGATGAGCTGAGATGGTTTTGATGTTCCTGTGTTCGAATTGCGTTATTGATGTGCTTCTAAATAAGTATAGACATTTTAGCGATGAATTGCTTAATTTGATTACTAGAATTCTGCAGTACATACATTATCGGTCGTAATAATCAACTCACAAAGAAATGTGTACATGATTTGCATGAATTGACATATACATCAAATGTTCAAAATAATGATCAATTACGGGAAATACATATTTTTGTATTGAAAATTAAAATTGGAATATACGGCTATCCACGGCATTTTAACCAATCTAATTCTTGCATTAATCATCATTATTAATCAATAATCATCAATACAAAGAAAAAATCTGACGGATATTTTTCTGCCCTGAAGTATAATGATCACTATTCCAATGATTCCAAAATTATAGCTAACCAGTTTGCCGTGTGTTTCAGCCAATCATTCTCGAATAATGAGCTTGAGCTCGATAACGACTACTATTTAGGAAAAATAGTGCTCAAACGTATAATTTTCAAACTTAAAGACGATTTTTAATACGGTCCCGTGGGTGTACCCTCTATCGTCCTAAAAAAATGTCTGAACATTTTTTGTTATTTTTTATGATATTTGAAGGACTCTTTTATTGTCGTAGTCCATAAGAATGGTTGTAGGTATCCTGTATTCCTAAAACCTATGAAAGTATCGTGTATGAATCAGTGTACTTTCACTGCAAACCATTATTCTCTGACCATCAGCATGACTATCTTAGAGGGCTGCCATCTTCAGCGAAGCATTTGACAGAATTTTTCCCACAACTTATACATTGGGTGAAATCTCATCTGCTTCAACGCATGTATCAGGTGCTGTCAGGAGAATCTTTCTAATTTTTTTCTTATCCGAGTAAATGGTAAAAATACTGACAAAGTACCTAGACCTATGGGCCGACTTCTTCAAAAATATTATGAAAACCTGTTCATTTTGGAATAAAGTTCCAATGCAAAGTTTCAACCCGATGGGATGAATGGTGTGGAAACTTATAAGGTTAGCGCCCTTGATGCAGGAGACGGACGCCTCAAATTCGAGCTTGTTACTAATTTCATATAATCCCTTTCCTTAACTCGTTTCTGTGAAAAAAAATGAAATTAAACAAAAAAATGTATACCGGGGCCTCTAAATCCCGCGGTCCAGCCGCGGACATGTAACTTATACATGCACTTCACAAGGACCCGTTGAGCGGCTAAAACGCCCATCTGGAATAAACAGACATTTCTGGGAAAAAATTGTAAAACGACACTTAGACCCTCGTGTGGTCGCTATTAATTAAAAAAAAAACAGTTAAACCGTTTGAGTCCCAGGGGATATTAAAAAAACACTGTCGAAGAATCCCATCAGCGCAACCGCGCTTTTTCTAAATGAGTAAAAGACAATCTATTGAGACTCTAAAAGACAATCTTTTGAGACAAACCTATTTTGACAAACCTGATGTTCGAAATATGCTGGGTTTTCTCGACATAAAATCTCAACAGCGTGATCGCGCTTCTTGGGATTCAAACGGTTAAAAGAACGACATTTTGGAGAAAAATGTATGGGAGCACTTAGACCTAAGGAGCCAACCCCTTCAATTGTCAATTTTGATATAAAATTTCTATGCAAAATTTGAATCCGGTTGGATGGAATAGTGTATAAACTTACAAGAAGGGTCTTCTTGATCCAGTGAGCCGGCCCCTCGGACTCGAGCATCTTCTAAATTACATATTTCAATTTCAACCAAAACTCTTCCCGTGAAAAATTAAAATTTCAGAAATTTGTACCGGGGCCATTAGGCTCCGACGTGCCGACCCGACGTGCAGCTCCTTTCAAAATATCGTAAGGTTGGTTTTGGACATGTAACTTATAGAGGGTTATCTAAAAAGTTTCCGACCACAACATGAAGATGACAGCACGCGTAAACAAAAGTGGGGGTGTGTGTTTGTGCATGCATTGAGAGGTACTCAACGAAATATCAGGCATTTCGGATGCACAGTTGCAACAATCATTTGAGTGAATCTATGTGAGTGTTTTTTGTGAAAATGGAATAAATCGGGCATCGAGCTGGGTGTCGTTTTTGCTCACGTTGGACCAGAAACGTGTTCGAATGAACATTCGCAATGCTCTGTTGGGCCAGGTTGGTAAACTTTCCGCTGAAGTATATTGATCAACGTAATCGGAATTGTTTATTTTCGGCTTGTATAGCAAAGACACAATCTGCACTATCGATATAATTTTTCGGTAGGAAACTTTCGGCTAATTTTAATAAGGTACTAGCACGATCGATTCAAAAATTAAATTATTTTTTACGTAGAAATTTCACTTAATTTCACATAAATGGATAATCGATTTGCATAGGTTCGGTTTGCCCAGCTTGAGTGGAATTGTGACATGAATTTTTAATGCCATTTATTTAAAATTACGTAGTTCTATATAGCGTGGCCAAATAAGAGCATTTACTTCATTTTAGAAGCCAATCAAAATTCATTTTAGAAGCCAATCTAATTTTGAATACAAAATTGGAAAACAATTGCTTTTTTGGAATGAAGTGGCCAAGTTCCGTTGGTCATATCCAGCCAAATTTCAAACATTCGTGTTAAAATACAAATCACAACAAAAATGTATATACGAGTAAAAAAAATATTTTAAAGAGTCTTAAATCCGAAAAATCCCGCTTTTTCCCAGGGCCTTTGTTGGATGAAATTAAGCGATATCATAATGGTGTTTAGGATGGGTCTCAGATTAAAAAATGAATGAACTATGTTCTGGAACTTGTTTAGTTGGAACTCGGAATTTTCAGGCCAAATTGAAGAATTCAACAGAATTCTGGGAGAAATTTTTTAGAGATTTGCCACGATGAGAAGAACTCGATTATTTGATAAACGACTTTCAAAAAATTCTTTTTGTAGGACAAAGTTAGGCTTACGAGGGTTGTCGTAAAACTTTTTAGAAAATGGTCGTACTAGTGTTTTCCGATGCAAATCTCTATGTCAGTCAAAAAGTGTAATATTTTTGGAGGTTATGTTTCTTAGAAGTTATCTGTCAGTTTGCATCGCAACATTCTTTTTTATTTACTTGAAAAATAGAATTCAGTGAAAAAATGGAATTATCGTGTAAACATTTTCGTGTGATGATATTTTACGATTTTCGATATGGGTTAACGCAACAACAGTGCATGGAATCACTTTATTGAACGTTTGGCGACGAATCACTATTCTTGGCTAAAGTTTATAATTGGTACAATTAATTTATACGTCCACTCAAATACGAGCCTAGTGAAGGTCGTCCAAAACAGCTGTTGTGAAAGAAAACATTGATGCTGTGAAAAAACTGAAGAATAACAATTCTCATTTTGAGAATAATAATTCTCATTCCGAGAATAATAATTCTCAAATTTAAATTGTTTATTCTCAATTTGAAATTTTTTGCTCTTAATTTGAAATTGTTTGCCCTCAATTTCAGGATGAAAAATTATAGAAATTTAGGTTTTCCAAAAGACATTTTTTGACCTGATGACATCATGAAAGTCACATATTATGAATGAAATATTCCTTATATCCAGAATATTACTAATATTTTAATTAATAGTATAGTATATGGGAAAATGTATTTTCGGCAATAAAAGTGGAATTAGACCTTAGACATCTTTTATCATTTCTATCACAATTTCAATAATTGTTTACTTAACTAGCTCAGGTACCACAATGTGTCACAAAATGTTAGAGCGCAGCCACTCAGAATATTCTCTAACAAATTTAAAAGCAACCGGTGAAAAATAAGGAATAATCCATAACGCGCGGAATGTCGAAATGATATGAGATGAAATGAATTTTATTTTATTTTTTTTAGTGATAACTATGCGATCTGTTTTGGGGCTCACCCTGCTCTATGGCGGTTATGCTTTTTTACGTCCTTACTTTACGCCTCCCGGCCAACTCGAAGACGTACGGCTATAGACAGATTTTAGACAATCTGCACATTGCCAGCTCCATGCCAGCCTATACTGGCATGGAAGGTGGGACGGCCCATGGGTTTTGCATACCGACAGGGGGTCATAGATGTGTTACGTTTTACCACAGATCGAAACCTGTTCATGAAATTTCATTTTGCATCCTGCTCCTATCGGGATTCGAACCCGATACCCCGCGATCTAAACGCCAAAGCTTTAACCACTGTGCCATTTGGTCGGTATGATATGAAATGATATGATATGAAGTGACATGAAATGATATGAGGTGATTTGAAATTATATGGAATGATACGAAATGATATGAAATGATATAAAATCTTATTAAATGATATAAAATGATTTGAAATGATATGAATAGATTTGAATTGATATGAAATGATATTCAATGTAATGAAATGATATGAAGTGACATGAAATGATATTAAGTGATATGAAATGATATGAATTGATATTAAATGATACGAAATGAATAAAATGATATGAAATTATATGGAATGATACGAAATGATATGAAATGTAATGAAATGATATAAAATGATGATTTGAAATGATATGATATGATATGAAATGATATGGTATGAAAAGATGTGAAATGATATGAAATAATATAAAATGGTATAAAATGATATGAAATAATATAAAACAATTTTAAATTATATGAAATGTTATGAAATGATAAGAAGTATTATGAAATGATATGAATTGATATGAAATGATATGTAATGATATGAAATGATATACAACGATATGTAATGATATGAAATGATATGAAATAATATGAAATGATGTAAAATGATATGAAATATTATGAAATTATATAAAATGTTATAGATATGAATTGATATGAAATGTTATGAAATGATATGAAATGATATGTAGTGATATGAAATGTTATGAAATGATATAAAATGATACGAAATGATATAAAATGATATTTAATGTTGTGAAATGATTTGAAATGATATGAAATGATATTAAATGACATGAAATGTTATGAAATGATATGAAATGATATGACATTTTACATCCACCCACCATTTTGTGTTGATCGGCCTTTGTAATTCAAACCATATTATTACATTTTTTTTGCGTAATACCTAAACATACTAACATCATTTATTGTTGAAATATAAGTGTATGGTAAAATCTATATTTTTCGATGTACATATATATTGTACATTGTAGATAGCTTCAAGGGACAATTATTCGGAATCATAAATTGGCATATTGTAAAAAAATTACATATGAAAATGAGCATAATAAAATCATGTAGCAAAAAAAAAATGTTTGTCATACATTATGATTGATTTTGATATGAGGATTAAAAAATGATGAATGATCTTAATACTCTTCCGGTATATGAATATTTTGCCATATATAGTAAAGCATTATTTAACATAATTTTGGGGTTGTGACCTTATAGAATTGTGGTATAGTGTTTCCTCAACGAAACAGTATGCTGATGGAGACGACAAAGAGGGAATGTGTGTTAGAAAATAAAATTTGGAGCGTCTTTTATACGACACTAAACTCGCATTACGTATACAATGTACATATTTATACAGGGTGTCTGAGTTTCGGATGCTTTTTTGTTAACGAGTAAATCTATATTCGAGACAAATTTTCTAAACATATTTCTATTTTTAGCTAAAAATATCGAGTCTTGCAATAGATTAAAGGTCGATAATTGCTGTGAAAATGGCGGAAGTAGCATCCCAAACTCAAACACCCAGTATAACCGATCAATTATTAAAATATTTATTCATGTCGTTGTATTGTGTTGACATTTCCATAATGGATGTAAATTTACATATACGCGTATGGATGGAATAATGTATGAAAGCATAATATGTATTTTTGTTTGCCTCTTTTAACATAACGTACTAAATATGTATTTGTATGTTTAATTTTTTTTTTTGCGATTATTCCAATCGAAAAATTATTATTTTAATGATTTTTTTACGAGGCAAGAGGAATGGGGTTAAGATTTTGTGTTTGATACAAGATTATAGCTTGATTTATGGCAAATGAAAAAAAATTATTACCAATTATTAGTGGGGCACGCGTGGAATGTTAATGCGAGTACAACTTCAAGATCAACGTTAAATAACCATTGCTTGTGTTAGCATAAGTTTATGTGGCCGCCGTGGGAACAGCATAAAAGTATCCCGAATTAAAATAATTTAATTATGATACCGCCAATAATGAGGCGGTCAATATCTGGATGGGATGATTAATTTGATAAAGGTGGATTTACATATCCGACGATTTTTCTGCGCCGAACATCACGTGGCACATTCAACCAATCAGAAAGGATTTCTTCGCCGAATTTTCGGCACGGCGAAGACATGAACAAAATTTATCTTTTCGGCGCAACGACACAGCATACATAGAATAATTTTTTTTTAACTTCATCTCTTTTTTTTATATTATGTGTCATTCTATTGTTTATGTATGGATGTGTGAAAAAATTGTGCCGAAAAATCGTTGAATATGTAAATCATCGATAATACGTGTTCGCCGAATTTCCTGCGGCAAGCAGTCGCGCCGGAAAATCGTCAGATATGTAAATCCACCTTAATAGTCGTTTTGTAGGGAAAGTGAACTAATTTGCTGAATAAAACTAACTATACAATATTCTTCTTTGCTAAAGTGAAGAGAAAATGGTGAGCAAAGTAATTTCTTAAAATTCAACTTAAAGCGGATTTACCTTAAAACTCGAGTTCAACTCTCCACAGGTTTCCTATAACTGATATTTTATTTAGCGGCGAAATTCCAGAAATTTTTAAAATTATTTTCGTCATATTACGTTATTAGATACTTCAGAGTCAAGAGATCATCAGAGAGAATAAATTTAGTAGCTTCTACAGTACGGTATCGACAAATTATTTGATTTGGAACCCTTTGTGAATTGCAATAATTTTCATTTTTTGGACAACTGACTTTTATAACGGTATCATGTCTCTGTATATTCAGAGTGCATCCATGGGATTCTAGATTTAAATCCGCTTTATGGATTAAGTAATATGGAAAATGAAGTCTCTTCTCTCCACAATAAAAATCGAGTGCACTAGACCTCTTCCTAGCATGTTTGCAAATTTTTAGTTTTAACGTGCCAAATAATAAATCTTGGAATCTTTTTATACAAATTGGGGACTGGGCTAACTTCAGACAAGAGCAATTGCATCTCCTAATGATTAGTGTAGCCTGAAGAAATGTTTTTAATTTCTGTGAGATTCGTGGAATAACTCCATATATACGTCCTATCGCGTTTCTTGTTAAACTATACAGTATCCTAAATTCGTTGTTCAGGAGTATGCTGACCTCATTTTAACTGTTTCAGGTAAACATGTTAGTGGCAGTTTTCACGAAACGTCGTAGTATGGATGACCTAAGGATCTCCTTCATACTATTTTTGCAAACATGATAAATAAATCAAATTGCGTGAAATACCTTTGAGTGATTTTGGACTCTAAGGTATCAAGGAAACTCTATCTTGAACATGAACTTCTAAAACCTACTGCGGTATAATATTTGGTATGTCATAGGGCCTTTGAAAACATGTTAGAAACTCATCCCAAAAATGACGTTTTGACATATAAATCAACTGGTAGTCTGTAGCGGTGAGGTAGTCAGCCGGTGGGAAAGTGCTCAGCATGCTTGCTCTAGCGACCAGAGGTCCCGGGTTCGATTCCTGGTGGTGACAAGGAAAAAATTTCACAGCTGGTTTAGGATCAATGAATTAATCACTCATTATTATCCGAAATCAAAATCTGATAATGAAAATGAAATATTGATGGGATATAGTGCCAGAGAGAGAACGAGATAGATATATATATATATATATATATATATATATATATATATATATATAAAGAGAGAGATAGAGAGAAAGCCTGTAGTTAACTATTGCTAGATCCATATTCTAGGGTCGGCTTGCGCTTTGATTATCACTTAAAATGAATAGAAGCATGGAACGTTATTGGTGCACTATGAGGGTACCGACAAATTCGTTGCTAAAAGTTTTTCAAGTTTATATCGGGTTTTAAAATAGGGACATACAAATTTTGTATTTTAATACGAACGCACTCTTGAACCATTTTATGATCTGTCAACGTCAAACCGTCAGTCAAGATTAACATTTTTATCATGGTGAAGTTTACGAATGATTATTGTTTGGAAATTTTTAAAAATTACTACCGCAATTCTGAGTCTGTAATCGCATCTTTAGGAGCACTTATTCCAATTTTCGGTCGTAATAATCGTCAAACCATTTAATTTTGTCGTATTTAGCTAACTATTAATCTGTCAGTACTTCTTACTTAACAGAAACTTATTAACAATAATCAAGTATACAACAGCATACAAAATTGTAAAATGGATTAAAAAAATTATTCGTCGTAATTAACCAAATTCCAGAATAAGATCTAGGTATCCGTGAAATTTACCAGATTTGTTCATATTCAGTAAAAAATTAATTTCACTCCGACTAGTACGACGAAGAAGTCAAATACAACAAGAAGTCAAATAAATTCACGACTTTGTCTAAAATATGTTAGAATTGCTTTCGTGTACGGACGTAATTTTATTTTAATCCGTTAATAGTCAAGTTTCGGACAGATGGGTTCACGATTGGGTTCATAACAACAACCATGGTTAAATTATAGTTTTTCTAAAAGTGAATAGATAAAGTCGATGAAGTTAGCCTGAGCTCGAATTTTTTGGTACATTTCTTGGATAAGTGTAGCACTATCCTGAAAAACCATTTATACATGAGAAAAACAAAGAATATAGGAAAAAAATAATAATGTAAAAAAAAATTACAGGTAAACATTTTTTTAATTTATTTAACCCGGATAGCGATATTTTGTCTAGTTACTATGGGTCCAAATTAAATTCTATACCGCAATACCTGGAGATAAAGCCACCAAGCGGCATACATGGCCAGACACGTCACGATATTAGCTAAGATATGTGCCGCTTAATGGCTTTATCTTCAGGTATTGCGGTATAGAATTCAATTCTATATTTTTACTCAACTACACGTTTCATTGAATGGCCTTATAGACAAAATTTTGGAATACCATTTATTTGGTTAGAATTTGGGCTGCACATTCACATGCAGCTAATCTTGGTAGAAAACTTTTTTTAGTGTCTTCGTACGTGATTGTTAATAAAAACAATTAAAAAAATAAAACCACCTTTGTGAAGTTGGTACAAAATTCTAGCTCTGGAAATTTTAATTTTATTCGCTGCAATATCTATCTAATCTATCTAATCTATCTAATCTATCTAATCTATCTAATCTATCTAATCTATCTAATCTATCTAATCTATCTAATCTATCTAATCTATCTAATCTATCTAATCTATCTAATCTATCTAATCTATCTAATCTATCTAATCTATCTAATCTATCTAATCTATCTAATCTATCTAATCTATCTAATCTATCTAATCTATCTAATCTATCTAATCTATCTAATCTATCTAATCTATCTAATCTATCTAATCTATCTAATCTATCTAATCTATCTAATCTATCTAATCTATCTAATCTATCTAATCTATCTAATCTATCTAATCTATCTAATCTATCTAATCTATCTAATCTATCTAATCTATCTAATCTATCTAATCTATCTAATCTATCTAATCTATCTAATCTATCTAATCTATCTAATCTATCTAATCTATCTAATCTATCTAATCTATCTAATCTATCTAATCTATCTAATCTATCTAATCTATCTAATCTATCTAATCTATCTAATCTATCTAATCTATCTAATCTATCTAATCTATCTAATCTATCTAATCTATCTAATCTATCTAATCTATCTAATCTATCTAATCTATCTAATCTATCTAATCTATCTAATCTATCTAATCTATCTAATCTATCTAATCTATCTAATCGATCTAATCGATCTAATCGATCTAATCTATCTAATCTATCTAATCTATCTAATCTATCTAATCTATCTAATCTATCTAATCTATCTAATCTATCTAATCTATCTAATCTATCTAATCTATCTAATCTATCTAATCTATCTAATCTATCTAATCTATCTAATCTATCTAATCTATCTAATCTATCTAATCTATCTAATCTATCTAATCTATCTAATCTATCTAATCTATCTAATCTATCTAATCTATCTAATCTATCTAATCTATCTAATCTATCTAATATATATTTGCTTTTTTCGGAAACGGATTGAACTATTTTCATGAAAATTTTCAAATGGGAATTTTCAGGTACCAAGAATTAATAGAGATACACTTTTTTTGAGTCGATATTGACATCGGTGAATTCGCTGAAAAACGTCGATTGCGATGAGATTTCAGTAAAATTCAATAAGGAACTTATCCGATGTGGTCCGGTTTCGGTATTTAAATTTTTTTCTTTTTTCCGGCCTTTTAATTTCGGTCGTGAAGGAAATTCCTGCCAAGTTTTTTTTCGTGAAGCCAGATTTCCATTTTTGTTATCGTTTCCGCCAGAGCGAGTTTGGTAAAAATTAGAGAAGATATTTTTTTCAAGTGCTAGGAAGTGATTTCAACTAGTTCTCCTTCTGGAAAAATATATTTATGAGTCGTTGGTGGGGCACGGGTTGTGAGTGAAGCGAAGCGATTTGAATGAGTAATGTTGCATGTTGCGGGATCTTGCTTCATTTGGCATAAAGTCTCGTATTTTTATGCCGTGTTAGTTGTCTTAGTTGAGTAATAGCGACATTTGGTGGTGTTAGCCACAGTAACATTTGGGTGGTTAGGATCAAAATTACCCTCATCACATCGTTCTGAAGCTTTTTAACCGTAGGGGATAGGACCTAAACAACTCGAAAATTATAGTAATACCGCCATACCGCCATACATAAAAATCTCTACTTCAAAGTAGATATTATTATTAGTTCTTAGGGCCATCTCGCCATGACCACAAAAACCCCAACAGCTAGAAACGCATTCTGAACGATAAATTTTCTCTGTTCCAAATCAAAATTTAACCATATTTACTAATCATAATTTTATACTAACATGAAAAGAAATGGATGAGCCCCACCTGGTATACCACAATACTGAAATTCCGTCCGCCCAATAGATGATAAAATTTTGATCCAATCTTTTAATCAAGTTTCATTATAATCGATAATAAAAATTAATGAATTCCGCGCAGAATGGAAATATTCAATAATTTGGTTATAAGTTCAGTTAAGAATCCCTTTCCAGTACAACAAATCAAATTTCATAAAACAATTTACCCCTGTTGAGCTGGGTTGCCTTCCTTGAAAAAATGGAAAAATAATTAATGCAGAATTATGAACTCCCGAAAACCGCAAACCGATAATTTTGAGTTCGATCAGGTTTGCAAGAATTTAAATAAATGTATGAGCTCACGAAATACGAGAAGCTTGATTTTTGAGCGACTACTCCTTAGCACGGATTTCATCCCATCCAATTTCTCTAGTGCGAACGAAAAGTTTGCATAGCTCCATGCCAGGCTATAGTACGAGCATGGAAGACGGATTACCCGATGAGTTTTGCACTCCGACAGGGAGTCTTAGCTGTGTTCATTGCCATCCTCGATCATAATCAGAATATGAAAAATCGTGTTTGCGTCCTTTCTCTATCGGGATTCGAACCCGGTACCTCCCGATCTAAACGCTAAAGCTTTGACCACTGTGCCGTTTGGTACAAATATTTTAGTATCGGTTATGATGTAAGGATTTATGAGCTCACGAGGTAAGTGCAGATTAATTTTTGAGCTACTATACCTTAGCACGAATTCCACCCCACATATCTCAATTGCAAACGACAAATTCTTTTAAATTGCAGCAATTAAATATTTCAATGTCGGATATGAAGTATTGATTTATGAGCTCTCAAAATACGTGCAGTTTTTTTTAGTTACTATACCCGTCAGCACGAATTCCATCCCTAATTTCTCTAGTGCAAACGACAAATTAATTTAAATTGCAAAAATTAAATACTTCAGCTTTGGATATGATGTATCGATTTATGAGCTCACAAAATACCTTCAGTTCATTTTTTGAGCTACTACTCCTTATCACGAATACCACCCGAAATAACTTCAACTGAAAATGATTTTTTTTTTCAAATTGCCAAACTTAAATATTTCAATGTCGGATATGACGTATTGATTTATGAGATCATGAAATACGTATAGTTTAAATTTTATACGCGGTGGGATTCGTGCTAAGGTGTAGTAGCTCAAAAATAAACTGCACGTATTTTCTGAGCTTATAAATCGATACATAATATCCGACATTAAAATTTTTAATTTTTGCAATTTAAAAGAATTTGTCGTTTGTAATTGAGATAGGTGGGGGGTGACATTCGTGCAAAGACGCAGTAGCTCAAAAATCAAACTGCACTTATTTCGTGAGCTCATAAATCAATGTTCATATCCGACATTGAAATATTTAATTTTTACAATTTTAAAAGAATTTTTAATTTGTCCTGATAAATTTCGGGTGGAATTCGTGCTAAGGGGTATAGTAGCTCAAAAAATAAACTGACCGTATTTTGTTAGCTCATATATCATTACTTCAAATCCGACATTGAAATTTCTAATTTTTGCAATTTAAAAGAATTAGTCGTTTGCAATTGAGATATGTGGAGTAGAATTCGTGCTAAGGTGTAGTAGCTCAAAAATCGAACTGCACTTATTTCGTGAGCTCATAATTCAATGTTCATATCCGACATTGAAATATTTAGTTTTTGCAATTTTAAATGAATTTGTCGATTTCCCCAGAGAAATTGAAGGTTGAATTCGTGCTAAGGTGTTGTAGCTCAAAAATCAAAATTTCATATCCGACATTGAAATATTTAAATTGTGCAATTCAAAAGAATTTTTCGTTTGCAATTGGTAAGGGTGGCATTCATGCTAAAGTGTGGTAGCTCAAAAATGAAACTGTACGTATTTCGCGAGCTCATAAATCGATACATCATATGATATTCAAATATTTAATTTTTGCAATTTAAATATTATTTTTAATTTGCCCTGAGAAATTTCGGGTGGAATTCATGCTAAGGGGTATAGTAGCTCAAAAATTAAACTGACCGTATTTCGTGAGCTAATAAATCGACACATTATATCCGACATTGAAATATTTAATTTTTGCAATTCAAAAGAATTTGTCGTTTGTAATTGAGATAGGTGGGTGTGGCATTCGTGCTAAGGTGAAGTAGCTCAAACATCCAAATGCACTTATTTCGTGAGCTCATAATTCAATGTTCATACCCGACATTGAAATATTTAGTTTTTGCAATTTTAAAAGAATTTTTAATTTGCACTCAGAAATTTCGGATGGATTTCGTGCTAAGGGGTATAGTAGCTCAAAAATCAAACTGACCGTATTTTGTTAGCTCATAAATTGATACATCACATCCGACATTGAAATATTTAATTTTTGCAATTTAAAAGAATTTGTCGTTTGCAATTGAGATATATGGGATGGAATTCGTGGTAAGGTATAGTAGCTCAAAAATCAAACTGCACTTATTTCGTGAGCTCATAATTTATTGTTCATATCTAACATAGAACTATTTAATTTTTGCAATTTTAAAAGAATTTTTAATTTGCCCTGAGAAATTTTGGGTGGAATTCGTGCTGAGGGGAATAGTAGCTCAAAAATCAAACTGCACGTATTTTGTGAGCTCATAAATCGATACATCTTATCAGACATTGAAATATTTAATTACTGCAATTTAAAAGAATTTTTAATTTGCCCTGAGAAATTTCGGGTGGAAATCGTGCTACGGGGTATAGTAGCTCAAAAATCAAACTGCACGTATTTCGTGAGCTCATAAATCAATACTTCATATCCGTCATTGAAATATTTAAATTTTGAAATTTAAAATAATTTGTTGTTTGTAATTGAGATAGGTGGGGGTGGCTAAGGTGCAATAGCTCAAAAATAAAAATGCACTTATTTCGTGAGCTCATAATTCAATGTTCATATCCGACATTGAAATATTAAATTTTTGCAATTTTAAAAGAATTTTTAATTTGTCCTGAGAAATTTCGGGTGGAATTCATGCTAAGGGGTATAGTAGCTCAAAAATTAAACTGACCGTATTTCGTGAGCTAATAAATCGACACATTATATCCGACATTGAAATATTTAATTTTTGCAATTCAAAAGAATTTGTCGTTTGTAATTGAGATAGGTGGGTGTGGCATTCGTGCTAAGGTGAAGTAGCTCAAACATCCAAATGCACTTATTTCGTGAGCTCATAATTCAATGTTCATACCCGACATTGAAATATTTAGTTTTTGCAATTTTAAAAGAATTTTTAATTTGCACTCAGAAATTTCGGATGGATTTCGTGCTAAGGGGTATAGTAGCTCAAAAATCAAACTGACCGTATTTTGTTAGCTCATAAATTGATACATCACATCCGACATTGAAATATTTAATTTTTGCAATTTAAAAGAATTTGTCGTTTGCAATTGAGATATATGGGATGGAATTCGTGGTAAGGTATAGTAGCTCAAAAATCAAACTGCACTTATTTCGTGAGCTCATAATTTATTGTTCATATCTAACATAGAACTATTTAATTTTTGCAATTTTAAAAGAATTTTTAATTTGCCCTGAGAAATTTTGGGTGGAATTCGTGCTGAGGGGAATAGTAGCTCAAAAATCAAACTGCACGTATTTTGTGAGCTCATAAATCGATACATCTTATCAGACATTGAAATATTTAATTACTGCAATTTAAAAGAATTTTTAATTTGCCCTGAGAAATTTCGGGTGGAAATCGTGCTACGGGGTATAGTAGCTCAAAAATCAAACTGCACGTATTTCGTGAGCTCATAAATCAATACTTCATATCCGTCATTGAAATATTTAAATTTTGAAATTTAAAATAATTTGTTGTTTGTAATTGAGATAGGTGGGGGTGGCTAAGGTGCAATAGCTCAAAAATAAAAATGCACTTATTTCGTGAGCTCATAATTCAATGTTCATATCCGACATTGAAATATTAAATTTTTGCAATTTTAAAAGAATTTTTAATTTGTCCTGAGAAATTTCGGGTGGAATTCATGCTAAAGGGTATAGTAGCTCAAAAATTAAACTGACCGTATTTCGTGAGCTAATAAATCGACACATTATATCCGACATTGAATATTTAATTTTTACAATTCAAAAGAATATGTCGTTTGTAATTGAGATAGGTGGGTGTGGCATTCGTGCTAAGGTGAAGTAGCTCAAAAATCAAAATGCACTTGTTTCGTGAGCTCATAATTCAATGTTCATATCCGACATTGAAATATTTAATTTTTGCAATTTTAAAAGAATTTTTAATTTGCACTCAGAAATTTCGGATGGATTTCGTGCTAAGGGGTATAGTAGCTCAAAAATCAAACTGACCGCATTTTGTTAGCTCAATTGATACATCACATCCGACATTGAAATATTTAATATTTGCAATTTAAAAGAATTTGTCGTTTGCAATTGAGATATATGGGATGGAATTCGTGCTAAGGTATAGTAGCACAAAAATCAAACTGCACTTATTTCGAGAGCTCATAATTTATTGTTCCTATCTAAAATAGAACTATTTAATTTTTGCAATTTGAAAGAATTTGTCGTTTGCAATTGAGATAGGTGGGGTGGAATTCGTGCTGAAGGGAATAGTAGCTCAAAAATCAAACTGCACGTATTTTGTGAGCTCATAAATCGATACATCATATCCGACATTAAAGTATTTAATTTTTGCAATTTGAAAGAATTTAGGTGGGGTGGAATTCGTGCTGAGGTGTAGTAGCTCAAAAATCAAACTGCACGTATTTTGTGAGCTCATTAATCGGTACATCATATTCAACATTGAAATAATTAATTTTTGTAATTTGAAAGAATTTGTCGTTTGCAATTGAGATAGGTGGGGTGGAATTCGTGCTAAGGTGCAATAGCTCAAAAATCAAACTGCACTTATTTTGTGAGCTCATAAATCGATACATTTTATCAGACATTGAAATATTTAGAGTAAATAATTTCAAAAGAATTTTTATTTTGCACTTGAGAAATTGAGGGTGGAGTTTGTGCTAAGGGATATAGTAGCTCAAAAATCAAATTGTACGTATTTTTTGAGCTCATAAATCGATATATTATATCCGGCATTGAAATATTCAATTGCTGCAATTTAAAAGAATTTATTGTTTGAAATTGAGATATGTGGAGTGCAATTTGTGCTAACGTGTAGTAGCTCAAAAATTAAAATGCACGTATTTCGTAATTTCATAAATCAATGTTTATATACGACATTAAAGTATTTAATTTTTTCAATTTTAAATGATTTTGTCGATTGCACTAGAGCTAATGGGAATGCAATTCGTGCTAAGGTAAAGTAGCTCAAAATCAAACTGCACGTATTTCGTAATTTCATAAATTTATCCACCTTATCCGACATTGAAATATTTAAAGTAAACAATTTCAAAAGAATTTTTAATTTGCACTTGAGAAATTGAGGGTAGAATTCGTGCTAAGGTGTAGTAGCTCAAAAATCAAACTTCACGTATATTTTAAGCTATTGAATAAATGACTAGAGAGATAAAACAATTTAATTTTTGCAATTTTAGAAGAATTAAATTATTAAAATTAATTAAGAGATTGTTTACTGTTTTAAGGGTTATCTCAAAAACCGAAGTTATCTTAAAATGAAAGCTGTGAAATTGCTCCTAATTCTACAATAAAAGTGTATTCGTAATTTTCTATTTTCAGCGGATGGGGGCTGAGTCAACGTTGATTCGGTCTCTAAATTTATGGTTTACGATTTTCGACAGCGAGGCATAAATAGCTGTTTTTAAAATTTTTCGATGTGGATGGGAGGAGCAGCTCAATAGGGGTAATAATTATCACTGGTTATAAAACAGAAATTCTCTTTGAGACAATACTGCTTTATGTGGCGCCTAGCGTAAACTGCAATTTTTCGAAATTTTAGAATAGGTAAGTGAGAAGTAAGTCTATTTTTAAAGAGGAACAACAACTCTAATTTACGGATTTTAAATAAAGAGAAATAAATCTGATTCTTAAAAAAAAGTCTATTTTATTGTCCATTCGAAATATTCAGTAAATTATTCATGCAAAACATTTCTTTTTTATCAAACTGATTCTCAGCAGCGCGGAAAATTATACGATTATGTATTTTCCTGGTATACGGATATAAGAAGCATAAAAAAACTTAATAAAGTATTAAACAAACTGAAGATAAATTATCTTAAAAAAATATACATAACTTTGGTACAGTAAAAAAAAATATTGTAAAATTTACAAGATCTCAATTTTCTTATATGTTCCTGGAATTGAAAAGCTACATCAAAAATAAATAAAATAGAATAAAAAAAAAATGTTCGTAAAAGATGTATAAAAAATCGGTTATCTCAGTGCTTTCCAAACTTTTCAAAGTTTTTAAAAGATTAAGGTTCATATATTTATATATCATACACATAAAAACACACACATTCAAATATTATAATAATATATAAGGCAAATATATAAGATGTATATAAAACGCACAACTAAACGATAGACAACATAGATATTATAAAAAATGTCTAAGTAGGCTTTGTATTTGGCCAAAGATTGAATCAAACCCAGCAAAATTTAAAACAAACAAATTTCAAATAAAATAAACTTGTGTGTATGTGATTTATGCAAACACTTCGTGATTTTGAAACATGAAACATTTAGAATTTTATTATTGGTGGTGTTTTTTGTACACATAAAAAATCATAAAAAATTTAGAAAAAAACATAAACAAAAATTACATCAAATTTGATTTTTATTATTATTTTATACATTTCGGCTGCCTAAAAATGAGAATTTTCATTTTGGCGGTATCTGTATACATAGCAATTTTAGGGTAAACCCAACATCCCTCATCATCATTGCGTGTTCTCGGTGCTGTATCATACTCGTATACGTAATTTATTTATTTTGCAGCTGAGCCCCGCGAATGAACGTTAATGACCCAGAGTTAATTTATAACTTGAAAATTTCACAACGTCACACCGATGTTCTTCTTTGCTTGTTTTCGTTTTTGGTTGTTTGCCTTTTTTCGCTTGAACGAGTTTTCCCATTTTTTTTTGTGCTGTGTTCACAGATTAGGCGTTTTTCTTTCGTTCGGTATATTTTATATTTTTATTTTTAGCCTAATGATGATGATTATGTTACGATGACGGATTGTCTGATATTTTGAAGGTTTTAAGTACTTTTCCTTTTATGCTTACTTGTGTTGTTGTTACTGTTTCAGGAAAATAGTTCAAGGTCGAGTAGATAATACGTACGTAATCAATATTGCAGTAGTCTAGTTTTTTTAGGGCTATAGTTTATCAGCCAACTGTAATATTAGCTGAGCTGTACAGAAGGCCTTGTTATTACCAAAATAGAACAAACAAGTGTGGTTTTCTAAGAAAAATCTGGAAACAATGTGTCACGATCTCGCCTATTGGATTGACAAGACGAGGTTTAGAAATTAACTATTATCTTTTATGCCAGATAAATGACATCTGGGGTTTCGTAGTAGTACTAAAGAATTTTTTTATGCGAATGGAGAAAATACCGGTCTATATATAAATACGAGTGCAACAAGCGCAATCAGTCAGTTTTTAGTTAGTCATTTGGAAGATTCGGTACACGAAATATTAAAAGCGAAAATGAACAGTGGAAATTAATTGTGTTGTGATTTCGACTGCGTACATGACATCGAGAGTTAATTCGAAAAAATACCATGGTATCACACAAAATGTATTAAACCAACAACAAAGTTAAAAATATTTCAACTCGAGTATGGAACTAGTAGGAGAGGCATAAATCATTTCACGAAGTTTGATTTGTTTTGAGTTCGGGAGCGAGTGCTCTCGAAGACAGAGAAAATTATTGTTCGAAATATTCTATAGCGGCGTAAATATTTGAAAATTATACTATATATATAAATTATATTTAGAGATTATTTGGGTTTGGCTCGTTTTTTCGAATTTCAAAATCCCGAAATCAAAATCCCGCCTTTTAAAAGCGCGACTTTCAAAATCCCGACTTTCCAAACCCCGACTTTCCAAACATTAATTTCCAGCCAAATCTCTGATTTTTTTTTTTTTTACTATAGAAGAGTGAGCAAACCTGAATGATTTGCCATTTGGCCACTAAGTGAACAATTATTGCAATAAACCCAAATAAAATACTTATCCCTGCAAACAATTTGTTCTACTCTTGAATTTCAATACTTCCGGTTTCTTAATTGACGTTAATTGATCTTCATATATGAAGGGTGAGCTAAAGCATTGTGATGTATGAAGGGGCTGAGAGGGACCGTAACATAAAACCGGTTTAAACGTCTTCTCTTCCTCCCAAATTCACTGCTGGCAGAAACTTCATATTTAAGCTTTTTCCACAAATAAGGAGTTCCCAGTGAATTTTGACCGAAATCGGGCAAACGGAAGCGACAACTTTCATAGGAGCTTTTTCGTTTTTTGTAAATAAGTAAATTAAATGTAAATTGTAAATTAAATTTCAAACAACATTACTTCAGATTCAGGCTGATTGACTATTCGGAAATATTGAATACATAAAGTTTTTCCATTAATTGGGAGATGCTCGCGAAATTTGCTGAAAATCTATGTACCATAAGCGTCAGCTTCAATGAGAGCTTTTTCAACTTTTGCCATGATTTTGAAAGTTTAACATTTACTAAAAACGACACAGAATTAAAATATTTAAATTTAAAGATTAAATTTTCAACCAACAAGGGTTGACATTGGTGTTTTTCCGAAAGTATAGCAAGGATAAGCTTTTGATTATACAAGACAGTGTTATCAAAAGTCCGGCAAGTTTCATTTTTCGCTTCAAGTGTAATGTAATCGAGATCTATGGATACATTCGTGGTAAACATATACTCACATCTCCATTTTAATATCGCTTCTGTATTGCCATATACCTGCCAAAGACAATAAAGCCGGAAAAACAAATAATTGGTTGCGGTAAACAATTTTATTCTAAGTATTATTATCTCAGCAATAATAAAATTTTTACCACCCTCCTAAGTCAGTAAACCGATAAACTTAATTAGATACTTTTTACTTAACAAAATAAAAAATAAAATAAAATAAATAATCTGTTGGATGTTGAACAGCACACGACTATCCTAAATTTGTTCAAATTTGTTTAGTAGCCATATTTTGTTGAGCAATAAGTCTTTCGGGAACAGACTAGCCAAATCCACAGTCCAAGATTGATAAAAAATTTTGTGGGTTTCACACACAAAATACTTTCCTTCCTACGAACGTAATTGGAAAGTATAAAATCCTTTTTGTTACAATGTACATCCTTATTTATACAACAGGTATACAGTTGCTTTTTATCATCCCCATAAGATGAATTGTGTATTTTATTTATTGAGTTTGAGTTCATAATTTTGCTGCTGTTGTATTTTATTCACCACCCACTTCATCCCCTCCACTTTTTGTTATGTACCTTTAATTATCTCCGCCATATACGATGTGATTATGATGTACTCGACGAGTACATAAATACATATTATATGTATATTCATAAAACATAATAGCATATGCTGCTACTTTTCAGATGCTATTGTTGTTGTTGCTGTTACTTTTAATTATGCTAATTGAAGAAGAATAACAACGAATATATTCTCTAATTATTATATTTTTGCCTTAATTTGCATCTCTTAGATTGGTGTGTACTCATCGTATCGTAATTTTTCCTCTTATTCTCCGCCGTTGCTGTACACGGTGTACCACCGCATTATTTTAATGTTTCATATCTGCCTTAAGGATTTTTTTTTAAGTAATGAATCTTTTGTTATTATTATATCAGATCGTGCACCTTTTTCAAAACGTTGGTTTAATTGTAAAAAATATTTCTGGAATATGCCTTTGATACGGTACCTCACCGATAATTTGCTGCATAATTTTATGGTTTTTAGGTTAATAGTTTATTTATAAAATGTTTGTGTGGGCTTTAGGCTTTAAATCTGTTAATTGTTCTCGTAATTATCTTACTAGCATTTTATTTTACTCAATATTACAGTAGATTCAGAGATCATCTAGTAATTTTAACATCTTAAATTATTTTCTCGGTTGATGATGAATGATCACCATGTAACCATTTTTTCAATAATTTTTTATTGTAATTAGAACTATACAACCCTAGCGGTCTCCGCCTTTGGAGTCTTCTCACTCCGCTGGTGGTGACCAAAATACGATTTACGTCTGCATTTGCATGTCGAGATAATCACTGTAGGCGTTTCCTTACTAGTTTCTTTGTTTCCTCGATTACGTATCACATCGTTCAGTCCATAAAAGAAAGTTGTCGTTATGCACGTACATCCTATGAGCCAAATACTCTTAAAGTTAGCCAACATTCTTAAGCCGAAAAATGTCGATAATGAAGATAGCTTGAGCCGAAAATGTCGATAATGCAGATTTGAAAACAACATGGAATGTACGCCATACTGTTAAAATTAGCCGATTCGCTCCAGTCAAAAAAGTCAACAATGCAGATTCGGTTGAAACAAGTGAAATAATTCAGCCGGACAACATCGATAATGCAGATTCGACTGTAATAACAAAAATATACAAACCGAAACGGTCGATAATGCAAATTCAAAGATCCCTTGCATTTTCGCCTGTAACAGGCGGTAATGCAGATTCTAAATTTTGGTGTTAAACAGTATTCAAAATTATTCAAAATTAATTTTTTTAATTAAATGCATTAAAACTATAATTAAAAAACTATTTTAATAAGGAGAAAACTCAATGGTATATATCAAGCAAAACTCTAAAAATTTCAATTCTATTTTCATGTGAAGAGTCCGAAAATTTTTATAAATAGATCGCACACACAAAGTTCGAAAATTTCTAAAAATTGACCGTTTAAAGTGTCATGACTGGAAATAGATTCAAATGAAAAGTCAGAGCTGCTCACACCTGGAAAAAATTTCCGAACGATTTCTATGTTGAAGTCCAGGAAAACTCGATTGAATATATCGCACACACAAAAATTGAAAAGTTCTAAAAATTGACCTGAAACGATTTACAGGTGTGAGCGTCAATAACACCTTTCATTTTAATCTATTTCGACGCAACGTAAAACGGTCAATTTTTAGAAATTTTCAAATTTTGTGTGTGCGATATATTCAATCGAGTTTTCCCGGACTTCCAACATAGAAATTGACCTTTTAAATGAAAATTATTAGATGACGTGCCATTTAAAATTTTTTCGAAACATGGAACTATAAATGCATTTCACGTTTTAACTCTAAACATGTAATACAGCACTTAGAGAAATTTGGTTTTGTATATTAATTTTAATTGTTTCGAATCAAAATTTCTTATTTTAAATTTTGTAGTTGGTTTTTATGAAGAACAAAATAAAAATTTGTAATATAAATAATTACATTCCGGCAAAAAATTCGTATCTGCATTATTGTCATTTTTCAGCTGGATGTACGGCTGACATTTTCGTTTGATTAGTTTAAATCTGCATTATCGACATTTTTCGACTGGAGTCGGCTAACTTTAATAGGGTATGTACGCCCGTAAGTCAGTAATGCTGATTCGTACGGATTGGCAAGCTATTTATCTCACTTTTACAGTCGTGCATTCCATGTTGTGCTCAAATCTGCATTATCGACATTTTCGGCTCCATTGTATCTGGAGTATCGACATTTTCTTTGGCTGAAGCGTGTTGGCTAAGTTTAACGGTATCTGGCTACATCGGCCAAAATGTCGATAAGGCAGATAAGTTATTGTAATGTTATACAGTAATTTCATTTTTACTCCATAAACATATTATTCAAAATAAATTTTTTTTTTTGATTAAATTCATTAAAATTATTGCGACTACAAATTAATTCGGTCGGTTTTCAAAAAGTGGCTCTGACTATAATACATTTTTTATAGTGACAGCTTATTTCGGTTGTTTCAGACAGATTAGACATCTGCCGTTAAAATTCAGTTTGTATTGCTTTGAGTTTTATACAAAACGTGTTTTTTACAGTGTTGAATATGTCGGATTTAGCTTCCTCCAGCATCAGCATCATTATTTTAATCAAGTTTACCATCATTCTCGGTTACATAAATAATCCTTGCGCCAAAATCGTCGAAATCATCGAAGTCATCCTCATTCATCATGAGCATCTCCTCTTCTATCTTTCGCTGATAGCATCCAAAATCTCGAGTAGTTTGATTCGTACTTCTTGAACTGTATCAATATCTCGGTGAATTGTTTGTCATTTTCGAGCTGGCTCAGCCGATTCTTCTTATCTGTTGTATCCTCGCCAACACTTGATTCCACAAAAACCAATGGTTCATCCAGACCATTGAGACTCTCTCCATGATCTTCATTCGGTTCCGTCTTATTACTAATAGTCATTTTCAACATCTGCTCCCCATAGTTTTCTGAACACTCGGCCTTCTTCTCCATATCGCTTACATCATCATCTCGCTTGGCACCTAATATGTCTACCATTTGATCCAGCTTGTTTTCAATGTTTTTGTTTCTCATTTTAATTTTTTGTTTCATTTCTCGAGTCAAATCTTTTAATTCGATATTCTGATATTCAAAATCCCACAATGATTCTGGAGAAGATAACGGTGACTGTAACCGCCCTCCAAAGTCATTCATATTTGCTCGAGCTTCCTGCTCCCATCTAACGTTTTCAAGTCTCGACAATAGATTTCTTATTTCGTCCGGCTGAAAGCCTGCTCAGCAGCAATTCCCTTAATTTCTGTTATTTGTAAAACTTTATGTCTACTAAGTTCATTTCTGCCGGTATTTAGAAAATCCCCCCTCACGTAGATTCTTCAATTTTTCTAGACTTAAATCTTCTGATATTCACAATGTCTCCGCTGTCATCATATGTTAAGAATTTGCCACGTTATATTCGGCCCATCACTGGATTGTGAATATCGTTTTAGAATTTGACGGTTACAACAACGTTTCTCGCAATTTACATACTTCTAGAATATTCTCGTAAATAATCTGGGATCGGCTGAAAATCTCAAATCACAAAATCCCGAATCCCGAATTTTAAAATCTCGACATTAATTTCAGCCAAAGCCGCTAATTTCAACCTAACAAAGAAGAAAGTTAACATCTCCGGAGATGTTAGTCAGCCGCTTGTGTCAAGGACTATTTTTCCCGCTTAAAGAGATTGTATATCTAAGGCTTCGATATTTAGATAGAACTCTGTATCACATCTTTGCAATAGTTTTATATTGATTTTGTGCTTGCAAATGCCTGCTTTCTCTCCCCCTATTCCGGAATAGTTCCTTGACACAAGCGGCTGATTATTATCCAGCAGTCGGATGGCTCCTAAAGGCATTGAGGAAAACATGATTGAACAACATTTCCAGTCAAAATTAGAAATAGGTCCAGATGACTGATATGTACTAAGAATGCAAATTAAGAATAATCATGTAGATTTTAGAAAAATTAAATCTAGAAAAAAAGCTGCCACATTAATCCAAATTGAAAATTAATTCAAGAGAGATCCAACATTATATCATCCATTTATGCTGAAGTACATAAATCTAAAGCATATGGAGCTCGTGCAGGAAGAGTTTGATGATCATATACCAAGCAACACCTGTTACATACCGAATTATGGTGTAACTAAATAAGACAGCACCACTACAAAATTAGTAGTAGTGTTTGATGCTTCCTCCAAAACTACAATGGGATTATTGTTAAATTATTGCATGAGGAATGATCCAAAGATACAAAATAATCTAGCGGATATACTGCTGCGATGCTGAAAACATAAAATCGCAATGACGGCCGACATAGAAAAAATGTATTACCAAACGTTGAGCTAGACAACGGCCTAGACCAGAATTATCTACCATCCAAACTAATGAGAACACATTAGTGGGTTATGCAGACGATGTGGCGGTGCTTGTTGCTGCGCGTGATACAAAACAGGCACAACGTAGGCTAAGCCAAGTAATGCGGACCATCAATGGGTGGACGGCAGAACACGGACTGGCTGTTGCTCTCAGTAAATCGAGATGACTATACTCTCGAAGAGGAGAATCCAACCATCTCTCCCGATGTGGGTTGGTGGAAGCGTCATTATACGAAGCCAGTACTTAAATATTTGGGAATACATATCGACTCCAAAATAAGGTTTTACGAGCAGATCCGGCGGACAGCGGATAATGCGGCGAAGGGGGTCACAGCAGACTCATGGCAAACGTAGTAATAACAGCGGTCCAATCAGTGTTTTTATACGGGGCAGAGAATTGGATTGATTCCATGGACAAGGAAGTGTACCGGAAGCGGTTATTCCAGATGCAGAGGTGGAGTACGTTACGAGTGGCCTCGGCCTTATTATAGCTGGGTGTATTCCCATAACCTTTTGGCTAAAGAGCGGAAGTTCGTATACTACCGAAAGTCAGATGTCGGCCGGAAAGCAGTGAGCCTGGAAGGAAGGGCTCGTAATTTGGAAATCTGGCAGAGCACATGGGAGCGGGAAACAAAGGGTAGGTGGATAGCAAGGCTGAGCGGCCACGTATTCTTCCGATCATATCTGTTCAGAATGTGGAAAGTGACGTCAGAAGAATGCCTGTACTGCTCAGGTAGTTACGACGATGCGGAGCACACATGCTTCTTTTGCATAGCATGGGAGGATCGCAGAGCCAATTGGGTACATGGTCGCTTGAAACGGCTGTTGTTATTATGCTCCGAGGAGCGGACTCATGAGAGCTTGTTTCACTGTTTATTGAGTCAGTTCTTAAAAAGATAAAGGGAGATTTAGATAGATTCTCATAAGGCGGAGGCAGCTCGAGAAGCATAAAAAACATACTAGGCTGAGGTAATGTGAAAAACAATTCCAGGCTAGTATGGTGTAGGGGGGAAGGTGTTTTTAGTCGGTAGGGCAGAAATGAGAGTCTGACACATTGTGTGTAAAAAGCATTTGCACCTTCCCCAAGAAAAAAAAAATTAAATTTGATCTATGAAACATGGTGTAAAATGGGCTAAACCTCTACCATAAAAGATCAACACAAAGTAGGTAAAATATAACAAGATTCGCTGATGCTTCAGAAAATGCATAAGCTGGATTTCTGTTTTAAAACTAATGATACCCTCAAGAACATGGCACAACGTGAAATCACGTGACAACCCAGTGGATATAGCTTGACGCGGCTCATCACCCTTCGCACCAATAATTAATAGATTGTGGTGAGAGGGGCCAGATTTCTAACGGCAAATTATTTTTCTAGTTGGAAGGAAGTCAACAGTTGTATGCCAACTAATACGCATACAACTGTAAAAATACCGAAAATAGCCAGGGCGCGTATTCTTGAAATCGGTGGATATTTCCGCTTGCGGATTAAAATTTACTTTAAATTTTTTTATATTATTCGAATTTTTCGCCGGCTACTTTAATCGTCTATTATTTGGAAGAATAAATCCGCATTGATTTACCCAGTCGGAAATTTCCACCGATTTTGTTTAGTGAAAAATTCGAATAATATAAAGAATTTTATAGTAAATTTTAATCCGCATGCGGAAAAGTTCACCGATTTCAAGAATACGCGCCGAGAGAAGATCACGTTTTTAGTGAAATATTTGAGTGATATTCAAACTACAACAGCAGCTAACAGACTCAGAATTTCGAAATGCGGAAATAACAATTCTCAATGTAGCACAAAAGCCATATTTTTGTAATGAGATTAGCTGTCTTACCCAAGCTGAACGAATTAGTATAAGCAAACTTTAATCACTAGATTTAACGCTTGGCGAAAATTGATTGTTACGACTTCAAAATTCAGCACTATTTAGTTCCAGCAAAAACCAATCATCCTGGATAAACGCAACCTAATTCTTAAATAATTATAGAAGAGGCCCATATCAGAACTTTACACGGGGGTGCGCAAAAAATGTTGTCGCATTTAGTCGACGGGAATCGATTATGCTTGTCCCATTCAAAAAAGAACAACCAAGTGTTGAATACCTCCACCAACCACTACAGCAAACTAAATGGGAATATAGCCGGCCGAACCTAAAGATCAACGACTTGGTATTACTAAAGTAAGACCAACAACGAACCACACGGAACAACAAATTCGTTTGATATTAACTTCATTATTCTTATATTAAATCATTCCATACTCGCGCCATCCCATTATAACAGGAGCTTGCATTAAATAGAAGCACCATGCCAACGACGATCGCCATACCTGGTCATAGTATTCCTGATCTTCTTCAGGTATATCAAAGCATGATAATACGCAGTAGAGTAACACCAACAAACATCAATGGTAAAAACCATTATTCCATTATCCTTTGCACGGGACTACACACTGTTAGCAATTTTTCCAAGTTCTAATATTGAACACAATAACACACAGTCTTACATCAACACCAGGTTAGAATACGTATATGGAGTAAATGCTCACCAAAAAAAGTTTGCGTTACTGGCCAAAAAAAAAGAAAAGAGTTTTCAACTATTCCAAGTGAATGAGCACCCAAGCCCAATGCGAAGAATCGTAAACAAAAAATGAATCGAGGAATCATGTTGCATCGGAATTGCATCAAATAACTGTATAAAACTCAATTCCAACAATCAGTGGTTATATGCCGATCGAAGTGAAATGACGGTCGATGTGGTATGCGGCCATGAAATCAAATCATACAACCTTCAAGGATCAGATGTAGTGCAAATCAAGGCTGGATGCGTACTACGAGACACAAATTTCTACATCATTACAATTGGCTCATCTTCTTATCATATAGACATTTTTTTATTAAAACTACCATGGCCGCATCAATAAACTGCAGTGAATCGAAAGAATCGCACTTAAATAATCTAAACACTGTTCTAAGGGCATGTAATTCTTGGGGCGTGTAATCACACAAGATGGAGTTAAACCAATTAGAGATAAAGTGCAAAATATAGAATAATGGCCACTAACCTCGGAATCTAAAAGAAATCAAACAATTTCTAACAATTTCTAAAGATTATTCTAAAATTAAAATTTCTTAAAAAGCAAAATACATGACAAAATACTTAAAGAAAAACATACTACTAAATTTTGCAGACCCAGAATATACCAGATCATTTGAAACGCTAAGAAAAACCATAGCGACAGATCAGATTGTTGCGTACCCGGGCTTTACGAGACCGTTTACGCTAACTACGGACGCATCGAATTTCACTCTAACTTTAAACACCACAGAAGTGAAATAAACATCAAATGAGAAAGAGGCACTGGCCATAATAAGGGCTGTAAAAAGTACCAGCCGTACCTGTGATGGATTCCTTAAGCACTCTTCAGAATCTGAAACCTAGACACAATAATTTAGGAAGACGAATTTCCACCTCCCGGTCCAATTGCCGAAATTTTAACAACTGCACCACTTGTCCGGTAAAGTTGAAAGTCAAATTAGAATAGCCTTAATTCACTTACAGCTTTGCTGTTTTACGAGTTCGAGCTAGACGATGGTGTTCATATGCTCTATCACCTACGACTGATTCAGTTTCTTCAAAACAATCAACCATTTTACGAATTTCAGTTTCTGTAGAACGTCCATGTTAACCAAATTTATCAAGTAATTTACGAAATGGTTTTTTTATAGAACGACCATTTTCGTAATAAGATTAGTTTGGATAACCAAAACGCGTTGTTATTATGTAAACGAACACATGACTAAAAATGGCATAGTTTTGACTTGTCATTTGTCAAACAATTCTTGGGTTGCCACTGCACAATATACTCCCCATTATCTTAGGTAAATACAAAAAAAAAATGGTTTATTGAGGGCTGTTTGTGGGCTTTAGAGAAGACAGAGAAGCTCAAAGATATTCTAATTTCAATCGGTATATATCTGAAGATGATGGGTGAAACCACATTGAAGAAATGTTAACGAAAATCTAACGTCTAGGAGAAAGCGCATCATGAAAAGTCATTAACCGGATAATATGTTTAGTATTCGATCTCTCATATGTTAAACCTGTTTGCTTGAACCAGAGTACAAAAACGAAAGGTCGTGCGCGAAAGTGGTGAGGGAGCCTGCAAAAAGGCGTCGGAAAATTCCATTCACGTAAACAAGGAATAACAGGTGTCCCAACACCGATCCCTGAGGAACCCCTGCCGTAATTGGCAATTATCCGCTTAGTTGGTGACTAACACGCATTCAATAGGCTTATGATCGATCAGATAGATAACTACAAAGCCATCTATAGATTATTCCACAGAAGCAACAACAATAAAGTTTCCTTAAGAGAATCGCATGGTCTACTTTATCAAAAGCCTTAGTCATATCAACAACCAGATGACTTCAGCCCTAAATCAATGCTCCTACTTATTTGTTCCAGAACTGTTAAAATAGCTTGTTCCGTGTGCTTATTTTTCCGAAACCCGAATTGGAGCGGAGACAGAAAGTTATTTTTATTCAGAAAGATTTTGGAAAACATGGAAAGAAGCGATATTGGTCGGTAGTTGTCTAAACTCTATCATTTTTTTAATTTTTTAATTGGGATAACTACAACTCGCTTTAGAGCTAATGGTAAAATTCCTGTATTGACACTTAGAATAATGATGAAACTTAGAACATCCACAAGATAACAAGCTGTCTTTTTAACTAATACATTTGTGGCGATGTTTATAAACTTAAACGTCATATTTAATTGTCAAATTTATAAATTACAATGAACTCTCTAAAATTATGGAAGAGCCAAAAAAACCCTGTTAATTTATTAGCGGAGCAATTTCAATTGTTTCTCCAATCGCAAAATTTATTCCGGGATCCAGGAGTGGCTCAGTCGTCTGGGCAGTCTGGTTCAGGACCTGGTTGGACTGGGGTGCAAAATCCAAATTTGGATATTGGAGCGATCTGATTCCGAAATCCGCAACCATTGAACGGTCACAATCCGGCCAAATAACATGATGAAGGTAATGCCACCGTTAGGGTTAAATGCCATTAAATCGTGCAACCCTTTCGGCCCATCCTCGTTTGCAGCATCTAACGGGTATGTCAATCCAACTGGCATTTCTGATACATTTAATTTAGACGCTAAATTAGAAGATTTTAAAATAAAATTTTTGGCTGAAATTAAATCTATGGTTAACCCTAGATCTCGATCTTGTTCTAATAATAGAAATAAAACAAGTTCTCGTTCGGGATCTAGAGGTCGGGTTAACCCAAAATTTGACTTGTGTTTTTACCATTTTAGGTTCGGTGCTAAGGCTCAGAAATGCCAGATTGGCTGTAAATTTTATGATAAAACCTGCGGAGGTCAGTCGATCAAAAAGGATTTTTAAATGTTCATCAGGACGTAACGACCGTCACAGATGAGCCTACTACCAGTCGTCTATTAATACATGATGCTAATTCAAGAATTGTCATATTCCGCAGGCATTAACCACTTCCAAATTATTCGCTGCGAATGGAACGCCAATTAGATTATGGAACAAAAATTCTAAATTTAGATTTTGGGTTACGGCGTAATTTCAAGTGAGAATTTATAGTGGCAGATGTCTCGCTGCGCCCATTATCGAAGCTGGTTCCCTTAAAAGTTCTGGATTGATAGTTGATCTTGGCAAACATCGTCTTCTAGATCCAACGACATCTTTGTTTACGGTTAGTTCTATCTCTCTCACTGCCGAGTCAACACTGTCTCAACTAGACAAATCTCAGGTGAATAATCAAATCCAGCAACTTCTTTCTAAATTCTCAGAAATTATGACAAACTCCCTTAACGTCAAACCAGTGAAGCATATGATCACTCATCGGCTGGAAACTTTTGGACCACCGGTTTCTTGTAAAACTAGACGTTTGGCACCTGCAATTAACGATTGCAAAAAAGGAATTCGACAATCTGACCATGTGGAGACCATGTGGAGATTACCGAAGTCTGGATCGTGTTACTATTCCAGATCGTTATCCTATTCCACATCTTCAAGATTTTTCGTACCAGCTTGAATGATGTACAGTTTTTTCAATTCTTGATCTTGTCCAAGCTTATCATCAAATCCCTATTGAACCGTCTGATATTCGAAAAACCGCTATTGTGACTCCCTTCGGTTTATTTGAATTCACTAAAATGACTTTTGGTCTCAGGAATGCAGCGCAAACTTTTCAGAAATTCATGTATTCCGTTTTGTTGGGACTTCATTTCGCATTCATCTACTTAGATGATATTCTGATAGCGTCTAAAACTTTCGAACAACATCACGCGCATCTCGAACTAGTTTCCCAAAAATTATCAGACAACGGTTTAATACTCAATCCTGGAAAATGTGTCTTCGCTTCACCTGAAGTAAAATTCTTAGGACATTTTGTTAATGCAAATGGCATTTTACCTGTTCCAGAACATGTTGAAGTCATTAAAAATTTTGAACGTCCGTTAACGGTTAACCAACCCAAAAGATTTTTGGGGATTATTAATTACGTTTCATTCCAAATGCCGCGGCTGATCAAATTTTACTTAATGATTTTCTTAAAGGTTATAGGAAAAATAGTAAAATTCCAATTAATTGGTCAGCAGAGTCCATTGATGCCTTCGACAATTGTAAGGAGAAATTGTGTAAAGCTATACTGTTCTTGCACACCCTTCATCTACGGCTAAACTCGCTATCATGGTAGACGCTTCGGACACAGCTATCGGGGCAGTAGTTCAACAGTATATCGGCGATTTTTGGCAACCACTCAGCTTTTTCTCGGTTCGTCTTAATGAAGCGCAACAAAGATACCTATATGAAGTTGGCCCAAAATTCTAGCCCAAAAAATGGCGGTTTTAAAAGCTGGCAACACTAATGCAAGTGTCGTGAAAAAATGAAACTATCGTGATAGAAAATATTAAGATACAAAAATGATAAATCTTTAAAAAAGTTGTTGTGGTTCCTTTTGTAAATGAAGTTGGGCCAAAAATGTTAACCCCAAAACTATTAAGGTTCTGTAAAATATACGAACATTTACTACATCAAGTATCTGCCAAATATTTTTTTTTTTTGATATGTTGTTTTTTAAAAGTTAAATATGTGATTGATTTTAATTCTGCATCGAATTAATTTGAGTATGGCCCCTGAATATGAATAGCTTTTAAGTCAAAGGATACATCAGAGCATTAAACGACATAAACACTTGTTGGGGAATGTATCCTTTGACTTAAAAGCTATTCATATTCAGGGGCCATACTCAAAATAATTCGATACGGAATTAAAACTAAATTGCATATTTCGTTTTATTTTACTTTTTTGGATTGACAGTAATATTTTTCTTTCATGATAGTAACATGACAGATTTGTTTTGGGCTGACCTTAAAACATGGCGGTTTTTCTTGTGTTGATTGAATAATTTTTGGGTTGGTATATAGAAAATAGAATATGTTTAAACATTTTTGGGCTGACACTTCCCTATAGTCATAGTCTGTATATTTTAGTATTGCCATCGATTTTTTTTGGGTTAGAATTTGGTCCCACTTCATATACATAACAAAGATATGTGCTTATGACAGAGAGTTGTTAGCAGCGTACTCTGGCATCAAGCACTTCAGATATCTTTTGGAAGGACGACAGTTTATGTTGACAGACATAGATAATGTCGTCGCAGATACATTTTCACGCATTAATCTAATTTCTATTTTTGAAAGTATAGATTATACACAAACTGCGGATGCCCAAACCAATGATGTCAAAGATCTTATGCGCGATTATTTAACTTTAAAGTTTGTCCAAGTTCCGTTGAGTTTTAACTCTAACAAAACTATATATTGTGATATTTTGACAGCTAATCAAAGACCTTTTGTTCCAATTGAATTTCGGAAAAAAGTTTTTTAAAGCCTTTCAAAATCTTTCACACCCTGGAACTAAAGCAACAATTAAGTTATTGACGAAAAATGTCATCTGGTCCTCCATCACGAAAGATTCAAAAACTATGGTTTGTCAGAAATCCAAAATTTCAAGACACCGTTTCACCTCTCAGATTTTATCAGTTAATTTCGCAACGCTTCGCAGAAATTCACTTAGACATCATTGGTCCTTTGCCTACTTCTGACAATCAGTGATATTGCATTACATTAATCGACATTTCGACATTTCATCATATTACATTAATCGATTTCACGCTTCGGGGTACCAAATGTTATAGTCACCGACCAAGGTTCGCAGTTTGAGGTTTGTCTTTTTAATGAATTGTCAGCGTTGATCGGATTCAGACGAGTAAGAACGACGGCTTATAACCCAAAGTCCAACGGTATGATTGAGAAATGGTACAGAACGTTAAAGACCGCAATCATTTGTAACGAACGAACTAATTGGGTAACGTTCTGGCCAATCGTACTGTTAGGTTAACGCACGTTATATAGTGAGGAACTTAAAACTTCTCCCGCTGAACTTGTTTACTTGGTACATTGAGGATGCCTGGTCAATTTATAAATTCTTTTTCAACTGATAAAATTTTTTAAAAACATTTTGATGAGATTAGACCGTCTCCGGCAACCAGACACTCCAATGTAAAAACTGTCGTAAGCAGAGAGCTTTCAACGTGTTCATACGTATTTTTAAGGTCGGATTTTGTGAGGAAATCCTTAGAACCACCTTATTCAGGATCGTTTAAAGTTCTCGAAAGAGGGGATACGTTCTTCACTATTGACGTAAACGGCAGATCAGGTGTGGTATCTCTGGATCGCCTCAAACCGTGTTCCGCGGAGAATGCAGACATCATGGGATCGTTTCTGGCGACCCCGCTGGGTGAGAGAACTTCGGATAACGAACCGGGTTCGCTTCAATCTTCCACTGAAGTTTAAACCGGGACTGGAAGAAAAATTAGACCACCGGCACTTTTTTACTGAAAGCAGCTTCGGTTCTTTAATTTGGTTTATTTTCAGCCTCGGTAACTTGTAAAGACAATAAAGAGTAAAGAAAAATGTATGCCTAAACTAAACTAAGTATATACAAAATTTTACTTAAATCAGAAAGAATAAATTTTTTTGTGATTAAGTCGTTACAAATAGGTACTTTTGTATGGGACAATTTTAAAAACCTCGTACAGATAGTTTCCCTATATCAAAATCAACTTTGTATACACCCAAATCATGGAACACTCTCCTATGTAGTATGTAATGACCCAGATTCAACGGCCCGGGGACCCCAGCTGGGTATTGTAGTATGTGTTGTAGTCTGACATGAGCATTAAACCAGATTTAATCCACACTTCAGTTAATCAATTGTTCTTAATCTAATAGAGCTTACCAGTGGTATAATCTACTAGTTTATTAAAAGTATAAGTTTACCACAATAAAGCGCAACTTCAACCAAATTCTTGTATTGTACGTGGAGAATTTACAGCCGTTTTGCTCTAAAAATAAACCTTAATCTGTCGAAGATTAAGAAATACGAGATGCTGTCTATAAAAAGGAGTCGAATATGTATTTGCGGCTACACGAGTATAAATTCCAAAGTAAAATGAAAATTTTATCATTATATCGTAATCTTGTTTATCCGCATATAAGTCGATCCAGAACATTTTTAAATCCATCAAAAAAAAAAAAAATGTTAAGAAAGGAAAATATTATAGATCCGAAAATCTTCAGAACAGCAGTAAGGAAAAAAATTATGAACAGTCTGTCTATTTATGCTTTTCATTGTCCCTAATTTCGATTCGACTTATCACATGTTTTATTCGATATATTTTGCCATATTGTCCCACATTAGCAGTATATTTACGCGCTTGGCTCGGTTAATATCGTATAAATTTCACGATTGAAATCATTTTGTAAACGTGTGCACATTTTCATATTTCTTGAGAATGGTAAAACACAAAACAAACTAAATAAATATTTTAAATGAATTTGTAATAATAAATAATATTAATATTAATAATAATAACATAAAATTGTATAAAATGCAAAATAAGTGAAGTACGTGTGTGACTTAACATATGGCACAAAAAAAATAAATAAATAATTCTTATACTTAGAAAATTGTTATGTATTATCGTAAAATTACTATGATTGATTGATTGACTTACCTGGGTTACAGGATTTTCACCGGGGCGATACACAACATTATGGAGCGGCCGCTTTCGTCCCACATAATTAACGCAAACGAATTCTAATAGCGATGCATATATAAAACACATGCATACTCCGTCCCAGACGTTCATCGCGGTTAAATTCGAGACAACCGGCAGCGTACTACGAAATCCATTTGATGTTGTGAAAAAATTCAACATTGTTGTTACACCTAAAATGAAGAAATGAGATTATCGTTAGGCATAAATTATATGTAAAGCTTTTATTTGGCATTATGTGTGTAAGTGTGTATGGGTGAGTGGGTGATGTTGTTGCGCGCCCTATGGAACAATAAATTTTATGTAAATTTTATGGAAATCGTTTATTCGCACACAAATTTTATTATCAATTAAATATTAATTTATTTATAATATTATTGTATGTGTGTGTGTGTGTGTGGTGATTATAGGATTTTTGATGGAAAACAGATGTAGGTACTTACTGTTGACAAGTTTTAATATCGTTGAACGTTGTTAAATCGCTATGGTATATTATAAAAATTTTGGCGAGTGCTTGCGATACTTTATTGCGGCAGTGAGTGAAAACACGTTTTAAACGTTAAATTTAATTGTAAATTGAATTGTTGTTAAATATTTTACATTTATTCTAAATAATAATAAAAATTGGTGAAGAAGGGATTTTGATACTGGGTTAGTACGATTTAAAGGTTTCTATAGAGGTAGCAGATCTTTTCCTATATCGAATATTTAGCAGATTGCCAAGCACAATGCCATGCAAAAATTAAATTCCATGCTTCAAAATCAACTGTCTGAACGAGGGTTTTATATCGCCTGTGTCCAAATATGTTTCCAGTAGGGAATCCAAGTCGGTTCTATCTGACTTCGTATAGTTGGGCCATTACTTACCCCCCAGAAACTTCGGGAAATGCTGCAAACAACCGAAACCGACAACCCTCCTATGCATCTCAACGAAAATGGAAAAAATAGAAACGTATGTTTGTAGAAACCGGTGGGGTAATGGTAAAAACACGGAACCGAAAGTCGGGCACCCGAAATTCGGGTAATTGGATTCCCTAGTCGGGTAATTGGATTCCCTCCAACGTATGGGATATTTACGTTTAAGTTTTTTCCATTTTCGTTGAGATGAATAGAAGGGTTGTCGGTTTCGGTTGTTTGCGGCGATGCCCGATGGTTTCGGGTGTCTCTGGGGGTGAATAATTGCCCAACTACACGAAGTCGGGTAGAACCGACTTGGATTCCCTAGTATCCAGCATTGAAAAATATGACGATTACTGTCCAAAATTCTGTACTTAAAGTAGATGTGAAGTGTGAACGAATGTGGCCGGAAATGATCCCCGAAAATTGTTTTCACCGTAAGCGACCAAATATAAATGAAATTAAGGCGGATTCAGTGTTGCGTTCTTTCGTTCCTTCCTTCGTTGTTTTTTTTTAATTTATTGGTGTAAAAAAAATTTCAGGAGAAAGGAAGGAACGAAAGAACGCACCACTGATCCGCCTTTACGTATGAATCCGATTACATTCATCAATCCGATAATAACACAAACTCACGACATTCCTATTTTCATATACATCCATAATAATTCAATGATCTTTTTCAACCGCTTTTCATCAACCTTCAATTTTTCACACCAGATCCAGTAGACAAATGCCGAATGTATCGGAAACCAGGTCATAAACATCAGTCAGGTCCGGCTCCCTGTCAAAACTCGTATTGTTTAGGATGTGGTTTGTTGAAAATCAAACAAATCCGCTGTAATCCGCCATGACTACGAACACTTTTCCACAAACTGCATACACCCAGCGCCGAACATATCGAACCCGTTGAATCAAATCACAGAGACAAATTGATATGTACCTAAAACCTAATTTGGCGATGTTACTCACAATCAAGACGAAAAGATCTGTATTGTACTTCAGAAACAGGCAGGGAGTTGAAGGAAAGTTCTGGCAGATTCCTCTATTAGAATCCGCTGAAGAAAACACTGCTTTCAGTGTGTTGGACTGTGTATTACAGCCCACTCAATGAATCCCTTGCTGCATTTAGTGATTCTGCACGCACTACATGAGAAGGTTTTTGTATATTTGGATGATCTGCTATTCACAAGCATGCGTATTTAGTCGGATAGGATGGTTTGCGCACATACCCAGATAAGTTGGCGACGATTCGAAATCTTTAACCCATAAAATAAACAATATACCGGGCGGTATAAGTGATTTATTGAGAATTTTGCGGAACTAACTGCTTCAATTTCAGACTGCCTAAAAAAATGAAAATTGTCTTAAACAGCAGGGTTCAACAAGTCTTTGATCACTCCAAACCAAATTGTCCTGCTCACTAATTCTCATAACCAATAATTATGGATTGCCATTTTACATTAGATGTCATCTCAGTATGAGTGAAATTGGTGTGGTTTAGTAGCAGCGGGATGAAGAGATGTTTGAACATTCATCAGCTTTTATGTCGCAAAAGCTCAATAAAACGAAGAGTAATTAGTGGCTATATACTGGCTGAAAAAAAAATATCGTGCCTATATCGAGAGTCACAATTTACCATAATAACATCTGTGGAAGATTGGGTCGCTAAGGTCGCTAAAGTCTAAGGCTCCAGCACTTTAAATTCACAATAAAACACCAGAACGGAAGAGATAATATGCAATTTAGAATCCACTGTGACGAAGTAGCGGAGTTTTGTGAAAATGTGTTCAAAGTAGGACTGGTATCAAAACTTGATCACAATTTTTCGGCCATATTTTTATGGAAATTGTGGGTACCTACAGGCATCAGAATAAATAATAAACATGGTAAATCCAACATCACAATATCATCGCATGGAAGCATCATGAAACAATTCAATGATTCTACTTTTTACCAGGAATGGTAAAGGAAGTAAAGGAACGTGTGAGATTTGTAAGACTCCACCAAGCCCACCCCCCCCCCCCCTCCTAGTTCTATTATGACACCAATTATGGGTTTACCCCGTACCCGGATGCTGTATAAGATAATTTTGACAGCGGAAAATAAGAGATTGCGCTACTCTCCGCAAGTGGCAGCACTATCACTAAAGAGAAATAATTTTGTTATGTAATTACCAGCGGAAATTTTTCATTCATTATGTATCACTTTTTTCACTAAATAAAATATCCCAGCGGAATAAAATATTAAAAGTGAACCTTAAAATGGAAAATTAATTGATCTCCGAAGTAAAGAAACTCGGTTTATGAAATCTTGAAATTTAACAACAATCCGTCTATCCGCCATTTCTTCGAATAGTTACCAATAATTTCGGTTGTTTTTCTAGTAGCTTAGGTCGTACTTAGACTATATTGAAAATTTGGGGAAAATTCAGAGACCAGAATTTTCACTAGAATTTTTTGATTTTCTGCGGCCAAATAAGATATTTTCAGTTTTTGACCAATATCTCAAAAAACTTCCACTAGTAACCAATAGAAGAATTTTCACTAGAATTTTTTGATTTTCTGCGGCCATATGTTATTTTCAGTTTTTGACCAATAACTCAAAAAACTTCCACTAGTAACCAATACTTTCGGTTGTTTTTCTAGTAGCTTAGGTCGTACTTAGACTATATGGAAAATTTGGGGAAAATTCAGAGACCAGAATTTTCACTAGAATTTTTTGATTTTCTGCGGCCAAATAAGATATTTTCAGTTTTTGACCAATATCTCAAAAAACTTCCACTAGTAACCAATAGAAGAATTTTCACTAGAATTTTTTGATTTTCTGCGGCCATATGTTATTTTCAGTTTTTGACCAATAACTCAAAAAACTTCCACTAGTAACCAATACTTTCGGTTGTTTTTCTAGTAGCTTAGGTCGTACTTAGACTATATGGAAAATTTGGGGAAAATTCAGAGACCAGAATTTTCACTAGAATTTTTTGATTTTCTGCGGCCAAATAAGATATTTTCAGTTTTTGACCAAAAACTCAAAAAACTTCCACTAGTAACCAATACTTTCGGTTGTTTTTCTAGTAGCCTAGGTCATACTGAGACTATATGGAAAATTTGGGGAAAATTCAGAGACCAGAATTTTCACTAGAATTTTTTGATTTTCTGCGGCCAAATAAGATATTTTCAGTTTTTGACCAATATCTCAAAAAACTTCCACTAGTAACCAATAGAAGAATTTTCACTAGAATTTTTTGATTTTCTGCGGCCATATGTTATTTTCAGTTTTTGACCAATAACTCAAAAAACTTCCACTAGTAACCAATACTTTCGGTTGTTTTTCTAGTAGCTTAGGTCGTACTTAGACTATATGGAAAATTTGGGGAAAATTCAGAGACCAGAATTTTCACTAGAATTTTTTGATTTTCTGCGGCCAAATAAGATATTTTCAGTTTTTGACCAAAAACTCAAAAAACTTCCACTAGTAACCAATACTTTTGGTTGTTTTTCTAGTAGGGGAAATTTGGGGAAAATTCAGAGACCAGAATTTTCAGTAGAATTTTTTGATTTTCGGCGGCCAAATAAGATTTTCAGTTTTTGACCAAAAACTCAAAAAACTTCCACTAGTAACCAATACTTTTGGTTGTTTTTCTAGTAGCCTAGGTCATACTGAGACTATATGGAAAATTTGGGGAAAATTCAGAGACCAGAATTTTCACTAGAATTTTTTGATTTTCTGCGGCCATATAAGATATTTTCAGTTTTTGATCAATATTTCAAAAAACTTCCACTAGTAACTAATACTTTCGGTTGTTTTTCTAGTAGCTTAGGTCATACTGAGACTATATGGAAAATTTAGGGAAAATTCAGAGACCAGAATTTTAACTAGAATTTTTTGATTTTCTGCGGCTAAATAAGAGATTTTCAGTTTTTGACCAATAACTCAAAAAACTTCCACTAGTAACCAATACTTTCGGTTGTTTTTCTAGTAGCTTAGGTCATACTGAGACTATATGGAAAATTTGGAGAAAATTCAGAGACCAGAATTTTCAGTAGAATTTTTTGATTTTCTGCGGCCAAATAAGAGATTTTCAGTTTTTGACCAATATCTCAAAAAACTTCCATTAGTAACCAATACTTTCGGTTGTTTTTCTAGTAGCTCAGGTCATACTGAGACTATATGGAAAATTTGGGGAAAATTCATAGATTAATTGATTAATAGATTAATAATTGGTTTAAATCATATATTGCAAATCGTAATCATGTTGTTAAGGTGAATGAAACTATGAGCTGTTCTTATGTTTTAAACATTGGTGTTCCTCAAGGTTCCGTCTTGGGACCCCTTTTATTTTTGATTTACATAAACTCAATTTTTAGTACAAATTTGGTAGGCACGATTGTTGCCTTTGCAGACGATATGAGCTTATATTATCGTGAGTCCTCACAAACTGATGTTCGCCGTAAAATTGCAGCGGACCTTTTAGTTTTAAGGAAATGGTTTGACCAGCATTTCTTAATTTTAAGTGACAAAACTAAGATTATGCATTTTAGTTTGTGTAGCAGTATTTTACATTCACCGTTAACGTATCATTCCAGTTTTTGTAATACCATTAATTGCTCCAGCTGGTGCATTTCCATTGAAGCTGTTGAGAGTTTCAAGTATCTTGGAATTATTGTTGATTGTAATCTGAGTTGGAAGCATCATGTCGATAAATTAAAAAAGTCTCTCAGCAATGCATTACGAACCTTATATCTATTAAGACCTGTAGCTCCTAAATCGGTATTGCTAAAATTCTACTATGCCTGCATTAACTCTAGGCTCGAATATGCTTTATCGTGTTGGGGTGGTTGCTATCATTCAACTTTTAAAATTCTCATTACTGTTCAGAAATATGATATTCGTATCATATGTGTTTTAAGTCTTCACGGGTTTCTGCATGGCCATTATTTTTGAGTTTTAAAGTTTTACCATTACAACATTTATAGGTTTATAAGGTTTTACGTTTATTTTATTTGCGAAGTGGGCACCGATCATTGAGATCAAATGTGCGATACAACATTAGGAACAATGATCAGTTCTTATTTGTTGGTCCACATTTTTTTAGTGAACATTTTAGAAAATATTTCCTGGTAACTGCTCCTTCCTTATTTAACAAACTTCCATTTAGCATACGGCAACAAATAAATTCAAAATCATTTCAAAATCATTCATGACGGATTGTTGTTAAATTTCAAGATTTCATATACCGAGTTTCTTTACTTCGGAGATCAATTAATTTGCCATTTTAAGGTTCACCTTTAATATTTTTTTCCGCTGGTATATTTTATTTGGTGAAAAAATTGGTACATAATGAATGAAAAATTTCCGCTGGTAATTACATAACAAAATTATTTCTCTTTAGTGATAGTGCTGCCACTTGCGGAGAGTAGCGCAATCTCTTATTTTCCGCTGTCAAAATTCCGCTATCTTATACAGGATCGTACCCGGAGCCTACAAAGGAAAATACTATGGATTTCAAAGTGTGAGACCATTACACCAAATTCGTATTAAGCCCAATCTCGAAGGGCACATCAAAACAAATAATCGATTTTTGGAGGAATGAGGTTTTCTGTATGTTTATCGTTCTTGAGGTCATTCACAGCGATAATTGGTAACGGATGTCAATTTAAGAGCTCAAAGTACAGCTCAAAAAGCATTCTCATCAGTTGTTGCTGCAATCAGATCGTATATTCATCAAATTGTATGTTTGGTTATCAGAAAATTAACCACGGTCTTGATTTCCGAGAAGTCGAAATTTGTCTGCCTTATCTACCCAGGGACATAAAGTTTATTTTCGTACCCATCCACAAAGCACTGCTTTCAAAAAGGTGTGTGTTTGAAAAAACTGTTGTTGGAGGACTGATTTGGGACAGTCAATTACGAGCTAATGAACGATTCTGAGAAAACAATAGGTGAATACCATTCTAAAGATGTGCGAGAATAAGTAGTCATACGTGTTGGAATACTGTATCGTTATTATTAGACACGAGTAAATTACGCCACATCTCCCATTTTGGAAATCCAGCGGTTTTCTTATTTTGTCGAGTAGTCTTTGATTGTGCAATTTTGTGCCTCTCTTTAGTCCTCCTCCAGAATGGATTTATTTATTTATTCAAAGAAATCTATTCTGTGATTAACATTTCACATTATTTACTTTAAAACAAAAATTTATTAAAACAAAAATAAAAAATAAATATAAATCCAATTTTGATTTAATTTAAGATTTAAAAAATTTAAAAATAATTCTTCAGGATATTTTTGAAATTTTCCTTTGATAAATTAAAGTCGAATAGGTCGTCGATGATGTTGAATGATTTAATCATCCATTAATGGGGTTATTTTCTCCATAGTTTGTAGAATGGTGTTCTAGTGCTAAAAACTCATGGTTTCGAAATGTTCTGCATGGCACATGAATTGATATGTTTCCCAAGATGTAAGCCAAATCAGTGTGACCAAGCAAAACGTTACCCCAATAAAAGCCACGTATAATAGAAGTTGTCTATTTTCAAGTGTGAATATTTTGTAATCCACACATCTTATTGAGTACGGAGGTAACCGAGCCACATTTTCATGGAATGGTAAGATGTGGTCGTAATCCCAGTCACTTTTTTTAACAAGAAAATCAGAAACTTCTTTTGAATGCTTTCAATCCTTTTAATGTACACAGCATAGTATGGATTCCAATAAGCGAAATAGAGTACACATAAGGTTTGAATGTCTTTAAACTCACCTGTCCATCTTTTAACAAATCCGAACATGGCATTCGCTTTCGCAATACAATTTTCAATGTGCCTATTGAAACTGGCATCTTCGACAAATGTAACACCTAAGTCTATAATCTCATTGACTTTTTGCAATACTTTTGCAATTTGTTGAAGTAATTACCGGATTTCTTTTACGGTGAAAGGACATGATTTTGCATTTCTTAATATTTAAGTAAAGCGAGTTTCGATCACACCACTCACTGGATTGGTTTTAGAGCGGCTGCATTCAACTATTTAAGTTTATTACGTACACTATCTGTTAATGTGATTTCCTATAATAGGAAATATCGCAATTTTTCCCACTTTTTATATAGTTCAAATTATTTAAACTGCATATACTGAACATAAAAACCAAGTTTCGCGCCTACATCGGCCAGTATCACCCGGAGAAACCTCTTATTTCAACCCTAATTTTAAAAGATCATTTTTGAAAAATTTTGTATTGGTGATTTCTGGATGGCCAAACTTTAATTAATGAAATCACTTAAACTGGTTGTACTGAACATACTGATCAAGTTATATGATTGTGCTTGCTCCCAATCGGCCAGGCTCACCGGTATAAAACCCTTATTTCAAACAAAGCTTGATATTGTAACATGATCCTAGCTGATGGGGACTAGGCACCCAAGAATTTAACGTTATAAATAAATTTTTACGAAACCTCTATGTTACTGTTAACAGTTATGGTTTCTAAATACCAGAAAATTCACTATTGACCCTATTAAATTTGCGAATTATTTAGTTATAAAATTTATATAAAATAATTCGCTAATCCAATGTGTGTTTATTTTGTTTATATGCCCAAATTAGTCAGTTTTGTTAGTGCAGATCGATGAGGAGGACAAACCTTTTGAAAATTAGCCTTGATTCTTGGATTTTAACTCGAAGTGAAAACCTAATAGGTAACTAGTCTACTACTACTAGAAAAAAACAAATTCCCAAACAATATGTTTAAAACTTTTAGGTGGATAAACAAGCTTGGATAAACAACTTCTAATTATTTTTAAATCGCAAGACGTTTCAAAAACATATTTTTATTATACGTAGTCCATTCATAAACGTTTGCGAGACACTAACACATCTTGGAATTGGATTTTATTATCTGATTTTGCATCGTTCAAACCAACCGATCTGCCCGAAGATAATCCGCCCGCGAACATGTTTGATAACACCCAAACGCTTTGTTAAATCACTTAAGAAGGAATGTCTGCTACCCGAGATGAATGTCGGTTCTCACTTCATATATTCGAAGATTGCACCTTTGTAGCTTGAAATTGTTTAGATAACAAATTTTATTGCAGTTGACGGATTTCACAACCGCCGTGTAGGAGTATGTGCACTCGATACATTAACCACGTGTCTAAGCATGGTAGATGAATTGCCAGGCAGCGATGGTAACGTTATCGCAGAATATGTTTTACCTGCAATCGCGCCTCTAGCAACGGACGCTTCAACAATTGTAAAAGTGGCATACGCTAAAGATATGGCGACTCAAATAATTCAAAAATAAAAGAGTGAAATCCCTGCGAATTATTGAATATTTTCTGTGATCTGCAGCAAGGTTCGGATACTAGGTTAATTAAAATCGGCACCAATAATTTTTAAATTCCATACTTAATCTTTTTTAACATTCGGAGGAATAATTCTATTATTAATCTGCTTTCTGAAGCTATTTGTATATCGCAATCGTTTTAATGTTTTTACGTAATTTCGTCTTACGTGGAGTAGTATTTAAAATAGCCGGGCAAGTTTGAACACTAACGCTCCTAACACTATTCGCCCACTATTAAAAGGAAAAGTTTTAAGACAATGAAAATTAAAAAATTTACTGACAGCCTCGAGGAACTTTACTGGCATGAGTTAATCATCCTGCAATATCTATTAAATTTCCGCAACATATAAAATTGTGGCTGGATGTTTAGACTTTATGAAACAAGAAACTCAACCGTTAAATTGAATAATAATTTCGAACGGATTTACGATATGGATTTACGATATGATATATGCACTTTGCGGAGGCGATAAAAAGTTTAAGCGCACAAGCTTAATCTAAGAATTAAGCGGAACGCCACCAAAAGCATGGGAATGGATGAGATGAAGGAATTTCTTCAGAATAAACCACAGAAGGTGGCCGATCGACGCAGAAAATCAAAAGAAAATTAGAAAATGCTAATCACTAAATTTTATCTGAATTGTCTCTGTATGAGACGCAAATTTTAAAATTATTCTAAAGCTGTGTGCCAAATTTACGGTAAAAGTCCATTTTAGGTGTATTTTTCGGTAAATTCAATTATTTTTTCTGTCTTGGCAAACTGATCGAAAAATCTGTCCTAAATCCGATCTTTACGGTATTAAATGATATGAAGAAATTATGGAATATGCGGCCACCTGGAACGGAACTCGGTAGTTCATAAACACATTTTTATGGGATTGGATATGTTGGATGGAAATTGGATTTTTAAATGATTTTTGAAAAGTTCTGGAATATGGCCACCTGGAATGGAATTCGGCCATTTCTTAAACAATTATGATGGGATTGGGTATGTTGTATGTTGGATGGAAATGGGTTTCCTAAATGATTTATTGAACAAGTTTTGGAATATGACCGGAACTCAGGCAGTTTTAACCGATTATGATGGGGGTTGGATTTGTTTAATGAAAATTGATATCGAGATGAAAAAGTGCTGAAATTTTTTTTCGCCATATTTCGAGAACGAACGAAATCGTCGTGGATTTATTAAATATCCACGGCGATTTCGTTTATCCTGAAAATATAGCAAAATTATTTATCAACACTTTTCATCGACTCATAATAAAACGATATCGATATCTAATGTTCACATTTTTGATGTGAAGCGCTTGTTGATTGTTCCATTTTCAATTTTTCCGCCTGCACAATCAGTTAGAAAATTTCCTAGCGGTCATGCAGTTTTGGCGAAGTTATTTTCAACCAAAATGCTTTGGCTGATTCTTCATCCATCCAGTTATTTTTTATTTGTGGTTTTAAACGATGTAATAATGTTTCACTGATCCTCGACGATCTCAAGAAATAGCTGTATTAATATTAGCGAAATATTTGTAGTTAAAATAATTATAAGCAATAGAACTTTTGATGCCGTCTTGTATAGTATTGTGCTCCCAAAATCTTGTTGTATTTTACAAAATACCATCAATACCGCTTACAAAATGTCTGATTTCCGACCCAGGTGGCCATATTCCAGAATTTCTTCTAACAATTATTAAATATTTTCATTTCCATCCACCGTAATAAATTTCACCATAATCGGTTAGGAAATTACCGAGTTCCCTCCCAGATGGTCCTATTTTTCTTCTTTTTATTCACCACTCTTTTGTTTTTAATCACCACAGTTTCATTTCATTGTACTTTCCACAATTTATCACAATTTATTATTAACACTTATATAGTTTTTAATCTTAAATTAGTGACACATCTGTTTTTATTAATGTTTTCATTTTTATTTTTGGTCACTGTCAAATTTTATTATATCAGATTTCATTTCGAATTTTATGTTAATCTTACATTTCATATACATTTTCATTGTAAAATTACTTTAAAACCCTACAAATGTTATTTTATTCACCTTAAGTTCTACAATATTAGTTTGAATCCTTGCTATTTTATTTTATATCGACCTAATTTTAAATATTTTTTATTGTTCTTACTACCATTATTATTAATGCTATTATTATTATTATTGTTTCATAAACTATTTCTTATTTTCATAAATATTACATTTCAACTTTATAACTCAGTAATTTTAAGTCTTTTTTTGTTAACACTTTTAGGACTTTTAGGCGCATCTAATATTCTATTAGTTAATTCAGACTGTTCTTTTTGTATGATACTTCCGTGTATTCATTTTGGAATATCTGCATTACCTTCGTGTGATGTAATAGCTTTGAATTCGATATATCAACAGATGAATATAACGTTAACTTTGCAAATTAATTGGCTGTCTGATCTTTATTTGTTACAATTATCTGCTTATTTAGACGTATTGATTGTATTTGTAATTTATTTTTCAGTACATTTCTCGCGATTCAATAACCTTTTCAGTTTTTATGGATAATTGTGATTTTGCGGATTTTTTAATTGTACATCAAAATGTTCGAAGTCTTCGAAGGAATTTTGACGTACTGGTTGCCAATATTAATGCATATAACACAAGGCCCTCGTTTATATTTTTAAGTGAAATTTGGATTCACACTAATGAATTGTCTTCATATAATTTAAATGGTTATACGTTGTTCGGTGCGTGCAATGATTCGTATAGAGCAGGTGGTGTTGCCGTCTTTTTTGACTCAAATTTAGATTGCTCAGTTAGTGCCCATAACTTACCATCAGCCGATATCATAAAGGTTGAGTGGAGATTTTCTTCTGATTTATATGTCTTTTTATGCATCTATCGACTTCAATCTACAGCTGTGAGTGTCTATGTTCGGGAAGTGGCCGAGGTTTTGGGCAGTATTAGGTCAAAAAATCTGTTTGTTTTTGGAGACATTAACATTGATATTCTTGGGTTTCCAAGCAACAGCATTGATTATCTAAACCTTATGTCATGTTTTGGGCTTGAGTCATTGATTTGTACTCCCACGCGGGTTACTGCTTCTTCTTCAACGTGTATTGACCACTTTTTTGCTAGACTTAGGTCTAATGATCTTTCAGGTATAAGAACATCGGCTGTGGACTTAAAAATTTCTGACCACCACTTGATTGAGATACGGTTTAAGGCTTCTCAGATACTGTTACCAAGGTCTAATTTGAACCAAAATTCCACGAGAAGTAGAAAGAAACTCAATCTGTTGTTGTTATATGAAAGGTTGAATCTTATGGACTGGGGGTTCATTTTTAACATCGACAATCCATCTCTAGCTCTTGAGGTATTTTTGGATAATATTTTTATTATCTTGGAACGCTGCTACACTTATTGCTCGTCTAAAATTAAACGCCTGCAGCCTTGGATCTCCTTTGACCTTGCGCAACGTATTAATAAAAGGAATAAACTGCGGTCCAAGTTAAATAAGCGTCCTGATAATGCAGTACTTCGTGATAGCTATAACAGAATGTGCACCATAATTAATGTAGATATCAAAAATGAAAAGGAAACCTATTATTCTAAGCGTTTTTCTGCTAACCGCGGTGATATAAAAAAAAACTGGATTTTAGTGAACGAGATTCTGACTCGTAAACCTAAAACTTCACTAGTCAAATCTATTTTAGCACAGAACGGAGAACTTCTTACGAGTGATCTAGAAATTGCTAATGAGTTTAATTGTTATTTTTCTAGTGTTGCTAAAGATTTAGGTGCTAAATTTGACTCTGTCAACACGTCATCTAGTTTCAATTTGCCTTTTGATTTCGGTCCGACAACGTTTTTTATGACCCCAGTATCTAGTTATGAAGTTTTTTCAATCATTTGTGCTTTAGAACCTAAATACTCAATTGATAATGTTGGCCTGAGTAATTATATATTAAAAGTCATTGCTGGGCATATTAGTCCCGTTCTTGCACACATTTTTAACCTTTCCTTTGAGTTGGGAGTTGTACCCGATCGACTGAAAACAGCAACTATAATTCCCCTTTTCAAGAATGGTAATCGCCTTGATAAAGGTAATTATAGACCTATTGCCTTGCAGCCAGTAATCCTAAAAGTTCTTGAAAAGGTAGTTAAAAATAGGGTTTCCAATTTTTTAGATAAAACGGGTGTGCTGAGTATCCATCAACATGGTTTTCGTCATGGTATGAGTACCGAATCGGCCTTGTTAGATTTTCTAAATACAATCAACACTGGTTTAAATAAAGGTAATAGCTGCGGTGCTTTATTTATTGATACAGCTAAAGCCTTTGATATGGTTGATCACAAGCTTCTGCTATCTATTATGTATGATATAGGGTTTAGAGGAGTGGCAAATAAGTGGTTAGCATCGTATTTAGATGGTAGATCGGTGAGAGTTAAGATAAATGATAATTTAAGCGATCCGAAATTTATTGACGTTGGTGTTCCCCAGGGTTCAGTATTAGGCCCTCTGCTGTTTCTCATTTATACAAACTCCGTATTTAAATTGAATCTTCATGGTTGTTCAACCGGGTTTGCTGATGACATTGCTCTGGCTTACTGTGGGAATTCTCCCAGCAACGTTATTTCGATGATCAATTCTGATTTAAAAGTTTTACTCTCATGGTTCGACAAACATCGCCTGATCTTAAGCCGGAAAACTAAATTCATGTTGTTTAAATTGTCTGGTAGCTTTAATACGTCTATTTTGCCGCGGGTGACTAATCACAGCAGGTATGATTGTGCGTCTAGTGGTTGCCACTCTGAGTGCTTTGATATCGAACAAGTTGACTCGTTTAAATATCTTGGTGTTCACTTGGATACTTGCCTTAATTGGAAAACGCATGTTAATTCAGTCCACCAGTATCTGTCATCAACTGCTAGAATTTTCTACCTTCTTCGTGATTATTGTCCTCCGTCGGTTCTAAAAATAGCTTACCGTGCGCTAGTTATGGCTAAATTGGAATATGGATTGTCGTGCTGGGGTGGTTGTTATGCTGCAACTTCGTATCCTTTATATGTTCTACAGAAAATGATTTTGAGAATATATCTAAAGAAACCAAGAACTGAACCATCATGGAATTTATTCTTTACGACGAATATTTTGCCGTTGAAACATTTGTATGTTTATAAGGTATTGAGAGTTTTTTTTAATCGAAGTGGTCAACAAATAATGAGAAGCGATTTTCGTTACAATTTTCGCGGTAACCATCAATTTCTTTGTAACATCCCAAGATTCTTCAATGACCACTTCCGACGCTCTATTCTGGTCACTGCACCAACCTTTTTTAATGCGCTACCAATTTACATTAGGAAGGACATTCATTTGAAGTCCTTTTTACCTAGAGTTAAACAATGGCTATTTGAAACTGTTGATATCTCCTATTTATTCAGGGTTATTACATAAAACTTGATGTATTTAGTCACATATTATGAAGTTGAAATTTAGTAGTAAAAGTAGTAGTAATGGTAATGGTAGTAATAGTATTAGTATCTTAGTCATTTTATTGTAAGCTTTTATCACATTTTATTCTCATTTTAATCATTTAATTTTGTAAATATTAGGATTATGTTGTATTTTTATGTATTACGCGAATTTGCTTCTGCCGTTTTTTCGGCACAAAATTCGTTATATTTTTTTTTTGAATAAATAAATAAATAAATAAAAATAATAAATTCCAGAACTTTTCCAAAAATCATTTAAAAATCCCATTTTCATCCAACATACCTAATCTCATCGATAAATCGATTTAGAAATGGCTGAGTTCCATCCCAGCTGGCCATATTCCAATACTTATTCCAAAAATCATTCAACAATTCTAATCCCATCCAACATATCCAATCCCAGGTGGCCCTATTCCAGGACTTTTTCCAAAAATCCTTTAAAAATCTCATTACCATCCAACATACCCAATTCCATCTTAATCAATTTATAAGGCGGTGTGCCAAACTTAAGGTAAATAATTTAATAAGGTAAAAATCGGATTTAGGACCGATTTTTCGATCAGTTTGCCATAGAGTTTTTGAAAAAATAATTGAATTTACCGAAAAAATTACTTAAAATTGAGTTTTGCCTTGAGTTTGGCACGCAGCCGAAATGGCCGAATTCAATAAAATTTTATAAACCGAAGACACTATAATTTTTATTTACACATAATTTTGTTATATGATAAACTGTCCACACGATATACTGTTCTACGATAAATTATTGTACGGTAAATTGCCCACGATAAATTGTTCACGATAAACTGACAGTAAATAGTTTAATTTAGTGATAAAAGAGATACAAAATGAATAAAAAATGGCCACTAGGTAATAAAATAACCAAATAAATTTTCTTTTATGATAGCGTAATCTCCAATTTTCCGCTATCTGATATACAGCATTGTTGGTTGATCGTCACTATCGAGCGTATGTAAGTGTTGGCGATGACATGACCATCGTCGAAGTTGTTACACTCTCTTTTGGATTCGAGATAACGACCGTTACAAATTTCGTAATAATGTTGTTTGGAACTCCTTTTACAGCATTTTGATTTGTCAGCACTTACTGAGCATTTTACTTAATTTTTTTTACCAGTAAATTATGGAACAAAATATAATTTCGATTTGGATTATTTGGTTGCTGCCCCAGAATTTGAATTGTGGCCAGTGTTGATTTATAATAATTGTAAAACTTGACGGTACCGTGTAGTGACCGTATTAATATTTGAAGAGTCTTGAATGTCCATCTTTGTCGGATTGGAATATCAAATATATTTGTATTACTCAAATCGGGCTGCGATTTTATAATCGTAAATTTCTTTGGAATTTATCATAATCGACGACTGTTTTGATTGAATAAAACTTGGTTGGTGTCTTGTTACAAATTGTGTGGTCCCTCCCGTTTTGATGGTGTAATATTTACTAGAAATTATTGTCTTTCACTAGACAACCACGCGTTTTTCATGGTAAATATTTGTTTCATTGGTTGCACAATCTGTTGAGCTGATCGGTATTACAGTTTGCTTGCGAACGATTGATTTGATTCGATCCATAATTGGTATTCATGGTGTTTATGGTTCTAGTAGTCACATTTGTAGAGTTTAAATGATTCAGCTATCTTAGATCAATTTTGAAGTATAGCCGGTACAATTTCGTAGGATGTAACCATTTTAGATGAAGAAACTGAAGACAATTTTGACACCAATTATACATTTGTATTCTAAATACTTTGAATGGCCATGTCTAATTCCTCACTGGACGGATTTACTAATGGCACTAATTGTGGCCGCTCCAGTCTTTTACCCAACATAGGCGGTTGACTTCGTCCTTTTGGTGGATTAATTAGGCAACTTGTTTCAAATACTTGTATTTCATCAATAACCATATTATCCACCATAGCTTGTGTAACTCCCTCAATTTGACGTTTGTTCTTGCTTACGCGAGGCTGTTCCAACTACAATCAACGTTGTAAGCGCGTGTATTTTTTTTTTCTGATGAGAAAAATTGGTAAATTCTATTAGCACCAATAGAATTTATCAATTTTTCTCCAGCATCAGCATGGTATCATCGAGTGCACCATAACCGCCGTGCACCACGAATGCATTCACCGTATTGTAACCAAATGCCATACACACGATACAATTAACATTTTCAACGAGTAATATTTGTAGTAGTCCCTAGCAGTGTGAGTTTTCAATAATGTTCAGTGTCTAAATTTTGTTAAAATGTTTACAGTTTACATTTGTCAAAATTTAAAGTAGGAAAAAAAATTTCTATCCTAAATTTTCACAAGTTTCCGATCTTTGCAATACGGTTATACGACTATATCTGTGATAAAACCAATACATTCAAAATTGTTCAAATAGGTTACTAAAACCTTTTCATAAAACTTAAAAGTTTCACAGATCTCACAGTGTCCCTGGACAGTATCTGTATTCTGCTGCGAACTTATTTTGAAACATTCAGGTTTTTATACCTTGAAAGTAGAAATTGTTTCTTGCACAAAAATTTTGAATATAATTTTTCGAAGTTAGGGTTGAAATAGGAGTTGATTCTGGCTTATGAGGACTAGGCACAATCATAAAACTTGATCACTATGAAACACTAAATTTAAATGATGTCATTAATAAAAGGTAACGAATGTGAAGAATATGCTAATCTTTTGCTATTTCATTAATTGTGTTTGTGTTAGTGATATTACCTGGGCAAGACGGAACGTTATAGAAAATTAGAGTTTTTAATAAAAATTCTCAGGCTGACTGAAATATTGCTAAAGATCTTAAAACAACCTCAGGTATATAGAGTGTTAGTTGGGGACCATTTCAGTTAGAAAATATATTCAGTTGCTTCCCATACAAGGGAGGGGACAGTTAAAAAAATTGTGTATTATGACCGAATAACTAAAAATTCTTAGGCCAACTGAGGTATTCCTAGAAATCTTAACACAACTTCAGGTACATGTGGTGTTAGTTCGGGACCATTTCAGTTAGAAAATATATTCAGTCGCTCCCCATCCAGGGAAGGGGGACAGTTAATGAAATATTGTATTATGACCGAATATAATAAAAATTCTTAGGCAACTGAGGCCACATTGTTGTATCAAATAAATAAATAAATAAAAATTATACAAAATTTTCTAAATTTTCAAGAACTCTAGATGAGGATGTACTCACTAATTTTTGTAACTAGCTTGAACCCTAATTAACTGTGGTGAATATATAAAAGGTAATAACTCATTTTTTCAGTTTTTCAGTAGAGCATATTTAAAATTTTCTGGTGTTTCTGAATAAAATTATCAGTCGTAGGAAACTTAATTTTTGCATAGTTTTGGGTAAAAAAAAATCGATACAGTTTTTTATGGACATTTCGAATTAATGAAGAGATCTAAAAGTAACAAAATGAGATATTACCTTTTATCAGGTCTCTATGGATATCTATTGTAGCACTTTTATTTAATTTTCATTAAATTTGTTTCTAATTTTAAATAAGAAGACCTTTCCTCCCTTTGGAGTCCCTTGGGATTATTTTTTCTAATTTGTCTATTACCGCACCCATTTTACACGAGGTTGAATTTTGATTTCTCTGGTTATCTCATTTGATTACAATAATTCATCCTACGTAGTTCAGCGTGTAGAATGTGTCACTATTCTGCCTAGGATACTGATGTCCTAGTTATTTAGAATTTTTATTAAACCCCAATATTCGAGTTAATATATTTTATATTGTGTTCCGCCTTATACAGGTATCATTTTGATACGCACCAACACATATACACGTTCAGCATAGTTTAGTAAAAACTTCACAATGTGAAATTTTGTTACATGTGAAATTTTGTTTTTGCTACTAAAAAGATTTTTAGTAGCAAAACTTTAGCAGTATCCTCACATGCATTAAAATGTTCTGGCCGATGGTTCTGGCCGATGTGGAAAGTAGGCAGAATCAGAGCGTATCGTCATCATTTTAGCTTATAAGCCCTTCGTAATTTTTAGTACGAAGCTAAGGTGAAATGATATTTTTCATACAAAAATGAAACAAGCGAAAACGAAAATGAAAATTCCGCTGCTAAATTTTATTTTGAGGTATGCAATTTAGCTAGCGAAATTGGTATGTTTTGTATTAATATACAGAGAGATGTCTCTGTTTAACTCATACAAATTTTTCACTACGTTTTTATCTGCAGGTACGATAAAAGTAAGCAAAATTTTTGACGATTCATAATTACCTGGGGCGGAATCATGAAAAACGAGCGGAAATTTGTAACGGATTAAAAAATATTTTCCATCCTACTCGATTACAACTGTTGAGCTTTTCCATAGTAGATGAAGGGTGGAGTTATAGTGAATATCTATTAGTTATAGTGGATATTTAGATAATGATTTATCTTTTAGATTGCGGTCCAATTCGCGACTTATTTTGTGGAGACTGACTTATTTGAAAGTCTACAATAAGTTTCCTGTCGAATAGACTTATTAGAAACTTGTTAGAATTATTTTGATGAGTTACCAGTTTAGGCGCAAGCTTCGCATAAAAGTCTAACAAGTCTACAAAAAGCCTAACCGACTAGAGGTTTATTGTAGACTTTCGAATAAGTCAGTCTCCACATAATAAGTCACGAATTGGACCGCAGCCTTAGTAGATCTTTCTAATTTAATTTCTACCTGTATTTTCTTAGAAAATTTTCAGGCTAACTTTGGTCATTTTTCAAAAAATTGTTTAATTGCTCATAGAAATATTTTGAAACAAATGATATTTCCGTTCGGATTTCATGATTCCGCCCCTGTATTTGTTGTTGCGCTGTGTATCAAGTGTTTTTAAATATGGCGAATGAAAATTTTGTTAATTTCAAATACATGTTTAGAATGTGCATTAAAGTTTTACGAAATTCTACAAAATAATTTTTCATGGAATATTTATCTGTTTAATATTGGAGATCAGTGGAAATTTCATTTCACGTCTGCGGCATACTAGTCTTAAGAGGCGTATTCTTAAAATCGATAGAAATTTCCCCAATCGGAATAGAATTTACTTTGAGATTCTCTACATTTTTCAAATTTTTCGCCGGCTACTTCAATCAGTTTTTCAAATTCACTAATATTTGTCTTATTACTAAGCGAATAATTTCGAATCGATTTACCAAGTCGGAATTTTTTCCATAAAAGGGGGGAAAAATTATGTTTCTTAATTTAAAAAAAGGAAAAAAATTTAAAAAAATGATTAAAGTAGCCGACGCAAAATTCGAATAATATAGGGAATTTCAAAGACAATTGTAATCCGATTAGGGAAATTTCCACCGATTACAAGAATATGGCCCATGGAAGGAACTATTTGTAAGGTAATATTTAAAAAAAAAGTAAAAGGGTCGCAGTTACTATATTTGAATATAAAAACTATAATGTAGTACATTTAGTCAAGACACAGTTTTGGAGAGTTTTTGTGATAATGTGCTTAATCTGAAGATGCACCTCAAAAACACCTGAAATTTTACGAACAGATTAATAAAAATGAGAAAAGCGCAGTGATTTGATTATTGACATCTCCTTGTTATAAAAAAATAAAACTCAATATGTTTTCGTGTTGTAGATGTTGTTTGTATGGTTTGTGTCTCGGGTTTCGCTGATATTTCTCTACTCCGCCTTATCATTTTTTAAATCTTTTTTCTCAATTGTTTTACAGATATCAAGTATAGATGAATGTAAAATGTGCATAGGTTTCTTACGTTAAAGACATAATATTTATTTTCTCTTACGAACACGGCGATGACGATTCCATCTCGCAAAACGAATTAGTTCAGGACTATTGGAATATATTTTAAAATTTTCCCATGAAACGCAGGTTTGGACAAAACACAATAATTGAAATTATTTATGTGCTACTTTCCTAAGACAAAGTTAAGTACAATCAACCAGACTGAACCAACACTAATATAATGTTAACTATATTTTAAGAAGCAGGGTCAATAATAAATGTATTTACAGTACTCCTCCTCTCATCTACCGAAAAAGTAGCTATATTGTATTTATGTAAATAAATCGTGTTTTTCATCCACTCACCACCGCAAAAACATTTTTCACTCTGCATTAATAAACCACCCATTGGTAGCGTAATACTCTAAATGAAAATTTATTTAACAAAAAAAATCTAATTTAAATATTTTGACAGCTCGTATATTATTAAAAATAAACAAAAACCAAGAAAACTTAATTTTCATAATTTAGGTAAACCTCTATTTAAAAATTCACATACCTTTTCTTTATAAAACCTGTCAACAGCAAATACGCTAAACATGATGTTCATAATCAAAAAATCCAATATATTTTTAAAACCTGCACACTATACTCTAAAATATATAAATTAAAAATTAATTAATTGATTGTCAATTTTTTTTTTATATTAATTGATCGAACGATTTTGAGAGATGAGCTTTTAACGTTTCCTTGTATAATAAAAAAATGTATCCAGCATTCATTGAACAAAAAAAAACTACGGTATCATGCAGAGGTAAATTACAAACGAAATAAAAAAATAAAAGTTCTACAGAAATAAAATATTTTTGTAATATAAAAAGCATGAATCTCTTATGTTTTATGTTGTGTAATGTTTTGTATATAAACATGTGTGTGTGTGTGTGTATGTTTATGATGAATCATATGTAATTACTGAGTTTATAAATAGAAAGCTTTTTCCATATTTATTCCAATATTGTTGTGCCGAGTTTTCATCTTGATTTCATTACTTTCGTATACATACGTACAAGGGTTTATAGGGTCGAGTCCGCCTTCTTGACACACAAAAACGTATACAATTACATGTTCTTGGTATACCACCGTATACACACAACGTATAATAATATAATTTAAAAGCTTTTAGTCTGTGATTTATGGTTTAAAACAAAAACAAAATACTATAAAGCTTTTTTTGGTTTATTGTATTTTCTTATTTGTATGTTATTGTCTAAGAAGGACTAAAAGAAAAGGATAACAGCAACAACAACAATAAAATTATAAATGTCTACATCTACGAATTATTATGTTTTTTTTAGAAAAATATGAAAGTATATGAAAGAGAATGGAACCTAAATTAATTATAAATAACATAACTTTTAACGTTTATATGGAAAGCTTTGAAACTAATTAGATATTCTACCTATGGAAAATAAAATAAAAAAATTCTTTCGAAAATAGTTTTCTACTGAAATGTTTTTTTTTTATTGTTTAGCTCACCTGGCTCACAGCTATACGAGTAATGTTTTTGGGTGACTAATAAATTAAATTTTAAAAAAATTTCAATAAACTTCGTAATAAGTATCGATTGACCTAAATATACGTTTTTGTATTTTTAGTACGGAGAGCTTTATTTAAACGACAAGTAACATTAACCAGGTTTGTTTTGTAGCTAAATCGCCAATTCGGTTTGAATAAATCCTAATTTAAAGCCGCTTATAAAAATGTATCTACGGAAAATTAGATTCAAATTTTATTTTGAATCACAAATGTTGGTTTAAAACCTTTCACAAAACGTGATCTGACATTGGTCCTTCGACGCCAAAACAACAACCGGCGGACTATATAAATTAACATTGGTCCTTCGACGCCAAAACAACAACCGGCGGACTATATAAAAAAAAACATTGGTCCTTCGACGCCAAAACAACAACCGGCGGACTATATAAATTTCGAGCCAACAACCAACAGGCATCGAACCTAACAACCACAAAAACAGGCGGTATACAAAATACTTCGAGCTACTGGTCATAATCATTTCGAGCCACATTACAATAAAAATATGGATGCTTTATATAAAAAGCAATGTACGCGTGTCGAACAACTGCAGCGGTTAAAAACCAATTACAGCAAGGATTCCGAAAGTAGACGGACAACTGTTTACTTAGAAGATAAACTGGATAAACTAGATGAGTGGTGGTCCAGTTACACGGATGCAGACAACGAAATGAAAGACCAACACTTCGACAACGATCCAACGCATAGTTACTGGGCTGAGCGGGACACAGTAAAACAACTGTACACAACGTTCAAACGTGAGATAGAAAGGAAACTCGAAATAGCAACACGAGAGACAATTCCAACGGGATCACCAACAAAAAAACCATTAACAACCGACGCGCTTGAACCAGAACAAGCACATCGGTACAAAACACAAGAGGTCAAAATGCGTCTTTGCTATAAGTTAATAGCCGATACAAATGAGCTGTTAGGAAAGCAGGGCAATCATGTCCAACTACAACATAAGCTGCAACAGCTAAATGCAAAGATAGCACAAATAGAACAACTGCACGAAGACATATTGGTGCACGCAAAGGCAGGTGAAGAAGAGCGTACAACTTACTTTACCGACGATTATTACTCTGCATTGGTCAACGAAAGTGAAACATTACGTTGTAAATTGGTTAAAAATGAACGCGGACAACAAACAACCGATAGTGAAAAAAGCAAGATAAAATTAAAACGGATTGAGATACCGCAGTTTTACGGAGAAACTCTGAAATGGGCAGCTTTCTACGATTTATTTAGAAAGTTGGTTCACGAAAATGACGATTTAAGCGACACCGTCAAGATGCACCAACTAAAAACAACAGTCCAAGGTAGTGCAGCTAGAATCATTGGTCATCTGGAAGCAACAGGGGTGAATTACCAAGATGCTTGGAAGCTATTGGTAAATCGGTACCAAAATAAGCGGCAAATGGCAACAACACATATCAACAACATTTTGAATTTCCCCAGCATGCATGCAGAATCAGCAACAACTATGAAATCGTTATACGATACATTAACGGAAAGCATGCATGCCATCAAAAACTTCGGCGTAATAACCATATCTTGGAATTACATAGTAATTCCAATTGTAATCAGAAAACTAGATAATGAAAGTTTGAGGCTGTTTGAGATGACCATTCCTGATCCTCGTGAGATGCCAACAATAGATGAATTTCTGGCATTTTTGGAACGCAGATTCCAAGCCTTAGAAGCCGCCAGACCAAAATCACTCACCTTTCGCAATTCCGGACCAACTCAACAACCAGGCACCACTCCACAATTACCAAGACTTAAAAATCTACACGTAAAACCTCAACGGACATGCATTAATTGCAAGCAGACACATGAACTTCAAGACTGCTTGAAGTTTCAACAAATGTCTACATTGGAACGTAGCAGATTGATCAATCAACACAATCTGTATAAAATATGTTTGGAAAAATTTCATCAACCGTGTTTAAAATCAACACGATGTTTAGTATGCAAAGGAGCCCACCACACTCTCCTACACTCTAATAATCACCCACAACGTACAATGCTTACCAAAAGGGTGGATGACAATCCAAAAAAGGAAGCAAACGAAACATGCATTGTGACTAATCATTTTGTAAACCAATTTGAACAACCATCTGGTACACTATTGGCCACAGCAATGGTTGAGGTACAAAATGGAAAGCAACAACCAACCCTGTTACGAATGTTAATAGATCCCGGTTCACAAATCTCATTTATCACCAACGAGGCATCGAAGAAAATCAAACAACCGCCGATAAAAACGCATGTGGAGATTAGTGGCTTAAATGATAGCGATATCACGACTGCCACAAAATTAGTCACTTTTCGAGTAGGAGCACGATTTTCTTCAAACTTCTCCATGGAAATGGAAGCATTAGTATTGCCGAATATAACTCGGCCACTACCTGAACAACATTTCGATAATCAAAGATGGGAACATTTAAATAATCAACTGTGGGCGGATCCAACTTACAACCAACCAAATAAAATTGACATTTTATTAGGTGCGGATTATTACCCAAATATCCTGATGAACCAAGTTATAAAAGGAAATCAAGGCGAACCAATCGCCCAACAAACGGAGCTAGGATGGATTATATTTGGAAATATTGTAAACGAAAAATCCCCGAGAGTCCAATCCATGGTTACCTTGGTAGATATTGAAAACCAGTTAAAGCGGTTCTGGGAAGTGGAAGAGATATCATCCAAAAACTTTATGACAGAAGAAGAAAGGATGTGTGAAGAACATTATCAACAAAATTATTGTCGAACCACCGACGGCCGCTACATGGTACGTATTCCGTTTCAACAAAACATAACATCAATCGGTTCATCTAAGCAACGAGCACTGGCTAGGTTCATTCAACTAGAACGACGTTTGTCAGTAGTTAATGAATTTTTTACTAGATATCGAGAGTGTATAGAAGGGTATTTCAACCAGAGACACCTCATTGAAAGTAATGGACATACGCAGAACGAATATTACATTCCTCACCACGCAGTAGTCAAAACCACCAGCACTACAACAAAATTAAGGGTAGTATTTGACGCATCAGCTAAGACCGATAAAAACGTTAGCCTAAATGAAACTCAACTCGTGGGTCCAAAATTACAAGAAGATCTGATGTCAATTTTAATTCGATGGAGAAAATACAAGGTGGCGTACACAGCAGATATAGAACAAATGTATAGACAGGTAAAAGTACATCCCGATGATCAACAATATCAGAAAATATTATGGAGGAAGACGCCAGATGAAGTTATAAAATCATACCAGCTAACAACCGTAACTTTCAAGACATTGCAGCAATCAGCAACAGATGAAAAAGTGAAATTCCCGATTGCGGCCAACATAATAATGAGCGACTTCTACGTGGATGACGTATTATCAGGAGGTAACACCCTCGAAGAAGCTCAAAAAGCACAAAACCAACTTATCAGTGCACTTAAAACCGGAGGATTTAATCTAAGAAAATGGTCGTCTAATTATCCTCAACTATTAGAAGCTGTCGGTTCAGAGTCGAGAGCTCTCGAGCCGATCATAATCAACGACGATGCTGTAAAAACATTAGGATTGCTGTGGAACCCTACAACCGATACCTTCGAATTCAAGGTGAACCTTAACGAAAAAAATGGTATCATGACAAAAAGAAAGATGTTATACAAGCCAAAATTTTAATGCAAACTCTATGTATCTCAGGCGTTACGTGGGATGAGAAGATGCCTGAAGACGTCGAAAATAAATGCTGCCAATACTATGTCTCTCTCCCGAAGCTAGAGGCGATCAAAATCCCAAGGTGGATCAACTTCAACTCTACGTTACCAGGAGAGTTGCATGGATTTTGTGATGCTTCAGAAGCGGCTTATGCAGCAGTAATATATTTTTACGATAGATCGTTAAATAAGGCAACTTTGTTAACATCAAAAACCCGGGTGGCACCAATAGCAACCAAGTTAACGCTACCAAGGCTAGAGTTATGTGGAGCCAGTCTGCTTGCTAATCTAATAAGCAAGGTACAACAGGACATGAAATTCGATAAAACACCAACCTATTTTTGGACGGATTCTATGATTGTTTTGGGATGGGTGAAAAACAAGCCTCACAAATTTAAAACATTCGTAGCAAATCGAATCTCGGAAAACCAGAAGTTAACTGCCTCATCTCAATGGTTTTATGTAAAATCATCCGACAATCCCGCAGATTGTGCATCCCGGGGTATTGAAGCCAATCAATTAATCATATACAAGTTATGGTGGAACGGTCCTCAACATGTCTTCAAAACGGCAATCCAACTAACACCAATGAAACTAGAAGGAACGCCAGATCAATTGGAGCTGAAACAACCGATTGTTGGGGCCACGACAGTGACATCAAATAACCCGATTGAGAATTTATATCGAAGGCATTCCAATTTCAATACAATAAAAAGGATTCTAGTATATGTATTGAGATTTATTGACAAAAGCCGAAGGAATACTGTAAACAACCAAGAAGTTTCCACGACAGAAGAACTAAAAAAAGCTACCCAAGTATTGATTAAACTGGCACAGAGGCAACGCTTCAGGAACGAAATTTACGATCTTACAAACCAGAAAGGAGTGGCAAATAAAAGTAAGATTAAATCTTTGTCTCCTTTCATGCAGGATGATATCTTACGCGTTGGTGGCCGAGTCCAAAACACAACCTCTTGGAGCTACGACGAGAAACATCCGATTATTGTCCCGGAAGACCATTTTTGAAAACTGGAGTCGACTATGCGGGACCTCTTCTGATTCGAACAACAAAGGGAAGAGGTCACAAGGCACACAAGGGTTATTTAGCGATTTTTGTTTGTATGACAACCAAGGCCATATACACATTGAGCCAGTCAGTGATCTAACTAGTGAAGCATTCATTGCGGCATACAAAAAATTCACTGCACGTAGAGGATTATGCAGTGATTTGTATAGCGACAATGGTACCAACTTTGTCGGTGCTAAAAATCAACTTGAACGCGAATTAGCTGCACTAATTCGTAATTAAAATAAGGAAATTGCGCAATTATTAGCAAATGATGAAACAACATGGCATTTTATACCACCGGCTGCACCACATTTTGGAGGACTATGGGAAGCGGCAGTTAAGTCAGTGAAAAGATGCTTAATAAAGGTCATTGGAGAAGCAACATTGACTTTTGAAGAATTATCAACGGTTACTTCACTAATAGAAGCTTGCTTAAATTCGAGACCACTGGCACCACTATCAACCGATCCTACAGATGTTACCTTCTTAACACCTGGACACTTTTTAATCGGTGCACCTCTAAAAGCAATTCCACAAGATACAATAGCAGAAACAACCATTCACGGCGTAACACGTTGGAAACTTGTACAAAAAATTAAACAAGATTTCTGGAGAAGATGGCATAGCGAGTACTTAAATCAATTTCAACATAGAAGAAAATGGTCAGATGAACAACCAAACATGAAGATAGGGGACCTGGTTCTCATCAAAGAGGACAAAATTCCTCCATTAAAGTGGCTAACTGGTCGGGTGATGGAATTACATCCAGGCATAGACCAAAAGGTTCGAGTAGTCTCACTTCGTGGCCCGGGAGGGACTCTTATAAAAAGACCGATTCACAAACTTTCTCGACTACCAATAGAACATGAGAACGAAACCAACCAAACGAATACACATTCACCGGTCGAGCAACCTCAACAACCAACGATACCTTTACGTGTTCAACCTCCCCGAGAAGTTAAAAAGAAAAGACAAGTATATCACAATAAGGTAATATTCAAAAAAGGACTAACGATGAGACTAATAATCTTGATGCTCGGCATGATGCAAGGGCTTTTCTCCCTTGGAACATCTGAAAGCACTGTAGAACCGCTACCAACGGACGCCGGCATATATTTCCACAACACCGGAACTGTTAACCTGATGGCATTGTGGTGGAAAATAATTGTAAACTACAACCTATCAGGATATTGGGACGACATCAGCTCTATAGAATACTACATCAGTCATCTAAATAACACTTGTCAGACGGGATGGACGGGGGGGACGAGACCAAAACTCTGTGATGTAGTGGTACACCAGCTAACTGAACAAATGCAGGAAATTACATCGCAAAATGCCCTACTCAGGTCAACGAATAAGGACCACGCTCTGAGGAAACGTGACATAGGTGATACAATAGAATACATTCTCGGTGATGCGTTCGGCATCATGAATCAAAGAGATGCTTCACATATAGAGAATCAACTGGAAAAGGCAGAAGATAATGAGGAGTATTTATTGGCATTAATCCAAAATCAAACGTCAATCATAGAATCAACAATAAATGTATTTAAACACGACAGAGAGACGACTGCTAATCATTTTAAAATTATCGCCAAGCAGTTCTTATATCTCGATGGGAAAATCCAACAATTATCCATAGATGGTGATCATTATGACAGGGTACAATCTATTACAACATATACTATTCAAATAATGATGATCATGAGGCGAATAGCAGATAAACAACGAGTTATTATCGATGTTATTATAAATGCCCATCAAGGACATATCCATCCAGCCCTGTTAGCCCCTCAACAATTGAAAGAGGAAATCAACCGAATTAAGGATTATATTTCACCAACCATGATGATCCCTGAAGGCGATGACGATAATAGCCTTGGGCACATTTACAACCTGCTAACCGTGCAGACAAGAGTCACGAATAATCACATCCTCTTTCTCATCCAGATGCCTTTAGCATATTCGGAGACGTATCAATTATTTCACATAGTACCAATCCCAAAAATCGAAAATGGTCAATTACACATAATAATGCGAACAACAGAATACCTCATAGTAAATATGCATCGAGAACGTTTCGCTCCTCTAACTAACGATGAACTACAACAATGCGTTCAAATTAAAAATACTGGATATTAATGTACCATTTCTCCAATTTACAACATACAATCAAATCAGTCACAATGTGAAATGAATCGATTAAGACATGTAGCGCAGAATTTGAACGGTTGTACAACAACTATATTGCACCAACTGAACTATTGGATGCCAGTAGACACAAACAAATGGCTATTTTCAGTAACATCACCAAAAATCGTTGATCTAATATGTGATCGTCAGATAACCACAATGAAGCTGCAAAATTCTGGGATACTCAGTCTGGATCGGAAATGTACTTTAAAAAACGGGCATTTCTATCTCACAACTATCGACGAAAAATCCTATATGATTAATTCTTCTTTTGCTGCATCAATAAAGATTCAGAGTGAACTGAAAAATGCATCATATTTATCGGAGCTACCGACGATTCCATCAGAGAGAGGCACCAACAATTCAGCGGACCTCAGTTTAAATAAGGACATAATTAATCTTGAAACGGCCATTGCACAACAAAAATTAAAGGAAACGGCCTTACCTAAATCAATGGACTCTTCTAATAGAGGGCATCACATTCATCATTACGTGATGACTTACACCATGGTGATCATAGGAGTGGTCATAATTTTGTTATATCTCTGCAGACGCAAGACAAATCACCGGGTTTCCTCCGAAGACATGTCACCACCACAACGACCAACGCCACGGCCAAGGTCTCTCAATTGTACAGCCCCGCAGTATGTTCAATCACGGGTTTGAACATGGCACAATTTATTATATATGTGTCGAATCAGCAACAATAAGTATGCGAATAGGTTAATCAACCATATAAGCTAAATATTATTTGACGGCTTATATTTCCATTATTTCTGGCGCGCATACACTTATTAAATTCATAAGATCAGCAAAAGTATTGTCCATATAATTAATAACATAAACACATATTTTTTAATTTAGGTAAAATTGTAAGCTCGGCAACTTGATAGTTGTAATTATATGTATTAATTTTGTATATAAACCAAAAGAATCTAATAAAAATTAAGTAGTTTAAAACAACACTTCAGACTGTTATTGTCATAGCCCTCACCAGTGGTAAGCAGATAACAGTTCACTAAAATATCGAAAAGCTATATCAAACGTCAACACTGATATAACACTTACATTCATCTGATTCGTTGAACAGGCGAACGAGTTCTAGATTTTGTATATAAACGCATATTTCGGGTATAATGAATTATTTCACTATCTAAGTTCGATTTTCGAAAGAACATCAAATGAGAGGATGGCAGATCAAAGAACCCAGCAGGTTTACGATAACCTCAAAATAAAAAAAAAATGTTGGAAAATTAATGCACAATAATACAGTTTATTCTTATTGATTTATTAAGAAACAAAAAACTTATCGGAAAAAATCTGAACATTCCATTTCGAAAATTACAAACTTTCGTACTGTTGAGGTCAACATCAACAGGGCATCGATCTGCACAAATACTATAATTGTAATGTAGTATGTATACAAGTAAGCATGCTTGTAGCATGCATAATGTATAAGCTTACTCATCAAATTATCGTTTAAATTGGCTAGTGACATATAATACAACATTTTTTGCACTAACATAAATTTTAATGATGAGCACTTATTTTTGTATATAAAGAACTAAATTCTCAATAATAAAGCAGAACGAAATTATATCAGTAACGTTTTAGTTTTGTTTTCAAAAATAATTTTAATTCAGAAATAGTGAGCCCTCACCAGCGGTAAGCTCGCTATCATCTGAAATTAAACATTGGTCCTTCGAGCCATTAAAACAGCCGGCATCGCTAAGTTAAACCATGGACGAATTATTTAATGCCATACAAAGCCGAATACATTTCTCCATCATGTTGTTTGTTGCTGTAAAAAATCATTAAAACCCTGGATGTGTAGTGGTACAAATTTAAAATAAACGTATAAGAAATAAAATATTGTTTATTCTATCAGTGCACCTAGAATACTACAGGCCACACTGCTTTAAAAATTTTGCTATATGACGTCAATTTATGTCGATAGTTCTCTCTTTGGTTATTATAGGCAGCACTAAAATTAAAGAGATGGTTTTGATTTTTTTTTTGTGTTTGCTGTCATATTGATAAGAAAAAAATGTAAACAAACAACAAGAAAAATATTTTAATAAGATGTTTTAAAATTCAATAAAAAGCTATTGGTAAAAGTAATAATTCATAATATTATTATAAAATTATGCATTCTAATACCCTTGACAGACTAGCGATTAGCTAAACGCGTTTAGTCGTTTTCTCGAGTTTATCTCTTAATGTGTCAACTTCGAGATTAGCTAAACGGGTTTTGTTTTAGGTTTAGTAACTAAACGGGTTTAGTGCACTAATCTCTCAATATTTTGAAGTTTATCGCATAAAAATGGGTTTAGCAAGAGCGCCATCTAACAATGAAGGTTAAAATTTATAAATAGAACAATGCCATTTAGTGATGTGATACAATGATAGATGCCGCTTACTTTTTGAGTTATTCCTTTCGAGTTCAAACATTTTTTTTGCTTCATTTTAAGTTCAACATACACAAATGTGTATGTAAATGACAGGTTGTAATGTCTTCCGTATTTTAACGGATCTTAGTTAAATGGGAATTCTTCAGAAAGAGCATAATAATTTGATAACACATAAATTTAATAACATATTAATTATTTGTTTTTGATAACATATTAGTTATTTTATTATTATTATAGTTAGTGTTTTTTTTCTGACCAAAAAATTAACTAGTACGCACAAATGTGTATATTGGTCTTCAATATACACATAATTCTATGTTTGACACATTCGTTTTTCGTAAGCAACATTTGCATACACAATTGTGTATACTGGTCGGGAAAGGTTATATTCCTTTTTCTGCCTGCCATCACAATTGTGTGGGTAACGAAGACGCATCATGTCAATAATTGATTTTTGTATGTGTTTTGGCCTAACATACACATTTGTGCATTCCCGTAGAGTGCGTATTATAATATCATGACAAATAAAAGCTGCGGTTTTTGAAAACAATTTTCAAATTTGTCAATTTAAAATTAAAAATTTAATTTTTTTTTAAATTAAATAATTTTGGTTTAATAGAAATCTATGTATAACCAATAAAATCCATCATCAAAGTTGTATGGTTTTCTTGTAATATCGTTGTTCTGTATAGTTCTGTATAATAACGGAGTAGTTCAGAACTATACAGAACAACGATAATACAAGAAAACCATACAACTTTTATGATGAATTTTTTTGGTTATACATAGAATGATTCATATTAAATCTAAATTATTTAATTTAAAAAAAAAATTAAATTTTTAATTTTAAATTGGACAAATTTGAAAATAGCTATCGCGAACTCTACTCGTTTGTTTTCGAAAAAACGCAGCTAAAGTATACTGGTGCTATATTTGACTTATTTCTAGTGCCGGATAATAAACCATGGTATTGTATTTGGGATTCATATTTTTTTAATCTGTACCTATCTACATAACTCGTTTTATTGCCTTGGGAGGAAGTCCACTATCAGGTACATTAGCAGAAATATATATGACCCATTTAAGAAAAAGGACACATTATTTATAATTTCAACGAGTATTGTTAAACGAGTATTATAAACAAAACTATGCACCGCACTCAATGACAATTGAAAATTAATGATAATGACATTTGTTTAATACCGATTCCGGACAAACATAGCGCTACCGTATTTTATTATTGAAACAAGGTTTGCTAAACCTCATAGTGTGTCAACCTAATTGGTTTTGTAGTAGATTAACTAAACTAGTTTAGCTAAACGCGTTTAGCTAAACCCTAGTCTGTCATATAAGTTGTGTTAAATATAAAACACGTATAAAATGTGTACACATTTCGTATAATTTACGAGAAGACATAACCTTACTTTTAGCACTCGTATAAAAAATGTTTTTTTGTGGTTGTTTTCGTTTTTTCTTTTTATGAACATGACTGCCGTCTACAGTTCAAAGAATAAACTGTAGACATAAATTTAATGACATAGCAAGCAGTGTGGCCTGTAGTATTCTAGGTGCACTGATTCTATAAATAGTGACATATACATCCATACACATTTTGTTTTTATTATTTTGCTTTCATACATTTTGTTTTTGAGTGTATTTATATTTTTGTCGTTTACTTTTTCCCCTGATATAATCGTGAGGGAATATAAAATTGAAATGCCGTATGATGATCTACAATCTACATAATATTTTCTATTTCGTAATTTACACGAGCTGTGTTTTGTAGGAATAGAATAAACGCACACACACATACCAAAGATCGCGCGTTGCATAATTTTTTTTATTTCGTTTTCCAAAATTGTGTTTATTTATAAAGGGCTATGTCAATCGAATTATTGAGTGCTTAAAGCTGCACCGAACAAATTGCCCGCCTCAATGAAATCTGTACGATAATTTGTTAGACATTAATTACAATTTATTACAACAAATCCCGATTGTATTACAGTTGCTATTTTGCAGGAACGAGTGGTCGATCTAGCTTACAAATAAACTTGCATCGCCAAAACTGTAACTTTATATGTAGTTATGATATCGGGATGGTTCTTGGAGCAGAATTTATTACAAATTAATTACATTGAATAGGTTAGTTCAAGACCACCCCTTTAACATGCCTAAGCGTAAATTTGATCCCAAAACGATTGTTTATTTCATAAACGCCAATTTCACCAACTTTAATAAGGTTTTTACACCAGACTGCCACCAGATTTTTGACCAAATGTTGCTCCAAAGCCTTTTCGGTAGGTAGGTCGACCTTTTCCACGTGTGTAATAAATTATTTTTGTATAATATTAGACGGAATATGCATAAGAAGATATAGGTTTCAAATTACGATATATAGGTTGGTTTTGCCACATTTAAGAATTTATTACACCAGAGTCACTATTCTGGCTTTCCCTGGGAATAGGGAATTCGGAAAATATTTTCATAGCATTTTTGTCTAAAATGAATTTTTAGACTGAAGAAACAAGTTTAGTGCAAAAATTTTTAAAACAAACTTAATTTGGAAACTTTTGTTCCACAAAATTTTTATAGGGAATAATAATTTCCCATTTAACTTTGTTTCTAAAATATTTACACCAAACTTATTCCCTCAGTAGGCCAGAAAACTACAATTTAAACAAAGATGTTATGAACATATTTTCGTCAATTCCCTATTCCTGTAGGAAAAGCTCAAATAGGCCTACAGTGGTACTATTCTGGTGATTCCCCGGGAACAGGGGAGGAAGAATTTATATGTAATTTTTATTTAAACATTTTTTCTGGCATACTGAAATAAAAAGTATGTATTAATTTTTTTGAAAACAAAATTAAATGGGTAATAAATTTCCCTGCCAATTTAGGTATGGAACTATTATTCCCATTTTATAAATGTATACATCAAGCTTTACTCCTCAGTAGGCCGGAAAAATGTTTCAACAAAAATTATATATAAATTCTTTCCTCAGCTCCCTATTCCCGGGAAATTATCACAATAGTGCCAAACCACCACCAGATATTGGATCAAATGATACTTCGTTAACCTAGTGAAGGGAAATCAACATGGTTCAGGGGGGTAACAAATTATCTTTGTATCAGGTTAGACGGCTTTAAAGGTAAGGGCTACATATATGTAATTTAAAGGACGACTTTACCATATTTAATAATTTATTACATCAGACAGCCACCAGATATTAGTTCTGTTGAAACTTGGTGGTAGTTGTAAAGGGCAGGTCAACTTTATCGAGGTGTGTAATAAATTATTTATGGGTCAGTTTACACGGAATTTGATTCAAAAGCCAAAGGCTACAAACGGGTTACCCACGAAATCCATTATGTCACGATCCTTTTTGACAAAATCCGTTTTTGACATAATCATCTTTTGACAAAATCCATCCTTTTCAAAATCCATTTCTGTCAAAATTCATTTTTGTCAAAATCCCTTTTGTCAAAATCCATGAAAAAACCATCGAATCCATCGTTTTTGTTATTTTTTACAAGCCCGGGCTTGTAAAAAATAACAAAAACGATGGATTCGATGGTTTTTTCATGGATTTTGACAAAAATAACAAAAACGATGGATTCGAATTTTTTTTTCATGGATTCTTGGATTTTTTTTTCATGGAAATACGAAATTTATTTTATTTGTACGATCATGAGTTTAGTGACATTATACTAGAGGATTTTGACAACAGTGGATTGTGTCATAAATGGATTTAGTCAAAATTGGAAAATAACAAAAAAGGGTTTCAACAATCATGGGTTTCAACATCAATGGATTTTGTCAAATGAGGATTTTTATAAAAAACTACGGATTTTAGCAAAATGGATTTTGGAAAGATGGATAACGGGAGGATCCCGCTACAAACGTATAATTTAAAGGTCGATTTTACCACCATTAATAAATTATTACACCAGACCACTACCAGATATTGAGTCTTATGTTAATCCATGCCTTGTGAATGGTAGGTCAACATTATCCAGGTGCGTAATAGATTATTGTTGTGTCAGGTTACACGGAACTGTAAAGGGTTCAAATATGTGATTTAAAGTTTGATTTACCACATTTAATAAATTATTACACCAGACCGCCACCAGATATTGGGTCAAATGTTACTCCGTGGACGTTGTGAAGGGCAGGTCAACTTTATTCAGGTGTGTAATAAATTATTTTGTAGTCATATTACACGGCATTGGCTCAGAATGGTAAAGGCTTCAAATGTGTAATTTATTACACCAGTCAAATGTTAAGTCCTTTACCATTTTGGTGGGCAGATCAATATTATCCAGGTGTGTAATAAATTGTATTTGTGTCAGGATATGCGAAATTGGCTTCAAAGTGCAAAGGCCTCCAATAGGTAATTTAAAGGTTGATTTTATGGCACATTTAATAATTTATTACACCAAACCACAACCAGATATTCACAAGGTCCATGCGGAGTAATCATTTTACCTAATATCTGGTGGCGGTCTAGTGTACTAAATTATTAAATGTGGTAAAATCGTCTTTAAAATTACATATTTGAAGCTTTTAACTTCTGAAGCCAACTTCGTATAACCTGACCCAAAATTAATTTATTACACACCTGGATAAGGTGGACCTGCCCTCCACACGGTAAATAGAGAAGGATTTTATACAATTTCTGGTGGCGGTCTGGCGTAAAAAAATATTAAATGTGGTAAAATCGACATTTGTTCATATTTGAAGCCTTTACACTCTGAAAACAATTCCGTTAAACACGCTAACCTGATACAAAGATAATGTATTACCTGCCTGTGGCACTATTCTGGTAGTTCCCTGGGAGCAGAGAAGAGCACGTATAACCAAGCAGAGAAGAGCACTTATTTAATGAAATGCGATGTTCAAATTAGAACAGATTAAAACGCATAGTTGCGTACTGTAAACGATTTATCAACAATGCCAAGCACGGCTACAATAATCATAAGCAGCTAACAAGTATAGAACTCCGGGATGCGGAAACAACAATTCTCAAGGTACTACAAAAGCAAGATTTTTCTAATGCTAATTAGCTGTCTTAACCAGGCAGGCTAAAGAAATTAGCAAAAGAAGCAAGCTACTATCATTGAATCTAACTTTAAATGAAAATGGCTTGTTACGATTAAATGGACGACATCAAAATTCAACATTATCAAGGTCCAGGAAAAACCCCACCATCCTGGATAAAATCAACCTTGTAACACAAAGAATTATAGAAAATGCTCATGCCAGTACCTTACATGGGGGTGCCCAACTAACATTGTGGCATTTAAGAAACAAATATTGGATTATTGACGGTAAACGTGCCGTACGTCGAGTAATTCAAAAATGCATTATTTGCTTTCGTAACAAAAAGCATCCACAACAACAAATGGGAAACTTACCATCTGTTAGAGTACGGCCGGGAAGACCGTTCGCAAAAACGGGTATCGATTATGCTGGCCCCATTCAAGTGAGAACAACCAAGGGAAGAGGTGACAAAACTCACAAAGGTTACATTGCACTGTTCATCTGCATGGTAACAAAAGCTATACATATTGAAATTGTAAGCGATTTAACAACCGAATCATTTATTGCTGCTTACAAACGATTTACATCCAGATTATGCACGGATATCTACTCTGACAATGGGACATACAACGTTGGAGCGAACAAGGTAATGTTAAAAGAACACCATCGCGCAATAACCACATTACCGGACGAGATCGCCACTATGATAGCCAACGACGAAACCAATTGGCATTTCATACCGCCCATGACACTCTATTTCGGTGGCATATGGGAAGCAGGCATTAAATCTATCAAGTTCCATTTAAAACGAATCATAGGAGAAGCAACCCTTACCTTTGAGGAGCTTTACACACTAGTTACACAAATCGAGGCGTGTCTAAATTCTCAACTGCTAACTCCACTGCCCAATAATCCAACAGATCTATCAGCTTTATTACCTAGGATATTTTTTGATAGGTGATTCTCTCAAGTCACTGTCGGTCGCTGATACAGATAACATCTCTTTAAAAACAAGATGGCACCTTGTTCAGAAAATGATGCAAGGCTTTTGGAAAATATGGTCCTCTGAATATCTCCATCAACTACAACAACCAACTAAATGGAAATGTAGCCAAGCGAACCTAAAAATCAACGGCTTGGTGTTACTAAAGGATGACCAACAACCAACTACACGTTGGAAACTAGGGCGGATTATCGAGACACATGCCGGAAGCGATGATTTAGTTCGAGTAGCTACTGTGAATATTCTTATAAAAAAAATAAATTTTAATAAGTTACATGCGTTTGGTATTTGTGGTACAACCATCAGAAGGAGCGATATGAGCGAAACTATCCATTTGATCTGTGTCAGCACACAACGAAATAAGCTAACATTTGATACGCTATAATATATTCGTAGCTTCTAATCAGATTTTCAGCATCCATGATATATCTAATATTGTATCACTATTTTTAAATCAAATTTAATATTTTTTTTATTAAAAATTATTTTACCACTGATTAACGAAAAAAGTTTTAAAGTGTAGTTCATTTCTATTTCAATAGATGGCACTAGTTTGACATACTAACAATGATAAGCACCGACACTTTTTGTTTTAGTTCTTTTAGTTCCGCGCCACTGTCGTTTTTCTGTCAAAAAAATTGCGATGCGATAATAAAGCTGTTCCGATAGCCGGAACAACTGTTAGACTTGCGGCCATTAAAGTGTTAACTGAGGAAATATAAATACTGTTTATATTTGAGGTTGAACCTTCAATGTAAACAACAAAAGTTAACTTGGAGATAACTCGACACAATACAAAAAAAAATCGTAGGTTTCTTTGTGCCCAGAAGTAGTCGAATTGGGAATTGATCGTAGGGATGCCAAATTATTTTCGACGCATCCAGTTACCATGGTCTCTTTGCTGACAAATTTTAAAGCTACCGTAAGTGCAACCCGCATAATAAATGATATGATGACATTCCTGGCCGATCGGATCTGCGCAGTTCGCAGCAAATTTGTAACGAATTTTTGAATTTCTATTGTATTTAGAGTTGGAGCGAAAATAGTCAACGGCCATAAAAATGGCGATTAGCAATTAACATGATAAAAATTATTTATTATATTACATACAAGCCCAAATAAATTCATAATTTGGCGTGCATCTATCAATAAATTTAAAGATTATGAAATATTATGTGGCATATCCTCTATCCGGGCGCAAATTATTTAATTGCGAGGCGAAATATGGTTACTAGATTTAATTTGCGATGCCAATTGACACATTTTTTTAAAATTAAAATTTATTTTGCGATTGTAGAGTAGAAATCTACGAAAAGACTGCTACGCATTTTCCGAGGTCGCAGTATTTTTATGTATTTCCACTTAACAATCGCAAAAACAATTTCAATTTAAAAAAGATGTGAGAATTAGCATGGCAAAATAAACCATATTTCTGATCGCAAATAATTAATTTGCGACCGGATAGAGGATATACTCCTTATATCAGTTAAGTATGACAAAAACTTATTTGAGTAAAGTAAAATATAATAAATCTTGAATGAATCATATTATACTTTATTTAAAAAGAAATATACTTTATAATAACAATATTTTAAAGAAGGAAAATCTCCCCCTATTCCTTCTCCTTCTGCTTCACCCGGGTCCTACAATCTCTAACTTCTTCATTATCTCCTTCTCTGCACAAGACAAAGAACAAGGAGTGGGTTAAGTAAAATGGGAAGTAGAGGGCAAGGAAAAGGAGAAGGAAAATCGCTTTCAGTTATTCTAGGGAAGGAGAAAGGAAAATCTGCTCCTATTCATTCTCCTTCTACTTCACCAGGGGCGGTCCAGTCATAGGTGCACATGGCTTACTGCAACCAGGCGTATTAATAAAAGGGCGCAATTTTTAAAATCAATTCATAAAGTTTAAATAATTCTGAATTCAGTTAATCTTGTTTTCAATCACATCACAATTATAAAGATACTTATTATTATACTACTAATATTATTAGTTACTATATATTATATTTAGGATTTCACTGTATTATAGTGAATCAAAACTCTATCATAACAAATCTCGCAAACTAATAAACGTTATAAAGGAACATCTTTTTGAGCCATGCTACACACGTTTACACATTAAATTTTTCGGTGAATGCGAAATGAAAAAATAGAAATGCAAATAAAAAAAAATTAAGGTCATTTTTGAGATGTAGATTTTTGTTTAAATTTTATTTTTTAGACAACAGAATAAAACAATATAAAAAATTTCGTGTTTTAATATAAAACAAGGGTTTAAATAAACAATAAATATCTATTACGGCTTAGTTTGAAACCAGAAGGTGAAATCGTGTGTGGCTTGGCTTTTTTATTATTAATTTACAAAATATAATACACACATAATAAAATATAAATTGTTTCAAACATAGTTTTATATATGCATATGAATGTATGGTATTGTTTCAAATATAAATATTTTCGTATTTAAACTATCCTTCTCAGGATATTTATATTATTTCGAAAGAGATGAGAACACACCATAAAACGTTTCATAAGCCCATGCCACACGTAAAAAAAAAATGCCGCATTTTTCTTCGTTTCTTTCCACGTTTACCTATGATACAAGTTTTAATTGCGACTTAAACAAATTTTCTGTTCAACCACACAACTCAAACACAAATGAAATAAAAAATATTTCAAGGACATTTTTGACTCATTTTAGTTAAAATTTTATTTAAGAGAGCAGAACAAAACATTGGTAGAAAAAAAATGCCAAAATACAAAAAACTCTCGTGTGTCATCAGCCATAGTAAATAATTTATTTTGTTTGTATTCTGTATAATATTATCATAGAAAAATAAGTTTACCATAGATTTCTCATTTTGATAAATCGAAAGATAAAAAGGAATTGAGTAAAAAAGTTCTAACAATTCCAATGTCATGATTGTATTTGTGATTTTACATTGCGCACACAAATACAATCATGACATTGGAATTATCAGAACTTTTTTACTCAACTCATTTTTGTTTCTCGATTTATAAAAATGAGAAATCTATGGTAAACTGATTTTTCTATGATAATATTATACAGAATACAAACAAAACAAATACAAAAATTACTTTCTCTTTGCTCTCAATGAGCTATGAAATTTATAATTTGGTTTAAAAAAAATATTGCAACCTAAAATCACCTACCTATACATTCAAATAATTGAAAAAGTTAGAAACCAAGTTATAAGGTATTTTCAAGTGTGAGTGCGATTTGGTGCAATTTATTTCTGTCAACCACGAAGAAAAACGAAAAACCAATTATCTAATACAGCCGACTTTGAATGTATGGTATTTAAAATCACGTACGAATAGGGAAAATATATACACCTACATATGTATATATGTTTTTTTTACATTGCCATTCGTTTGTGATTATTTGTCATATTATCATATGCAATTTAAGAGCGATAAATAATCGGTTTGTTTTTAAATAATTTTCATCTGTGAAGTAAAATGAGTGCAAATAAAAAATTATCCGGTTACGAATTTCGTAAGCGAAAAAAACAGCACGAACTTATGGATAATGGCTGAACCAGTCAGTCCGTAAGAGCTTAAGTTGACCTCTATTTGGAACCTTTCCATTACGATTTCATGCCAACTAACTTTTGAAATCATCTTGTCAACACTCAATAAACAAATTCTAAACTCTCGCTGTTTAGTTACTGTTATGCAAATGGTCAAAACTGCGTACAACTTAAGCTCTTACGGACTGACTGGTTCAGCCTTAAAGCAGAGGCAAGTTCTTTAATTAAATTTTTGGTTAACGATATTACTACGGCGTCAACGACTACTTGTAGTACAGAACTAATAAATTCCGATTTAGTGGTCAATTGTGATTTAGTGCAATCGGGTTCGGCTAATGTTCCTTTATATGACAATATTGTGAATCTAGACCCCAATTCTTTAACGAGATCTGTTGTCGTAGGTATCGAAAATTTAGAACAATCGTCTGTTGTTAATGATACTGCTAATTGTTCTCAACAGGAACACGGTATCATAAATAAATCAAGTTTATCTGATTTTAGTGATCCGGCAAAATGGCCTAAACTAAGTGACAAAATTATTCAACTTATTGTTGAAAATGGCCCTATGCAAGTAGAAAACATTAAATTTCCAATTAAAAATAAAAGAAAATTCAATCCAAAGATTTATGAAAGAGTGATGGCAAATGGAGAGACTATTAAACGAAATTGGCTCATTTATTCCACATCGACGGATGCGGTATTTTGTTTTTGTTGTAAACTATTTGCATCTAATTGTATAAATACAACACTTATCGATCTAGGATTTTCAGACTGGAACCATTTGACCAGATTAGTTCAGTCTCACGAGAATAGCTTAAAACATATGAAATATTTTAAATCCTGGAAAGAGTTAGGAAATAGATTAAAATCTAATTCAACAATAGATTCTGATCTTCAGCGAGTTATGGATGCAGAAGTTCGGCATTGGCGAGAAGTGCTTAGAAGATTAATAATATTTGTTGAATTTTTAGGAACACAATCACTTGCATTTAGGGGGAAATCTGAAGTATTATATGACTCAAATAATGGGAATTTTATAAAATTAGTAGAATTTGTGAGTAAATTTGATCCAGTACTTTCAGAACATCTTAGAAGAATAAATAATAAAGAAACGCAAAACAAGTACTTGAGCAAAAACATTCAAAACGAATTGATTCAATTAATCTCACAGTTTACTAAAGATAAAATTGTTTCAATGATCCTGGAAGCAAAATATTTTTCTATCATAGTTGATTGTACTCCAGATCAAAGTCATGAGGAACAGTTAACGTTAATTATACGGTTTATTTATCAATAAAATAACAATTTTGAAATAAGAGAATATTTCATTTAATTTTTAGAAGCCAACGATACCAAAGGGTCTGGTCTCACAGAAACGGTTCTTAGTGAATTAAATGAAATGGGTCTACTTATTGAAAATTGCAGAGGTCAGGGTTATGATAATGGCTCAAATATGAAAGGCAAACATATAGGTATGCAAAATCTTATAAGAACCAAAGAACCCCGAGCTTTTTTCGTACCATGTATGTCTCACACACTAAATTTAGTAATAAATGATGCCGCCCAATGTTCGAGAGACGCCGTCCTATTATTTGATATTGTTCAAAATATTTATGTATTTTTTTCGAGCTCTGTTAAGAGATGGTCGGTATTAAAAAAGTATATTAGTTCTTTTACTTTAAAACCAATCAGTACTACAAGATGGGAAAGCAGAGTTGACGCATTAAAGCCTCTAAAAGAACAGTTGGGCGATATTCATGAAGCTCTTGTTGAAATTTCGCTAACTGGTGATGCATCAACTATAAATATTGCTGAATCTTTAGAAAAAAAAATATTGGAATATAAGTTTATATGTACATTAGTTATTTGGTATAAACTTTTAGATTCTATTAATATAGTAAGTAAATATCTTCAGAACCCCAAAATGAATATTTTGACTGCTGAAAAACAACTCGAATCTTCATTAAAATTTCTTCAAAAGTTGAGATCAGATGAAGAATTTGAAAATTTTTTACAAGCAGCAAAGATAATTGCCGACCAGCTTGAGGTTCCCTGTTGTTTTCCAGGTACCAATGAATTACGTTCTCGTCGAAAAAAACCATTGTTTGGATATGAAGGTGCAGATGAAGTTATTGTGGAACCTAAGCAAAAATTTAAGGTTGAATTTTATTTTAAAGTTTTGGATCAGGCAATTTCTTCTATTAACGAAAGATTCCAACAATTATCTGAACATACATACAATTTTAATTTTTTATATGACATTCAACAATTATCCACTTTGTCGCATGATGATTTGAAAACAAAATGTTTCAATTTAAAAAAAGTTCTTACTAATGGTAATTCCTCGGACATTGACGATCAAGATTTATTAAATGAGCTTATAATGATATCAACTTTGATAGATCCGCATACTGTTCCTATTGATGTGCAAAATTATATTTTTACCAACAATTTAGAATTTGTATTTCCAAATACAGTCATATCCATCAAAAAATTGTTAACAATATCGATTTCGGTAGCATCTGGAGAAAGAAGTTTTTCCAAATTAAAAATAATTAAAAATTATTTGAGAAGTACCATGTCACAAGAAAGGCTTAATGGCTTAGCCATTATGTCGATCGAAAGAGATATAGTCGAAAAAATTGACTATAATAATTTAATTGAAAAGTTTGCTAAAATAAAAACAAGAAACATTAATTTTTTACAGTAGGAGTGAAATTGTTTTATGTATTCTTTTTATTTTATTAAATTGGATTGTTTTATTATTTATTTTATTTAATCATTTGAAATCTGAAATACTGCATTTGTGTTATTTGTAAGAGAGGAATAGGCCTACTGGGGATCCCTCATAAAAAAACGCATGATTTTCTAACTCTTATGGGATTACACTAAACGAAGGCAGTTAAAAGTCTGGGCGTATAAATGGCATAAAGACATTTATACGCCCAGACTTTTAACTGCCTTCGTTTAGTGTAATCCCATAAGAGTTTTTGTCAAAAAATAATTTGGTATTTCACAGGTACTTCACCCGGGTCCTACAATCTCTTACTTCTTCATTATCTCCTTCTCCGCACAAGACAAAGAACAAGGAGTGGGTTAAGTAAAATGGGAAGTAACGGGCTAGTTAAAAGAGAATGAAAATCTCTTTCACTTATTCTAGGAAAGGAGGATGGAAAATCTCCTCCTTTTCCTTCTCTTTCTGCTTCACCCGGGTCCTACAATCTCATTCTCCGCAGAAGACAACGAACAAGGAGTCGGTTAAGTAAAATGGTAAGTAGAGGGCTAGGAAAAGGAGAAGGAAAATCTCTTTCACTTATTCTAGGAGAGGAGGAAGGAAAATCTCTTCCTATTCCTTCTCCTTCTGCTTCACCCGTGTCCTACAATCTCCTTCTTCTTTGTTATCACCTTCATTGCACAAGACAAAGAACAAGGAATGGGTTAAGTTAAAATGGAAAGTAGAAGGCTAGGAAAAGGAGATGGAAGATCTCTTTCACTTATCTAGGAAAGGAGATAGGAAAATCTCCTCCAATTCATTCTCTTTCTGCTTCACCCGGGTACTACAATCTCCTTCTTCTTCATTATCTCCTTCTCCGCACAAGACAAAGAACAAGGAGTGGGTTAAGTAAAATGGGAAGTAGAGGGCTAGGAAAAGGAGAAGGAAAACCTCTTTCACTTATCTAGGAAAGGAGAAAGGAAAATCTGCCCCTATTCCTTCTCCTTCTGCTTCACCCGGATCCTACAATCTCTTACTTCTTCGTTATCTCCTTCTCCGCACAAGACAAAGAACAAGGAGTGGGTTAAGTAAAATGGGAAGTAGAGGGCAAGGAAAAGGAGAAGGAAAATCTCTTTCAGTTATTCTAGGAAAGGAGAAAAGAAAATCTCCTCCTATTCCTTCTCCTTCTGCTTCAACCGGGTCCTACAATCTCGTACTTCTTCATTATCTCCTTCTCCGCACAAGACAAAGAACAAGGAGTCGGTTAAGTAAAATGGGAAGTAGAGGGCAAGGAAAAGGAGAAGAAAAATCTCTTTCAGTTATTCTAGGAAAGGAAAAAGGAAAACCTCCTCACAATTAAATTAAGAAGAGAAAAATCTCCTCCTATTCCTTCTCCTTCTGCTTTACCCGGGTCCTACAATCTCTTACATCTTCATTATCTCCTTCTCCGCACAAGACAAAGAACAAGGAGTGGGTGAAGTAAAATGGGAAGTAGAGGGCACGGAAAAGGAGAAGGAAAATCTCTTACAGTTATTCTAGGAAAGGAAAAAGGAAAACCTCCTTCTATTCATTCTCCTTCTACTTCACGCGGGTCCTACAATCTCCTACTTCTAAGACAATGAACAAGGAGTGGGTTAAGGAAATGGGAAGTAGAAGGCTAGGAAAAGGAGAAGGAAAATCTCTTTCACTTATCTAGGAGAGGAGGAAGGAAAATCTCCCCTATTCGACCTCCTTCTGTTTCACCCGGCTCCTACAATCTTTTACTTCTTCATTATCTCCTTCTCCGCAGAAGACATAGAACAAAGAGTGGGTTAAGTAAAATGGGAAGAAGGCTAGGAAACGAAGAATGAAAATTTCTTTCACTTATCTAGGAAAGGAGAAAGGAAAACCTCCTTTTCTTTCTCCTTTTGCTTCACACGGGTCCTACAATATTCTCCTTCTTCTTCATTATCTCCTTCTCCGCAAAAACATAGAACAAGGAGTGGGTTCAGTAAAATGGGAAGTAGAGGGCTAGGAAAAGGAGAAGGAAAACCTCTTTCACTTATCTAGGAAAGGAGGAAGGAAAATCTCTTTCTATTCTTTTTCCTTCAGCTTCACCTGGGCCCTACAATCTCCTTCTTCTTCATTATCTCCTTCTCCGCAGAAGACAATGAACAAGGAGTGGGTTAAGTAAATGGGAAGTAGAAGGCTAGGAAAAGGAGAAGGAAAATCTCTTTCACTTATCTAGGAGAGGAGGAAGGAAAATCTCCCCTATTCGACCTCCTTCTGTTTCACCCGGCTCCTACAAACTCCTTCTCCGCACAAGACAAAGAACAAGGAGTGCGTTAAGTAAAATGGGAAGTAGAGGGCTAGGCAAAGGAGAAGGAAAATCTCTTTCACTTATTGTAGGAAAAATATAACTTTAATTTAATTTGGTAAATCGTACAAAGAAAATTTAAGTTTAACATGTACAAAACACCGACCAAATGGAACAGTGGTTAAAGCTTTAGCATTTTGATCGGGAGGGACCAGGTTCGAATCCCGATAGGGGCAGGTTGCAAAAGTGAAATTTCATAACAGATTACGATCTGGGATGAAATGTAACACATCTATGACCCCCTGTCGGAGTGTAAAACTCAAGGGCCGTCCCATCTTCTATGTTAGTATAGGCTGGCATGGAGCTTGTAATGTGCAGATGGTCTTAAAATCGGCCCTATAGCCGTACGTCCTCGTATTGGCCGACTGGCGTAAAAGTAAGGCCGGAAATAAGCAAACCGCAAAAGAGCGGGGAGAGCTGAATAGGTTCCAGAACAGATTGCAGGGATAAACAAAAAAAAACATGTACAAAACTACAATTAGATTATTTTTTAGAACTAACATTCCAATTGTAATGGCCATGTTTTCTAATTAGCTTTGGATTTAACAGTGTGAAACTAACACACACAAGAAAAGTGTGCAATTGTGTAAAAACGGCATACGCATCAAATATTTCTTAAAATCACAGTGACATTAAACACTACTACTAAACAGGCATTTGTTGGTAATGCAGGTTCATAAGAATGGAAAATGAAAGGAATGAAGGAGGAAGAGGTTGGCGTATGTCCCATTACTTATTTTATTGCACTCAAAATTATTATTTAAAACTGAACCTGTGTATATGGACTTTATATATTTAAACATAAATACATTTAGGTCAAAATAATTAATGGATGTCCATGGTTTAAATGGAAAATAAATTTAATTTAACACCCAAGTAAATTATAACCTCATAAATTATAGACGTACAACTTTGTTCTTCTATTTCAGATATGTATTCTCTTAAAGTTTCGTAAATGGAATCTCACTATTAATTCAAATAAACACATCTGCCACTAGAATATGTAAATACATTTGGTACATAGAATATCACATGGTAATCTGTAACGTCTCGCTCCTAGTACATAACTATAGTTCTTCCTTATCGCTGTTCCGCACATTTAACCAAAACTTTTTCACTACTTTTCCCATGTGACAGCTAGTTTTTGTTCGACTTTTCATATACAAATGATTCATTTGCCATTTGGCATCGTTCCAAAGTTAAATAAATATTACAAAATTCGATAAAAATATTTTTTGTTTGCCTTTTTTATACTTTCGGATAATTAATCAGAACAGAATACGAGTCAAGTTTCTCCCTCCGTTTTGTATTTGTCTTTTCCATACGATGGTATAGATGCATTTCGATTGAACCTTAGCAATTTATTCAATTTTAGAGATACGAGTATGTGGAAGAATATTAGGATGTGTCAATCTTATTATAAAACATTGTAGCCAGGAAGTCTATGATAGAGACAAATTCTATCTAGTTTCAGTTGAATGAAAATAAAATGATCCTTTATTGAGTGGTTCCAAAAAAAAAAAAGTTAAACCCACCGAAGGCTAACCTCAAATTTATTACTTTATGGGTACATAGTACACAGACAATATCATAAATATATTTTCATTTAATTGGGCTTTAACGTCATGTAAGTACATGTCTATAATTGGTGAAACCAAATTTATCTCGACATCATTATCTCGACAATAAAAGAAAAATGTTCTGCAACAATAAAATTGACTTTATTATTGTCTTTGATAACATATACGCAAAACGTTTTTGTTGCTGATTTAGACATATATTTTATATGATTTTTACCTAATATACCTAGCTCTATGAAAACTGTGTGACAATTTAGATATAACTCGAAATAAACAGCATGGATCAATTCGGGTAAATTAGCAAAAGAAATTTTGAAATCAGCAATAAATTCTGTAGAGTTTACCTTCCGTAAATAGTCTATCATATTTCGTATAAGCAATAAGAACCTGATCATTATAAAAGCGGTTTGGTTTGGGGTTGCCTAATAATTAACTAACGTGTTTAGCTTAAAATAAAGATATTGCAGGGCATGATAGAAGTAAGTGGGGGGGGGGGGGGGGCGTGTGGACGAGACAGTTAAAAGCATAACAAGTGAGTACACAGTTGGGTGACCGCTTGGGAACATCATAGAAGTAGCAATGGAAATGGACGAAAATGGAACGAGATGAGAACCACCTCCCCCGGCATGCCAGGTACAAGCCGCGATATCAAGTGCACACCGAAATGACATCAAAATTATCCAAGGAGATTTCAACGCGAAAATTAGAATTAACAAAACCAGATTGGCGACAATCATGAGTACTGATATGCACTAGATTCTGCAAGGAACAACAACGGAGATAGACTCATCGACTATTGTGTCACAAATCAGCTATTCGATAGGCGGCAGCAAATTCCCACACAAGATCCATAAATACACCTGGACATCGCCAGATGGCAGAACGAGAAATCAAATTGACCATGTGCATGGTAAATAAGAAGTTTCTATCCTCCCTACAAGATGTCAGAGCAATGAGAAGAGCAGATGTACACAGCGATCACCAACTAGTAATAGCAACCTACATAATCAAACCAGCCGCTGTGAAAACTACAAGGACCAATCGGAGCAATTCAACATAGATAGATTGAGAAATACAGGCACGAGAAATATCTTCAATGAAACGCTCCTAATCAATCTACCGAATAACGAAACTAGCACTATGAATCAAAAATGGGAAGGAATAGAAGACGCCTACGTAAAAACTGCTACAAGTGTGCTGGGCTACCAAGACAACACAAAAAAACCGTGGATGAAACGTTGAAGAAAATCGAGGAACGCCGCCAACTTAAAATACAAGTAGAAAATCAAAATACGTTGGAAATTCGAAGACAATATGAAGATACAGCTCTGTCGAGAAAATGGTGAAGAAAATGGCGCAAGGAGCGATCGTAGGAAATACACAGAAGACATTCTCACGACTGCCGAGTCAGCGGAAGCAAATAAAAATATGCGCACATTACATCAATGTGTAAGAAAGTTCGCCGGAAAATTTACAAATGCACCACCAATAAAGGATTCACATGGAAAAGTCCTAACTACAGACGACCAAATAGATGGAAAGAGTTCTTCGAGAACAACTGCATAGATATCGAACCAATTGAGGAGCTTCCAGATGGCAACTATAACGAAACCAGAAACACCCATCCACCAACGGAGCGGGAAGTTACAAGTGCCATAATGAAGCTGAAAAATAACAAGGCCGCTGGAACCGACAACATACCAGCTGAATTACTCAATGGTGACGCATTTGCATCTGCAAGAGCACTAACACCACTATTAATAGAAGTGTGGAATACTGGAAGAATTCCGCGAAAATGGAAAGAGGGCTTAACCATAACGAGCCCAAAGAAAGGCGACTTAAGCGAATGCAAAAACTGCCGAGGCATCTCTCTGCTCAACAATACAATGAAAGTATTAGTAATGATCTTCCTGGAACGAATCTCACCAACTGTGAACCAATATATAAGAAACGTACAAGCTGATTTCAGCCCAAGAAAAAGCTGTACAGACCACATCAACACAGTCCGAATTATCATCGAACGAATGGAACTCACCATTATATCTGCTCTTCATCAACTTCGAATGGGCATTCGATTCCATCAATAGAAGCCCAATCTGGAAAGCACTCTGTGAAATAGGCATCCCGAGGAAAATAACCGAACTTATCCGAGAAATGTACTGGGATGCTAGAAACAAAGTTCAACACAAAGGAAAGCAGAGTGGCACATACTACAATACACGAGGAGTTAGACAAGGATGTGTACTATCTCCACTACTGTTCCTCATAGTACTGGATACTGTCATGCGCAAGCTAGATACCACATCACCAAACGGAATTCAGTGGGATCCAATCAGGAAACTCAATGATCTCAAATACGCAGATGATATATGCCTTCTAACACACAAATACCCACACATGTAGCAAAAGCTACAGAAGTTATCAGAAGTAGCACAAGATGTCGGGCTTAAGATAAACATAAGAAAGACAAAGGCCCTGAGATACAAGCATTAGTACACCACTTCGCATCAAACAAGATGCAATAGAAGATGTCGAAAAATTCGTATACCTTGGCTGTACTGTATCAAGAACAGGTGGAACGGAAGAGAACATTAATCAACGCATCAACAAAGCGAGCAACACGTTTAACATGCTCCATAAGATCTGGAATGCGTCCGCCCTGTCAAGAAACACCAAGATACGATTGTTCAATGCCTGTGTAAAATCAGTACTGTTGTATGGCTGTGAAACGTGGAAACATACCCAGAAAATAACAAGAAGGCTCCAAGTGTTTGTGAATAAATACCTTACGCAATTGATCAAATGCTAGAGAAGAAAATTAGGAAGCAGAAATGGAGATTGATAGGACACACGCTGAGAAAGCCACCAAATGACATAACCGCAAGGAAAGAGAGAAGTTGGAAGGCCTACAGCAACCAGGAAAAGAACGGTGCTAAATGAAGCAAAACATCTTGAGTAGACATGGGGGGGGGGGGGAACTAAAGAGAATAGCCTCAAATAGAGTTCAATGGTCTAGTCTAGCAGACGCCCTATGCTCCTAAATGGAGATAAATAGAAAAAAAAAATGATAGAAGTAAAATTTGGTAAATTGATAATATAGGGATATGGATTAGCTCAATCAGTTACTCTACTATTAGAAGATTACAAATTAATCTGTAGTCTCAGTATTTTTAACAAAAATTCGAAGGCAACCTGATAACTTATAATTAATAAAAATCCAGGTTCCGATAAGAGAAACCTTTATAAAATTTTCAAAACTTTGTAATATTTAAATTATATAAGACTTTCGTACGGAAGTACCACGCCACATGTAAACGTGGGGCAATCGGAAGCATTTAAAGAAATCATAAAGAACTCGCGTATATACGTTCATTTAGCTTACATCAATTATTTGTTTTTATTTTAATTTCTTATTTTCGGTTTTACTGACATTTGCAGGTTACCTATTTCCACTCACGGGTGTTTTTTTTGATTCGGTCACGATTCTAGGTTTTGGATTAATTTACTGTATAGTATTTCCTCAAAGATGAGTTTGGAAAGTGTCTATATACACTTCTGTGATCATATTCTTATACTCTTATTAACAAAATAATTTATAGTATTTAGAGAAAATACTTATTTTAATTACACTCAGAGAAAAAACAGTTATTGTTTCAATAATAAATCGTTATTAAAAAAAAAAAATATCAGAAAATAGTAATATTAACTACAAAGTTATTGATTTTTATAATATAAAAACAAAACAAATAATTTTACCTTTTCATCCAAATAAAGTGAGTTATTATTAATCCGTAGAAAAAATTATTGAAAAAATTACTGTAAATTTATTGTTGTGTATAATGAAATAATTGAAACAAACAGCTGAGGTTATAATTGAAATAAAGTGACTTATTATAAATATTAACTAAAAACAATTGATTAAATTGATTTGATTGACACAACTAGTTTTTCCTGCCACATCAAATTTACCGCGGTATGACAAAACCTAAAATTGTTTCTTTCGCTTAAAAGCGCTAGTTGGTATTGGAAATGGCTATAAAAAGGACTCATAACTTATTTTTGCTTAAGACAACAAAAATAGTTTTAGAGTTGGGCGTTAATTTATATTTTTATAACGTCATTTCTATAGTTTGGTCGAGATCAAATAAAATGCCAAGAGATGTTGCCAAATTGTACTATATTTCCGTTGAAGAGGTTCTAATTCAATAAATATTTTTGTTTTATATAGGGTTATGCAGTTGATTTAGATAAAGAATTGGCTACAGTAGCTGGTACTCCTACCGTTGAGGAATTGATTCCAGAAAACTCACCTTGACTAAGTGACAATGTAAGCGTTTAATATTAAATGCATTTTTTATAGTGTGGCCTTGTACTTAATTTTATTCATTTATTTACAGAACTTAGGAACACTTCTAAAAAGCAATACAAAAGGACTGGCCATTTTAAATTTCTACGAAAAAAATAATTATTTGAACAAATTACATCAAGGTGATTTAGTTTCCTGTATTGTAACGTCGTTTGTTAATATTACTCAGCGTGGTTTAAAAATTGGAGAAGTTGAAGAATAAATTATTGCATAATTACCTGCTGAAGAAATAGTAAATAATTACCTTAATTTAACTTTAGTTAAATAATATTAATAAAGTACATTAATTAAATTTATTAAACTAAATAAATTAAATAAATTGAATAAAACAAATAAATTACATAAATTAAATATATTGAATATATTAAACATATAAAATAAATTTATATAAATAAATATATATAAATTATTTAAATTTTGTTATTGTCATCTTGGGAAATATCTCTAAATTGTTGACGAATAATTTTAATGTTATATGTAGTTAATTAGTTATTTTTGAATGAGATTAAATTAAAAAATGTAATTCTAAATATGTTCTTCAATTAATTTCATATTATTCTATAACTTCTTAATAATTTTATTTTAATAATTTTTTCTTCTTAGCAAACATATTACAGACCTAGATCTGGGAAACAAAATCCCCGTGGAAAATTGTATGATAGAAATGTTAATTTACCGCAGCAATATCGGAATCGGGGATACATATTAAAACAAAACTGGCCAAGGAATGAAAACTTAAATACAAGTAATCCGAATATAGCAGTTAATAAGTTACATATTGACGAAAATGCAACAGAGAAATGTATATGGCTAAAAAACAATGTTATGCCTTGGGCCAGAATAGAAGAATACAGGAACGATACCTTTACCGAACTACTGAAAACATTTTAAAAACTTCGCCTCGTTATAGGGATTCCACTGGATATTTACTGGTAATTTTATGTCTTAATTGCGCTAATTGCAATATTTTTAAAATTAGCCCATTTTTATTTTATAGGTTGATATTGATTTCAACAATTTATACCGGAATAACACTAATAACCTCTATAAAAATTGGACTGTATTTTTCAACAACGATTTATCATACTATCAAAATAATATTAAGGACAATAATTCCGTCCTTCTTCTGGAAAATTGTTTAGCGGATGGAACCTGCAAAGGTAATTTGTATTTTTTTAGAAATATTCTGTAAACCTTTAATCTTATTTTTTTCTCTACAGAATCCAAAAACTGCATAACTACATATAATGTTTTTTTCAGCATTTTAAAATCACTACGTATATCACTTAAAACAAAGCCAAAAAAATTTTGGAAACCGAGCATTAACGAAGCTCAGGAAACTCGTATAATATTAATAAAAACCATCAATAATTTAGAGAAAACAGTAACGGATCGGAGAAATCAATATTTATCCTTAGGGCTACCCGTTCAACCATTTAAAATAGCAGTTGGAGAAAACGTTAATTGCATCCCCGAATATTATATTATTTTTGACGAGATCAAATATAAAATGCACTCATTTTTAAATGCTTTGGATGTAACATTTAAATTATATCAGATATTGAACTTTGAGTATCCAGTTGCAAGCACACCTACTTTTTATTTTATTCAAAAATATGTGTACGAATTAACGTTTACTTTCGATACATTTAATTCGGACGTAACTAATCTCATTAAAGCATTAAAAATGTCTATTTAAATTTTATAATTATTTTGGTATAAAAATTATTCATTATTTTTAAAATTGAATTTGAATTATCAAATCTTGATTTTTTTTTTTTTATTTTCATATTTTTGTTTAGTTCAACATTATATTTTTGAAATGTATATTTGTTTTATGTGTGGTAAATTTTTTAAAATTTCTGATTTATTTTTCATTTTAAAATATTACATACAGAGTCAATTGACAAATATTATTGTAAACAGAGCAATTGTTACCGAAATTTTTCTTGTATTTATGCTTTTAAAAAGCATCTTCTTAAAACTCATGTATTAGAAACTACAGTGATTTCAAATCATCCAATAGAAATTTCTGAAACTATAGTTAAAGAGCGGGCAATCGAAAATGAGAAAATATTTATTCAAACCACGAATTGTTCGGAATCGGTTGGTAATGGTTGTACTAGTAGGTCGATTTTAATAGAAAACAGTGAAAATATTGTGGTAAACGAATTAATATCGAAAATAGAGAAATCAGCAATTGAATTTTTAAGTTTGCATGCTAAAGATAATTTTTTTAGTCGTCAAGATATTCTGGAAATACAAACAAACGTGAGCAAAATAATTTGCGAAGGGATTGTTCATTCGGTTGAACAAATTTTGTATAGCATTCAGCCTAAAGAGGCAAGCAGTTATTTAAAACGCCAATAAATATTACAATTAACAACGAAATAAGCGAAATCGTTCATCAGGGTGTCCCAAAATTAGACGAATCTTCAAGCAAAGGCCTTTTAATGCCTTTAAGATTTGTATTCCAAAAATGTTTTAAGTCTGGCAATGTTTTACAATCAACATTACAAAATATGCAACGTTTACAATGTCAAACAGAAGGCATTTACTCAAATTTCGTTAATGGTACAATTTGGAAAGAAAAACTATCGTTGTTAAATAAAGATACGGCAGATCCCATATTTTCTCTAAATGGATGATTTTGAAGTAGACAATCCGTTCGATGCTCATGCTGGATCACAGTCAGTTTGTGGAATATACCTTAGCTTTCCAACTTTGCCCAAATATGAACTTTCTAAATTAAAGCATATTATTTTAGCTGGATTTTTTAAAGCGAAGAACATATCTAAAATAGGAACTGAACTATGTTTTCATAAATTAATTGAAGAAATTAAATATTTGGAAGAAATTGGAATTGATATTAAAATCAAAGGCAAAACTGTCCATGTTCATTTTGTCCTTGGCTTTCTTGTAGGTGATAACCTGACACTAAATTCCGTTTTAGGATTTACAAAATCGTTTAATTCAAGATATTGTTGCCGTAATTGAAAGATATCAAAACAAGATATGCAATTTAATACCGTAGAATCACTAAATGATTCACGAAATATGCAAAATTATAATTCAGATTTAGAGGTCGGGGATGTAAAATTATCAGGAATTGTTGCGCCATCTATTTTCAATCAAATTAATTCGTTTCACGTGACATCAAATTTTTCCTTTGACATAATGCACGATTTATTTGAGGGTGTTTTGAAATGAGTAAAATTATTTTAAGCTTAATTGATCTAGGCTATTTTTCATTAGAAATTTTAAACCAGAGGATACAACTATTTTCTTATGGTGAATTACAAATAGATAATTTATCAAAACTATTACAGCTAAATCATTTGGCAAATTCTACAATTAAAATGTCTGCAATGTCTTTTCTGAATTTATTCAAAATTATTGATTTGATATTAGTACCAAACCTTACATACCAAGAACTCTCAATACTAAAGGGGTTAATAAATGAACATCATCTTTCATACAAATATTTATTTAAAGATACTTTAAAGTTTAAACATCGTAATATGGTTCACTACCCCACGGCTGTAGAAAAAGTGGTCCGTTGCGTTATCTTTGGTGTTTCGGTTTGAAGGAAAACATAGAGAATTTAAAAAGTATGCTAGAAATATAAACTCTGGAGTTCATCTTTCATTATCACTTGCAATTAAAGCCTCTTTAAAATTTGCTTATTTATTATTAACGAACAGTTTTTGCAACTCTGAAATTCAAATAAAAAATGAAGGGATGTTTGATATCTCAGAGTGGTCAACCATCAAAAACTATAATGTTACAGACAATGAGTATGAAATCAAATTTGCTGCTTTAGAAGTTATTTATAGAAACGTAAGATATTAGAAAGGTTACACATTAGGTATTATTAAACCATCAATTAACGAATTTCACGAGATTATAGAGGTAACATTTTCTGCAAGTGGATTATTTTTTTTTATTTACAAAAATATTGAAAACAATTTTTTCGGAACATTTCCAAGCTTACGAAATAGAAGCAGGTGAATCAGAATACTCGTTAGAGCTTGTCGATTTTTGTACTCTTGGTACAGGTGGAAAGATCCCATCCCCATATGATTGCCACCTAGCCGGCAATATGCTGCTGCCCACCTGTAAGAATCAAGAGGTTAACTGTTCAAACTTGATGAGTCTTTTAATTCTCGTTGTTAAATTCACAAATTTAAGCAAACCGTTACAATTTCCTAGTAAATGTTAAATATCAGTTGGTTCCAAAATGCATTTGCTGATGTGGATTTGAGTTTTGATTTATAGATGGAAAATGTGTAAGAATCTCAACAATCAGTTTCAAACGAATCAAATTACTGTTGTGAAAAAATCATCTTTCTCATCAGGTCGCGACGACTGACGTTGTATTATTTACATTGGAATATTGTCTATATACAGAGCAATACCATGTAGTTGTACTACTAGCAAATTACTGCGTAGCGTACGAAATTCGATTCTTTTTTACATTTATCATCTATATTCTATTTTTGCAACTAACTTTTCGTATTTACAAATTTTATTATATTTTACTTTTAAAAATAGACCAATATACGGAACAATTACAAACACCATTAATATCGAAAAAAAAACCTGATGTGAATTGTTCCATCAGTGGACAATATGTTGAATTCTAGTTCTAATCGTAGCAAACGGAACGTAGTCAATATTCTTTTAGGCGTGATTTCCACCCTTCAATCTAGCGTTATTATTTCAGTGTGAAGTTTCAGGATACTTTTAAATTATTCGACACTGTTAATATTTTGGATATAAATTAATGCGAGTGTTCAAAACTATTTAGTTGGATAAAATTTAGTTTTGGACCCATATTTACGCGCGTGCACGTTTCTTAATAGTAAATAGAAAAATAAATTTTGTTTATAAAAAAGGTAGTCGTGGCCAATACCCGACATTCTTTTACCACGAACGTATATAAATCTTAAATTTACCACACATCATTTCTAAAACTAAAAATTAAAGTTCTTTAACTTTTGGTAAAGCTGCCTTATACAATTAAAAATCAAAGTCAGTCCTGCTTAAATTTCGAAAAACCAACAAGGTTCTTTGTCGTCTTTTGTAAATTCTAAACTTTTCAACATTATTGCAAAAATGTAAAAAGCTCCAATGAGCTTACCAATTCCGGTACATGATTTCCAACAAGTTTCACAACGTTCTCCCAATTAAAGGAAAAACGTTGAGCATGAAGTTTTATTCCGAATAGTCAATCTGCTTGGACTATAGAGATGCCGAACTTTTGCGAAATAATTTTTTTTTTATCAAAACTCGTCATTTCCAGTAAAATAAAAACAAAAATGATGTTCAGACGCCGAAAAACATCTTTTTGTCAAAAATCGTCATTTCCGCTTAAGAAAAAATTATTTGGACCGTTATTATTTGCCAACACGAGTGTACACGGCTGTATACATTAGAAAGGGAGTACATTGTGGAATTAAATTCAAGTCGTAGGGCTCTCTCATAGAATTTTTGAATATTAACGCTATCCGCGATTTATATATGAATGGATGTCGTTCTCGCTTATAGCAAAATACTTGAATCTCAAAGATTAGCTGCCATAATGGCTATGTTTGTTGGAAATGGTATTCATTTGAATTGAAAACAAATAATCCCATTTCGAAATAAGCCACAAGGCACTTGAATAGAATTATTTATTAATATAATGCTATTTATATGAAAAGCTGCCCTGGCTACTCGTATAAAGTTGATGGCATTACATTAATCAAAAATTCAGTCTTTTTTTTTCTGATGGTACCTAGCATTGTCAGATGTCTCTTTTGCAACATTTGTGCTAATAGACAAATGTTGTAAACAAATTATCCCATGTTATCTTATACCCTCTAGTTAGTTCTGGTGAAGATTCTGGTGCTTTCCCAGTATATACTTGAATTCACTCATAAAAAAATCACACAAACGTGATTGATTAGCATTACTTTCGTATTTTTTACTTGATTTGTAACTGCACAACTATCACATGATTTGTAACGAATAGCAATTAATAATGTGATTTGCCTCGTGAAAATCACGATGACATTAAAGTGTTCCAGTTTTTCACACATAGAAAATTATGTAAATATTTTTCACAATGTTGTAAAGTGAAGATTACAGAATTAATTTGCAAGCGAATAGTGAAGAGGTTTTAAAGTTTCTTTATATAGATAGGTATCAATAAACTTTGCTTATACAAAATCACTCAATATTTTACAAAACATTTATCGTGGCGTATTCGATTCACCAACAAATTTAATTTCTTCAAAACTGCCCAGATTAAATAGTTTTGACGATTGGTAATTCTTTAATGTAATATAATGCTTGTGATATAATTTATTTGTGAGTGAAAAAACTATAAATTCTGTACTGAAATTTTGTTTTCTATTAAATTTATTTGAAAGTAAAAATCAAACGTTATAGTTTCACTTCGTTCATATATTTCACTCACACAAAATTAACCAAACAGTATATAAACAATTTAAAAAACTTATTGGATGATTCATAAGCGAAAGTAATTCCGACTTTTAATCTGAACTTATTGTGAGTGAAAATTAAAGCTGCGTTATACCTTTATTTTATTCACACATTTCATAAATAACTGAAACATTTTATTCAACTTTTAGATACACATTGGCAATTATTTAATGTAATTTTTTATATTAATAAATTTAATTGTGAGTGAAAATCAGAGTGGCGTTAACATTTCACTCACATAAAATCTCTGAAACATTCTACATAAATATTAAATAATAATTGACATTTTTTCTTTTCAAATTGATAAATAACAGTGGTTCGAATGCACAACTTTTCTATACTCATAAAAAGCCACTTAAACATTCTACACATTTATTAAATAACGATTGGCATTCCTTTCACCTTTTATTTAATTTATTTTTAACTGCCAATAACAATGTCGTCAAATTTCATTTTACTTATAAAAAACATTCAAACTTTTTACACTATTTTTAAATGACAAACAGAATTGGAAAAATCACTTAAACATTTTGCAAGGTTTTTTATCAACGATTTGTGATAATTTAATATAATTTTGTATTTTAATAAATTTGCTTGGAGAATAAATCAAAGCGAAAATAAAATTTTACTCGTATAAACAACTCAACCATTTTACACGAGTTGAACCATGAACACAAGTTTTACATAACGGTTTGCCATATTTTAAGGAAATTTCGCCTTTTATTGAACTTAATCTTGAGTGAAAATCAAAGTAGGGTCAAATTTTATTGCACTCGTATAATTGGTTCATAAAAAAATCAGTTACACATTTTACATAATTTTTAAACTGTAACTGGCAATTCTATAAAGTAATTTTACGCTCAACTTTATTTCTGAGTAACAATCATAATGGTGTCAAAGGTTCGGTTTTTGTTAAAATTATTTGTAATTGAAAATCAGAGGGATACAATCAAATTTTTTCATTCAGGTATCTCACCCACGCAAAATCACTCAAACGTTATATGTACATATATATTTTTTACATAACGAATGGCGGTTTTAAATGTGATTTCATCTTAAACTGAAGTAATTTGTAACAGAACATGAATGTGAGATTTTTATGTTAATTTAAAAAAATTACACAAACAGCAGCTTTTTTTCACTCATAAAAAATTACTCAAATAACGATTGGCGGTGATTCTAGGAATTTGACTTTAAGTGAAAATAAGAACGGTGGCCAAATTATATTTCGCTCATACATTTCACTAAAACAAAAACACTCAAACATTACAATTGTTTAATGTAAATTCGCTGTTTACTGCATATTGTGAGTGAAAGTTGGAGTGTTGTAAATCTTTATCCACTCATATATTTTACTTATAAAAACACTCGTGGTAGTTTTCACACTAGTTGTTTTCATTTCACTCACAAATTTCACTCACACAAAATCACTCAAATATTTTACACAATTTTTAAATAATGATCGGTGATTCATAATTTTTGTATGAAAATCAGAAAGGCGCGTAAAGTGTCATTTTCACTCAAATTATTTCTATCTCACAAAATCACTCAAATATTGCTAATATAATTTCTAAATTTCAGTTAGTGATTTTTAATGTAATTTAGTCTCAAAAGAAAAAATTACTTGAATGCTTTACACTTTTAAACAGCTATTTGAATTTATTTGTGAGTGAAAATTCAAAGTGGCATTTTATTTCACAGATTACATCATTTTTAAATAACGATTGGCAATTTTTAAGTGTGTTCCACGTTTAACTGAATTTAATCACTGGTTAAAAGGGAAAACCGTTCAATAAATTTAATTTCACTCAAAAACGCTTTCTTTTAAATACTTGAAAATTTTAAAGTAAACCTTTTTAATTTATTTATTTGAGAATGAAGATTGATGTTTAAAAATTTAATTTCAGTCTTTAAAGTTAAACCGTGAAAATCAAAGTGTCTTTATAGTTTCACTCAAATAAAACTTCTGACGCATTTTATATAAATACTAAATAACAATTGACATTTTTTGCTTTTTAAATTGAAAAATAACAGCGCTTTATTCCACTTTTCCACTAAATGACGGTTGCCGATTCCTTAATGTGCTTTGCAATTACAGATACGTTAAAGTTTTGCATAACTTACACTCTTATAAAATATGAAACATTCTACATAATTATTAAATAACGATTGGCATTATTTTTATTACAAAAAACCACTCAAATATTTTACGGTTTTTTTTATCAGCGATTGACGATTTTAACTCAACCATTTTACACAATCATCATATGATGCTTTGCATTCTTTTTGCCATTTACTTAATTTATTTCCAACGGCAAATAATAATAGCGATAAAGTTTCACTTCACTCATACAAAATCACTCAAAACTATCCACCCCATTTTTAAATAACATACAGTCACTAGTTAATGTAAATTCACTTTCTACCGAAATCGTTTGTGAATGAAATACAGAATAACGATAAAGTATAATGTTTTTAGGATAAAATTACAGTGAAAATCAAAGTAGAGTTGTTGTATTTCACTCATATTATTTGCTCATAAAAAATCTATTAAACATTTTGCACAATTTTTAAACTGGAATTGGCATTTCTATAAAGTAATTTCACTATTAACTCAATTTATTTCTGAGTAATAATCATAATGGTGTATCACGCACACAAAATCACTCAAACGTTGTATATATTTTTTACATATATACATATGTACGAATAGCGCCAGGTGGTCTTACATGTGATTTCGTCTTAAACTGAAGTAATTTGAAACAGAAAAGTAATGTGACGTTAGAGTTTTGTTTTCATTTATACGAAATTACTCAAACAGCAGCAGTTGGTATTAATTTTTGATTTCACTCATAAAAAATCACTCAAATAACGATTGGCGGTGATCCAGGAATTTGATTTTAAGTGAAAATAAAAACGGTGACCAAATTATATTTCACTCATACATTTCACTAAAACAAAAACACTCAAACATTACAATTGTTTAATGTAAATTCGCTGTTTACTGCATATTGTGAGTGAAAGTTGGAGTGTTGTAAATCTTTATCCACTCATATATTTTACTTATAAAAACACTCATATTCTATGAATCCTTAAATTAATTTCGATTTATAAATATTTTATTTGCGGGTCGATATACAAAATCACTCATACGTGCCAAAAACATACTCTTGCCTATGCAGAATTTATTTGTGACATCAAAGTTTCTATTCACTCTTACAAATCTATTCAAATAGTTTGCCCAAATTTTAAATAAATATTTAAAAAGTATGTTGTCTATAAACCACAATATATTAAACTCGAAAAAATTACTGAAATATTTTACAAAACCTTATGTTAACCTGCGTTTATTTTTCGGACAAATTTGATTGAGAGTATTGAAAAAGAATAAAAATAACTGAACCACTTTCAGAATTTATTTATGGCATCAATGTTTAATTCCACTCATAAAACATTATTCAAATCAGAATATGAATTTTGTTCGAAAAATGAGACTTGAGATTTGGGAGTTTTGCTGTTGTTTCGCACACTTGCTAAGCGGAATTTATTATCCTTTAGAATTCGTTTGTAACTGAATTTATTTGTCGCGGTAAACTTTGATTTCAAATTTATTTGTTAGTGGTTTTCATTTCACTCACAAATTTCACTCATACAAAATCACTCAAATATTTTACGCAATGTTTAAATAATGACCAATGATTCATAATTTTTGTATGAAAGTCAGAGAGGCGCGAAAAGTGCCATTTCACTCAAATTATTTCTATCTCACAAAATCACTCAAATATTGCTAATAATAATTTCTAAATTTCAGTTAGTGATTCTTTAATGTAATTTACTTTAAAAAAAAGTACTTGAATGCTTTACACAATTTAAACAGATATTCGCGATCCATTTTCAGCTTCTGAATTTATTTGTGAGTGAAAATTCAAAGTGGCATTTTATTTTACAGATTACACCATTTTTAAATAACGATTGGCAATTTTTAAGTGTTTTCCAAGTTTAACTGAATTTAATCACTGGCGAAAAGGGAAACCGTTCAATAAATTTAATTTCACTCAAAAACGTTTTCTTTGAAACACTTGAATATTTTAAAGTAAACCATTTTAATTTATTTATTTGAGAATAAAGATCGATGTGTAACAATTTAATTTCACTCTTTAAATTTAAACCGAAAATTATATTACATTGTTATTTTTGAACGTTTCCAGTTTAATAGCAACTGACAGTTTTTGTATGCCGCAATAAACCCAGGTTTTAATTATAGATATTTGATGATTATAATTTACAATCCTGAATCAAATAAAAATAAATGGTTGGCGAGCCATGAATGAATTTTGAAAAACAAATAACAAATACATTCGATTTAATTATTTAAATACACTTAATCAACAATTGAGTGAAATCAGTATTTTTTTAATTCCTCGATTATATCAAATTTATAGCTCTCACCAGGAAAATGTAGGCCATAACAATATTACGGTTATAAAATATATATATTTTGGGTGGTAATAAATACATTTATTATGATTTGAACAAAAGGTATATACAGGTTTGGCCGCCACACATCCCATTCCCGAAATGGAAAACTGAGCGTAAAAAAAGTTTAATCACAGTCATTTGTGGTTATTGCCCAATCCCATATAAAACAGGATTTATTCTTGGAAGCAACAAAAACAAAAAAAGATTTATCGATTAATTCGTCATATCATGTTGAGGTAAAATCAGAACGTACCACAAAATACAAGCTTTATTTGAAATAATTAATTATTGTATTTTGTAATTTCTGACTATTTGTCATTCTGACGTATACATCTTGCTTTTGTTTGTGCACGACGTATTTTCTTGTGCTCCAGCCGATAAATCCTATAAAATCTACAACGACGACGACATGCATAAAATTATCGTAAATTTCGTTTGCTCCTTTCCCACAATAAAGAGACATTATACCAGTTTTGTTGTTGTACACTTTATGTAGTTTGTTGCGCGAGTATAACAATGACACGATAATGTTTTTTGTGGGTGATGAAAATCTCCCCATTTTACAGATTTAACTATTTGGAAAAAATAGATTGCGGTATATTCTTAACATCAATATCAAATGTTTCAGGGATCAGTGTTGCCATGTTACCAGTTTAGGTACCACATTTAGCACTTTTAGAGTATATCCTCGATACGTTCGTTCGCAAAACGTACTATTTGAGGCTCGAGAAATTGGTACGAGTCGCATATCATTAAATAGTTCATGTAAAATTTGCTTACTTGCGGAGGATCCGACGGAAAATATACCCCTTAGATTTAATTTAATACAATAAAAATCATGTTCCTCAAAATCTAAAGTTGACACATCATCTAAAATTGGTTCTAGAATAGCGACTAATGAATCGCCGACTAGGATATGTGTCGGTGTTAATATTTCCATTTCGGTAGGATCATCGTGTATTTTACATATCGTCCTCAAATTTAGAAGGCTCTCAATTTGAACAATTAGAGTGGTCATTTCTTCAAGAAGAAGATATATGAACTGATTTGCAAGATATCGTTTGTCAAACACAACTCGTAACTTCGTAGTACTGCTATTGTCTCTGACGACTGCGGGATGAGGTAAAAAATATTTGTCGTCATCACGTTCAGGAATCTTATTTAACGGTAAGTAAGTCATACGTCTCAAGAATATGTATTCGTTCATAAATATCTTATACGAGACAAAAATTCCGACATACTCAAACCTTTCCTCACCACTGCGAAGAGCTTTTAACGTGCTGCATCATATGCACCTCGCAATGTTAGACTGAAAGGTTAATCTAACGACAAACCGACCACCTAAATTCCGTGTGATTATCTAATCCTAATATATGTCACAAGGGTGATCAAACACAAACTGATTCACCGGCTCCGCTATTTCTTGAACCTCCCAAAAATTATGGAACGGCCGATGAATATCATTGTCATCCATTTGGCAATCTAGTGAATAACTAGACTAATATTGATGCTTAAAGTGTTGGCAACCCATTAATCAAGCGATTTTTTGGAGTGAGCATTTGGAAGAATACCGTGGAAAGATGCCAAATGTTTATAATCTCCGGAGAATTGTTCAATGTCTTTATTTGGCAGACGCAGGTCTGTCTGGAAATATATCCCATATTGACTCTATCATAAAAAGTTCTCTACTGGTCTGAAAAGTTCCCTCTGATTTTTTGCGGCCGTATAATTAGGTTTCAAATTATCGCTAATATCAAACCATCCCACAGGTAATCAATATTTTCGGTTGTTTTTCTGATAGCTTAGGTCATCCTTAGACAACCTTAGGAAATTTAGGATTTTTCAGCATAATTTTTTGATTTTCTGCAACCAAATAAATTCTTTTCATTTTCGGCGAAATATCCGATCTACAGTGACAGTATCCTTTAAACAATGTGAAGACGGTTTCATTGACTGGGATTTTTGGGATCCGTCAAGTATCATGTTGAGCGACTGTTTAAAGGGAGAAGTCACAAGCACAGGTTCGCTGATTTTTATGCCGCTCCGGGGGGCTGAATTATTGGAAAAATATTACAATTTGGAAATAAAAATTTCAAAAATTCTTTGAATTCACCATGAAGTCTCAACAACTCACTAGTCCACAATAGCTCCAGAAACTAAACTTGTCGAATTACACTACGAATTACAGTATCATCTACTCTTCATCCCAGTATTAGGCGCGCTCCAATTTCTTTTTCTGTTTAAACATTCATTGTGGCGCTCCACACGCTGCAGCACGATTCGTTTTTATTCGTTTCGTGCCTCTTCGCCTAAAAACACAAAAAACCAAAATTGGGTTTTTGTACCATGCTTGGCAATAATTTTATGTGCGGCTCGCAATCCCTGCTACTATTTGCATTGATAAAAATAGCGGTATAATTTAAAACCAAATCAAAATATATAAAAATTAGCAATTTCATTCCGTACATGCATAACCGAAGATTACAAATATTTTTAAGTGCGAGAATTCGATTTTTGACCAGCAACTCTCATATCAAATATTACCCAAAAATCCTCAATTCAAATTCTTTCCTTCTATTTTCACAATTATTTTATACGATGTACCCCAAATGGGGTTACCCAAATTTGTACTAACGGTGTGGCTAATTGCAGAAGGGAAAATTTCGAATTTCAAAATGAAACTTTGCATACCGATTAAGCCCAATTCGTGGTAATTAGTGCTCAGGGAAAAGAAAATTCGAAATTTTGAATGGTTAAACTTACGAAATTTGTGCTTATCATAGAAATATGATTTTCATATAAATAACAAACTAGCCCCTAAAAGATACTATGTTAAACAAACAAAATACAGAGGTATACCGTTCAATAATATTTTTGTTGAACAACAAAATAATCATTAGAAACAAAATATTCTAAAATTCAATTAAATTAAGAAATTTTAAATTCGTCTGTATTACTCTAACAATTTTCGGCTTTTTTATAGACCAATAGTATGAAGTGCGTGGGGTTAATACACACATATAAAAATGAGAAGTTCCAAAAGTTTTCTGATTTAGTGGTATAATTCGCTAAATCGACGTGTTCTTGTTTCATACTATTGGTGTGAAGCAAGAGGTAAATTTTTGTAGTTTGGTCGTTGCAACCTGATGAGTAGACCAATTTTTATCAGTACGAAACCAAACTGCCAAGAGGAAACTTGAGGAAGTTCACATTTTTGTAAAGGGTTGTGTGGCTTTGAACACACAAGTACCCTTGGGGTTAAAAAGGGGGGGGGGGGGGTGAATGAATTTTCTACTTTATGGTAGAGATATTGTAAGTAAATGACCTCTTTTTTTGGTGGCCCGAAAGGTCTCAAACATTGTGAATGTCATAGAAAATAATATTTGTCTATAAAAAAGCCGAAAATTGTTAAAGTAATACAGACGAATTTAAAATTTCTTAATTTATATTAGTGTGGGCTTAATACACACATATAAAAATGAGAAGTTCCAAAAGTTTTCTGATTTAGTGGTATAATTCGCTAAATCGACGTGTTCTTGTTTCATACTATTGGTGTGAAGCAAGAGGTAAATTTTTGTAGTTTGGTCGTTGCAACCTGATGAGTAGACCAATTTTTATCAGTACGAAACCAAACTGCCAAGAGGAAACTTGAGGAAGTTCACATTTTTGTAAAGGGTTGTGTGGCTTTGAACACACAAGTACCCTTGGGGTTAAAAATGGGGGGGGGGGGGGGGTGAATGAATTTTCTACTTTATGGTAGAGATATTGTAAGTAAATGACCTCTTTTTTTGGTGGCCCGAAAGGTCTCAAACATTGTGAATGTCATAGAAAATAATATTTGTCTATAAAAAAGCCGAAAATTGTTAAAGTAATACAGACGAATTTAAAATTTCTTAATTTATATTAGTGTGGGCTTAATACACACATATAAAAATGAGAAGTTCCAAAAGTTTTCTGATTTAGTGGTATAATTCGCTAAATCGACGTGTTCTTGTTTCATACTATTGGTGTGAAGCAAGAGGTAAATTTTTGTAGTTTGGTCGTTGCAACCTGATGAGTAGACCAATTTTTATCAGTACGAAACCAAACTGCCAAGAGGAAACTTGAGGAAGTTCACATTTTTGTAAAGGGTTGTGTGGCTTTGAACACACAAGTACCCTTGGGGTTAAAAAGGGGGGGGGGGGGGTGAATGAATTTTCTACTTTATGGTAGAGATATTGTAAGTAAATGACCTCTTTTTTTGGTGGCCCGAAAGGTCTCAAACATTGTGAATGTCATAGAAAATAATATTTGTCTATAAAAAAGCCGAAAATTGTTAATTAAATCTAAAATTCAAGAATAAGCAATTAAGATAGCATATACCTGTCAGACATGTTCATTGCCATCTAAAAATATTGTGCTAAATTTGTACTAATCCAGATTTGGCCCAATTCCATTGTACAACAAAGACTGAATTAATTTGGCTGAATTAAGAAAATTGATCGTTTAACGGTCTTTGTTGTTTAATTGAATTGAGACAATTTTGGATAAGCATAAATTTGACCACTCTATTTTTCGGATGGAAAATAAACATACCTGACAGGGTGCTATCCGAAGTGCCAAGTTCATTGGTTTCTAGTACACGTTCTGTAAACAAACTAAAAATGGAGTTGGCTCAATCCTGGATAAACGCAAATTCAGCCACTATACTTTTTGGATGAAAATCAACATACGTGGCAGGGATATGGAAACAGAAGCGCCAAGTTTTTTAGTTTATGGAACATTTTATTTCAGAAAAATTTTGTTCAACGGTCGCTGTTATTCAATGAAATTTGGCCAATTTTTGGGGATAATGGTGACCGGAGGAGTAAATGGTTTGGGGTTATGAGCCGGTGTAATGTCCGGAGGGAGGTAAGTAATGTCCAGTTGTTTAAACGTTCAACAGATGTGCGACAGCACCTGATATCTACATATATATATTTGTAGATTACTTATGACTGAAATTTCATGAATAAAGAGAGAAAAACTATCAACGGCCTTTAAAATTACATCAGGAGTATGGAAAGGTAATCCTTTTGACCAAATAATTTTTAATTGATCTGTAGAATACGTCACTCGTTCATTAACTTTACCACTAACGTTAAGCAACTATTTGCTTGAGTTAGTACAAGTTTGGGTGATCGGATTGAACGAAACCTTCCCCCGGCATGTCAGATGGCCTTACTCAGCAGCCCTGATATTATACAGGCGATTATACACGGAAACTATTCAGAAATTTAAACATCAGAAGTCTAACAGAAATAGCTAGACCAGTACAATTAGAGAATGAAATGAAACGTGACAAAATCGAAATACACCTAAAGCAAAAGAAAGCATTCATTAAATGGGAACCGGTTATTAGCAGAATAGTTGTGATGTGCCCTTTCCAGAGCACAGAGCATTTTCCATAACTTTTCTTAGAATTTCAGATCCCAGCGCCCTCCACTTCTTCTCGTATATTAGCCTTAAGCTGTTGGATGGTTCTTTCCCTCTAGATAACACCAAAGAAAAAAATCGAGAGCCATTACATCGGGCGAACGGAGAGCTATAGTACGACGAGCTGTTCTTTACCTCTGGCGTTAAAAAATTTTCAATCATTGCCCGGTATTGAATGCCATTCACATTAACCGCAACTTGTTCGTCGTATTCGAAACAAGGTCCAATGGTCCAATGATCCTTTCTGAAGTTATTCCACACCATATACTGTGCAACTAAGTGGATGCATTTGATCTTTAACAATTATTCTTGGATTTTGGGTGGCCCATATTCTGCAATTTTGTTTATTCACGTGACGATTGAGGTAAAAATGGCTCTCAACGCTCATTATGATTTTGTGAATGAACTCGTTGTTTTCTAGGCACAACTCTTGAAAACGGCGACTACATTGAGCTCGTATTTGTGCATGATTTGGTTTTAGCTCGAGAACCAATCTGAAGAATCTAATATGGGAAAGGTGTAACTTAAGTAAAATTCTTTGCAAAGGTCGCCTAGACATCACCAACTGCTGAGAGCGTCGCCTGGTGGAAGTTTAGGAGTTTTTGGAAGATCACAGAGAGCCCTATGTTGCCTAAAACGCTGAACCAACCTTTCGAGCATGAAATAAATTTCGATATGATCTTTATGTCTGAATAACCGCATGCTGACTTTCAAAATAAAATTGAACAATTTCCCAAGTTTTTCTAAGTTAATTCTGAAAAAGGCGAAAAAACTCGTAACCAAAAAATTTGTATATCGTTTTTGCCGTCGGATATATACAGTTTTCGAACCACTAATCGACCATGTGTACGACGCCGACAGAATACACAACAATTCGTTTCACTTATTTCTACTGCCGTAGAATATGCACTCACGAAAAATAGACGACAGGAAAGTCTTGCTCCAGTACCAATAAAAACTATTGTTTAGTTAATAACTACAGACCTTTATTATAATTTTTGAGTTGATGTACACTCATCGGCTGGTGGTACAAGAAGAAAAAAATAATTTTTGACACAAAAAATAGTACATGAATATAGTTAGTTACAATGTTACCAACATGCTAATAATGAAAATAATATAAAATGATCTAACAATAATGCCATAGAACGCACTCACAAATTAAATTGTGCTAACATAATGTTTTTGGTTTACATTACACTAATACATTCATACTTTTTAGCTACTGTCATTTTTCACTTTCGTGTATGACATTTGGTTAAAAATCTAACACTTTTCTGGATAATTGGATATATAACAAGAAATGTTCTGTTACTTTCATGTTCTCTGAACAAATTTATTCACTTATTAAATCATAACGTTACTTACGCGCCACCCTTTATATTAACCATAAGAAGAAATAGAAGAGGTCAATGAATTTGTTTACCTTGGTTATACACTTTAGCCAAAACTGCTGGAACAGATTAAGGCTGTATGCTCCATCTCTTAGATAAAATAAATATTTATTATTGTGTCTTAGCTATTAAAATCGAGCAAGTGTTATCTTAAATCGGGGACCTTAAATTAGATTCGAATCAGATCTAAGCCCATCAATGAGAATTTATCATTTATTATTAGATACTGCCTGACTGCTGCTTATAGGATAGCACAATAAGAAGTAATTTGAATAATTTTGTTGATAATTTGACACCGTATATAGCCGTCAAACAATAATTACATTAAACAAAGTTGGAATACAAATATTTAGACACGAATAACACTAACACAGTAAAAGTATCAAATGAACAAAAAAAAATATTTTCTGCTTATACTCGTACATATTCTCGGAAGACATGATCCACAACGTAATAAAAACTTTGAACTTTTGACAACAACAACATTACAAATGTGAGGTTAGATCTAAAATATATATTATTAGTATTGTGTTCCGAAATATATTCTAATTTAATTAATCCTATAAAATGAATAATTAGAAAATTTAGGAGTCGTCGTGAAATGTATCCTTGTTTGGTTTCCTCGTTAGTCCATTTGTATTACTTATTTGCATTGTCGGAAATGACACCGAATTTCATCATCGTCATTGGTTTTTGTATGTTTTGGTTTTTTTCTTTTTTTTTTTTGTAATACTGTGTGGTATCCTATACAAGTTTGCATATAAATCCCAAAGTGATTGTAACCGCCACAAAAAAAAAAATATTTTTTATTACAGTCTCTCGCTCTCCGTATATGACCTACAAAATATCTGTTTACAAAACCCATGTACAACGACGGTACAATATATATCAGCATTTTCCTTATACATACACAGTGTTTCATAATGGGAGTTTATATCTCCACGTCAGCAATTTTGACAGATATATAATATTTATAAATGTAATGATAAATGGTCAGTTTGCGTGCCCGATGTATCGTAATCGAAGCAGTGAGATAAAAAAATTTTTTTTTGGTGTATTTCAAAATACCACAAAATCTTTGACCTACATAAAATAAAGATAGAAAAAATTTAATAGAAATAAATAAGTTTCGTTGGTGTAAAGAAAAAAAAAACTCTTATCACCCGTCCAACTAAACCTAGCGAGAATAATTCGGAACACGCATTTACGACTAAAAGTCGCGGGACAAATCGAATCAAACACAAACAGTGAGAATAATTTCAACAATTCTCGAATCTCGTGTCAAGGCTAACAATCACGTAAAATCCGACTCTTCACAATAAGAGAAGAAGACTGGCATATATCGAAAAGAAGACTAGCATATATCGAAACCATCTGGGACGAATTCATCAATACCGATACACAACTGAAAGACGAGTTTTTTTTGATGATAATCAAAGACGTGAAAACGTAGTTATGCTACAAGCTGATAGCTGACGCCTCCGAGGTAATAGATATCCAAGGCGGCCAAGAGCAACTACATCACAAGCTGCATCAGTTAGATGTCAGAGTCACACAAATCGAACAACTGCACAAGAGCATATTGGTGAATACTACTAATAAAGAGAAAACACCAGTGCCGTATTTCATCAATGGTGATTACTAAGAGCAGGTGATAAAGAGTAGCGAAACCGTGAGAGTCCAAATAGCCAAAATAGTGGACGATCCGAAACCAAGAAAAGGTATTTCAATTAAATTAAAACGAATTGAAATCACATAATTTTTTACGACTGTGCGATCATAACCATTTTTACTTTATATCCCCTGTTATGATTGTACGGTCGTCACATTTTTTTTTCTTATATACCCTTTGTCTTGTCCATGTTAATCGGTTGGGTTTGTGTCTTTGCTTCATTCCATCGGTTGATTGTTGTTGTCTAAACGAACTTCGTGATGTTTTGGGTTTTTGTGGACCCTTTTGTGGGATGGCGCGACAGAGGAAAAGATGATGGAGCGAGACCCATGTGCTTCGGGTGTGTGTGCGAAGCAATGCGCTCAAGAGGAATATTTTTCTGTTATATGTTTCTCGTTTGCATCTATGTAAATTGATACAAATGAGAGCCAGAGAAGAAAACAGATTCTTCTAGAACGTTTTGGCGTTGTGTAGTGCGAGAATTTTTTGAATAATCAGTCTTGAGTATAGAGTGTTAAAAAGTAAGAGGCTTGTGATTTTAATATTAAATAAAAGTTATTGTTCTGTTAAACAAAAAAAATAAAAATATAATAAAGTGTTTGAGAAAACCTTTCCTTTCCCTGACAAAATATAAACCTAAGGAGATACAAGTGTATAGATGGGCCGCAGCAATTGTTAGGCCGCACCTATTTTATGGGCGGCTGACTCGCGGCTCTAAAGTGGTATCGAGTGTTACGAATATCAAAGACGGCCGGCACGTTGATCAAACCGAATAAAAGATGTACGATAATTTGTTTTGGATAATCGTTGTTGTTTTGTTTTATTTTCGGACACAGTAGTCGACGATTTTTGAATCAGCCGATATTCCGCCGCGCTTAGTTTCTTGTGGTCAATACCCAACGTCAACGACAGTTATTCGTCGGCAGTTAGACAAGTATCGGATATGTGGTGAACCAGACGAAGACGTTCGAGAGTAAAATAACGTGTCTTCGGGTGACTGGTTGAGGTCAATCAATTTTTGGTATTGTGGTTTAAGGTGGACGAGCAAGGTCATTCAGTCATTGTGGGTGTTACATTTCGGTGGTCGGCCGCAACAATATCTTGACGGTAACTAAACCGCAACTAACAGGTAGCCATTCAGCTGTTCGTGTTTATATTGGTATCGGTGAAAGCCACCGCAAAGGTCCGGCCGTGACGCCTGTGGCAGGACGGTCACACAAGGCCGCTACGGTCATTTTTTTTTTGTTGCTATCGTAAAGGTACGCTTTTTTTTGGTTTTTTATTTACTTTTATTTTTTAAATATTTTCTTTTTTTATCTTGATTTTTACATAAATATAAATATTTTTTTTTGTAATCGTGTACCACACTACGGTGGTCGTGCACGCAACCAGGTGGGCGTTAGTCTCGCCCCATAATTTTGTGGCGTGCATTTTGTGATTTTTCTGCTCTCTCCCTCTTTCTTTCCTAGTGAACCAATACCACCAACCACCAAGCACATAATGGGCCATAATTGGAAACCAACAAACAAAACTACTACGAATGTTAATAGATCCTGGCTCACAAATTTTATTTACCACCGAGGAGGCGTCCAATCAGATAAAATAACCAACGAAGAAAATATACAGTCAGGAACGAAAATGATCAGACACCCTGATTTTTGAGAAAAATTTACAAAATGTAAGGATTATAGAATTTATTTTGTAGTTTTTTATTAGATTAAATTATTTTACAAATCCAAAAATACAAAATAAAAATTAATACCAAGAAAGTACCAACGAACAACGCGAAATAGTAATTAATATGAAACGTACTGGAAAAGCTATATGCGAAATTAGAAAATTAGATTCAACATCACATAATCGGTTGAAAACGGGAAGCGATCAGGGCTAAAACAACATTTTCCAATCGAGAGGAGCGAAAGTTTTTGGGTTCGGTGAGAGAAAATTCAAAAACACGCGCTCCAAAACTAGCTTCAGAAGTGGAGAAGATACTTAATAACGCTACCCACCCCCAAAATATTAGAACGGTTTTGTAGAAACATGGATATCATGGCCGTGTGTTGATTCCAAAAAAGAATTGAATTTGCAGAAAACTTAAAAACAAAATAGTTCAATTACTGGAAGACCACCATCATCCCAACTATTAAACATGATGGTGGTTCGGTTAAGCTATGGGGTTCAATATGGCGAGTGGAGTAGGTAAACTTGTTTTTATAAATGGAAATTTGGATCGCTGGAAATACCTAGGTATTGTAACATAATTCTATCTAATTCTGTTTCTGACCTATCCCAGTAGTCCAAATTTCTCATTAACATGGCCACGAAGATAATATTTTCAACTATTTTTAATGTAATGTGACCGACATGTTTTAATTTTTACATTTTCTTTTAGGGTTCATTTAATTAAAGGTAACATAATTGGGGGAAAAAATGGGAAATCAGTTTTTGGATAGACCAACGGGTGTTCGATTTAGTTCTTTTAGTGAAATTCTTTTTTTTTAGTCAGACCAACGTGTGGTTATTTTTAATAAGTGTTAGTTTTCACTGATTTGTTTTTTTTTTGTTTTGCTGGCAGATATTGGATTTTGGTAAGTGAAAGGTGTTGTCACTAACAAATTATATAACGATAGTGGGTTGTTACCGACAGCCTGTGAAAGAGAAATTGTTGACGCTAAGCGGCTCTTTTCTTTTCACGGACCTAGGTAGCATACTACTATCACATTTTTTTAGTTATGTACTAACATTACACAACTAGGGCCTATGGGCCAATTAATTTTAGTAAGTTAGTTTCGTGTAAGATGTTTGCGTAAATATCTTACAAATAAAACCACAGTCAGGGCTGCCCACGTGATGGGCTGATAGGCTAACCCACTACGTCGGGGTCTGATACACCAATTTCCTCCTCTTCCAGTTCCAAAGGATACGGCAAATACTGTGAAACTGGGTGGGCTTTAGCGGTAGCTAAGATTAAACCCGTTTCAGTATTCTAAAGGACAATTTGAACCCATCCATGGAACAATTGGGGCTCGTGCCATCATGGATCTTCCAGCAAGACAACGATCCTAAGCATACGGTACATAATGTGAAAGAATGGATTCTGAAACACGTCCCAAACCAGTTATATTCGGCAACCCAATCACCTAACCTGAACCCCAATGAACATTTATGGGATCACCTGGACCGTCAAATTAGAAAATACAGGATCACCAGCAAAAAAAACGTTGCAAGAAACAGTAATGAAAGAATGGGATAATTTTTCACCGGAAATTACCAAGAAGTTAGTAGAATCAATGCCTAGAAGACTGAAAGAGGTTATAAAAATAAAGGAGGGCCAACTCCGATATAAAAATAATTGTGAAACATAATTTATGTAAATGATTAAAAAAGAATCAAGGATCGATGCAAACAATTCTTGATTTTTTTTTAAATGAATTTTTTTTTTGTATTTTTGGATTTTATAATTTGTAAAATTATTTAATTTAATAAAAAACTGCAAAATAAATTTTATAATCCTTATAATTTGTAAAAAAATTTCAACACTCAGTGTGTATGATCATTTTCGTTACTGGCTGTATATGGAGATTGGTAGCGTAAGCGAGATCACAAACTGCCAACAATTGGTCACTTTCCGCGTATAGAAGCACGATTTTTGTCAAAATTCCCCATCGAAATGGAAGCTTTACTGTTGCCGCGTATAAGATGGTCCCTGCGTATCCGTGGCCCCTTGAGGGTCCATAAGAAGTTTGCCGGAGGCCACCAAAGTTTGTAAAATTTCCTTCAGAATATATGCCTTTTTCGTGGTTTTCGGGAGTACTAATTAGGAATATGGCATCCGTTTTAAGATCCGAGATGGAGAAATTTTGTTTTGTGCGAGGCGAGATGAGGGCGGTGTCATTTTTAGTACCTCCTACTAATATCTACGCCTATAATACTGACATGAGTCTCATTTTCGCAGTTTCCGGGGTACTGCTTACGTTACTGACTTGTTTTTTGCAAGTCGTGATGAAGGGAGGGGCGACCCTGTTATTTTGGTAACTAACTATTATCTACGCCGATAATGCCGATATGTGTGTTATTTTCAGGGTTTCCGCGGTAATGATTAAGTTACAGACTTTTGTTTTTCTGAATTCGAGATGAGAAGCGGTATCCTTTTTGATGCTCACCTATACTATCACCACCAATGTGGGTTTCAATTTCGAAGGTACTGATTACATTACTCAACTTTGGTTTTTCGCAAAGCGTAGTAGAGGCAGCGGTATCAATTTTGGTACCTACCTCTATCTACGCCAATAATGCTGACATGTATGCCATTTTCAGGGTACTAATTACATAGCTGACTTTTATTTTTCGCAAGTCGAGATGGTGAATTTTGATACCTTATTATACTAATTGCGCGCCTATAATGTGGATATGGATGTCATTTCCGGCATACACATCAATGGATTGTGTTATAGATTAGCTGCATGTTATGTTTTTCCACGGGAGTAAGTTTAGAAAAGGGTTTATATAAAATTAGTGGAATGCTTGAATTTAAGGGGTCCATCCCATGGATCAAGCGGTCCTTTCTTATAAGTCTCTATGTCATTCATCCAATCGAATTCTAATACTGCATAGGTATTTTATACCAAATTGAGCAGGTTTTCGTAATATTTTTAGAGGGGTTGGCCCCCTGGGGTGGCTCCAGAAAATGTTTTCCCAAAAATGTCTGTTTGTTCCGAAAGGGTGTTTGAGCCGCTCATCCTATCGTCATAACATTTTTTACCATGTTTAAGTTGCATGTATAGGATGGGGAAAGAGATTATATGAAATTAGTGACATGCTTGATTCCGAGTGGTCGGTCCCCTCGATCAAGGTACCATCGCAAGTGTTCACAACCTGATCCAAACTTTTTATAGGGAATTTATATTAAAATAAGCAGGTTTTCATAATATTTATGAAAAGGTAGACCCCCTGAATCCAGGTGTACCTGAATCGCCTGAAATATAGTATTGTGATAACCAAGGCACAATCAATGGCATGTGTGTATGTGTAATCATTGCAATTGTATTCAGTGCCGTACTTTAACGTTTAAAATAATTTGATACCCAAGTTAAAACATATTTTATTTTTATTAATTTTAAAACAGAAAATTGATTAACTCTAGATTTTGTTATGCAAATAATTACAGATTTGTTTATCAGAATTTGTTTACCAACAATACAAAAAATCAAAACAATATCCTATTCTATTTTGGAAATATGGAGAGCGACAGCTCAATCACCAACCGCAGTCATCAAAAAACGAAAATCTTATTTTATTGAAAAAGTATTTTTTTATTAATTTTTAAATAAAATTAAAGTATTGATGGGATCGAAGTCACCCAAAGCATTGCTGTGGCTGTCAAATCAGTTATGCTAGCCAAACAGCATCACTGAAGGTGCCAGTTCATACGACGAATATAAATATCGGATTTTTCTATACCAGATTTTTTTTTCAATTTTTTTCATCTTTTTTGTATTGTGAAAGAGGGCAGTCTGTTGTATAATTTACGAGATGCAATTGGTTAAAACGATGGGATCGAACAATCCGAGATTTTATCTGTCGTATAAACTCGCTGCCAGAAACAGACAAGCAACGGGAAGCCAGACAATGCGGATGATTTATGCAATCGATACACGAAGTGCCTTGAAATTCAAAAGAAAACACAGGGAATGTGCTGCGTGGTAGGAATTGTGAAATTACCAGAATTACATTCACTACCCGAACCATTATCAACGTTGGTATCAGGTGGTATAGTCCAATCGAAACATTTCTTGGTAAATAAATATAAGAAACTACAATTCGTGTTTCCAAATTTCATTGTTCGATGCAACAAATATCGTGCGCAAGAATTACATGTCAACATTCAAGGAATTTGCAATGTCAAATTTATCACTACTACCACTGCCGAACGAAAATTACAAATTTGTTCAAATCTATTTTAAACTAGAAATTTTCGTACTTTACAAATTTTATTCAATCAACACAAAAAATTAATTCGATTGGTTAGAACTGCCTTTGAATACATACCAGCTGATGATTACAAAGCTGCAGTTAGACAAGATAAATCACTTGATATGTTTGCAGACGCTTTTTTACTCTAAAGTACCAAGTGTAGTAAACAGATGGAATGCATCAGCGCAAATATTTTAACGTCGCAAACACAATAAAGCAGTTGATTGACATCTCAGTTAATATTCAACCGGCGTGTTAGCCCGTTGCGTACTTTACTCACACTGTAATAAACACACGTGAACCGACACCCTTTTAAGAATTGAGATCTCTTACCGGTCAAGCATGTGCCACTTATCGGGAAACTTGACGAGAGTTAAATCTTCTCAAAAACGATGCATACTAGGGCACTTCTCAACCACAGCAAATACGATTCCTACCCAATCGTGTCAAACGTGTAAAATGACGTAATCACTATCAAAGCACTGATTCAATTCAGAATGACTGGGCCGAGTGGATCTGCAAACGACATTTTCGATTGTGATTTGCAACAAGAAAGATATTTTCATGTCAAAGAATTGGATACATTTGTTCAAACTAATCATCAGAACTTGGTTTCAGAACAACGCTTAGCGTATTTTAGAATTATGCATATTATTACAAGCCAAAGTGATGGATTGAATTACCTAGATGCGCCCGGAATTACAAGCAGTACTTTTCTTATTTCGTTTGTTTTGGCAACTATACAATCACGAAAAGATATTTTTAAGCACTCGCAATCGCATAATTTATAATTAACTTTTTTGAATGGTGGTCGAACAGCACATTCAGCGCTGAAACTGCCATCGTCACACAAAAAAGCATTGGAAGCGTTTCATGGAATACTAAAACATTTGAGAGGAAATTATCAATTTTATTATCTGATGATTTTCGACAAAATTTATCAGTTATAACACGTTCAACAGCCGCTGATAAACTTAATGCATGTGTCAAATCATCAGTTTTATGACGATACATACACAACTACATAATGGATCCACAACGTTTCCCAAAACAATTGTTGGATATTGGAAATGATAAAATAGCAATTTACGAATTTACGACTTCTGTAAGCTCACAGCAACCACAGACGAATTGATTCACAAAATTTTCCAAAATATCGCACAGAATTTTCGAAAATCATGTTTTACTCAGTGCACATGATAAGTTAGCAGCCTGAAAATTGACGTGCCTATCATTCTTTTGTTATCTATCTATTTACCACGATTCTGTTTCCGTACAAGGTTTTTAGTGAAAAAGATGATGAACAATATCGTCAAAGCTACAATTTTAAGTGGAAGATTTAAGCCAGAAGAAATACTGGTGCCACGAATCCCAATGATTCGGACAGATATGCCATTAGAATTAAAACGTTTGCAGTTTCCGGTACGAATCGGATTTGCAACCATCAATAAAGCACAATCGCTACAAGCTGTATGTGGCATCCTCACGTGATGGAAAACCGTCTGATTTTTATTTGTTGTACATATCTGACGGAAAAACAAAAAATATTTTGTATCCAAAAACACTTCAATAAACAGAATTATAAACAAACAATTTCTTTCTTTCTGCGGCATTGCAATGCATGTCGGGATTTGCGCTAAATATATTATCGCGTTCAATTGAAAACCAAGCGAAATTATTATTTTATTATTATTATTATAAAAAAAAAAATTTATTATAGATAATATAACATATATAAATTATTATTAAAAAAATGGGGGCCACAAAAAAAAAATATGCCCACCAAATAGGCCGCGAGTAAAAAAAGTTTAAGAACCACTGATATAAACAACCCAATTTGAGACGATCTGAAAATTATCAGCAACCAAACAAAATCGATATCTTATCGGGTGCCGATTAATATTTAAATATTTTGGAGCAGCTGGCGACCGATGAAAGGAAACACTTCCCAGTTGCAGCAAAATTAATTATGAGCAACGTAGATGACATAGTATTATAGGGCAATAACAAACCAAAAGCTGGAAGATCGGAAGCGAAAATCGAACTGATCAGCTTACTATGAACAGGAGGGTTCAACCCAAGAAATTGGGCGCCTAGGAGGTGTCGATTCAGAATTAGGGCAATTATATTTAACGATGGAGCAGTAAAACCATTTGGCTTAATTTGAAGTTAGGCATTGATACGTTTGAATTCAAGGTGAATCTCAACAACAAAGATGACAGAATGATCAAACAAAAAATGTTATCTGCGAGCCATCCAAATTATATGACCCGCACTAGATTGGCTATGTTCAACTTTAATACAAGCCAAAATCTTAATTAAAACTGTATAAGAATCTCTGGCGTACACTGGGATCAAAGGTTACCAGAAGACATCGAAAGCAAATGTCAGAAATATTATGTGTCCCTCCCGAAACTCAAGAAACATTAAGATTGACAAAATTCCAACAAACACACATCAAAAGTGTAAATAGTTTTTAGGTTGCCTTTGCTTTGAATTTGGTTTGATTTTTTTTTGTTTTTTTGTTTCTAGGAGATCAATTACACAGACAAGATTAAAAAAAATCAGGGATAACGGTAAAAATGGTTATTGTATTGCTGAAAAAATTGTTTTTAGCCTATTTGAGTTGATTTGTTGTCACAGACTTTAGTTTTAGCTCCTAAATTAGTGATTTTAAAATTGTGAAATTTAGTGTAGAACTGTGGAAGAAAGCAATATACTCATCGTAATCTAACTCATAATGAAATGGACGAAGCAATACAAATGCTCCGAAGTAAAATAAGCCAAGCAGATTTTGCCCGTCATTTTAATGTTCCTCGTAGAACGCGGTTTCTAGATGTCACGTTAAATATTTGTCTTAGCTAAAATTATTTAATGAAATAAATAGCCGCCGCATGATGTAGTTACAGTGCATTCGTGCGCTTTATAAAAATAAAATGTGTCGAAAATATTCAAATGAGATAGGCAATATTATATTTGGCTACAGGTAATAGGTCAGAAACGGCTACTAGATAAAATTTCAAAAACTTAATTCAAAATGAATTTACGTGGTAGGCTGTGTGTCAAACTTAAGGTAAAAGTAAATAAAAATAAAACCTCTTCAAGCGCGATTTAGATGATGAAAAAATGTTGTCGCAGCAAAATATTTGCTGTGTGTTTAGAGCTGCACACAATATAAATTTTTCGCATTAATTGAATAGAGAAAGAAATATAAACTGCCATAAATAATATTTGTTGCCATAAAATATACTCGGGTCGATTATATTTTATGGCAGTATTTTTATTTTATGGCAGCATTTGGTCAAAAAAAAGACAAAAACGAACAGCAAAATTTTTGCACGATGGTATTCTTTTCTTGTCAAACACACGAAAATTTTAATATACCAAACTCTTCATTTTTTACTGGCCAACATTTTTTCATCATGTAAATCGTGCTTAGGTAAATGTTCGAGTGACGAAAGCCGAATTCAATTCACAAAATTTCTGATATCAAATTTGTGCCGAAAAAAACAATTCCATTCGATTTGTCAACGATTTTTCGGAATGTTAGTGCATTCAGCGCGTTGTTGTTTAACATCTAGAAAAGAAAATTTAAACAAACGCGCCGAATGCACTAACATTCCGAAAAATCGTTGACAAATCGAATGCAATTGTTTTTTTCGGCACAAATTTGATATCAGAAATTTTGTGAATTGAATTCGGCTTTCGTCACTCGAACATTTACCTCGTTAATAGGTTTTTTATTTGATATCAATGATTTTGGGAAGGCAAATTGAAAATGAATTGAATTGTGACTCGTTTTACTTTTGTCAGTCAAAACAGTTCACACACACACTCGATAGCACACAAGTGAAAAATGTAATTTATCCGATTTGATTAGTTTTAATTTTGGTAGATGGGTGGGAAATGAAGATAGTTCTTGCGATAAGTGCAACAATCCACTGAAAAGTCAGTGTTAACTTGAGAATACGCGTCGCGTTCTCATATTTTCACTTGTCATTGTCGATCAATACTACGTGAAAATTAATAGTCTACAACTTTCTTCTATACCCCAGACAGAATTAAGCTTTGCAAATAAAAAATATGTTTTGTCAAGTGCCATTTTCCATCATGGCACAGAATTAAAAGAAAGCTATTACACAGTAATTTTGAGACAGAATGGAAACTTTTTTAGAGCAGATAATGGCGTCATCTCACCATGCTCTTGCCCTCGAAATAGTAAAGACTTATATTATCTTTTTTATGTTGAAAAATAGGGTCAGGTCTCATCATTAGGTTCAGTTAGGTAGTTTTTTTTATTATGTTCAGCATGATAGCCTAACTTCTGGTGTACTGTTTCTGGTGTGTGGTAGACGATTCTATTTCTTTATTTTGCATGCATTTTTTCAATCTTCATTTTGTAGTATTTTAGTAGATTTTATTTCAGAATCCTTTACCACATGCCACAAACAGGCCATGCCGGGTGTGATCTTATTACACACCCGGTTCTCGTAGGCTATCGGCTGAACATTTGTAGTTTAGTTTTTAGTGCATGTTACAGAGTAGTAAAAATTTAGACCAGATGCATGTATTTTTGGTAGAAATTCGATTGAGTAATTCACCAATTTTTTTCATGCTTCTTGCTGTTTTGTCACTAACCGCATGCGGCTACCATTCATTTTTGATCCCTTAAACAATACAATAAAATATACATATTTTAGTGTGTTAGTTGGAAACAAAAATTAATGGTAGCTACCCTCTGGAAGGTATTCCATCTTCATGCGATGGGAGGAGAGATAAGATCTATTTTTTAAAGAAATCATCATAAAGATTAAAAAAATATCGATTTTATGCAAGGAGATTGTCAAATGTTCAATGTTTTGGTGATTTTTTCGATCACACCAATTTGTCAGTTTTTTTATTTTTATTTTTTGTTATGAAAAAAGACTCACTGGTAAAAATTCTCCTAGCAATGATAAGACTATGATGTATTTATATTTGTTTCATTGTAATACGTTGATTCACTATCATTATGAAATTTTGCAAAAAATTAGGGTGGCTTCTAAGTTATGGAGGTCTATACCAAAATATACGAGTTTTCTGGGACAAACGGTTGATGTCATATTGTATCGTATGTGAGGTTTGTGGCTAATAATCCTGAAAATATGAACCAAAAGTCTAAGGCTAATTGTTTAGCAATTTGGCCGAATGTGCTAGTTTTTGGGGCAGTTATACCCGAAAAACTGATTTTTGAGGCAATTTTCGGAAGTTCATATCTCCACTCAATGTTGGTAGAAATTCATGTTTTTATACTTATTATTTGGGTCTACTTTTCAAGAACTTTACAATGGTATATAACGTGATCCTGGCGGCCTCAAAGGGAAAAAGTTCGTAACTAGCTGTATATATACGAGATCGACTTCCAGCACAGTAGGTGCTTTCATCACTGGTGCTTTCACTGGTGCTTTCGTTTGGACTGCCGTCCAAAGTGGTAAGTAAATTTTTCGGTAAATTCAATTATTTTTCAAAAACACAAACCGCCTATTTGGGAAACCAAATTCGATCAATCGAAAGACATTTTCGAATCATCGGTATTTGGGAATTCGAAATCGAATTTTATCTAAACGAAAACGTATAACAAGAAACGATCGAAAATTTCCCTTATCGGGCAATTCGATTACGAGCAAAAATTCTACGATCATGAACGAATTTTTATTCGAAAAAGCAAAATTTTGAAATGTAAGGACGTTGATATTTATACTTATTTAAAATAATGGAAATGAATTAAAAGTGAATTAAATAAAAATATATTTTTATAAAAATAATCATATTTTTTTATTTATGTAATGGAATTTAGTACAATATTTCTGATCTGTCTGGCTGAGCTACCCACAATAGGACCATCAATATCATTTTGTAATTCTACCTCGTTGATTATTTCTTGCCTGTCGAATGGCACGATATGAAGGAAGACGTATATTATTTAGTGTTAAGACCAACTCAACATGTATATGTAATAATATAATATAACAACAGAACATAATAACAATTATAAAACTGCATTTTTTCTAATTTGCTGATTCTTGATTTTACATTAAAAAATCAACGTAATTGTAATGTATCACTAAGCGATAACCACCCCTATTTTAAAGATAGGAAGGAGGTAGCAGAAAATTACTAAGTTCTACTGGCTGAATTACAACAACGATTAAAGTCGCTATCAAATCAATTAAAATCGTTATCTTCTAATAACAACAACAATGAGAAAAATGAGTCGGATCCACCTCGTACTGAATCGATCGAGCAGCATGACAACCCGCTGTTCAAAAAACAAGATGTACTCATGCGCCAATTATACCAACATATACATCAAATCGAGTATAAATTGGATAACGAAGTTCGTCCACCCAAATACTCACAGCTAAGCATCGACAAGCTGCAAAATCGGATGGACGAGATCGAACAGTTACATACGACGATCTTAATAGAAACAGACAAAAAAGATCGGGATATTAACTATTTCACCAAGGATTACTACGGTACCTAAACGGATAAGGTGGACGACACCATAGTGCGGCTTCAAAGGGGTCACAAGCAAAATACGGTCCCGCAAGAGGTACGCAGCATCAAACTACCAAAAGTGGATATTCCAAAATTCACCGGATATTATGAAACCTGGAGCTCGTTCAACGATTTATTCACGGAGCTCATTCATACAAACAACGAAATCTCCGATACAGTCAAAATGACTTATTAAATCACACGTCCAGAAAAGTGCGGCTCAACTTATCAGCCATCTCACGAATGTAGGAGAAAATAACGACAAGGAGTGGGATCTACTACAAGCCATAAGTATAGCAATCCTCTACTACTTGCGAACAAATACTTCAACTCGCTTTTATCTGCACCAATCATTTAAGTGGCTTCTGCAGGCACAATTCGGAACATGCATGTCAATGCAAAAGAAATGCCCACAACATCGAACGATTAAAATTAAATTCTACATTCGAATCATACGTAGCATTCATTCTGTCCAGAAAACTAGAAGCAGAATCCATGCGCCTATATGAGTCAACCTCAATCAACCCATGGGATCTACCAACAATAACCGAATATTTCAATTTCTTGGAAAAGAGATTCCAGTCTTTAGAAGAAATGGGTAGTGTTAAATCAACAGCATGGAAAACACAAGGCAATTCATCGGTCGTAAAACCTTTAAAGCGAGTCAACGCTGCTACTGTTAATCCTGCTTGTTGGGTTAAATCTTGCTCCAAACGACACCCGCTCGACCAATGCAGCCAATTCGAAAAAATGACGACATTGGAGAGATCTAGCTTGGTGAACACCTCGAACCTCTGTGTAAAATGCCTCGAACAACACAGTTGTAACGAACACCAGTTAGAAAACTAATGCCCGTTGACAGAATATTCCTGAAGGGATTTCGAGCGGTCATTTTTATCCCGGCTAGGGCTCATCGTGTGGGGTGGGGTTTTTCGAAATTTACAGGAATCAGTATTAGACCGCAGTATTGGATTCTAACATTTTAAACTAAAATAAAAAACTCAAAATAAAATTCATAAATCAGAAAAAAACACCAGAAAAGGCATTCACCATCATCATCATCAACCGAACACTCGGAAATACCTACTCTTAGCCCCAGATCATCCTCACGTTTCAATTGGCTTTAGCCTCTCATTGTATTTTTATGAACGAAATAAAAAAAATATAAATGATTACGTTGATAACTAAATAATAGATGCATAATTTTTATTCTCATCAAATTTATCGAAGCAAAAATGAAAAAAAAATATAAAAAGAAAAAACCAATATAAAAAGAACTACAACTACCTAAACCCCTACTAGCTTAAACTAAAATTAATAATTATTGCTAAATGAAAATAATTTATATAATGAAATTAGTAATTAACGAAACTATACCAAAAAATAATATAATTATAAAGTGTTAGTTTAAAGTTTGATTCTTACTCCATGTTGATTGTTGCATGTTGATTGATGTCTTGCATAACCAATGTATTCCGTGCTGTTGTATGTCCGTCCGTATGTTTATAGATACAACGGAATTTTAATACTTGACCGCGACAGCGTTAACTGTAGCTGCACACCGATCGATTCACTTTATGTATTATTATTATTATTTGTTTATGTATTAACTTTTTATTTATTAATTATTTATATTTAAACTATTTTTATTAGAATAAGGATTATTCAATTATTTATTTATAACAGATTATTTATATATCAATAGTATATGTGTTTTAAGGCTTTATTTATAGTTCGTCCTTGAACACCGTTGTGCATACTTAAATTTCGCAGATTTTCCAGCACATGGCACAAGGTTATATTATTTTGCACAGTAACAAATTCTAGTCATTTCTAGTCATGAATAATGTAAATTCGAAGCTTTGTTTTATAGTATTTTCACTGGTTTAGTTGTTTATGAAAAATATTGTTTTATGTGTTTTGTTTCTTTTCACTAACTTTAGGCATTTAGATTTTAGAATCACTCACACATTTTATTGTCCAATGGCGTATAATATTGTTTTAATCACACCATTAATCGTTAGTAAATTAAACTAAAACTGGCACTTAAACTAGCAGTATCCTAATTTTATTATATTTTAATTTTTCTTTTTATTTATTTTTCTATGAATCTTTAACTTATTTTAATTTAATTATTTATATTTTTTTCTGTATCACTTGACTTTTTAATTAATTTTATTCTATTTATTTTTGGTTTACATACAACCAATCTCTACCAAATTTCAAAACTTAATCCCCTTTTATCTCAATATTTTGCTAATCATCAACTCGAAAAAAACAAACCATAATTTTTCTTGATTGACCACATAATATAAAACTGCATTACCATCATGGGATAATACCGAATTATTACACAAGTCAAGCAGCATTGAACTTAACACTGTGGTGGTGGTAGTTAGAGATAAAGATAAATCTAAATTTTTCTAAATAATTGGAATTTCTTTGTGCCTATCAGCACACAGTGATTCATGCAAGGCAAACGTATCCATCCTATGTAAGGGACTTCATCAAACATTCCTGCATTGCAACAACACCGCTTCTTCTTCGGTCAAACAATCTCTGTTGGTTATCCAATCGGCCCCACTATTGTTGCTTACAGCAATAATTAGGGCGGTTTCGAGTAACGGTTGGCCTGTCACCTTACGGGCTCTGATAGACGTGGGAAGCCACATTAATCACATGCAAGGCGACTAACAAACCTTACCTCAAAAGAAGAAAGTACAATGTCAATGAGTCTAAAAGAGTCTGTTATGAGTCTAAAATTAGTACTGAGATTCGAAGGTGAATTCCTTCTAAACGTTGAGTAGTTGATTTTTGAGAAACTAACTCAAAGACTTCCCGAAATCAGCGTCGACACAAATAACTGGAAACACTTGGAAAATCTTCAACTCGCAGACCCACATTACAATCAATCGCAATCAATTGACATAGTGTTAGGCGCCGATTATTATCCTTTCATCGCAACCAATTGTCTAATAAAGGGCGAGCAACATCAACCAATAGCTCAAAACACTGAGCTCGGTTGGATTATCATCAGTAGCCCCCGGGTCATCGAGAATAAGAAAATAACAACCATGATAACAACCAAGGCGATAGAAGAGCAACTCAAGTTACTCATTGAGAGTGACGCCATTCCAGAGGAAAGGAATTGTACGGAAGAAGAATTTAGAATATAAGAACATTTCCATACAAATTTACAACATAATCCGGATGGTAAATATACGGTAAAGATTCCCTTTAAATTGGATACTTCTACCTTGGGCGAATCCAAGAAAGTGGCGGTAGCCAGACTAATACAACTTGACAGAAAATTTGAGAGGGATCCACCGTTTAAACAAATGTATCATCAGTTCATCCAGGAATACATCAATCTCAAACATATGGAATTATTGCAACCAGAACAAGATCAACTGGCAGCCAATCAGAGCTATGATATCCCACATCACGGAGTGCTAAAACAAGATAGCAGCACAACTAAACTCCGCGTGGTATTCGATGCCTCGGCAAAAACGTCAACCGGCGTATCATTGAACGATTTAATGATGACTGCAGTTTACAGATTGAAAACTGTAACCTATGGTACTACGGCAGCTAGTTTTTTAGTAGTAAGAGCTATGTTACAACTAGCACAAGAAAAAGAAGTGAACTACCCAACAGCTTGGGGATGCCGAATGGGAGCCGACACCTTAGAGGAAGCTATAGCAGCTGTAAATGAAGTAAGAACAACTACCGAGCAAGGTGGACTAAATTTTCGCAAATAGGTAACAACTCCAAGGACATCCTGGAATGTATCTCAAGCAAATTCCATCGGACGGGCAACTTATCAATTAAGTTGAGTGATTGCGTCAAAACCGTGGGTATAGTATATCATCCCCTGGATGAGGTATTTGAGTTTGATGTGTCAAATCTATATTTCTCAAATGGACAACAAACCAAGCGAGCGTTATTGTCGGATTCGTCCAAATTGTTCGCCCCGTTCGGATGGTTGTCACCAATAACCATTACCGCAAAATTAATGATGCAAGAAGCTTCGACTCTGGGCATTGCATGGGATGAGGAACTACCTCTCACATTGAACAACAAATGGATTCAATACAAAACAGAAATGTTAATAATGAAATATATGATGATTCCGCGTTGGATTGGCTCCATTAGAAAATCATTTATGGAATTACATGGGTTCACTGATGCTTTGGAATCAGCATATACCGCAGCAATTTATTGCCGAAGCTCTGATGAAAGAGGCCACATCACCACAAGTTTAGTAATGGCAAAAACATGTGTCGCACCCATTATAATGAAACTATCCATCCCTTGGTTAGAGCTCAATGCAGCGTTACTACTTACAAAATTGATGAAACACGTTCAAGACGCCATGGACCTAGCGGACATTAGAACTTACTGTTGGTCAGATTCGACCATCACCTTGGCTTGGATTCATGGGGATTCACGGATATTCAAAACATTTGTAGCCAACCGAATATCTACAATAAGAAGCATTTTGCCCGAAACAACATGGGGCACGTGAATTCTGCTCAAAATCCAGCAGATTTGGCTACCAGGGGTTTACAACCAGAAAAATTGAAAGATAAGACTATATCAGTTAATTTAGTTACACCAAATGACAACGCGTTTAACAAAATATTCGAACGGCATTCAAGGTTTGATAAAATAAAGCGAATTGTAGCGTACTGTCATCGGTTCATTCAGCACAAATCGCACAAGGACAGTTACAAAGAAACGCTATCTAGTCACGAACTTCAATATGCAGAATGGGCAATAGTCAAAGTCATCCAGCACCAAGACTTTAATCGCGAAATCGAGTGTTTAAGATCCTTATACACCTTGAACCGGAAAAGCTATCTGTTACCTCTGAATCCAGTGATTGACGTAAACGGCCTGTTGCGCGTGAATTGAGGCCTTCATTGCAGCATACAAAACGGTTCGTTTCAAGAAGAGAGTTGTGCACAAACATCTATTCCGACAACGTAACTAACTTCGTAGGGGCTGATACGGTATTAAAAAAGAACTACAACAATGCCATGACAACACTACCAAATGACAGGCAGGCGTCAAATCAATCAAGTTTCACCTCAAGAGAACTATAGGAGAGTCAACACTGACCTTCGACGAATTACATACTGTCACGGCCCAGATTGAAGCATGTCTCAATTCTCGACCGTTGATACCACTGAATAACAATCCTGAAGATTTAACAGCGTTAACACCAGAGCACTTCTTAATTGGAGATTCTCTTAAGGCACCACCTTGCGGAGATTTTGAGTTTTTAGGTCTAAGGCAAGGTGGCATTTGGTTGAGCAAATGGTAAGAAGCTTCTGGAAACGTTGGTCATCTGTGTATATACATCAACTTTAAACCAGAACTAAATGGCAAACAAGGCAGCCGAATTTGCTGATCAACGATCGAGTATTATTGAAAGACGAACAATTGCCCGCCAGACGCTGGAAGTTGGGATGAATGAGCGACACCTTTACCGGGAGGGACGGACTGGTTTGAGTAGCAACCATAAAATGTGCCGACGCTGTGTACAAGAGGCCCATTGTGAAATTGTGCAAATTACCTGTTGAGGATGAATCAGTAGCAACATTATTACCAACCAGTGCTCCTAAGTGCGATTCAAGCGAGACCGTCCCTCCCGCTCGCAGAGTACAACCGCCCAGGCGAGCAAAACATCCTAGTGGAAAAACATCGACAGTGTTGCCGATATTCATCGCTTTTTGCATTCTGGGTGTATTTCAAGCCAATATTCATATTTCTCCGTTCAATCATTCATCGGGAATATATTTCGAAGAGTTAGGCAGGCCTGAAATAACAGCAATGAAATGGAAATTAATAATTCATTATAATTTAAGCACCTTTTCGGAGGAATTAATTAACTTCAAGGTTGCCCACTCGGAATTGGAACTGGTATGTGCTGAACTTTCTAGCTTAAATTGCAAATCCATTGTGAAATAATGGCAATATAACAACTTAATGTCGGACAATAAATTGCTATTTGAAGGAAACAAAGAGTGAAGGAGAATTAAACGTGGTTTTGGAGACACGGTGGGATTGGTCTTGCTAGATATGTTTGGCGTTCTCAGCCAGCGTGAGGCTGAAGAGTACGAAGCACAATTTGAGAAAATCAGTAACAACGAAAACCATCTCTTAGCGCTCATTAAAAACCAAACGACAGTAATCGATAACAACATCAAATTGGTGAAACAAAAATCCGAGCTCACAGCTACAGCAATAAATAATTTAATGAAGGAACAACAACGTCTTCGTTTAGACATGGATCAACTACAGGAGTATTGCACCTACGAAGACCGAATGCGAGCAGTACTAATAAGCACACTCGAAATGACGCTAATATTAAAGAGGCTCGAGGATAGACAATAAAGCCTAATCGACGTAGTTTATCAAGTTAATCAAAAATACCTGCCCTCGTCCATATTGACGCCTAGTCAGTTAGAAGAAGAATTACAACTAATTCGCTCACATGTGGCAGCCTCCGTAACAATTCCAGGACATAGCATTCACGATCTTCAGCATCTATATAAAAGCATGACCATACGGGGGCGGGTCACTCATAACAACATAATAATAGAGGTCACTCTTCCATTGTCGTTTGCTACTACACCTTGTTGGCCGTTATCCCCGTCCCAGACATTAATCACAGCAATTCACAATCTCAGATAGTCACATCAACAGACTATATTGCAATGGACCATCAACGTGAACATTTCGCGTTATTATCCGAAGATGATGTCAGGAGGTGCCAAATTTTCTATCCTATGCAATTTCGATGCGAAGTTTCACCAATCATTCGCGCCACTAGCAATGTGCGATAGCCATTTTACAACGCCAAAACGAGCTGGATAAGGCATGCGAAGTACGAACCTTTCAACCTGCTAATCATTGGATCAAGCTCCACTCTCCGAACAAGTGGATATATGTATTACCCAATGAAACAACAGTTGTCAGTCATATGTGGGGATAAGGTGCAGGGCTATAATCTTCAAGGTTCTGGTATTGCCCACATAGATGCGAGATGCGTGCTAAGGGATTCCGGCATTCAAATAATTGACATAGGAGCAATGCACTACAACATTAGCAATCCTGGTCGCAAAGCATATAATATTGGATACAGGATGCTAAAAATATAAAAAAAATTTACTGCTTATATCGAAAACAGAATAAAATACAGTAATGCCGAAGGTCTATTGGCAACTTTAAATACAACCAACTTGGAGCATCAGCTAGAAACTCTCAAGAGCAATGAATTGCTGCCTTCAGATAATGGTATATTCATCATATTCATCACTACAGTATGATTCACATACTGCACATATGGCCAACTTGCGGCTCGCGAGCCTCACGTGGCTTTTTGAAAAAGTGAATGTGGCTCTCGAAAAGAAATAAAAAATTAAATAACATTTAAAAATTCATTAAAATTATTTTATGCTTTTAATTGAAAATTTCGGCTTCGATTAAGTTGGCTCTAGTAACGAGAAATTATTAAAATTCGGTTCCACGTATCGTGAAGCACAAGGAGTTTGGCCATTTGTGTGCTATAGTATTCTGGGGCATATTGGTAATCGGAATAATATGGATGATATGACGTCTACGCAAAAGAACGGTTGACAATCACCAACAACCCACACCATTACCAAGACTGAGTGTGAGTGCAGTGTAATCGCATTTACCAGCGCAACGAATATGTTAAGACCAGCTCAACATGTATATGTAATTATATAATCAACAGAACATAATAACAATTATAAAATTGCATTTTTTCTAATTTGCTGATTCTTGATTTTATATTAAGAAATCAACGTAATTCTAATGTATGTCATTTATTGCAATGTATGCATTATTTTTTCTTGTATAAAAAATATGTTAGTAATTCTTAAAACCTTTTACTGCAATGTATGCAAAAATCATATATAAAAAGATAATTTTTCAAATAAAATAGAACAGTAGCAAAAACTATTCCAAGCATTAATCATTTATTCGGACCTCATCCGCAGTAATCTGACTAAATAAACATTTCACCAAATCAAAGCAGAGGCTTGATTTGTCTATTTAGCGTTACGCATACGTTCACTATTTGAGCTGCTTTTTTATGCAGCGATATACAATTCTCTTGTACTTAATAAACATCTGAAACTAGATTCTATTATATCTTTCTATGATGCTTCGTGTCTAAATTATTATATTTCACTGACAAAGGCCGCAAACAAAAATATAATTGCAATTAAACGTCAAAATATCGCCAAGATTTAGATTATTATTACAGGTATTTATAATGATGAAAAATAATTTCTTATTTTTCGAATTCCCAAATACCAAATCATGTTCGAATCGAATTGATCAATCGAATCGAAAAGCCATTCGAATCGATTTCCCAAACAGGCCCCCCAGTATTTATCGTAATAAACGAATTACCTTAAGTTTGGTACACACAGCCTAAGTAAAAAATATCGATTAATCACCGCCAGTAATGAATATTTTATATCAACATGGATGAATGATGTCATTAACGTTTGATAACACAATTAATTCAACCTCGCATATGTTAAAACATCATCATACGTGCAGTTTCTTTTTCTCTCCTCATTCGTAAGAAAATATTTTGTTTGAACTTGATCGCGTATAATCGCGACTATATTTAGAAACGATGACTCATTTAGTTCCGAGATCTTCATACAACAAATCGCTATTAACCCTTTGCCGGTCTCATGTATCACATATGATACATAGGCGGTTAACCGAGATGCTTCTGTATCATGATACATAATCTAATTTAGATTACACAGAAGCGCCTCGATTAACCGCCTATGTACATATCATAAGACTGGCAAAGGGTTAATAATGTATAAAATTTATTGATATTAAACGTCACGTTTATTTTTACAGTTTTCGACGTCGCCTCGAAAACGCTAGCGTTTTTTAATTTTTTTTTTTTTACTTTTTTTACTAAATTCTTTAAACTTCCCAGTCGGTCTCGAAACTTTATGAAGTTCAAACGTAAAGAAAAAGAGCTTTCATAATATTTAAAAAATAATAATATTTGAGTTTAAAATACGATAAACTAGTGTTAGTGAATGTAAAATTGAACAGTCGGTGTAAATTAGGTACACTTTAAATATGAAACGTGTTTTTTCTCGATATTAAATCGTCTATTTTAAGCGTGATCAGTACAACTACATTAATATCTCTCTCTCTCTCTCTCTCTCTCTCTCTCTGTCTTTGATTTTCGTATCAATCCACAACAAAAAGTTTTTGTGTCTGTTTTGGGTGGAAACATTTTAGCAACAGAACTTTAAATTTAAATAAAAATTATTTTAGTACATCTTGTGTTAACACGTTTTAAATTAAGCGATTGGTGAATAATTTGAGTGTTTCGTGAAAAATTAGTTAGCGTGCGCAATTATACGCATACAAATCAATTTTGGCAAATTTCCAATTATCCGCCAGTTTGTGGTTGTTTTGGGGTGTTAAAAATAATTTTGTTAAAAATTCAATAATTTGTGAGTGATTTGTTAAATAATATTGTGAGTTTTAATTCAAAATTGGTAAAATTAAATTAACCGAAAATAATTGTTTTTTGATGTGGATGATTCATGCTGTCATGATGTCACTTCTTTTGTTATAAGTCGGTTGCGTTTTTTTATAATAACGCTATCACAACGCCAGGCGTTTTAAAAAAAATTTATTTTACTTTTTGACAAAAAAATTTTAAATCGCACATTTGTTTCTAAAAGTTTGTCGTGTTAAGACCTGTGTATTATACAAATTGTTTCGTGTAAAACTTGTGCTGCGAAGTAAGTACTAAGTTTAACATTCTGTTTTAAATAAATAAATTTTTCGATAACTAACAGTTTTAACAATTTCTAACCAAATTTTATTATTACGAGTATTATTACTAATATTTATAGTGGCAATTTATTTGTTTGGTTGCATCGCAATAAAAAGTGAATAAAAAATTTTTTGCGTTGTTTGCGCAATTTACGCATGCGAAAAGTACAATAAATCGGCACGTTTTTTATTGATATTAATTTTAAAGTGCGAGTTTTAATTTAACGTAAACCCGAATGTGTAGTTTATCTTTGTACTCGTAATAATGAGAGTTTTTGGTGCATTTTAAAATTAATTGGTCCTAAGACCAATTTATAAATTATTCAGAAAGTTTCAAAATGTTCGTATAATTTGTTTGTGAGCAATACCGATTTGTGCTGTACAGTTCCAAAAATTTGTCGCATATGAAATTGGTTGAGCAATATCGGTTAGTGCCGAGCTGTTTGAATGAAATTGATTTTATATTGAAATAGGGATGATAGTAAAATATACATACCAAAAATTGACACTGTTAAATGTAAAAAAAAATCAATTGGATTTGTCTTGTAGTGAAAGTGAATTTTTTTTAGATAAACTTTAACAATTTTATTAGAAAAGCACATGACAACACGAGAAAATGATGATACAATTTACTAAAGTTTTTTTAAATTTAAACGAAAACTATTTTAGACTATGTTTCTACTATTATATCTCCTATATGACCGAATAGCTACATAAATCAAAACCCCATGTGTGCGGTGAACAAGATTTAATTACGATGATTTTTAACTTGTCTAGCGTATTCAAGACAAATATGGTTTTTGAATTCAATGTCTTTTCCAGTTCTAACATTGAAATGAACATGGTTTAGTTATGAAGATATTTACTGTTCCTTACATGCATTAGGGCGGAACTTCTACCACTAATTTGAATACATTTTCAAATTTTATTTCACCGATCCTGGAGATGTTCACGGGGTCTGATCATGATGATTTTTAACTTGTACAGAAACATTTTCACGTTTTTGAGGATATCTCTTATCCCAGAAAGAGATCCCTTTCAAATATTCTATCATTACCTATATTTTCTATCATAATTGTTAAAACGCAAATTATGATTTTCATCATAGTTTCCAAAATTTAAAACTTCTTCATTTCCTATTTTATTCTCATTTTTAAATTTTGGAATTTTCGCGAATTGGACATTTAGCGTATTGATATTACCAAATAAGTTACGAACCCGATTTTACAGAAAATATATCATTTTCGAATTTATTCATATTATTGTTCTTCCTTTCAGATTAACAATGGGTAGGCCCAGTAGTCAACCTACATGGTTTCCACATGTAGTAAAGACAATAGATCCAGATAGTACGTTGGGCGAAATGCTCGCGAACGAAGAAATTGTTGGTGGGATGAGCGATGCTGAAATGTATCATCACTTTGAAACTTCGCTAGATAATCCAGCAACCGCTTATCAACAGCGACTTCTTTATTCTACTAGCAGTGTAAATGAACCTACCAGGGCTAACGTAATGTACGGACGGTGATACGAAAAAATTGTTTAAAGCATTTCTAAATGCAATATGAAGTTACCTAGTTTTATAAAACCTAATTTCATTATTACTGTTCCTTTTAGATCACCAATGGGCATCCCAAATTGCCTCGAGTTCATGAACGAACAGTTAGGAATTGAAAAAAAAATGCCTATGGAATTGGCAATATTGGAAGTTGGTTTGCTGGACTCTGGATTAGATATTATGGAAAATAATGAAGCAAGTCCTTACCAAGAGCAATACCTTGACGCTCCTAGTAATACGGAGCAACCGCTTAAAGAATATCTAGTTACCTTCGTGAGCGAATATTTAAAAACTGAGAGCAATAATATCAAGGAATCGGCAACAATATATTTGCTAGATGAACGAACGGCGTTTAAAGAACACCATGAATATGAAACAATGGAAAATAATCAAGCCAGCACTTACCAACAGCTACGTTTTGTTTCTACTAGCAGTGTAAATGTACCTACCATGGCTAACGTAAGGTACGGTGATACGAACAAATTGTTTAAAACATTTCAAGTTACGTAGTTTTATAAAATCGAATTTTTTATAACTGTTCCTTTAAGATTACCAATGACCAGCCCAAGTATTCAAGGGTCCTTAACCGAACCGGCAATATTGGATGAAAAATATATGCTGGCCGATATAATGACGATGACAGAACCTGATAGATCAGATATTATAGAAAATAATGAAGCCAGCGCTAATCAACAACAATGTCTTGGCGCTCCTAGCAGTTTGAATACAACTATACCGAGTGACAAAATGTACGGTGATATGAATTTATTTAAATTTTGGAAATGGTAGTGATTCTTGCGGGCGAATATTATACTCAAAATAATTTCTAGATACGATACGTACCTTAAATATAGTAAACAAATTGTATTTTCTTGTACTTTCAGGTTATTAAAACGCAAATATGACCAAGGTGTAGGTCCTATGACGAACAACGGAATGCATGATGGGACCAGCAATGCAAATTTTCTAATGCCTTTTACCGACCAGCAACGCATTAGAAGCAAAAAAAAAAAAACAACAATGCCGCGATAATCGTGAGCATGGTAATATAAGCAGCCTCAGTTTACAAATAGGATATTTCGAAAAAACTGTAGGAGGCTATCAATATCTAAATCTGGATTTTAATTTTGAAAGTAACCGTTTAGTGTCTTTTCGTTCGATTAAAATGTCCACCTCTAAGACAAAACTCGCCCGATATGGATTTTATTACAATCTCTAATACGATCATGTAAAATGTTGTTTTTGTGAAGTGGTTGTAGCAAATTGGAGTATCGGAGATGACCCATTTATTGAACACTTCAAACATTCGCCAAATTGTAATTTCATAAATTTGAGATGTACAGCGAATGTACCAAGTGATGAAGAAACTCTAAATAAACAGTTACCAGAATTATTTAAATGCATGAGCCTAAACCCAGCTTCAGTACCCAGACATCCGGATTACAAATATATAGAGACACGTCTCCAATCATTTAAAGAGTGGCCAATAGCTATGCCTATAACTAAAGAAGATTTAGGTCAGGCTGGCTTTTTTTATTTAAAGATTGGTGACCAAGTCAGATGTTTTCATTGTGGGGGCTGTTTAAACGAATGGAAGAAAGAGGACTCGCCTATAGAAGAACATAATCGACATTTTGGTCATGAATGTCATTTTATAAAAGACAATTATTCCATACTTAAACGCAACGCACGGCAGAACATAAAAAAGGGTAAAAACGCAACTCCTGATCAGATAAAGAGAATGGAAGAGTATATGGATAAACGTCCAGATTTAAAAGACGGCTCATTGTATAAAACAAATAAGGTTCAGTACAATGATCGTTGGGACGAATTAAAAGAAGAATTAAATCTCTTAGGACCAGAGAAAACTGTAGAAGGGTGGAAAGAGGTACAAATGAAAATAACTTATAAATGTTGTTTTTTATCGTAGTAATAATTTCTTTTACAACAGGCTTGGAAACATCGGAAAGACAACAAAAAAAGACCCAAAAATTTAAAACCCAAAATTTTGAAGTTTTCTAACGAAATGTACATCAACAATACCATCGAAAAAGGATTTCACATAAAACTATTTAAGTTTAACTTTCATCAACTTTGGGAGACAATTCTTTTCAATGACTGCTATGCAACTCTCAATGGTTCATCTTTTTTAACGGCAGAATTAGTATACGTAGCGGCAAACGTATTATTATTAAAAAGTAATAACATATGCTTGGATCCATATCAAGCTTTACAAATTTTAGGTAATAAAGAATACAAAATTACGTGTGAGAAAAAACAACCAGAAATTGAAATTTGCCGAAACAAAGAAAAGGTATTTATACCAAGCATAATTGAAAATTGTCATTTTGTATTGACAATTATTGATTTTAAAGCAAAAACAATTGCTTGCTATGATCCTATGTCGCCAAAAAAAAATATTCCGGATTTAGTACGAAAAACGCAAAATTTTGTTGCTCAGATTCAACAAGCCTGGAATGTTACCGTTGAAAAATTCAAAAGTGTTCTAACCTACAATTTACCAAAACAAAAGGACGGGTTTAACTGTGGTCCTTTAGTATTATATGCAATTGATGTTTTATCTAACAATGTACATAGAAGTGATATTCACTGCCCGGACAAAAATGTGCATGAAACAGGGATGCGCCAATATCGAGAACATTTAAAGCAAATGATCGTAAGCAATTCCGAATCAGTTATAGATAACTGCTTGATTTGCTTCGGGAGGCTTAACGAAAATGAACAGACAACTCAGTGTCTCGAATGCAAGCGACAAATTCATAATAGATGCAATCAAAGTATTATCATTTGTTCTACACTTCTATGTATTTTTTGCGAAAAAATACGGGACACGGCAAGTTAACCTAAAATGAAATAAATGAATTTAAAATTACAAAAAATACGAAATATAAAAATTAAAATAGGAAAAATTAAAAGTTATAAAAAAAACAAAAAATAAAAAAATCAAAAAAAAAACCAAAAAATTTAATAAAAAACGCATTAAAAAAAAAAATGAAGTGAAATGGATTTAATGAAATGGTACAATCCTATTTTGACATGAATTATTAAAAAAATGGATTTTTGTTTACATTTGATTTAAGAAAAAAAAAGGAGAGCGAAGTGCTGAATTTTTACCTCCACGTGGGCTCTCTGGGTAATGTTAAATAAATTAGGCGGCAAAATGAAATTTCATTTAAATTTTTTATAAAATACCTCATAAAACCGCCGAGTTATCATCATAACAATCCTGTTTGTGCTCCACGATAGAGGCGTCTAAACCTATACAACACAGCATAGAGGCGTCTAAACCTTTACGACATAGCCGAAACAAGTGTCGTCGATTCAGTTCTAAATTGAACATTTAGATGTTCTAAATAACTAGATCAGTGGTTCTTAACCTTTTTTAGTCGCGACCCACCAAATAATTCATAATTTTTTTGTGGCCCCCATTTTTTAGAAATAATAATTTATATTTGTTAAATTATCTATAATATACCAAATGTGGAAATATGAAACCGGAATTTACCAATAAAAGGCGCCACCTGTCAATGTAGCTTTCGACAAACCACGTCATCGGTGCCAATATTTTCTTTTGACATCTGTCCACAACATCCAATGAATATACTTACATGTTTCATGCAATAACGCATGTTTCTTACGTGTTAAAAATGTCGACTTGTTTGCCTACATATTACGATTTGGGGACATCATTGATTTTTTTTTATCATTTGAAGAAAATTGCTGCAGAATCAAAACTTACGGTGAGCATGCTCTAATCAATTCAAATGTGGTGATTTTGACGTGAGAAACGAAGAACGGGAAGACCACCAAAAAGTTTGAAGGCATTAGGCATGCGAATGACACTCAAACGCAAAAACAACTCGCGGATCATTTGAATGTGTCACCGAAGCCGTCTCCATGCGTTTAAAAGCCATTTGAAAGAACCAAAACCGCAAATATTGAAACCTACCAACAACAAATGATCGATTAAAATCGATCTCTACGTGAAAAACAACCAAAATATGATAAAAGACAACACAAAGTGATTTTGCTTCGCATGATAATGCACCACCACACAAAGCAAAACTGGTCTTGCAAACGTTGGAACCTCTTAATTGGGAAATACTTTCACATGCGGCTTACTTGCCAGATATGTCTCCATCCGATTATCACTTATTTGCTTCGAAGGGGAACGGGCTTGCTGAGGAGCACTTTACTTCTTACGTAAATGGCTCGATAACTATGGTTTGCCTCAGAAGAAGAACAGTTTTTTTCGCATGCCATCCACGCATTACCAGAAAAATGGGAAAAATGCATGCTTTGTAATACTTTGAATAAATACTTTGAATAAAAATACTCTGAATAAAATACTTTTAATCATAATCGTCAGGAAAGTCGTGAGGTGTGGGCTGGTGATATAAAAGATGAAAATCTCGTTTTATTTTGGCGAAATTTGAAAAAAGAAATAGATTTCGCAGGTGGAGACACAAGCAAAATTCAATAATTGATTGACAATGAAACAACGCTAAACGTAAATTTATGGCCGGAAAATCAAGTATTGAATTGCATTGTGGATAATGATGGCTTGGTACGTCTTTACGAATATCTTGATTTGAACAATGTTCCTGAATCCCAAATTACATCCAGTGCAATAGTTATGAATACGCCAATTTAAAATATTGCTGATCAAAACAGTAACATATCGCAGTAACCGGGTTGCACTTATTGGTCGTTTAAAGAGAATTTTCCCACTCCATTCAAAAAATCAACAGCCGAAGGCTCCAACTGTAAAGAAGAAAATTGTCAAAAGGAAAATTACTCCTGATGCAATTACATCAAATAAATATTTTGAACACTCAAAGAGAATTGAAATGAGAGGAAAAGAAAAAACTGAAAGAAGCAAAAGAGAAATGAACGGAACAGTTTATAAAATGAAATTTCAACCAAGATCATAAAACTAATTTTCAAACAGATGGCGGATCGAGTGTAAAAGAAATTAAAAAAACATGTCCTGCCGATTATGTCATAGTTGCATACGAAGGAGAGTATATTTCCCTGGGTCTGAGCTGGAAGTAAAAGAAAATGAAATATACATTAAAGGACGACGCTATTTGGTTTAAAGAGGAAGAAGTATGTAGTGTTATCAGCCCACCTTCTCTATTAAATGCCAGAGGAATTTTGCGGTTCCTGAAATCGAAGCTTCCCACAAGAATAATTTTAATTAATTTTAGTAAAATTATTACTTATCTAGTACGTGAATTATTTTTGTTATCGTGTAGTTTTATTATTTTTTGATTGAATTTTTAAAGTTAATATCCTAGCTGTGAATTAGGAGGGACATAAGTTGTGTATAACACTTAATGTTTAATAAAAAATATGAAAAATAAAAGTTTGTTTTATTGAAAATTTGAAAATTGTGTTTTTGTTATTTCAGCCTTCAATATCTTCCGCTTAAACTTTACAGTGCCGATAATACGAACAAGAGCTGCCGTAAATTAATTCAAAAATAAATTGCATATGACTCGCATAATAAGAACATTATAGACTTTATGCATTGAAATTATTTAATTTTTATGATTAGTAAAATGAAAGAAGCACACCCGAAAAAACAAGACCCGAAAAAATATCCTAACAAAACGTCAACGAGATTCTTATACTGTCGGTAATTGGTACATTTACCTTATACATCAATTTTTTTTTTTTTTTATTCAGAAGGAAATTGTGCAAGGCGGCCCCTCTGCAAACTTCTAACGGACCCCCAGGGGGCCGCGGCCCCCCTGTTAAGAATCACTGAACTAGATGTTTTAAGAATTTTCATCATGTTTGAGCACATACAACTTCCTATGTTTAACAGAAAGCAAAGCTTAAGAAAACCTATTGATAGAGCCAGTAGTACTATTATCTTGCTCCCTTATATGTAAAAGCGATTAGAATAACCTGTAACCCTATTTAGTATTATTAGTAAATTCACTCAGAGGTCTGGATCACTAAGTGAGCTCCATGATAAATTTATGAAACTTATTGATTGTGTGAGTAGTACTATTATCGATTTTGCTTATTAGTGAAACTGGTGAGAATAACGTGTAAGCTGGTTTATTACCAAACATACGCGTTTCTTACTTTGATGTTAAATTAACTTACGGACAAAAAAAAACGCATAATTCTTTTTGCTTCATTTATAATTTAATCGAAAAGGAAGGCCGACGATAAACTCTCATCCGTCTGTCTGATGATCTAAGGCAAAATCTAGACTCGTCGGAGAACAAAACATTGGCCCATTGTTCCATTGTTCCATTGTCCAGTTTTCATGTTCGAGAGCAAATGTTAAACGAGCTCTGCGGTGTGCTGTAGACAACTCTGGACATAAGGCTGGCCTTCTTGCAGTCAAATTGAATTCCTTGATTCGTCGACGCACGGTTCTTTCACTAATAGGTGTATCTCGGGATCCGATTAGGTCTGATTTGATGTGACGGCCAGTTACGAACCGTTTTCTCAAGCAAATTAATTTAATATACCTATCCTCAGTGAGTGTTGTACATTGATTTCTCCCACTAAAGAATATTTCAGTCAGGCGAAATACGAATACGAATAAAGGTGACCGTGTCCAATGTTTTAATTGTGGGGGCTATTTAAACGAATGGGAGAAAGGGGACTCGCCTAAAGAAGAACATAATCGACTTTTCAGGGATACTTGTGAATTTATAAAAAAACATTATTTCTTACTTAAACGCAACGTACGGCGTAATGCAGCTCCATATCAGATAAAGAGAATGGAAGAGTATGTGGATGAACATCCAGATTTAAAAGACGGCTCATTGTATAAAACAAATAAAAATAAGGTTCTGTGCAAACATTGTTGGGACGAATTAAAAAAAGAGTTAAATCGCTTAGGACCAGTGAAAACTGTAGAAGGGTGGAAAGAGGTTCAAATGAAAATAACTTATAAATGTTGTTTTTTATCGTAGAAATAATTTCTTTTACAACAGGCTTGGAAACATCGGAAAGACAACCAAAGTAGAAAGAATAGGGCAAATCAGACGTCATAACCTGTTCTGTCTGGGGAACCAGTTATAGCCGAGCCACAATTAGCTTTTCCAGTTATTGTTATTAATGGGCAGCAAATTGGTTGACAGCTAATGCATTGAGTAGAACTAATTTTACGAATAGTTTAGCACATACTTCATACACCTAAAGTTAAAACTAAATTGATCTTAAACCCTCAAATAACAAAAATGAGAATGCAGTGCTAAAAATAAAATAAAAATGCCATTAAGGTGAATTTTTAAATTATTTGAATGAATTTTTTAAGTGTTGAACTATACTGGGAGGAGTTCATTAGCGCACTGAGAAAAATTTTGGTTTGTAAAATAAAAACCCAAAGTTTCTATAAATTTTTTTGAATTTAAAAAGTATTTTTTTGAAATTAAATGAAATTTTTGAAAACTAATAATAACTTTTATATTTTAATGACATATTTCGTAAAACGATTTATAAAATACTTTTTAAATTTAAAAAGTTTATTTATTTGAACAGAATAATATATTTCAAAAAAAGGGTTCTAGCATTTTAAAACAAGCTTTTTGATAATAATGACAACTTATGAAAGTGTTCATATTTATTGTGTTGTACACCTTGTAAATTTATTTAGTTTTGTTATTTAAAGTCCTTTAATTTATTAAGTTTTAAACATTTTATTTAAATTTAATTATTCACAAATTTAATTCACTGGATATTATAGTACAGTCCGATATAATAACTTTTAAGTTCCGAAAAATACTTCCTCTTGTTTTCAAATTTCAAATCCTTATATAGCCTTTGAGTATAAAATAGGTTTACTAACACAAAAATAAGAAGTAGGAAGTATGTACATTATATAAAAATAGTATACAAGTAATAAAGAATAACTAATAATAAATATTAATAATTATAAATATTGTACTGAGAGCAAGTTACATAGAAATTAAATATACAGTGCTACACTGGTAATAAATAACAATTGTTTTGCTATAAATCCCGTTGTTTATTTTTCAATTCGTCTATATTTCATTTTTTACTTTAAAGTTTTTTCGATTATTTATATAATTCGCCAAATCGATATGTTCTTGTGTTATACTAAAGATATGGTTTGAATTTTTGCAATATGCAGTTTGATCATTGAAACCTGATGAGTAGACCAACTTTTTATCAGTACGAATCCAAACTGCCAAGAAAGAACTAGAGGAGGTTCTTATTATATTTTTTTAAGGGTTGTGTGTATTTTACACAATGGCCCTGGGGCTCGGGGTTAAAAGTTGGGGAGGTGGAGTAAATTTTCTACTTTTTGTGGTAGATATAATTATGTTATGAGTAGATGACATCTTTGTTTTAGCTAGAAACAAGAGCGACGACGATGAGCGTCGATGAATAAATAAAAAATATCGCCGCGATATCACTGTAGCTAACAGAACAAAAGCGTCAGCGTATGGCGATAGAAAAACAATCAAACGGCATAACCTTCTGTGTTTTTGATACATGACGTTGTGGCGTTAGGCTACTAAATTGAAAAAAATGGTTAGTAATACGACGGTTAAATGATACCAACTTATATAATTATATATAAAAAACAGTTGGCAATATTATTTCGTCGGCGACAAAAATAGAAATAGACTCTAAATTTATTTCAACGAAAAAATCGGCGTCGCCTGCGTCGATGGTTGTGTTTGTTTTGCATGATTTCGGTGTTTTGTAATATGACAGGCGATTTCGCTCGCCGTCTTCGCTCTTGTTCTGTTTTGAGCTTTTTGCTGACTTGAACAGTCGCAAACATTGTGAATGTCATTATATTTGTAAAGTGTATTACTACGGATTACTTTGATGTAATGAAATTGTGTGATATTTTCTTTTAAAACTTGTCAATAATTATTAATCTTAAAAACAATCTCTTAAAATTTAAGAAAACTATTTGACATACGTAAGGAATGTATTTTTGAAAATAAAAACTATTTTTTTATTTTTATAAACATATTTTGCGAAAAAATTTATTTTAAAAATAAAAAAATTATCCTTTCGATTTTAAAAACGAGACTTTTCGCCTAAAAAATATATGTATATTTTTTTGATTTTATATGTATAATTTATTATTATTACTGGTTTTTTTTTCTCTGTGTTGCATATCCCTTTTGTGTTTTAATAACACAATTGTGCGAGTAGGGCAAACGTATCAAAAATTTATTTTTGTACGTGTTTTCAACCAACTTACACATTTGTGAATTCCTTTTTAACTTATTTTCATTCGAAAAAAACACTATATCTATATACACAATTGTGTTGGTTGTACTTTAAATCAAGCGAAATTTTTTATCAACAACGCCATTACATACTATGGTTTTTTACTCACACATTTGTGTGGGTTGGACTAAAATTGAGCCAATCCATCACTAACATGCGGCGGCTGCATCTTCGAAGAAATAAGGCCCAATATCCGTTGACTGTGTGACCAATCAAGAGGAGGCAGCCAACTATCCGACCGACTTTTTGAATGCGCTTGATTTGCCGGGAATACCATTGCATAACTTGATGCTCAAGGTTTTGATCAGTGATAATCATGCTGCATAATCTGAACCATCCGAGATTGTATCGGAACGCGATTGGCTGTAAAGAATCTGATAAACAACGTGATTCAAGCGACGATCATCAAGGGCAAATTCAAAGGAGAGGATGTTCTAGTTTCGAGAATTCCTCTAATTCCAACTGACATTCCGTTCGACTTGGCGTTCACTATGACGATTAATAAATGGCAAGGTCAATCGTTGGAAGTGTGTGGAAATCTCGATTTTCCGTGTTTTTCTTATGGTCAATGGTATCGTCGCGTGTTTGAAAGTTTTCAAACTATCATCGTTGTTCGTTTACGCGCCGGAGAACAAAACAAAAAATATTGTTTACCACAATGCATTGTATTGATTTGCGTCTGCATTCGATTTAACTCCACACGAATAAAATAGATTGAATTCTTTTCAATTCCAACTGACTCAAATTCATTTCTAGACTGAGAGAAAAAATCTAAAAAACAACTCAATTTTCGTAAAGGACAAAAGCATTTGCTCGGTACGAAGTAATTTGGGGCGGAACGAGGTTCGCCGGGTCAGCTAGTAATTAATATATTTCCATTAAAATGATTTTTGTTTTCTAGTTTTATTTTGACTATACAGAAGATCATGATTTTGTAATTTGGTGTAAATTTTTCAATTGGTGATGGATCAACATCTTTGAATCCGAAACAGTGACCTTGGATCACCTCATTTGTTTACACAGCAAATTCTAGCTCTCTAATGGTCCAGAAAAGAACTCCCCCAAAGCCTGCAAACTAGCCGGTTGCAAAATTTCCAGGTTTGTTATTTGCTTGAGATAATAAATCTCGAAATTTGTTACAAAGGAGACACACTTTGCCTGTCCTCACAAAATATTATTACACTCTAACAATCAACCACAACACGCGATGCTCATGACGAAGATTGAGGACCGCCCAAAAATTGAGGCAGCCGAAAGGTATAAAATGGCCAGTCATCTAGTGAACCAAAACCAGCAACCACCCGGCTCACAAATTTCATTCACCACCAGATAAAACAACCAATAAAGAAAACATATATGGAGATTAGTGGCGTAAACGAGAGCGAGATCACAACTACCAAAAAATTGGTCACTTTGCGTATAAGACGGTCCCTGCCTGAACAGAATTTCGACGGTAAACAATGGAATCATCTAAACAACCCAATGTGAGCCGATCCGAATTATAAGCAACCAAACAATGGTCCCGATTACTATCCAAATATGTTGGAGCAGCTGACAACTGATGAATGGAAACACTTCCCAGGTGCGGCAAAATTAGTTACGAGCAATTTCTACGTAGATGACATATTATAGGGCAACGACAACCTAGAGGAAGCGCGGAAGCGCAAATCCAACTGATCAGCTTATTACGAACCGGAGGTTTCAATCTAAGAAAAGGGGCTTCTAATTATTTCTTATACTCGTAGAAGGTGTCGAACCAAAATTAAGAGCATTCAAGAAAATCATATTTAACGATGGACCAGTAAAAACATTAGACTAAATTTGAAATCTAGACATTGATACGTTTGAATTCAAGGTGAACCTCAACAAGAAAGATGAAAGAATGACCTAACGAAAAATGTTGTCTGAGTCATCCAAATTATTTGATCCATTAGATTGGCTATCTTCAACTTTTATACCAGCCAAAATCTTCATGCAAACTGTTTGGATCTCTGGCGTCGACAAATGTCAGCAATATTATATATGTCCGTCCTGAAACTCACGAGATATTAAGATTGACAAAATTTCAACATACACACATCAAAAGTGTAAATTGGTTTTAGGTTGCCATTGCATTGAATTTATTTTTTTTTTGTTGTTTTTTGTTTCCAGGAGAAACAAAAACATCGATTACACATACAAGATTAAAAAAATAATATTTGAGTTGAATTGTTGTCACAGACTTTAGTTTCAGCTCCTAAAGGAGTGACTTTAAAATTGTGAAATTTAAAATTTAGTGTAAAAGTGTGGAAGACAGCAATACGCATCGTAATCTAACTCATAATGAAATAGACGAAGCAGTACGAATGCTCCGAAGTAAAAGAAGCCCGTCATTTTAATGTGCCTCGTAGAACGCATTAATGTGTATTCGTAAAACGTTTGCAAAAGTAGATGTCACGTTAAATATTTGTCTTAGCTAAAATTATTTAATGAAATATATAACCGCCGCATGGTGTGGATACTGTGCATTCGTGCTTTATAAAAATAAAATTTGTCGAAAATATTCAAATGAGATAGGTAATATTATATTTGGCTACAGGTAATATTTAAGAAAAGGCTACTAGAACAAATTACAAAAAGTGGGTGTTTGTACCATGTGTATGGATTTATCACGTTGTTACAGAATGGTTCAACACCATTCCGCAGAAACCATCTAAATCACGCAGAGGCCTCACATGGCGATTTTGCCGCCTAAATCTCAGGGAGAAATGCTATGGGTCGTGCGGTTTGAGGCTTGCGTGGCTCCTGGCTTACACCATGATTACAGAAAGCCTAATTAGAAAAAAAAAACAAATACTAAATAACAATAAACCCGGAGTTCCACCGAAAATCGTCGGCCGAAGCTTGAGGATTCGAACAAATAATTATACCCGAAAGAGGTGCCTTGGTGCGCGCATCCATTCGAATTCAAACGGCGCTGCTTTCGAATTCGGGCACCAAGGGACCGCAAACATTACGCCGACACGGAACGGAATCTCCGCTCCCATCATACTAAGCCGAGAAAATTTGAGTAGTTCATTTTAAAAACAAAAAAAAAAATCAAAACCATAAAAATAATTACGAAAAATGGCGAAGCGAGGCCAACGCACAACAAGGCCGTGCGTCGTACCAACGCAATATGGTGCTCGATTGCAATCTATCTATGTATAATATATAAAAATGAATTACTGTTTGTTTGGTTGTTTGTTCCGAATGGGCGTCTCAGCCGCTCAACCGATCGCCATGAAATTTTTACCATGTACAAGTTGCATATCCAGAATCAACCTTACGATATTTTGGAAGGGGCTGAACCTCGGGGTCTAGGGACTGCGATACAAATTTATTCGAAAATTTTAATTTTCTTTAAATTTTTCCACAAAAATGAGTTTATGCGGCTGATGATATGAAATTACTGACATGTTCGAATCCGAGGGGCCCAGCCCTGGATCAAAAATTAATTTTTACATGTATAGATACAAATATTTGATTATTCCAAAATGACTTTGTTACGTGGTAACTGGGGTACGACGAGATCCGGTTTATTTTCTTACCGCATTTTGCTGTTTTACCGCATATTTGCATGGGGGTTTGGGTCTTTGATTAACCAGTCGTCTTAATGGCAGATGGCACTATTATTCCGTTTCAAAGACATAGAAACGTCATGGAAATGGTCATAATGTGACAGGTAGAGTTTTCTTCATGGTGATGGGAGAAAACGATGGTTCTTTTACGCTTGGAATACGGACGAGGCTACAACGAGGAAATTCTCCACTACAGCAGCAGCAAAACACACCATCATTAGAAGACATTACGAGGTAAAAATAATTTTATTTGTAACTGTGAAAAGAAAGTCATAATTAGTTACGTGTAAGTGACAAATCCGAGATACCAACACACACCAAACGTGTGACCATTTGTAAGGTTAACGATAGTCACGTAATATGTTAATGAAACGTTATTAGTGTTTATGCGCTGTTGTGATAAAAACAAAAAAAAATTCAATAAAAATATATATCCAAACGATACAGTCGTGGTGTAATAAATCGGGAAAAGAAACTGAAACAAAAAAAAAATTGTAGCCAAACAATCCAACAACAACAAACTTGAACAAACGAATCGGGAACGTACGTAGGCATAATAATACAACGTGTGGACCGATTCGAGGCTGGGAAATACACTCAGGCGGGGTGACTGGACGAACCGTGTGTGTGAGTACAGCGTGCCCAACCATTTTGAATGTGGCGGGAGAAAAACGCAGCCAGCAATAAGGATAAATTACCGTCGAGCGAGCTTAAATTGCCCCGGAACCTGGACGGGTTGGAACATCCCGTAAAGTAACTCATCACTGCGTACTGGAGTCTCAGCTGATCATTCGAGTCGGCTCATCAGGAGGAATATCACCCCACGGGTCAAGTTGCATTGACGAAGCGACCACTGCAAATTTGGTAATATAATTATCTCATAATTAACTAGGTAGTTGAGTCTTGAATTGTTGTAAGTTCCGAAATTCGGACGTTTTCGTAAGAACCGCGTTCCTTTCGCTATTTCTTAATTTTATTCGTAGGAAAACTCCGGAGTACGTCGAGCTCTTCGTGCACCGCAGGATTCACACATCGGGAGCCATATATGTATAGTCCGAATTCAATGACTATTTGTTGGGCGATACGAAAAGGCTTACAAATTTTATATCCAACTTACTTGTTTGATAATTTGTGTTATGTACTTAAAATTAACGTAAACTATTTTTTTTTCGAGTCGGAAGAACTATTTCATAATAATTATTTTTGTTTAATTGTTAATTCGTAATTTAATAAAGATGTCATATGGGATATTTTATATGGAAAAATTGATAATGTTCTAAATTAATATTAGTTTGGGAGAGATGAGGGTGGTGGTGTTGATGGGTTTGGTCATTTTCTCGTCGGTATATTCGCAGCTCTCAAGACCCTGACACGGCATCATCCATTACACCCACGACAGGCTGAGTGCAAGCCGAGGCAAGTGCTGCGGGATGATGTAGTCAGGGTGTCTGTTTACACTAGACCCACGGTCTAATCCACCGGGGGTCGCGGTACGTAACAACTTCTCAGTCGCTCAACCGATCGCCATGAAATGTTTACCATGCAAATGTTGCATGTTCAGGACCAATCTTACGACATTGTGAAAGGGGCTGGCCTCCGGGGTCTAGGAGCCATGGTACAATTTTTTTTACGAGAATGAATTTTGGAAAGGGATTATATGAAATAAGAGACATGTTCGAATTCGGGGGTCCGCCCCTGGATCAAAAATTCATTTTTACATGTAAAGGTACAATTATTTGATTGTTCTGAAATAACGCCTTAGCCGCTTTACCGATCGCTATAAAATTTTTACCATGTATATGTTGCATGTTCAGGACCAAGCCCACGATACTTTTTAAGAGGCTGGACCCCGGGGTCTAGGGGCTGTGGTACAGGGGTTATATGAAATTAGTGACATGCTCCAATCCGGAAGTCTGCCCTGGATCAAGAATTCATTTTTACATGTATAGATACAATTATTTAAATGTCCCGAAATAGCGCCTTAGCCACAAATTTAGACACCAAAAAGGATATCTAGCGTGCGATTGTTATACACAAATCATACCTCTACTATAATTGATTTAATTATTCAAATTAATCACTTTAACTGAAGACAAATCTCTGAACACTTATATTATCCATACTAATAATCCATTTTTACTGGTTTGACATGTACTGTTTAGTGATATCCTATTTATCATATTCTGTTTTGAAATGTACCATAATCAGCGAGTTCTAATTTCCACATAACTTCAGAAATAATTAACATTCTATTTTAATCCACTATTGCAACCGGCGGCTTTTAATGAAAATAGTAGTTTCATACTAAACGCCAATAGTTTATTACTTTATTTAGTTTATTACTTAAATAATCAATGATTGTTTCATAAAATCAATTCTAGGAAAGGTACTAAAAAATATTGTACGTTAAACTGATTTATTTTGAAAAGTACTAGCGTTTTATATTTGAAAATAGCATCTTCTACAAGAAACATCCTTGGATTTTAATTATTGTATGTGTAAAATTGCCTTAGTTTGAAAAAATTTCTTTTGTTTTTCGAAATGTCATTTTCAACCACAGTTCGCGGAACAACGTATCGAAGTGGACGTAGTTTTAATCGTTTTGAATAAATTAATATTAATTTGTGTTTCGGATGCCGTTGTTCTCGATTAGTTAACTGTATTACAATAAAATAATTGTTGGTGATTATTTTCCAGGTAGATTTAAGTTTTCAGTTTATAAACGTGTTAATCTACGATTACCTTTTGATTGTAAATAACATTTGATTTTGCTTAAAAAAAAATCCGTAAAGACATTTTCAAAAAACGTTTTGATAAATTAATACTAATATCTGTTTTGAATGCCCGTCATTCCTGATTAATTAGGGTGGCTGAATCAAGCGAACAGTATGAAACACGACTTGCAAACGTTCAAAGCAGTACATCTTCTTCTAGAGCTACGACTTGCAAACGTTCGAAGCAGGATGTCTTCTTTTAGAGCTACTGAAACCATTGAACATCGTGAGGCCCGGCTGGAAGTCGATCGGTTACGATATGGACGATTAATAGAAACTTTTAGAGGTGATTTAAAGTTAGCAGCATTCAGTTACAAGAAAGACTATGATTACAATGTTTCAATTGACTATGATTACAATAGCATACGTCTCCGGAACTACTGAGTTATCCACACATTTTCTACAAAATATTCGAAAATACATCTCATGCTTATATACCTCCCATGCAACGCCTGTAACGCCGGTGGTATTTTATACTTTTAACTCAGCTGGTATTTTATATAAAAATCGAAATTTAAAAAAAAAGCAAAGAAAAATAAAATTAAAAAAAAAATAAAACAAATTTGTACTTTAATTAAAACCAAACACCAGTTGTGGCCTTCTTGCCGTGATGCCTCAGGGTCGCCGCCCCGGATCGTTGTGGTGTATCCTCAAACCGAATTCCGATAAAAATTTACAAATGGCCGGTTGGCCACTTGCTATAGTTGGGCGTCCTTCGCCTTATACCAAAATTTTGCCTGGTTGGGCAATCGAAAATTGTTGAATTGTTGCGCGTCCTCACGCCGTTATTTGTGGAAACAGTAGAATAGTAGTGACCTCACCTGGCTACCAGTAAATAACTGTTTGGGCGTTGGCTCGCCGAAACCGAAATTAATTTGGCCTCAACTGGCCATCCGAAAAACAAAAATTCGTTGGGTGTTTATAATGTAACTTAAATTTTGCGCCCGTCGCACCATCAACCAAAAGGCTTTTAAAAAAACAACATACAACGGAGTGAGTTTAGACAGCAACAATCACCCGGTTATAATGAATGTGAGTAAGGACACAAACCAACCTATTACAATGGAACAAGACAAAGGGTGTCTAAGATAAAATGGTTATGACAGTGAAGTCGTAACAACGTGATTTCGAACAATGTTTCGGGAAGGAAATGGCCCATGCGATACATCGGGATTTCTGCGGCGAACGTTAGAAGAGAAATTGAACTCACTTAGCATGAGGTGTAACATTAACATTCGTCGGGTTCAGGAGAGAAATAAAGTAAAAAAATAATTTTTAATACTAAAGAAATTAGCTATAGAATGACAGTGCTTCCCCCTCCACCGCAAGCGGTGTGTCACAGTCCTCACTCAACGTAACGTATTCTTTGATGCTTTAACTATCGAGTGGTGCAATAAAGTTTTGAATGCAGATGATAGATATATAGCTACAGCATGAAGATCCCCCGATTTTGTTATCATCAGTTTTCTGAATTGTCTCCCTCTATGAAACCAAATTTAAAGACATATTCACGCTAAAGTTTAAATTAAAATCAATAATTTACTTGCTAGTAGTGAATAACGATTATACACTGCCAGTAATGAATAATTTACCATATATGTATTAACATAATTGAAGAAACAAAAATTTAATGAATATTATCTAAAATAATCATACAAAATAATTATTACACATATCAACAAATGTGTTGACGTGCTCATGAAACGGCTCATGACATTTGAGAACGCAATTAATTAAAATCGCATATGTTACAACATCATAATACAGTTTCTGTTTCTCTCCTCCTTCGTAATCAAACACCCTTGATTGTATAGTCAATATTTTATTTGAAATTAATCGCGTGTGATCGCGAACAAATTTAGAAACGATGACACATATAGTTTTGAGATCATTAAAGTTTATTGATATTACTTAAAACAAATAACGTCACGTTTATTTTTATAGTGACGACATCGCCACGATAACACTAGGCGTTTTTAAAAATGAAAAACCGAATAACACATACGAATAATGCGAAAAATATTATGTCACGTTTATCTATAGTTACGACGACGTTGCAAAAACAGTGGTCGTTTTTGAAGAAATATTGCAAACTTTTTTACATAATTTTTTAAACTTCTCAGTCGCTGCTAAACCTTTGTGGAGTTAAAACAGAAATATAAAGGAAAAAAGTTTTCATAATATTTAAAAAAAATAACAATTATTTGTTTATTAAGTTGTTAGTGAATATAAAATTGAACAGTAGGTGTAAATTAGGTACAATTGAAATATGAAACGTGTTTTTTATCGATATTAAATCGTCTATTTAAAGCGTGATCAGTACAACTACAATACATTAATATCTCTCGCTCTCTCTGTCTTTGATTTTCGTATCAATCCACAACAAAAAATAAATTTTTCGATAACTAACAGTTTTAACAATTTCTAACCAAATTTTATTATTACGAGTATTATTACTAATATTTATAGTTGGAATTTATTTTTTTGGTTGCTGCGCATTAAAAAGTGAATAAAAAAGTTTTTGCGTTGTTTGGAGAGCGCAATTTACGCATGCAAAAAGTACAATAAAGCGGCACGTTTTTTATATTGATACATATGAACTTTAAACTGCGAGTTTTAGTTTAACGTAAGCCCGAATGTGTAGTTTATCTTTGTACTCGTAATAATGAGAGTTTTCGGTGCATTTTAAAATTAATTGGTCCTAAGACCAATTTTTAAATTATTCAGAAAGTTTCAAAATTTTCGTATAATTTGTTTGTGAGCAATACCGATTTGTACTGTGCAGTTTGTAACGTCGCACTCGACACTCCGTCACAATTAGAAGCGCACAGTGCATTGTAAACACTAACCGGTTGAACTCAAATAAAATGTCGATATTTTGTTTATTTTGCTTGGTCCAAAAGCCTAACTATAGATGGCTGTTTTATAATTTCGGAAATGCAAATTGCAGATTGCTTTGTGATCGTTATATGGGCTAATGATTCTCTTTCGAAATGGTAGATGTCAGACTGCACGTTGGAAAGAAAAATTAGAATAATAAATTGAATTATGAGACGATTGTAATTTGATTTTGGTGATCCAAAAAAATTCTATAAAAAGGGAAGAAAAATAGAAAAGCGGTCAGTCAGTTTTGGTCACGCAAAAATTTGTTATTAAAATTCGAAAAAAAAAATATAAAATTGAATAAATAAACCTGTAAATGAATGAAATTATTAATCGCTTTGTGTAATTCTTTCTGTTTGCAAAAGAAATTGTAATTAGATATTTGTTTTGTCGTTTTTTTTTTTTTTTGTGAGAATGAAAGTGTCGCAAATATAACGAAAAAATATATCTACAGTGTGTAATCGCTAAAATTTGAACATTTATTACAAGTAGAATATATCATTGGACATTTAGTGCATAAACAGGTATTTTCTGTGTGAATATATTCAGAATATTAGAGATTCAAGACGATAATGAATCGTGTGAGTGTAATAAATAATTACGGACAATGATAATAAGTGAAATCAAAAAAAAAAAAAATAAAAAAAATCATCCGTTAAAACGTAATACCATATAAGCACAAACGTAATATATACAGACGAATTATTGCGAAAGAAAGTTTGGTCGAATACTGTGGCTCCACTTTTCATATTACATTATTTTTTGTAATCTAATCGAGGAACCCCATAACCCTGCCATCTATATATACATAGCAGAAACAGCCTAAAAAAAACGTTCGTATTTTTTTCGCACCTAAACTACATACACATCACATAGTAATAAAACTTTATGAATGAAGGAAACAATAACAAAACAACACGTTGATCATAGTGTCGGCTTATTAAAAACGAGCTCCCTTATTCACGGTTTAGTTGTTTTGTGTGTATGTAGTATGGATAATGAATATTTATAAAAAATAAAATATGCATGTATATCACAACACACGGGTAGTGTAGTGAAGCACGTGGAGCTTGGCCATGTGCGCTATACATGTGCAGAGAAAAATAGATTTTAAATAAATTTCGTAAAATAGATACATAATTCTTTTTTCTATAATGTTGCTGCATGTAGTTTTTTGTTTCTATATATAGTTGTGTTGTATGTGGATATGTAGTTTAAATTTTTATGAACTACTCAGACATATTTTATGGCTTCCTGAATTGAAAAAGGCCGAAATTAAAAAGGTAGACTTAAAAAATATATTTTTATATGCAAAAATGGGACCTTTTTTAAGTCATATTTATAACAAATTTTCTGACTTAACAAAGGTGTTTTACAAAAACAAATTTAATTTAAAAATGACACAGGGAAGGCATATTTTAAGTCATTTTAAAAATACATTTTATAATTCATTTTCAAAATGACTGAAAATAGCCATATTTTATTTTACATTATAAACATAAAATTTACATTTGTTTTTGATAGACATAGAAATGCATGCATTATAAGTGGACTTTTATGCCATTTATAAATACACATTTTATGCTTTTTATAAATACACTTCTTAAATCATTTTCAAAATGGCTTATGATATGCATTAATAAAGTACGGTTTTTTTTATTTCATTTTCATTACAGATTTTAAGTCAATTTTAAAATGAAATAAAACGCTAGTTTTAAGTCCGGAAAAATACAATTTTTAAGTCAGCCTTTTTTTAATTCGGGGAGTCATATTTTATATAGTTTTCACTTTTCGTCCTTCGTTTGTTTCCCATTTGATATTTTTGCGAACCATAATTTGCAGGAATATAATGTATTAAAATGTTAACTCGCACAATAACGATTATAAAGTATACGTTATATTATTTATCATAGATCATCGTTTTTTATTTTTAATACAATTTTCATTGAGAATTCTTCTTTTTCCACGTATGTACCTATATTTATTGATTGTTGATAATCAATAGAGTTAAATATGTGTGAAGACAAATGCGCTTCTATTATGTTTGTAAAAACGTGTAAAAATGAGCAATACATCATAATGCAGAGATGCTTTAGTCGGTCTCGGTAATTATATTAATATTTACATATAAATGATAATCAAAAAATGTGTGTCAAACACATAGCGATCCTACGGCACGACACGATTCAATTCTGATCTACTGCAAGGAAGGATAAAGGTTTAGTATAGGTTTAATCGAGATTAATGATGATATTGGTCTTCAATAATTGCTTCATTAAATCAGTACCTAAGAAAAAAAATATATATTTTGGATGTATCTAGAGATTTCCTGAAATTGAATACTAAAATTAATACTTTTCTTATTAATCATAAAGAGCAACAACATATTCATATTTGAGGCTTGTAATTGACTCCAGCTTTAAATGGAATTTACATAAAGATAAATTAAAGAAATGCATTATAATATATATATTTGCGATAAAAATAACGCGAAACAATTTACCCAAACCAATCTTCAGTATGATCTACATATCATCCATATATTCACATATAGTGTATTTAAACCCAATATGGAGTAGGGCACCAGAATATTTGCTAAACTGCATCTTTAACCACTTAAGTGGTTTGCCCGAGCGTGACTCGGACGCGTAGTTCGATTGTGTTTTGATTTGCCCGAGTCTTGCTCGCGCAAAGCTTGTATTGAAACAATAATTGAAAAATAAAAATTTTGTATTATTTTCTAAAGAAATGTAAAAAAAAACCTTACAATTTATGGACACACTTTCTCACAAAAAGCCGTCACTTAAGTGGTTAAGTTCTCATGATTTGTTTATAATAATTAAATAAAAAAGTATTTCTGTAAAATATTAAATATCTGCGTATTGTTCGATGAACTCTGCAGTGAAACAATAAAAAAAACTGTTAGCCTATTTTGAAATAAAACAAAATTATGGCTATTCATCGAAGAATATAAGTAAAAATTAGTAACATATACTAATTTTTAGTTATACCAGTTCTTCTATACTTAAGGTTTTATCTAAAATAATTGGTGGAATACAAAACAATCAGTTACTTTTCATCATAGAAAAATACGTATGGATAATATTTGTTTCTTGTTTTAAACTGGTTTTCGGCTAATTGTTTGATTGGTATTTGCCTTTTTATGCGAAGCTGTTTGCAAAATTGCCAAGAGTTATTTGCAAATGGTAGTAAGCAAAAGTTATTTGACAACATAGTAGGGATTTAGCCGCTTTATTTCTAAGGTACACAATCAATTAAATTTCGGATTAATGAGCAAATGATTAGTTCATTGGAACCAATCCAGATCCCAGGGCATCTGAAAGAGGCATATTGCTACTGGATGAGGAATACTAGCATGCCCGGAGGATGAATTTATTTCCTTCCATTTACTGACCAAAACAACGATTGTTTGACTTTGTTGGGATACATTGTAAAATTGTTTCTCTCTGCCATGCCAACCAAACATTGAAGTTATTCTAAGTCCGAAGGATTTTACACATTCACTTGAAAGCTAAATTTTTGTTTTATATTAATGCTGTGTGCAATCAACTACATTGACTTAACTAAATTCAAACTAGAAGTCCTCGAAATTTAAAGACAGATATCACTAAAATAAAATATTTATTCTGTGTAGTTTATTTGTTAATGTACATGTACAGAAATTTTAAAATCATCCGGAGTACACCATAATAAATTTATGACAATTCTAATCTAATAATCAAAAAGTAATCAAAAAGTAACCACCTAAACTTAATTGCATCAGTCGCGTGCTGAACAATAGCAGAAGCTTCAATATTTGTTTAGTCAAGGCAAATGGCATAAGTTGTTCATTCTAACAACTTTTGAATTCATTAACCACCCACCAAGAATTTTTTCCACATATTAATGTAGTTTCAATTTTCTGAATAATAAATCCTTTTTTGCAGTATTCTACAACCAATGAAAAGATATACACCTAAATTAACGCCTACGTTCGCAATTTATTATATCGCCGATGAGGAGTAATTAGAATAGAAACGCCTGCTAAGGGGCCAATGTTCCAGATTTTCTAATGCCATTATTGTGTTATTCACTTTCACTTGGCAACAAACGAAAAAAGTTTTTGTCCGGGTCGAATTAGTTAATACCAATCTTTACGATCATTGAGTTATAAAGATTTTAATTTAGTTATTATTTAATAAAATATTAATCATTCGATTATGTTGTTATTCGAAATAGTAGATAAATAGCTGAGGATGATGATTTATTAATTTATATAGTTATAATAAATGTTGAAAACAATTATGTCGCTAGCAAAAGCTTGCTGTTTTACATTCTATTTCATTGTCCTAACAACTCAGTTACTATTGACTATTTAGAAGTCTGAAACTGGGTCCATTTCAGGATATGATAAAAACGATGATCTATGGATAAATAATATATCGAAAACTTTAAATTCGTTTTAAGGAAAATTGTGCGAGTTAACATTTTAATACATTTATATTGGTGTAGGAGAACAATTTCGTGGTTTTTTCGGGGTAGATCGCTTTATATTCATATGTCCCAGTAAACATTGAACGTATCAGGCAACCTTGTATGCGTTTGAAAGGTGACATTTTAACTTGCACTTTGACATACAAAACATTAAAATCGGTGAAATGAATAAAAAGTTACATTTTAAACATATAGATAAATAATGAAAAAATTCGTTTACTTTTACAATTTTATTACGACAAAATTAAAAACGCGGCTCAGGCTTGCGAACAAATTGTGCATGGAGTAGGTGCTTTATCAAAATGAGCAGCAAAGAAATCTCGCTTTCAACCTGGAAATATGGATGTGAAAGATGCCCCTCGCTCTAGTCGACCAACCAGTGGTAAATTCGATGAAATCATGCAGAAAATTGAAGAAGACCAGCATATAAGCAGCCATGCCATTGGTAAAGAACTCAATATTGATCACAAAACAGGTTTAAACCATTTGAAAATGGCTAGATACAAAAAAAGCTTGACGTTTGGGTACCTCATGAATTAACAGTTAAAAATTTAATGAACCGGATTTCTATCTGCGAAACGCGAAAAGGAATCGTGCATTATGAGATGCTGCCACCTGTTGATGACATATCAGATATATCTGAAATTTTTTTTAATTTGGATGTACCTTTGCAAGAAGCTTCAATGCGGTATATTGTGGGCTACGTAGCGTTCAAAATTTTGAGTAAAATTAAATGTGCCCGTTGTGAAAACATGTTTATCAAAACTGATGAAACTTTAGAGGCTCCGACAGAATATTTGATTAGCAATAAAAATTATGACGATGAAAAAAAGAAGAATCTTAAAGCCCCAACTGATTATTATTTCAAAATTTGCAAAGAACAAATTTATTTATTTTCCCGGATGTTTTCAGAACGTGCAAATATGAAAGATTTGAAGAGGAATATTGTCCAACTTTGTATTGTTAACACCAGCAGGTGTTACAAAGATTTGTATGTCGAACAAAATCCATGCCATGAGCATAACAAGGCAGCCTTAAACTTCATGATTTTAGTTTTAATCAGAAAACACTGTACCTGGTTAGCTGAAAAACACATACAAAAAAATTTAAAACCGTACGAAATCCTAATTGGCGAATACTATTGCCTTAGACAAGCAAATTAGATTTTTCATTTGAACTAAAAAATGAAAACAAAACAAACTTCTGATAATTCCAATGTCATCGTTGTATCTGTGATTTTTCGATAAACTGCGTGTACGTATACGCAAAAAACAAAATATTTTTGATTGTATGCGGCTATTTACAGAAAATGAATCGCAGTTTAGATTTTTACGTTTACATAGGATGAAATATCTGTTTTAGGTTGTCTCAGCTATTGCAAAACAAATAATTATATACAAAAAATTATATAATGAAATGTACCGCACATGGGTTGTTATTTTATTTTTAAATTTTATTAAAATTTATTTTAATTTTAATAAAATTTTATTATTGAAATTTTTCTTTTATTTGTTTTATTGTTATTGAATTTGATTAAATAAATTAATTATAACTTAACTAGTAAAATTGCTGGTTTCTTCCTCTTTATCTAGTGGTATACCAAGTGAAATTTATTGTATGTGGATGATTTATTGTATACGGAAACGTCCCCATACATATGTTTGATGTACATTTTCTTCTAGGGATTAAAAATTCAAATTTAATGTCAAATAACCTCACTCTCTTCAATAACCTCATCGCAATTCTTTTTCAATACCCTACCTGTTTAACCCTTTGCCTGACCACCATTAATATTAAAACTTACTAGTCGGACGTTCTGTGCATCTCGTTCATAATTTTTCTCGTTATCAATTAGCATCAAATCAAAATATGTAGTTGAAATGTATGTATTAAGACTAAATACAAAATATACCAAAGCATATGTTGTTATTATTTCTGTACAAAATTTATAACTGTTTTTAGTTAGTAAAGTTAGTAAATATAGGTACATTAATTATTTTTATCAGTTAGTAATGTTCTCAGTCTCAAACAAAATTTTGTAATAAAAAATAAGGCAAAGTGTATCATCATCACATATGATGCGCAGGACAGTCAAAGGGTTAACTCATCGTATAGTTAATTGATTATAATAATGGTTGCACGACAAATTCGATATTAAACAAAAAATTATTTAACATAACAATTAAAACTAATTTCAAGTAAAACAACGTGCATACCATGTGTCATTTTTTGTGTGTATGTGTGTCGAACTAACTGCCGATATTATTTTGTTCGATTCATGGTTTTTATTTTTCGTATATAGCTAATACTAATAGTAATTTTTTTATCAATAAATTTTCTTATTGATCCGTGGTAGGTATGAAAATAAACAATATGAATATAATTTAAAACAACCAATAAATGGAATAACGAAAATAAAAACAAATAAAAAATAATAATTTACAGTTTTCACTTATAAAATTGTTTTTCAGTTTTTTGTGTATCTGCATACGTAAAAATTGTGATGTTTTCGACTATGTTGATGGTAGTGCCATCTACTAGTAAGTAGATGTCAAATGAATATCAAAATAGCTAATGGGGTTCCTCGATGTAGTTTAAATTTTTCTCACCACACAATTGGCGCAATTATCAGTCAATTTGATAAAACCATGTCTTTATTCGCCAATAATTCGTCTGGATATATTGAGTTTGTGATATAAGATAAAAAAACATATTTTTCTTATAAAAAGTGATTATAACTGGTGTTAGGGGTACAATACTGAGTACCTTGATATACGACGAGTACTGCTAGCTTAAGTTGCCTTAAAAGCTAACGTACAACGTGGGTACATAATAAAAGCGCAAAAAAAATACTCGTATCCATAAACGTTTAGCGCGCATAATAATAGTACAATAACCCGTTTATATAGAAGCGCATTGGTTCGCACAACGACGAACCTCATGTTTTTTTGCGCGGGCCAAACATGTTAAGGTCATACAAAAAAAAACCTACCGTTAAACTTGGAATAGCAGTAAAGTGGTGTATAAAACTTATAAAGTAACTCCAGCCCGGCCTTAAGAATCAACGTCATCATTCAACGTACAACAATGCAACAATAAACCGAACATCATAAGTCCAGCTGATGGTAAAGAACAAATCCATATATTTTTTTTGTTATTTTTTTTTTTCTCAATCATTAATTTTTTTGTTTATATAATTTATGTATATATTACTTAGGTTTAAGAGTTAGGTAATTAGGTGTAGCTATAACATTTAATTAAGTCAATTATTTTTCCTTTTGCAAACAATTATTTCTTCTTTTTTTTTCTATCCACCCGTTATTATCAATTTATTTCATTTTTATTAACAAACGAATTTAAATTTCTTATTATTTCTTCTTTTAATAAATGAATAATTGTTATATTGATACATACATCTTAATTTTGAGTGTTTTTCATTAGAAATATGTGGTAATTTTTATAGTGTTTGGGATGAACTGGAGCCGTGTTTCATTGTCTTACTAGTTTGGAGGTAGGTAGTCAGCATACCCTTTCTGTTAGCGGTTACTCGAGATGTCATCATACTCCTGAAAACCCCCCCTATTCTCCACTGATGCTTAGCCGGCAACAACCGCTCAGGAGTCCCTGATGACATCCAAAAAAAATTTCTTTAACATTTGGATATTTTGCTTCTAGATATAACTTATCTAGATCTTCTAGAATTTCATTCTTTGAAATCTATCATCAAATAGTACCAAATGTTACAGTGGCGCCCAAATATAGGACAATATGGCTTCTCTTTCTTCAATATGTATTTATTTTTCATAATTTAATTTTTTTTTAATTCAAATTTCTTATATGCATGTTTATCTTTAACCTAATTTCCAAAGTGAATAAAATTTTGTAGATTTTTTTTCTTTTGTTGATTTAGAAATTTATCATAAACAAAATATAAAAATTTATTAATTCTCTCATTTATTGTTTCCCTTTTTCAATTAATTTTTATACCAGGTTTAGCCACCCCGAAATAATCTATGAAAGATTTTACGTATTTCTGGTGTGTTTGATCTAATCTGGAAAGTTGTCATATCAGCTGAATTTCATGAACTCCCTAAGTTTCAGGTGTGATGTTATGATCTAGCTGATACGACATTTTGTCAAAAATTCAATATCGCAAGCTATGTCTCCGAGGTATTATACGTTGTTTGAGTCATTAACTTGTTAAGAGGTTGAATTTTACGACTGAAAATTTTTTTTTCCCCCTATTTTTTATTTTTTTTCCTAAAATGCTGACTACCTCCAATTATTTAGTATTACGACATTATCATTACAATTAACACTACTCCAGTTCATCCTCAGTTATCATTACATTGCTGAAAATAAGATATTTTTTTTCAGAATATTAAAAATTACCATTATATCATAATCTATTTACAATCGTATAATTCAAATACATCTACCGTGTCATAACAGCGCAGTCCGACATCTTGTTCATTTCCGAAATTAACAATAATAATCGCAAGTTCGTCTACTTTTAAATCATAATTAATTCTATTTACTAAAAGCACTGGAATTTTCAATTTCGATCTCAACGACATTTCTAGTTTTAATTTAACTTTCGTACCGAGAATACTAAGTTAATTACTCATGTTCATTGAAATCACCAAATTGTGAGTGTTCTATATGCGCATTATCAATTGTTTATTTTAAATTTAAATTGGTTGGTGTAAACCAACGTTACAATTTTCCATTTATTTTTTTTCGCTTCTAAATATTATTATAATACGTCATTCGTGCAAGCATTACATTATTATTTTTATTATTATAATTGGTCCGATAATTGAAGTTTACTTATCTATAAACAAATTCACACTATTTAAATTACTGGCTTTGCTCGGTGCTCTTTTGTTGTGCTCTGTAAAAATTATAAAATTAAAATGAGAGTGGCAGCTTTGAAACCCGATGAAATTGAAATCGAGTGCGAGTTACGCGCAATGTTATCGGGATCGGCCGATGTCTTAGTAGTACTACAGCAACATGTAGAGGCAGAGATGAGTGGAAGATCGGATGCTCCGCAACGAATGCATAGTCGGGCGGCAAAAAACCCAAATGCAGAAATTGAATGTTGTCGTGGCAAACTTATTCGGCTCCAAGAAGAAATCGTGCAATTAAAATCCATTTCGACAGTGGAACAAGCATCTCGAGCGGAACAAATATGGTCTCGCATGTCACATGTGCGAGGGCGGCTAGAACGCGTGTCTGCATCCCCGACCTATCAAGACTCTGCTTTGAAGTTGTTACAATCATGTCGTCATTTACTTGAATCACTCACGGACTATTTACAAAATTCAGGTGACCTAGATAATTCAATCAAAGTAGCCGAAAACGAAGTGATCGAAAGCGTAGTGGGACAACCTTTGGCGACCCCGTCTACGATTTCAGATAACCAAATTACGCAACTAGATGATAACCTCCCTCGAGTAAATGAAGGAAAAGTGTATGATTCGGGGATTCCAGCCTCGGTTTCTAATGAACCATTTAGATTAGAACAAAACCCCATGTTCCTCGCGATGATGGCTCAAATAAAAGAGCTATCCGACCAAGTCAAAACGTTGAACCAAAATCAGTCGATAAAGGCTCGTCTAACCGAAACCCCAAAATTTTTTCAAGGGAATATGGAGAATTTTACTCCTCCGTTCAATAGGCAGAATCATGTTCCTCATGTACAATTCCAGGGCTCCGGTCCGACTTTCATGTCGACTAACAACATAATACCACCTGCTACGGTTGTGACTACTACGCTCGGCCCAATTCCATCTTCAATGGCAAGTAATTTTGATACACAGCATCATAGTACTTTTAATTCTCCGGATGCCGAGGGACACAACATTAATATAGGAAATACGGGATATCAGACTTGTAACAACAATTTCACTGGTCGACGGCAATTATCTCGAAGTGGTATTTGTTATTCTGGATCCACATCAGGGATAACGGTGGACATGTTCTTGTTCCAAATACAAACCGTGGCATCATCGATGGGCTTAACTGAAGATATTCTTTTGGTTGAAATGAGTACCGTGCTCAAGGATATTGCGTTGCAATGGTACTGGACGTACCGTCGTCATAACCCATTAGCAACATGGAAAGATTTAAAAAAAGATTTTTTTGAGAGATTTAAGGATAGGCGCACAGATTATGAAATTCGTAGAACTATTGAGGCCCGAAAGCAGAAACCGGGCGAAAATTTCATAGACTTTTACCACCACGTTTGGGCCCTTACGCTGCAATGCAGAACCCCCTACCGTGACGAGGAATTGGTGCAGTTGTTGATGTCAAACATGACCCCTGCCTTACAATACCACCTAACTGATCAACGTTTCGAATCAATAAATGCTCTGATTAAAACCTGCACCGCCTGGGAAGATACGTACAAACGTTTCCGCCTTTCATCCGATAACGTACTCGCGAATCGACGTAGCATAAACGAGTTACACCATGCCGACTACAATATCGCTGGCCAATATGAACCAACTCAATCAGAACGTCCTAGGGATGAAACACGCGAAACCGTATGTTCTTTGAAACCACCCAATATTCCACCCAAACAATCAACCCGATTTGTAAATGTGCCAGAAACCACTATTCGTCGGCATTCGGATATTGTAGCAAATAATCCAGTCTGCTACAACTGCTTGGACATTGGTCACACATTCGTAGAGTGTCCAGTACCGCCAATGGGCGTGTTTTGTTATCGGTGCGGTCACAAAGACACAATTACACCGAAGTGCCCGCGGTGCACGGGAAACTCTATGAGGGGTCAATGGAGATCTGGGATCCAGGGGCCTCCGAACTCCACAGTGTCCAGACCAGCCCAGGAAGATGCCGCCAGCAATACAGATCCGGAGTTCTACCGGATGAACCCTACGAAGTCGTAAACACACACAATGCACCCTCGGCGGTAAAATCGTTACCCACAACCGCCAAACCACTTATTAGGTCGTCGGATCGAAACATCTGTAGGGTTGATCCATCCAAATCATATATTTCGACTAAGTCTGTGGCTTCGCCAGGTCTAATTGATCTCGAAGCATCCATGGATTCAAATACTTGGGCCTATTTATCCAACGCGCAATCAGGAATGCCTGTGTTACAAAATCGAACCAAATATGAGAGGGAATTGGATTCAAATACTACTGCCTATTTATCCTACTCGCCACCATTGACTAAACAATCAGATCTAAATTATTCGACCGAGAATACAATGTATTCACGGCGTCCCTATAGCGTTAGGAGGAAAGAAAGATCACGGAGATACTGGGAAACCCGTAAAATTATAAAAGCCGGTATAGTTTCGTCTATATTAACCTCAGACAATTTGGATAAACGACCCTATGCTTCGGTAACCATTAACGGTGTACCATATACGGGTCTTCTCGATAGTGGAGCCAGTGTATCGGTATTAGGTCACGGTTCCGAAAAAATTCTAACAGATCCATCAATAAAATTTCATCATTTTCCAACACAAATTCATACGGCTAGTGGTCAATCACAGCGAGTTTTCGGATATATCCATGCGTTAATTGCATTTAACAACCAGTCACACTCTCTCTTATTGTATATTGTGCCGTCTCTCGAACAACCGCTTTACTTGGGGATTGATTTTTGGAATCGGTTCGGTATCACTCCAAAAATTTCGTCTCTCAATCTCAACCAAGAACTACCCGACCAGATTAACTGTCCGAAGTTTCACAATCTTTCAACCACGGACCGAATGAGACTAGATCAAATAATTACCGAGTTTCCATCCAGTACTAAATTAGGGCTAGGTAGAACCAATCTTTTGGTACATGTTATAGATGTTGGTAACGCCAAGCCAGTGAAACAACGATTTTATGCAGTATCTCCCGCACGACAAAAGTTGATGTATGAGGAGTTAGACCGGATGTTGGCCCTAGACGTCATTGAGGAAAGCCAAAGCTCTTGGTGCTCACCAGTTGCCCTCGTGCATAAGGCGAACGGAAAAGTGAGGCTCTGTTTGGACGCCCGTGAAGTGAACAAGGTGACCGTCAAAGATGCGTATCCGCTGCCTCTTATCAACGGCTTGTTGGGTCGGCTGGATCAAACACGATATATATCGGCTATTGATTTAAAAGATGCCTTTTGGCAAATTCAGCTCGACCCACAATCCCGCGATAAGACAGCGTTTACCGTGCCTGGACGGCCCTTGTATCACTTCAAGGTTATGCCATTCGGGCTTTGTAACGCGCCTCAGACACTTTGTCGCCTTATGCATCGAGTCATCCCTTACCAGCTTCACGATAGGGTCTTCGTATATCTGGATGACTTATTAGTCACTTCCGCCACGCTAGAAGAACATTTCATATTGCTAGAAGAGGTCGCCCGATTGTTGACCAAAGCCGGACTTACCATCAACGTTAATAAAAGTCAATTCGCATTGAGGGAGGTCAATTACCTTGGGTATATCGTGGGTGACGGCTGCCTCCGCACAAACCCTGAGAAATGTCGAGCTATTCTGGAGTTTCCAACTCCGAAGTCTACAAAACAGATTAGAAGGTTTCTCGGTATGTGCGGTTGGTACCGCCGATTCATTAAGAACTTCGCCTCGTTGGCTGCTCCACTAACCGACCTCACTGGTAAGTCCAGTGCCAAGTGGTCTAGCGCGGCTGAACAATCCTTCAGCGCTTTAAAATTAGCTCTTTCATCAGCTCCTGTGCTAGCTAACCCTGACTACAGTAAGCCCTTCTATATACAGTGCGATGCCAGTACTGTCGGCGTAGGCAGTGTCCTTTTCCAGACAGACACCGAGGGTGGGGAACATCCTATTGAATTTATCTCACATAAACTCAATGCGGCCCAAAAGAACTATTCGGTGACTGAACTGGAATGCTACGCCGCGGTACTCAGTGTGCAAAAATTCCGGCCATATATAGAGGGGTATCCTTTTGTGATTTACACAGACCATGCCAGTCTCAAATGGCTTATGTCACAAAAGGATCTGTCAGGGCGGTTAGCACGGTGGAGCCTTAAACTCCAATCATACGATTTTCAGATCGGTTACAGGAAGGGCTCTGTTAATATTGTACCTGACGCCTTGTCTAGGGCTTTTTGTGATGAGGTCACACCCGCTGGTCTAAGCTTTAGCTGTTTAAAAGACCAAAAGTCTCCAGTTACTCCCGATCATTCTGTAAAGTATAAGATGACTAGTAATGCAAATTCAAGTGATCTTTCAATATCTAGTTTATATAAGTCACATCAGCTACCCGTACTACAGATTGACTTGGACTCATCTTCATTTTTAGACGAAGAGTATGTCAAGCAAATTGAACACATACGGCAAATGGCGGATTGTGAACACAACTTTCGAATCGAGGGTAACAAACTGTTAATCGCACCTGCCTACGGATCTCGGTATGTAGATACCGACCTGCCACCTTGGAAACTGGTGGTTCCAATCTCAATGACCAGCAATCTAATTACACAGGCGCATGTTTCACCAACTTCGGCGCATATGGGAGTAGCGAAAACTCTTGAACGGCTCCAAAGACAGTTTTTCTGGGCTCGTATGGCAAACGCAGTTCAACATTTTATCGCAAATTGCACCAAGTGTAAAATGAATAAAGGCGTGAATTTTTCAACACGACCACCTATGGGAGCGCAAACGGTATCAACTCGTCCTTTTCAAAAGCTTTATGTTGACTTTTTGGGACCATATCCGCGTTCTAAGCGCGGCAATTCTTATATAGTGATAGCACTCGATCACTATTCTAAATTTGTGCTCGTCAAACCGTTGCGCGAAGCCTCAGCAAGTTTATTATGTTCATTCCTGGAGAATGACATATTTTTGCTTTTTTCAGTCCCGGAGGCCATTACTTCCAATAATGGTAAACAGTTTACCTCAAAGCTGTTTAAAGATTTGCTTGCAAAATATAAAGTTTCCCATGTACGAACACCAATTTATTCACCTCAGAGTAACTCGTCGGAGAGAGTTAATAGGACGTTGCTTGCCGCAGTTCGATCGTACATTGACGATCGTGAGCACAATGAATGGGATCTTCATCTTCAAGAGGTGGCCGCAGCCTTACGAAACGTCCAGCATGATTCAACGCATTTCTCTCCTCACTACCTTGTCTTTGGCCAACACATGTCGCTGCATGGGTCCGATTATGCTTTGCGACGACTGTTATCGAATAACGACGCGAACGAAATCCAGATGTTGACTAAACCAGACCGATTGAATGTGGTTCGCGACAAAATTATACACTATTTGAAAGTTGCCCACGAAAGAACATCTCGCCATTATAATCTGCGCAGCCGAGATAGGAGCTTCAATCCGGGACAACCTGTCTTTATACGATCATTCGCACAAAGTAACGCATTTAATAAATTTTCTGCCAAATTGTTCGCCAAATTTATACCCGCCATTATTGACTATAAGGTGGGCAATGTCGCATATGCTATTAAAGACTTAAAGGGAAAATCGCTTGGGATTTACCATATCAAGGACATACGAGTGTAACACGGTTAATTTATAGTAGGTTGTTGTAATTAACAGAATAATTGTTGAGCCCGGCATGAGACAATTTCAGGGTGTGAGGCAGCCCCACGATTTGTAACGTCGCACTCGACACTCCGTCACAATTAGAAGCGCACAGTGCATTGTAAACACTAACCGGTTGAACTCAAATAAAATGTCGATATTTTGTTTATTTTGCTTGGTCCAAAAGCCTAACTATAGATGGCTGTTTTATAATTTCGGAAATGCAAATTGCAGATTGCTTTGTGATCGTTATATGGGCTAATGATTCTCTTTCGAAATGGTAGATGTCAGACTGCACGTTGGAAAGAAAAATTAGAATAATAAATTGAATTATGAGACGATTGTAATTTGATTTTGTTGATCCAAAAAAATTCTATAAAAAGGGAAGAAAAATAGAAAAGCGGTCAGTCAGTTTTGGTCACGCAAAAATTTGTTATTAAAATTCGAAAAAAAAAATATAAAATTGAATAAATAAACCTGTAAATGAATGAAATTATTAATCGCTTTGTGTAATTCTTTCTGTTTGCAAAAGAAATTGTAATTAGATATTTGTTTTGTCGTTTTTTTTTTTTGTGAGAATGAAAGTGTCGCAAATATAACGAAAAAATATATCTACAGTGTGTAATCGCTAAAATTTGAACATTTATTACAAGTAGAATATATCATTGGACATTTAGTGCATAAACAGGTATTTTCTGTGTGAATATATTCAGAATATTAGAGATTCAAGACGATAATGAATCGTGTGAGTGTAATAAATAATTACGGACAATGATAATAAGTGAAATCAAAAAAAAAAAAAAAATAAAAAAAATCATCCGTTAAAACGTAATACCATATAAGATAAAAAAACATATTTTTCTTATAAAAAGTGATTATAACTGGTGTTAGGGGTACAATACTGAGTACCTTGATATACGACGAGTACTGCTAGCTTAAGTTGCCTTAAAAGCTAACGTACAACGTGGGTACATAATAAAAGCGCAAAAAAAATACTCGTATCCATAAAAGTTTAGCGCGCATAATAATAGTACAATAACCCGTTTATATAGAAGCGCATTGGTTCGCACAACGACGAACCTCATGTTTTTTTGCGCGGGCCAAACATGTTAAGGTCATACAAAAAAAAACCTACCGTTAAACTTGGAATAGCAGTAAAGTGGTGTATAAAACTTATAAAGTAACTCCAGCCCGGCCTTAAGAATCAACGTCATCATTCAACGTACAACAATGCAACAATAAACCGAACATCATAAGTCCAGCTGATGGTAAAGAACAAATCCATATATTTTTTTTGTTATTTTTTTTTTCTCAATCATTAATTTTTTTGTTTATATAATTTATGTATATATTACTTAGGTTTAAGAGTTAGGTAATTAGGTGTAGCTATAACATTTAATTAAGTCAATTATTTTTCCTTTTGCAAACAATTATTTCTTCTTTTTTTTTCTATCCACCCGTTATTATCAATTTATTTCATTTTTATTAACAAACGAATTTAAATTTCTTATTATTTCTTCTTTTAATAAATGAATAATTGTTATATGGATACATACATCTTAAGTTTGAGTGTTTTTCATTAGAAATATGTGGTAATTTTTATAGTGTTTGGGATGAACTGGAGCCGTGTTTCATTGTCTTACTAGTTTGGAGGTAGGTAGTCAGCATACCCTTTCTGTTAGCGGTTACTCGAGATGTCATCATACTCCTGAAAACCCCCCCTATTCTCCACTGATGCTTAGCCGGCAACAACCGCTCAGGAGTCCCTGATGACATCCAAAAAAAATTTCTTTAACATTTGGATATTTTGCTTCTAGATATAACTTATCTACATCTTCTAGAATTTCATTCTTTGAAATCTATCATCAAATAGTACCAAATGTTACAAGTTCCAAAAATTTGTCGGATATGAAATTGGTTGAGCAATATCGGTTAGTGCTGTGAATGCGATTTAATTACGATGATTTTTAACTTGTCTAGCGTATTTAAGACAAATGTGGTTTTTGAATTCAATGTCTTTTCCAGATGTTCTAACATTGAAATGAACATGGTTTAGTTATGATGATATTTACTGTTCCTTACATGCACTAGTGCGGAACTTCTACCACTAATTTGAATACATTTTCAAATTTCATTTCACCGATCCTGGAGATGTTCACGGGGTCTGATGATTTTTAACTTGTTCAGAAACATTTTCACGTTTTCGAGGATATTTCTTATCGCAGAAAGAGATCCCTTTCAAATATCCTATCATTATATTTTCTATCATTATTGTTAAAACGCAAATTATGATTTTCATCATAGTTTCCAAAATGTAAAACTTCTTCATTTCCTATTTTATTCTCATTTGGAAATTTTGGAATTTTCACGAATTGAAATTTTAGCCAATTAATATTACCAAATAAGTTACGAACCCGATTTTACAAAAAATATACCATTTTATAATTTATTCATATTATTGTTCTTCCTTTCAGAATAACAATGAATAGGCCCAGTAGGCACATAACACATAATCAGATAAAGAGAATGGAAAACTATATGGATGAACATCCAGATTTAAAAGACGGTTCATTATAGTTATAAAAAAAATAAGGTTCTGTACAATCATCATTGGGAGGAATTAAAAGAAGAATTAAATCGCTTGGGACCAGAGAAAACTGTAGATGGATGGAAAAAGGTTCAAATCAAAATAACTTATAAATATTGTTTTTTATCGTAGTAATAATTTCTTTTACAACAGGCTTGGAGAGATCGGAAATACAACAAAAAAAGAACGACAAGGGCAAATCAGACATCACAATCTGAGTTATCTGTGTAACCAGTTATAGCCGAGCCACAATCAGTGTTTCCAACTATTATTATAGATGGACAGCAAATTGGTTTCCAAGTAATGTCAGTGTAATAAAATAAAAAATCTGGGAATGTAATGGTAAAAATAAAATTTGTTAAATATTTGAATCAAAGTTTTAGTGTTGAACTATTTTGGAAGGAGTTCATTAGAGTCATACACATCCCACATTAAACGGAAGGTTTTTATTAAAAAAATTAATGTCTTAAGATTTAATATGTCGTCTATCAACTACGTCTGTATGATTTGCTGAATAGACACAATTAGAACTGGGTACGGTCTCTTTATCGTAAACAATTTATCGTGTTTCAATTTAACGTGAACAATTAACCGTAGAATAGTTTATCGTAGACACAATTTACCGTGAACACAATTTATCGTGGAACAATTTATCGTAGAACAGTTTATCGTGGACAACTTATCGTAGAACAGTTTTTGCGTGGTATATTAAAATTAGTGGGATTCTTTAATGATTTTTGGAAGAAGTTCTGGAATATGACCATGTGGGACGGAACTCGGTAGTTTCTTACCCGATTATGATGGGATTGGGTATGTTGGAAGGAAATGGGATTATTGAATGATTTTTGGAAGAAGTTCTGGAATATGACCATGTGGGATGGAACTCGGTAGTTTCTTAACAGATTATGATGGGATTGGGTATGTTGGAAGGAAATGGGATTATTGAATGATTTTTGGAAGAAGTTCTGGAATATGGCCATGTGGGACGGAACTCGGTAGTTTCTTAACTGATTATGATGGGATTGGGTATGTTGGATGGAAATGGGATTATTGAATGATTTTTGGAAGAAGTTCTGGAATATGACCATGTGGGATGGAACTCGGTAGTTTCTTAACAGATTATGATGGGATTGGGTATGTTGGAAGGAAATGGGATTATTGAATGATTTTTGGAAGAAGTTCTGGAATATGGCCATGTGGGACGGAACTCGGTAGTTTCTTAACTGATTATGATGGGATTGGGTATGTTGGATGGAAATGGGATTATTGAATGATTTTTGGAAGAAGTTCTGGAATATGACCATGTGGGATGGAACTCGGTAGTTTCTTAACCGATTATGACGTGACTGGGTATGTTGGATGGAAATGGGATTATTGAATGATTTTTAGAAGAAATTCTTCCGTGGAAATGGGATTATTGAATGATTTTTATAACAGGTTCCCGAAAAGTGGCCACCTGAAACGGATGTCGGGCCATGCTTAGCCGCTTCTTGATTGGACGATAGTCAATGATAAATTACTGTACTCTCTTTTGGATGAAAACGTTAGTTTCTATTTTTAATTGTTTCTAATAAATTTTCTAGTAAAATGAGTAACCATCGGTGGAGTTACTTATCAAACTCCCAGACAATCTAAGCTGTTGTAGTATAACTACGTCCAGAGTTGAAATTAAGGCTTGCTTTGAAAGGTTCTGGAGATCTCAAATTTAAAAAAAAAAATCTGAGAGCAGATAGTTGGATTGCCGCTCAATCCTCTTATTAGGTTGTCAAGTGTGTGCATTATGGACTAGTGATATACATGTACTTAGCAAGCTCCTTGCTATAAGTCAAACGCCTACTTCCGTCATCCATAGCCTGGAGAACATACGCTTATGTGCTATTGGATTTGTGGCGCCCATAACTCGCCCTGACATGTAGTGTCAAAGGCCACAAGCAAAATTTCTCCTGCATCGCTTTCTCTCGACTTCCGTATTAGTTTAGAGTTACCCAGCCAGCACCGCAAAGAGGTAAAAATCTAGATCTGTTCGCTCATATTTCATAGAAATTTATAATTTTACAAAAAATAAAGAATTTGCACAATGCAATGCGATTGACGTCAAACATTCTAATTTTCAATAAAGAACGGAAACTTAAAAACGAATAAAATGAATATTTTAAACTGAACAAACGTAATGGAACCTACTACTACTCTCTCTACTCAACTTCAATCGCATAAAAAGCATCCACCAACTATTTGAACAAGTGCTTTATTACAAATTAAATATTTAAACGATACAGGAACAAATGGTAATTGAAAATGACATCGTATAATAGCATCACAATTAGTGATTATCGTCACGCCTATTAAACACCGTATTTGCATATTCGGGTTTAATGGACGTACTTTTGATATTTCGTTTGCCAATATCTAAACCCGAAGTTTAGGTAAACTTGACTAGCCATGCATTCTACAAACGACATCATGATAATTATCGTCTTGAACAAAATACTACAAGACGACCTGAAAGTACACATCGAAAATGTGAAGATTAGATATCGATAACGCTGTATTATGATACGATCTGTATTATTATCATACCGAGTTCCGTCCTACATGTCCATATTCCAGAACTTCTTCCAAAAATCATTCAATAATCTCATTTCCATCCAACATACCCAATCCCATCATAATCGGTTAAGAAACTACCGAGTTCCGTCCCACAAGGCCATATTCCAGAACTTCTTCCAAAAATCAATTAAGAATCCCACTAATTTTGATATACGCCACGCGAAAACCTGTTCTACGATAAATTATCCACGATAAACTGTTCTACGATAAATTGTCCACGATATACTGTTCTACGATAAATTGTTCCACGATAAATTGATTCTACGATAAATTGTTTTCACGATAAATTGTTCTACGATAAATTGTTCTACAATAAATTGCTCACGATAAATTGTTCACGATAAATTGACAGTAAATCATTAGAACTATCTAACCTTCTTAAATATACACGGATAGGAACATATCGATATCGAGGTCCTTTATGAAATTTTATATTTCGAACTTTTCCGTTATCAAAACAAAATTAGTAAGAAAATCGGAAAAATGTCATAAATAATTTAAACCAGTGTCCTGATCCTTGTGAAGAACGATCTGTGAAATTTTAAATCGGGTCCTTGAAATGTGATGGAAAATCTCTATATTTAAATTGAATATTTGACGCTTACGTTTTAGGCGATAGCCTTATAAATAAAATTAACAACGAAAAATGGCTAAACTTCAAGGTCGATTTGCTTTATCAATTTAAAGTTTAAAATAATCTATCGACTATCAACATTATTGTCCCTTGCGGATTATCATGTTGTATATTCTATTCTGTATTGAGGATCGCGATCGCCTGGTCGATTTTTTAAATTTCGAATAATTTAATTGACTGATTTTGAACATTCAAAATGGAGAATAAAATGATGAGCAAACTTGGGGTCACCTTATTTATAATACACTTTGGAAATCAAAAAGTAGATCTGTCAAAAAATTTAGTGAACACGCCTGCATTCCGCACTACAAAATATTGAAGACAGAAACATTTCATGTGACAGGTTGGCGGATGAATACGCGCTGTGCGTGTAAATTTTTTGTTATCAGTGTTAAATTCTAAGGGTAAATTAGGTTCAACTAGAAAGGTAATAAAAGCTTATTTTACAATGGGGTCGACATATTCATACAAATTGTAAATATATTTAAGACGACGTAAATTTTCTTGTTTTATTTTTTTAAGATGCTCAATATGCTAAAGATGAAGATCTAAAATCGGGTGGCACACGACATGATGAAAATACCAAAAAAATATACACTTAGGTGCGAAAAATTCGCACAGTTGCTTTTTTTGTGTATTGTGCGTTCAAAACCAGGACAATTGCACATTATTGAAAAATACGAAGAGTATAGTGATAAAAATTTGAAAGGTGAGCATCGAAAAACTGCACAATATTATTTAATGCTTACCGCAAGCATTCGAACTAACGACTATGAATTGTTTAAATTTATTTTAACTAAAATAACTAATTTATTTTTCGTATTCAATCAACCAAATTATGCTCGTTGGTTGGTCGCGTATCCCAATAAATTATGCAAAGTTCACGAAACTATTTCAGGACTCGAAGTAGAACTTGACAGAGGATCTTTCGGAATAAGAAGAACCTACAAACCGTTTTCAACAATACCGATCGATCTTACTCTGGAACAAAAATTTAACGCCGATCCAGCTAGTCGATTGACAGGGGTAGTGCGTTTTACGAACTCTATATCAGCTCGGCAGCGCTGGTGTAAGAGTCATAGCATAAGATCCACAAAAATATCTCATGTTTTGCAAACAGCTGGCTTAAGATTAAATCAAAATGTCACAGCTGATTTAGAAGTAAACCGAATAAAAAAGAGTTCATCGCAATTGAAAAATTTCATAGATATTATTAATCAAAACTTGAATCCTTTTGATCGCAATAGCGATACGAATTTATTGTTTAATATATCAAATGGCCAAGCAGCATCAGAAGCAGCAACAGAATGTTTATTAAATGTAGAAAACCACGGCAATGAATTGCGAGAAGCATTTATTTCTGGTTGCAACGAAGAGAGTTCACGATTCGAGGCCAAAATATTAACTAATAAAGTTAAAAGATTTGGAGACTCATTGAAAAAAAAAACAGGTCAATGTGAATGGAAAAACAAAACGTTGATCTGAAAAAGTTCTATCCTATCCGTTGACTCCAGTGCCACGTTGTGTCATTTAGATTGCACGCACTGCAAAACAGATAAATCTATATTGATGAAAAGCTTAGAAATGTCAATCGATATCGAATCACCAGCATAATATACAGACGTTGTTCTAATAGATGGATTCTTTTTTTTACATTTGATGTAGGATGTTCCCGTGATCTTCGCAAATATTTCAAAGAAATTTTTACAAAGTGTTTTAAAATTTAATGCACAACAGATTTTTATAGTTTTTGATCGATACTTTACGCCATCAATAAAAAATTGCGAGCATGCTTTGCGAGGAAACTCTGAAAATCGCGATTATAATATCTCTGGCCGGAACAAAAACGCACCACAGATTTTTCAAAAGAATTGCATAATTCAAAATTTAAAATAGCATTTATAAAATTCATCATTAATCACTGGGCTAGTAATGAATTAGTACCATATTTTGGCGTTAAAACTGTCAAATTAAACTTTAATAAATGCTACGAATACGCTGTTTTAGATGGCAAAATACAAAAAAAAAAAAAATATTAATGAAAATTTAACCTGCGAAGCACATGAAGAGGCTGATACGAAAATAATTTTCCATCTTTGTAAAATCGTACAAGATTTAAACATTTTAATTAGGTGCTCGGACACAGACATTTTCATTATTATGCTAGAAAACATGGAAAATTTGTCAAGTTCGTCGACAATTTGGATAGAAGTTGGGACTGGAAATCATCAAAGGATGATCAATGTCAGTAAAATGCATGAAAAATTGGGAAATTCTGTTTGCAATGCTCTTCCAAGACTGCACGCTTTGACTGGACGTGATTTTAACCCGGCTTTTTACTAGAAAGGTAAAAAAAAACATATACAGTTTATGATGCAAAGCGAAGATTTTCAAAAAACCTTCGCTGACTTTGGACTTGCAGATGAAAGCAACGAAAATAATATATTAAATAAGGTTCAAGTATTTGTTTGCCATTTATACGGCTTCAGAATAATAAAATCAATCGACGAGGCAAGAATCGTTTTATTTTTGAAGACGTATAAAGGTTTTATTACTGCAAACGATTCTTTTAAAATTAAAATAAAGAATATAGATGGGTCGAGTATGCCACCATGCCAACCAGAATTGATACAGCAGTTCTTAAGAGCGAGCTTTATTGCAAATATTTGGCGTAATGCTCACCGTCAAATTCCAACGGAGGCTATCTCCTACTGACTACGGCTGGAAATTAGTTAATGAGAAATATGAGTTTGATTGGTTCAAAGGCGATCAATTACCAGAACTACTTTTACAAGAAAATATAGAAATACAAATAATTTTTTTTATCTAAATTAAACAATCACAAAAAAATTTTTTTTTAATGATTTATTTATTTTTTAGATTCTCAGTCTGAAACATCTGAGGTTAGACGTGTCAGATCACGATAGTGAGATTAATGAGATTGAAGATTCAGTTGAGGAATTATTTGATGCTAAATTATAAATTGTTAGAATTTTGTATCCTCTATGAAATAAATAAATATATGAGTTCTTTATTTTAAATTTTATTTCTGGGATTGTTAGGCACAACTGCGACACGGAAGTGCCTTGAATGACTATTTTATTTATTAACAATATAGTCAGTAGTAGTTACTAAAAAAATGTCACGCTTAATAAACGAATTGCACCCTTATAAACTTCACTACATACATAACAGCTGACTGACCAGCTGTATCCCATAGGACGTTGACTGACTATCATAATTTTGATTTACATATAAAAAAACAAACAGTTAATAAAGTTTCAGCCTTAAGAAATTGATTTTATTATGTCGGTGGTCACGACATATTTGACCGCGCATCTGAGGCACCAGTTCTAATATCCGCTTGACTGACCGCAGCATTTTATTGTAAATTATGATTATAATCAATCACCTGAGGAAAAACCAGGCTTCATAAATTCAGAGACTTTTTTTTGCTCTGCCTCTCCGTCTATGATAGAAAACGTTGACATATAGAACCTAACCCAATCGAGCTATTTTCGTTCAGTTAATGCGGGCTTACCGAAACTCAAACTTAATCTGCTTTTCCATGTACATAAACCCGAGTTAATCTAGGTTAATTTAATAAACGTTTAACGCAAATGTAATATGAAAAAGCGCTCAATTTTACTCGTAAAGACAGAGAGAGACGTACAATTATATTTTATTTGCTTGCAAATTTTTTATTATTATTTTTTGGAATGTGTAACCGAGCAACACATACAATAATACGAAAAATATTACGTCACGTTTATCTATAGTTACGACGACGTCGCAAAAACAGTGGTCGTTTTTGAAGAAATATTGCAAACTTGTTTACTTAATTTTTTTTAGCTTCTCAGTCGCTTCTTAACCTTTGTGGAGTTAAAACATAAATATAAAGAGAACAAGTTTTCATAATATTTAAAAAAAGGTAACAATTATTTGTTTATTAAGTTGTCAGTGAATATAAAATTGAACAGTAGGTGTAAATTAGGTACAATTGAAATATGAAACGTGTTTTTTCTCGATATTAAATCGTCTATTTAAAGCGTGATCAGTACAACTATATTAATATCTCTCGCTCTCTCTCTATAATTAAAACTCGAATTCAATACAAATGATAAAAATTATTTTAGTACAGCTTGTGTTAACACGTTTTAAATTAAGCGATTGGTGAATAATTTAAGTGTTTCGTGAAAAATTAGTTAGCATGCGCAATTATAGGCATACAAATCAATTTTGGCAAATTTCCAATTATCCGCCAGTTTGTGATTGGTTTGGGGTACTAAAAAATAATTTTGCTAAAAATTTTATAATTTGTTAGAGATTTGTTAAAAAACATTGTGAGTTTTAATTCAAAATGATTAAAATAAAATTGTTTTTTGTTGTGGATGATTCAAATCATGATCTCACTTGTTTTATTATCTTTTGCGTTTATTTATAGTTTCGACGGCAGAGCGTAACTACCCATCGTTTTTGAAAAAATATTTTTTATTGTTGAGTAAAGCATAACGAGTACAGTATAACGAAAAAGAGTTCATAATATTAAAAAAATAATAAATCTGTGTTAATCGTTTGAGACCCAAGCAGCGTGATCGCGCTGTTGAGATTTTATGTCGAGAAAATAAAATAAATAAATGTGACGGAGCGATGAGAAAACGACGAGAATCGCGTTGTATTTGTTAAAATACAAGAAGCGATTGTTATCTGCATTGTGTTTGTTGTTTGCGTTTGCACCACAAATGGTTTTACAGTAGATCGCACTCGTATTCGTAAATCAAATATTTTTCAAAAAAGCTCGATTAAAAAAATATACGAATGATATTATAATTTAATCATTGGCATAATTCTTAAGTATACACTTTTAATATTCGCATTATAGTATGAATAAGAGGTTTCGATAACGGTGCAATTCAGAGAAAAAAATTAAAATCTGCACATTGATAAAAAATCCGCGTCGCATTCATATTCGTAAAATTCCATTTGTCTTTGAATTTCACCGTTATTTATCATTATCTTTTTTTGTTTTTGCGGTTTCGTTTTGCACTCAATATCAGTATAGCATTTAGTTTCGAATTGACTGGAAGTTACCTTAATATAATCAAAATTTTATTAAAATGGGCCATAAGCAAGGTGAAACGTCAATTGAATTATGAAAATTAGTAATTTTCCATCGGGAAGCAGGGAAAACATTTAAAGAAATCAGCCAAATAGTGCAAAGAAGTATTTCTACAATACAATACATCGCAAAACGACACCAAATTGAAACTCGAGTTGAAAATTTACCATGAAACACGAACCAAAAACGGTTTACTGTTGCTGAGGAACGGTATATTGAGCGCGAAATTAAAAGAGATCCTCGTTTAAGTGCTCAAAAGTTAATAGCGCAAATACTGTTCGGCGCGTGCTTAAGAGAGGCGGATATAACGGTAGAGTAGCCCGAAAAAAAACCATGGATCAGTAAGAAGAATCGGAAAATAAGATTAAATTTTGCAAAGTGTTCCTGTAAACAAGACTTTCGAGTTTTGGAAACGGGTTTTGTTTACAGACGAAAGCAAATTTAATATGTTTGGTTCTGACGGGCGACAAATCGTATGGAGAAAACCAAATATCGAAATGAATATAGAGAATTTACGACCTACAGTAAAATATGGCGGAGGATCTGTGATGGTATGGGGTTGTTTCTCGGCATCTGGAGTGGGAAAATTGCACATAATAAAGGGAATAATGAATAAAACAAATTACATCGAAATTTTAAGGGCAAATTTACCTGAAAGTGTGATGAAATTGGGCATACGAGACGATTTTATGTTTTACCAGCACAATTATCCAAAACATAAAGCTTACGATACACAACAATGGTTATTATATAATTGCCCAAAAGTCATGGAAACCCCACCGCAATTGCCCGATATCAATCCCATTGAGAATCTGTAGCAAGAATTGGACAATAGAATTCGAAAATACTCGATATCTAATAAAAACAATTTAATATATCGATTGAGGACGGAGTGGAATAGTATTGATACGAAAATAAGGGAAACGTTTGTACGGTCAATGCCAAATCATTTGTCAGAGGAGATCAAAACCAAGGAAAATCCAACTAAATATTAATTGTTAAAAAGACTTAGCTCTTTTTTATTTAATTGGCCAGTTTAGTCACCTTAGCACTTGTAACCTCAGTTCCAAAAAACACTCAGTTATAAATTGTTACATTTATATTCATGCAGCTGACAATAACTACTTAACGTAAGAAAATCGAAGTCATGTAGCATTTATAGGGTTAGAGCAAAAGTTCGCCGCCTTTTTTGGGTGACATTTAAACAAAGAGTTTTCTTATTTCAAATGAACTTTATTAAACAAAATATATGCCATTTTGATCGATGCCCTTTGCCATTTCGCTGGTACAGCCATAATCCCATCACTGTGGAACTTCTGTGATTTAGCGGCGAAAAATCGAACAACTCATTTTCGCAGGCCTCTTTTGAATTTAATGTAATGAATGATGTGTGCGGTCTAGCGTTATCATGATGGAACACAACGCTCTTTCTGTTGATCAATTCTGGACGTTTTAACTGAATTGCTTATCTTAAACGCATTAGTTGCTGACAGTAAAGATTAGAATCAATCGTTTGGCCCGGTGGCAGCACCTCATAATGTACGATTCCTTTCCAATCCCATCAAAAATACGTCAGTTGTTTTTTTAAATAGATTTAATGTCCTTTGAATTTCAATTAATACCCCTATTTCGCTCACGCACAGGCGCACTCCAACAGAGGGTCTTAGTTGAGTTTATTAAAATCACCGATCGTAATCTATGACGAAAATTCGCTTTGCACCCAGCCTCTGGGTGGATTCGAATCCAGTACCTCTTTGTCCATCTGCCGAAGGTTTAACCACTGCACTACTTGGCCGGTCTTGGCGTCAATCCTGGTTTTGATACCGTTTGGATCATGATCTTTTTCGCACAACGTTGTCGTTGTCACCAACTTTTCATCACCAGTAATCATTTGCTTTAAAAATGACTCGATTTCGTTCCGTTTCAGCAGCGTTTCGCAGATAGAGATCCAGGCCATTAAATTTTTAACTGTTAACTCATGGGGTACTCAAACGTCAAGCTTTTTTTTGTATCGAGCCATTTTCAAATGGTTTAAAACTGTTTTGTGATTAATATTTAGTTCTTTGCCAATTGCATGGCCGGTCTTCATCAATTTCCTGCATGATTCCATCGACTTTTCCAGTGGTTGGTCGACTATTAGCGCAATCTATTATTTTCCGCTGTCAAATTTCCGCTATCTTATAGAGCATTGGTTGTGGATAACACCATAGTTATGGTTCCGGCTGACATTTTATACGATGCACAATTATCTAAAGTACGAAGTACTCATTGTAGGAGCTAAAAACGTTTTCGGCAGGTAAAATTCTGGTTCTTGGTAGCTTTAAATGGTTTCAGTTGGCTTAATATTTGTGTTCAGGCTGAAAAATCAGAGAGCACACAATGAACAAATCAGTTTGCTATATGTGTTACAGTTGGTTCGAGATTACCACCCCTACATTCTCAAGTAAAAACGACGAGCTTACGATACATGTGGTTTCGTTTTTGGCTTCTTCATCCCAAAATACAACAAAATATAACATTTTTATTATAAATATTCCTTTCAGATTAACAATGAGTAGGCCGAATAGTCAAAATAAATGTCATGCATATGTAAATGGGATAATAAATCCAGATAGTACGTTGGGCGAAATGTTCGCGAACGAAGGAATTGCTGATGGGATGGGCAATGCCGAAGAGTACCATACGAAAAAATTGCTTGAAGAATTTCTAGACGCCTATTCCTTGCTCTCCCCCTCTGAATATGTAGAAATTGAAAGCAGTAATATCAAGGGATCGGCAACATTGGAAGAACATTTGATAAATGAACGAACACCGTTTAAGGAACACCATGGACATGAGACAATGGAAAATAATCAAGTCAGCGCTTACCAACAGCGACTTTTTGATTCTACTAGCAGTGTAAATGTACCTACTATGGCTGACGAACGGTACGGCGATACGAGCAAATTGTTCGAATCGAATTTTATTATTACTGTTCCTTTTAGATCACCAATAAGCAACCCATATTGTCAAGAGTCTTTGACCGAACAGTTAGAAATTGAAAAAAATATTCCTATGGAAACGGCAATATTGGAAGAAGGTTTGCTGGACAATCTAATGACGTTGACAGAACCTGATGGATTAGAAATTATGGAAAATAATGAAGCCAGCGCTAATCAACACCAATGGCTGGCCGTTCCTAGCAGTTTGAATACACCTATACCGAGTGACAAAATGTACGGTGATATGAATTTATTTAACGAGCGAATATTATATTCAAAATAATTTCTAGATACGATACGTATTTTAAATATAATAAACCAATTGTATTTACTTTTACTTTCAGGTTAGTAAATCGCAATTCTGACCAAGTTTTAGGTCATACCAACAGTTTAGTTCATTATATGAAGAACAACGGAATGCATGATGGGACCAGCAATGCCAATTTTCTAATTCCTTTCACTGACCAGCAACACATTGGAAGCAACGAAAATACTCAAGAACACCGCGATAATCTTGAGCATGGTAATACAAGCAGCCACATTTTACAAATGGAATATTTCGAAAGTATTCAAGGCAGCTATCAATATTTACAAATGGATTTTAATTTTGAAAGTAGCCGTTTATTGTCTTTTCGTTCGATTAAAATCTCCGCCTCAAAGACAAACCTCGCCCGATATGGATTTTATTACAATCAAGAATACGATCATGTAAAATGTTGTTTTTGCCAAGTGGTTTTAGGGAATTGGAATATCGGAGATGACCCATTTATTGAACACTTAAAACATTCGCCAAATTGCAATTTCATAAATTTGAGATGTACAGCGAATGTACCAAGTGATGAAGACACTCTAAATAAAGAGTTACCAGAATTATTTAAATGCATGAGCCTAAACCCAGCTTCAGTACCCAGACATCCGGATTACAGAGATATAAATGCACGTCTCCAATCATTTAAGGAGTGGCCAATAGCTATGCCTATAACTAAAGAAGATTTAAATCAGGCTGGCTTTTTTTATTCAGAGATTGGTGACAGAGTCAAATGTTTTCATTGTGGGGGCTGTTTATACGATTGGGAGAAAGGGGAGTCGCCTATTGAAGAACATTATCGACATTTCGCTGTTAAATGTCAATTTATAAAAGACAATTATTCCATACTTAAACGCAACGCACGGAAGAACATAAACAAAGGTAAAAACGCAACTCCCGAACAGTTAAAGAGAATGGAAGTGTATATGGATAAACATCCAGACTTAAAAGATGGCCCATTGTATATAACAAATAAGGTTCAGTACAATCATCTTTGGGACGAATTAACAAAAGAATTGAATCGCTTAGGACCAGAGAAAACTGTAGAAGGGTGGAAAAAGGTTCAAATCAAAATAATTGATAAAGGTTTTTTCTATCGTAGTAATAATTTATTTCACAACAGGATTTTAGAAATTGGAAATTCAACAAAAAAAGAAAGACAAGGACAAATCAAACGTCATAACCTGAGTTGTCTGTGGAACCAGTTATAGGTGGACTACTATTATAGGTGGACAGCAAATTACATAGTTCTTATGGTTTTATAAAAATTGTTGCTATATTATTATGTATACATTTTTAAAATTCTTCTGTTATACCATAAATTATTTACATGTTGTTATTCTTGACATTGTTAATTTACATGATATTTTTTGGACATTTAATTTCTGCAAACATTCAATAAGTTTCAGAAAATTGTTTCTATTAGTAAATTACGTTTCCCGTGGCGGGCTGCAGCTATCGGGAGGGGGGAGGGGGGATAGTAGGAGGAGAGTCTCAGAGAACGGGGGAGTGGTTAACTTCTGTTCACTAAATTCTGAGTGCCTATGATACTCAGTAGGCAAAGGCGAACTGATGGCGCCATAAAACCATCGACCACAAACCACGGTGAGCTGAGTGTCTCTTTGCGCTCCCGGGTCTCCAGGTAGTGAATAGGGAACTCTATAAAAGAGAGTCTCCTGATATCCATATGAATGGTTGAATGGGAGAGTGAATGTAAGGAGACGGGGACGCGGGGGCGGTGTGCTCGGGGAGCCAATGGGGTGGATTATAGTGTTATGCGACCCGTGCTGATGATCGGCTTGACTGGGGGTCCATTTAACAAAGCCCAGTCGTGAACGGAGCCCTCTGGATACTAGGTGACCTCCAGTTGTATTAAGCCTTACCTGCGTATACTTACTCTGCGCAGGTGGGCCTATATTTCTCCGATACTCGTTGGAAAAACATGGAAGATTTGAAAAACTAAAACAAGAGGACCGGTACCCACCAAAAACCGGAAAGTGTGAATGAGAGGAGTAACTCTAACCAGAAAGATGGGCCTCATCTGGGGCAGGGGTGAGCAACACCATGGCATCAAAGCCAGAAGGAAGCGGAACCGCCAAACAGAAGAGCGGGGGATTGCGAGAGATCCCCCAACGAAGCGACGGTACAGGTAGAGACAGTCGGCATTTAGAATTCTGCAGAAACTGGCTGCGACCCCTGAGAGGCAGCTTACAGTAGAACAACAAGGATCTGTAGCATGCGCTAAGAAAACTGTCGGCTGTAATAGCTCGGAGAGGGTCCTTGTGTCTAAAAGACAGAGATCCCAGGAGGAGCTTGAAGCGGGTGGTAGTAAGCGAGCCAAAGTGCAAGCAGACACGACGTCGGGTGCTTCTAAGCAGCAGAAACTGAAGTTATTCAGTGAAATCCTGAAGGAGCACGTGTTGTTGCTAGCCGTCATTGACAGAGGTCAGGAAGATGAGAGCACCACGTCGGAGAAGTAGAGGGTAATGTATGATGCACTAAACTCCATATTCTTGAAGATCTTGAGAGAAAATCCGGGATCCCCCGGTCCTGCAGAGATGCGGGATGACACCAAGGGCGCGTTAAGTTAAATGCGTGCTCGGACCAGAGATCGGTCGATCTCCATAAAAGGGCAGTGGCCGAAGTAAGCGAGGTGTGGCCGGGCGAGAGGATTGAGTCAGACAGCAGAAGGGAAATCCCCAGCAGGCTGACGGCACGCGTCTGGTTACCAACCGAGCCGGATAAGCCGGAGAAGGTCATGGAGATCAATCGGGCCAGTAATCCCGATTTTCCAACGGAAGGATGGAGGATTATGAAGCAGGAGGAGGCTAAGGGAGACTTTAGATTGGCAATCATGCTGATCAATAAGGAACCCTTGGCTTCCCTTACTAGATCAAAGGGATTGATCAACTTCAATTTCGGGTCGATCACCCTCAAAGTTTACAAGAAAGATGAGGTCGATAAGGGCGCGGAAGACCAGCCTGGGGGCGACGGCGAACGGATCGAGCAGGAGACGGTCAAACGGGCCGAGAACGACCAGGGTAGCCGTTCCAATATTACGGACGAGGAGAGGTTGGTGAGGAGAGGTCGCCTCCAGCTCTCTGGAGCCCGATGGAGACAACCCGTTGAACACACGACGAGAGGGGGCTGGCGACCAAATCAATGAGCCAGATGACACTATCCTGATACAGAGAGTGCAGGGAGAGGTGAGTAAGGTTAGCATTGTACAAATAAATCTACATCACACGAAGGCTACTTCAGAAGTGCTCAGACTGACTAAATCAGATGAGGACTTGGTGTTAATCCAAGAACCTTGGATTAGCAATAGCAGGATCAATAGCCTCAGAACGAAAGGGTATACATTATTATACTCAAGCAACTCTGAAAAGATCAGATCGTGTATTTTAGCGAAAAATAATTTGAATATTTTTCTTCTTCCACAATTTAGTAGCGGGGACGTTACAGTGGTGGGTGTTGAGGTAGGCTGTGAAAAACTATGGCTTAGCCTATATGAATCGCGAGATGGAGGTTCCTTTGGATAACCTGGGGGAACTGATCCGGGAAGCAGGTTACAGGAAGGTAGGTGTGATACTCAAACGCGCATCACACAATCTACGAAAGCACAGACATTAACGAGAGGAGTGAGTTAGTTTGATTACTTATACCTTAAAAGTTTAGTATTTAACCTTTTAGTTTGCAATATTGAGTGTGAACCAACATTCATTGTTAAAACTCGACAGGAGGTTCTAGATATGACCTTTTTGTCAGAAACAACTTTTCATATGATCAACGGGTGGACAGTGGCGAATGAGCACTCATTCTCTGATCACCGATATGAAACGTATAGCCTCAACATCAAACCTGTAGCCAGAAATCCCAGAAGGACAAACGGAACAAATATAGGGAGGTGTTGGAGGAACTATTGCCGCTGGAGATTCCTGGACTTCCGGCGACAGTAGAGGAATTAGATTGCATGGTTGATATTGTCACAAAAGCATGCAATCTTTCATTTAGTGCTGCATGCCCCCTGATAAAACCTAAGGCCAAGCATAAACCGAAATGGTGGACCACGGAGTTGGGAACCTATCGGAGAGCGTGTAGGACAGCCTTTAATAAGGCTAAGAATACAAGGGAATATCGGGATTGGGACTTGTATAAGGAGGACCTAAGAAAGTACAAGAAAGAGTTGAAGAGGGCACAAACAGAGTTCTTGAAGACTATTCTGTCGTAGAATGGAAGATGTCTCTGAGACTTCTCGCCTTAGGAAAATTCTAGCTACTAACCCAACCATTCCTAGTTACTTAATTAGGTCAGACGGATTATGGACAGCGTCAAGTGCAGAATCATTGGAGATTCTCATTGAGACCCATTTTTCGCGAAGCGTTGATGGCTCGATCGAACCTGGATCTCATCGAGTAATACCTTCAACAGATGTGGAAGGCATCGCGGATAGGGAGCGAATCCTATCGGCGCTGAACGGTCTTAAACCTTATAAAGAGGCGGACCCGGATCGGATTTTACCAGCCGAGATCCAAAGGAACTCTGTAGTTATCCTCTCCTGGCTGGATAATATTTTCAGGGGATGTCTGCAACTGGCCTATATTCTCAGGAAATAGACGGAGGTCAGAGTGATTTTTATCCCGAAATCGGGAAAGAGCTCGCAGGTTCATCCAAAGGACTCTATCATCCTTTCGGAAAGGTTGATAGATGTACTTATTCGAACAAAAGTTGAGCCAAGGAATTAGGCAATGTCGCAGCAGTAAGGGAAATTCGGTGGACACAGCTCTGCACGATCTAGTACGCATGATTGAGAAGACAATTTACTCGCAAGAGATTTGTTTGGTAGCATTTCGTGACATTGAGGGTGCTTTTAATAATGTAAAAACGGAGGCGATCATGGAAGGATTGTCATTTTTGAAGGTGGATTATAAGCAGGTTGATAAATCAGATGCTGATAAGCAGGATTATTACCTCGGAACTGGGGGAGTCCACCATTAGAAGGCGGGTGGTTAGAGGAATTCCGCAGGGACGAGTAATGTTCCCCTTTCTTTGGAGTGTAATGGTGAATGGATTGCTGTTGGAACTGGAGAAAGAGGGGATGGGGTTGTAGCGTATGCAGATGATGTAGCGATAGCTGTCTCAGGCAAATATCTAGATACGATTAGGGACGTTATGCAGAATACGCTTCTGATCGTTACGAAATGGCCCTGCAAATGCGGATTAGGGATTAAATCTTCCAAGACAGAGCTGGTACTATTTACCAAGAAATATAAAATTTCGGTAGTTAGTCCCCCTACCGTGAACGGCATTAAGCTGGCGTTTGCAGACAGAGCGGGATTTTTGGGCATAATCTTGGACAGTAAGCTCAGCTGAAAGCCTAACATTGCAGAAAAGATGAATAAGGCTAATGTAGCCATTTACTCGTTTAGGAACACCATAGGTAAGAGATGAGGTTTGAAACCAGAGCTGGTACACTGGAACTATACTACAGTGCTGATGTATGGGGTGGGCGTGTGGTGGCCGGCTCTAGAAAAGGTAACTTACATAAGGATGTTGAAGAAGGTGCAAAGAACGGCCTGTGTGCTTATAAGCGGTTCGCTTGGGACAACACTTACACGCGCTTTAGTGGTTAAGTTTCACCATATTCCATTCAAATTGTTCGGTAGACAGATGGCCGCCAAGGCTACGAGGCTCTCGGCTGTCTCTCAGTGGAATTATCTTCAGTGGCCCTATTCTGTCTTTTCGTGGGAATAGGGAATTGGGAAAAATATGTTCATAGCATTTTTGTCTAAATTGTATTTTTGTAGCCTACTGAGGGAACATGTTTGGTGTTAATATTTTTGAAACAAAGTGAAATGGGAAAACATTTTTCCCAATAAAAATTTTGTGGAACAAAAGTTTCCAAATTCACTGTGTTTTGAAAATTTTTGCACTAAACTTATTCCTTCAGTAGGCCAGAAAAATACAATTTAGACAAAAATGCTAAGAAAATATTTTTCCCAATTCCCTATTCCCAGGGAAAGACAGAATAGGGCCACAGGTGGGACACTCGACGACAGTTAGAACGTTGTGCTTCGATAACGGTTTCCGAATCATCTGTCTTTCGAGAGAATCCTGGAGGAATGGATCAATACTGAAAAATGAGGCACTGAAATTTTTCATCGATGGCTCTAAGCTAGACGGCAAAGTAGGAGCCGGAGTCTTCTGTAGGATGCTGAATGTTAATATTTCCGTTCGTCTCCCTGATTACTGCAGCGTGTGCCACGCTGAAGTGGTGGCAATAGGGGAACCATGACATGGTTGGACCATAACGTGGTATTCGTGAGGGATATTGCAATTTATGTGGACAGTCAAGCGGCACTCACGTAACTAGAGGCGGTTTCTCTGAAGTCACGGGTGGTGCTGGATTGCCGATCATCTCTTAATGAAATGACCGAGTTTTTCAGAATTCAGATAATCTTGGTCCCTGGGCACTCGGACGCCATAGGAAACTGCAGGGCAGATAAACTAGCTAGGTACGGTACGACTCTCCAGATGCAGCCGGAAATGAAAGGTCTGGAAAGGCCTATAGCAGCGCTCAAATTGGCGCTCAGTAAAAAGGCAATCGCCTTGACAGATGAGAGATGGACCAACACTCTCACAAGCAGGGTAGCAAAACAGGTTTGGCCAAAACTGGACCTGCGCCGCTTCAAGGCATTAGTATCCCTGTGAAAACGAAAGTAAGGATTAGTCGTAGGGATACTGACAGGACACTGCCTTTTTGGGGAACTTGCGAGAAGTTTGAGTCGACAGAAGAATGACTTTTGTAGAAGTTGTACGGACGAAGAGGAGGAAGAGACTTTAGATCCCTTCCTATGCTCGTGTCCGGCCCTGGCATACAAAAGACATAAGAACTTGGATGTGTACGATTTGAACAGCCTTTCTGAACTCGCAGACTGTGGAATGCGAGATATTTTACGCTACATACGTAGCTCCAGATGGTTTAAAGAGAGAGGGAGTAAAGAGAGATTGGATCCTGTGGTATCACAATGGGCCATTATTGACTTAAGTGTGCGATAGCAACCACTATAACCTAACCTAACCTAACCATAGACGCATCTACTTTTTACGATACCTTTTGTTTCCAAGAAACTTTGAGGCGAACCTAATAGTGTATAGTATAAAGGGCATAGTAAAACAACAAAACTTATAAAGAAAACTGGAAAATGTATTTGTTTTATTCACAACTATAAACGCACGTTAATAGTTAACATAAAATAAAAAATTAATTCACTTTTTAAAATTAAATTAATAATGAGTAGGGTCTCCTTTGTTTTGTATAAGATCAAATATCCTGTTCGGCTTACTCTCAACTAAACTTACTCGAACATTTTCACCAATTGACTCCCAAGCTTCACTCACGGCCACTTTCAAGTCCGAAACCTTTTCATATTGCTTGTTTTCAGCAAAGATTTTTCAAACTATGATTCTAATGAGCAGGCTGACCACTGCAATACCTCAACATTATGCGCTTCTAGCCATGAGCGAGCCTCATTGCTCTTATGCACTGAAGCGTTATATTGCTGAAAAGATATATCTGAAGCTGTTCTATTTGCATGCGATAACGTGTGTTAAATTAGTACGGAAGAATATACTCGAGTTTCCGACGAAATTCCACCTTATTTCCACTTCGTTTTTTTCTCGTTTTAGTCGGGATTCACACCTACACTGGAATTTTTGTGACACGTTTCTGGTGAGTAGTACGAATTTCCGGGTACAAAAATGATTCTTTCCATAGAAAGAGTGTAGTTTTTGAACGCGAATGTAAACGCAATTCCGTCGGCATTGCATTTTGGGTTGTTGTTATTTTTTTGTTAAATACTTCTGACTCGTGAATTATTGGGAATCGTTTGATTCGAATATTTGAGAAATATTTTAGAGCAAAATGACACCATCCACCAATGACACCATCCACATATTGCATTTTGCTACTAGTTAACATAAATCAAAATGTCCATTATATAAAATGCTTAGTTTGTATGTTGATTAATGTTGTTGTGTTAGAATTAAGAAAGAAGCTGCATCAGTATTTTTAGAGAAAAATAAATTAGTAACTTTTTTTTGTTTTAACCAAAAATTTAACAAGAGCAGACTCATTTTGTAAGGTAAAAGAAATCGTTGCTTTAAAGTGTCGTAAAATTTGAGATACATTGAAAAAATGGTTAATAGATAAATTTAATATTTTATTGTGTGAATAAAGTTTTGTCCGCTGGGATGGACATTCTGATTCCTCGATTCCTCAATTAAAAATGAAAAATGGTTTGATGATTTTTATTTGAATTCTAGATCAAAGTATTTTCATTGCAGATTAAACCGTGTCGCGAGGGAACAAATTAACTGAGGAAGAAATTTATGCAATGTTGATGGAGAGTTCTGACGAAGAAGAATTAGATGAGTGTATAGTTAATATAGAAATATTTAATCCAAACGCAATCCGAAACAACCTTAGTCGTATAGAGTTAGAACAACGTGATGAACAGGATAACATACAGCAACAAGAGAATGTTGAACTATACAAAACTATTTAAATTGCAACGAGAATAATTCGATCAATTTCGTCCCGCCTGCAGAGATTTGCGTTGATCATCAAATAACAGGCCGCGACAGTTCTGGTGCACTGGATGGAGGTGTAACAATCGACAATGAAATTTAATTCGATTTTATGAAGGCCGACACAAATATACGTTCAAATTTCAATTAGCGGAGAAAAATCAAATATATCGCATTTTGAAAAATACTTTACGGATGAACTGTATCACATAATGGCATCAAATACCAATACCTATATGCTTTGCAAAATAATACTACATTTAAACCAACAAACAGCATTGAAATGAAGCGATTCATAGGCATTCATTTATTTATTGGTTCAGCAAAGTTGCCACAAGCAAGAATTTACTTTGATCAAGTGAAAGGGATGGCCCTTGTGTCGAATTCAATGAAGCGTGATCCTTTTTTTTTTAATTAGATCAAATTTACATTATGTTAATGTTCTTGATGCCCCAAGCAACAACTCCGATATTTATTACAAACTTCAACCTTTGATAAATACGATACGGAAGGTTATCGGGCAAACAACATGTGCCAAACAAACCGAAACCGTGGGCCTAATTAAAATGTTTGGATTATGTGGAAAGTTGGGAGAACCCTACGATTTTATTTTATACCAGTGACACTATTCTGGTTTTCCCTGCGGAAAGTGGAAATTGGGAAAAATATTTTCATAGAATTTTTGTCTAAATTATATTATTTTGGTCTACTGTTGGAATTAGTTTGGTGTAAATATTTTCGAAACAAAGTTGATTGGGAAACTTTTGTTCCACAAAATTTTTATAGGGAAAAATAATTCCCAATATATCTTTGTTTCAAAAATATTTACACCGAACCAATTCCAACAGTAGGCCAGAAAAATATAATTTAGACAAAAATTCTATGAAAATATTTTTCCCAATTTCCACTTTCCAGGGAAAACCAGAGTAGTGCCACAGGGCGCATATTCTTGAATTCCACCGATATTTCCGCATGCGGATTATAAGTTGTATTAAAATTCTTTATATTATTCGAATTTTTTGCCAGCTACTTTAATCGTTTTTCCAAATTTGCTTGCCAGTTTTCTTTTATTTATTTCACGACTAAACAAAAATCAGTGGATATTTCCGACCGTTTCTACATCCATCGATTTTTGTTTAGTCGTGAAATAAATAAAAGAAAACTTGTAAGCAAATTTGAAAAACGATTAAAGGAGCGGGCGAAAGATTCGAATTATATAAAGAATTTTAATACAAATTATAGTCTGCATGCGGAAATATCGGTGGATTTCAAGAATACACGCCCATGGTGCTAATACAGGATTACCTGAGAACAATTTGGTTTCGGCCCATCAGTAGTGTGGCATCTCGCAGCAAGAATCGATTCTAAAGGTCACAAATTATACTTTGACAACTATTTCAGTAGCTAAATAAAAAATTTAAAAAGCAAGAAAGAGGTTACTATGAGGAACTAAACTCCATAAACACAAATATTTCTATTGTAAAGTGGCTCGACAACAAGCCGGTGCTTATTGCATTTGATTTAACTGGAGTTCCTTGCGAAGTTCGTGCATTGTGAGCCTGTGATTTTGGAGGCGACGGTAAAATTTGAAATTATTTTCAGTGATATACAGTAAACCCTCGATTTAATGAGCCCGATTTAACAGACACTCGATTTAACAAAACTTCGTCCGTTAACAATTTTTCATTTTCCATTTTGCGGTTACCGATTATGATGGATCGATTTGGGGATTCTTAAACGATTTCTGGAAGAAATTCAAGAATATGGTCAGAACTGGTCTTAAAATCAATTAAAATCCAATTTCCATCCAGCAGACCCAATCCCCTTCATAATCGGTTAAGAATTTATCGCGTTCTGTCCCAGGGTGTCCCAAAAAATCAAAGTCGTTTTTTTTAACGCATACCCTCTTAATTTATCTGTATGATGAGAGAACACTTGTAAATAAAATTTGGTGTACGTAGGATCACAGCAACCCTTGCCGAGTTGAATCAAAACATCTCAGTACTTTCTGACTTTTTAAAAAATTATAAAAATTTTGGTATCGCGTATTCCAAATATCAGAGGTTTTGTTTTTTCTTTTATTAGGTTGTAGGAAAAGTTCGTAGAAACAAAAATCCACAATTTGGAGGTTTAGTATTAAAAAAGTGGTCAGTTCTATTTTTAAACTAAGTCTGGAGAATAAGGAGGGTGCGGTACGATTTCCCAACCAAGTTCCTGTAATTTTTTTTGAGTTATCTTGGCAACGTGTGGTCGAGCATTGTCCTGAAGGAGATGAACTGTGGCTCGTGTACGCCTCTTTTCTTTAATAGATCCAGCTAATTTTGTAGTTGATCTATGTAAGTAGAAGCATCAATGGTCCTTCTTTGCGGTAGTAACTCCATTAATAGGAGTCCTTTGGAATCCCAGAAGATCGATAGTAAAACTTTCGATGGATGAGGGTCTTTTTTAGGCTGAATTTGCGGCTCTTCTTCGTAAGGCAGCCAAACTGCACAGCGTTTATCGTTATCGTATAAAACCCATGATTCATCTCCAGTTACCAAATCTTCCAGAAACTCTTTTCTCTTAGGCCTTAGAAGAAGCGATTGGCAAATAGACAAGCGGCTCGTGCGATTAGCCTCGGTCAGTCGGTGAGGTACTCATTGGCTTTTTATTTTCCGATATTCTAATTGATTAAGATGATCTGCAACGGTAGTAAAATTCCAGCCAAGGATCTTTGCTAAATCACGTACATTAGCCTCCGGATTTTATTTAACAACGCGCTCGAGCTCGTCATTATTTGTACTGGAAGGTCGTCCAGTACGAGGCTTGTCATCAAATGTAATATCTCCAGACTTAAATCAAGCAAACCATTTGTGCACTGTCGAAACGTCAACACTCGACTCCCGGTATGTGCTGTTGATATTTGTTGTGGCTATACTCGCGTTGGAGCCACGCAGCCATTGGTAATAAAAAATTACTCGCAAATCACGTTTGGACATTTTCTCCATAAGTGCCCTAAAATACGCGCGTGTCAATATTTATAGGGCTGGTATGAAAGGGCTAAGAACGTTCTAGATTATTCCTGTATATTTTCGATTTTCAAACACATTCTAGAAAAATAAATTTAAGTTCAAATTTTTTTCGAACAGTTGTTTTGAATCAATCAACATGTCAGTGGAATTACGAAGAGGGCCCATATTTTTAATAGGGGACGTAAAACATCAAATAAAAGGTTCTAAACTTTCATCTAAACAACAAGTTTGTTGTCAGTATTGTTTTATTATATGCGTGAAGGGAGGAGTACGATTAGTCTCCGCTAATATAGAAGCTACTCAAACCAAAGCTAAAGGAAATTTAACTCAAATATTTTAATTTTATTTAATCAACTAAAAAAACAAAACACAATAAAATGAAAGCTATTCTAACTTCATAAGAAATAGTCTGAGCCATTGCTCGTAACCGCCCTAACAATGCATAATTAGAATTAGAAGATCATCCAGCAATTACAATGTAATTTAACAGTAAATGAAAGCGCAAATCTGACTATTCGCGAGTGTATTATCTATTGGAGAAAAGTGCGTATACCTACCAAATCTTTGCCTAACTGTGTGAAGAAACTTGTTATCTTATATCAAGTTTGGAGGGGCTTGCAAAAAAATGCACAGAAAACATAAGACATATTTAAACAGCGTCGGTAAGAGTTTGTCAAACAACTAGATAATTTATTCGACATTGCACACGCCGATGCACGCAGCTATTTGCAGTGACAGAGGGAGTCAAGTCGCCCTGGTCACATAGGTGGAGTGGACAAAAAACTGACGGATAAAGAGGAAAGGGCGCGCCTCAGAGATCAAGTGGAAGAACAGCGGCGTTCTCAATATTTCTTAGCGTTAACCCCTTCGACATCATCTTATGATCCGTTCCAAAATGAATCATCTAATTCTAATGACAACAACAATTTTAGAGTATTTGCCAACGCAGATCAAGCGCACACAACTCAGATGGAGTAAAATACATATGCGGAAAGAGTTCATCACTCAAAAATTAGTAGCAGCGCTAGACAAGTGTCAGTTAAGTATAAGAGATTCTGTGTTTATACTTGAAGCTACTATTGAGGCACTTGGATATAAAAGTGATGAATTTCCTATATTTCCTCAATTCAAAGAATTTAAAAATGAGGCACCAGATGTTGTGACTGTTCACTGGGACGTCTTCCGATAGTTATTTTTTATAGAAATAAAGAACTGATTGCTGTGCTAAGGTTAAAAGCGTCTTCAGAAAGCGAACAGGCGAAGGCAGTTTTGAGCGCGATTGTAGACTGGAATCTTGAAGATATAGTGTTATCATACTACAGCTTCAAATACAGGTCGTATTAATGGTGCATGTATACTTATTGAACAAAGGCTAAATAGGGAAATGCTTATTTTTGTCATTCCAATTCATTGTACCGTATTGGTTTCGGAATAGCATCACCTAAAATCAAGCTAAAAGATTAAAATTATCATCCCAAACTTACCGAAATATGTGTGCATTCTTATTATTTTTATATTGTAATGTCAAAATTATGACATTTCATTGCAATGACCATTCAAGTAAATCAAAGTTCATCGAACTCTTATTACAATGTTGAAGAGTGGCTCAGTTTTGAATTGTGAACGTGTTGCAAACTTGCAAATAAGATATCGCAATTTCGGCAATTTTCTATTGCATCCTGTATATTTTTTTTCTTGAATTCATTACCAACCAAACTGTGCTAAGTGAAGTTTATAAATTAATAAAAAAAATAATAAATTTTCTTAAAAAGCAAAAAAAAATAAAAGGTATAGTTCAGTTTTTCATCTTTTCAACTTGGGAATTATCGCAGAGGCAAACCGTAAGCCCACCACCAGCAATGGCCATCAGCATCTTTGTTTTTGCCCCAACATAACTGGTCCTTCGAGCCGGATCGGCGTAACTTTATAAGCGGCAAGAATTAATCCATCACACCAGTCTGCAAATAAGCAACGATACGATTGCGAAATTTCACCTACGTAATTGGATAACCCGAGCAAATCGCACCGCATGGACTTCAGCAAAGTAGCGATTTTTATTTTATTTTACTACGAGTAACGATAAGTGAAAAATAGGCTCGAACTATTTAGTCAATTAGTAGACACATACGGTATTAAAATCAGTGAATTTATCGCGTAAACCTATGTAAATTAATACTATTAAAATTCTTGTGTAAGAAAGAAATACTCGTGTGAATATCGGTGCATTTATTATCAACATAACCTCGATAAAACTCACGAACGTTTGGATTTTGAGTATACATAGAGCCGTATATATATTTTCACGATTGTGTTTTCGTTATCGTTATTGCTCAAATCTGATTTAATATAACGTTAATATATTTCGTGTAAGTGAATTTCAAGGCTACTATAACGTTTCGGTTTCACCACCGCCATTACATAATTGAATTGACAACTTTAATCAAAATTTTTGGGGAAGTTAATTCGGTATTGTTCATCAAACGTATTCTGAGTTAGCAAATTGGTAGCAAATCAAAGTTTTGTGTTGTTATTTCCAAAATGAGGATGCTTACCCCATAATTCGTAGTTAAAATGTCGGACCTCAGTGCGTTAAAAAAGCAACGAGCCATTAATAAAGGCAAGCTGACCAACATCCTAAAATTTATAAAGGACGCCGACAACAACACTTCGGCTGAGCAGATCGCTGTGCGTTTAAATCTGGTGGAAAAATTAATGCAGGAATTCAGCGATTGCTATAATACGTGCGGATGAAAAAATGAAGCGGCAGATAACGTATACGAAGAAAATTATTACAACGCCGTCGCGGGTCTCAATACGTTGATGCGAGAAAGAAGAGTTAGTACCGAGCCCGGTAACCTGAATATCGAAACATCACAAAATACAACGCAAATTGGAACGCGGTCGGAAGTTAAACTTCCAAAGATCCACATACCATCCTTTTCTGGCGAATATTCGGGGTGACAATCATTTTATGATTTGTACACTGCAACTATTCACGAGTCGCCTGCTCTGAATGCCGTCCAAAAATTTCAATACCTAAAAGGATTATTGCGCGGAGAAGTAGCGGTACTATTACGGCACATTAACGTAACAGAAAGCAATTATATCGGTGCCCTGAATAAACTGAAGGAACGCTACGACAGAAAGAGACATATAATAAACTACTTTATTCGTACCTTTGTTGAGCAGCCAAACGTGCACTATTCAAATTCATTCCAAATCAAGCGATTGATGGACACGTCGGATGAAGTGATTCGCGGACTCAAGGCTTTAGGAGATGTTGCCGAGTCTCGCGACCCCTGGCTTATTTATATACTGACGAATAAGCTAGATGACAAGTCCAAGGCTCTATGGGCAGAAACGGCTGCAGATATCGATAACCCAAGCATTGCGCAGTTCCTGAAATTTTTAGCACGGCGCATCGATGCGTTAGAATCACTCAACACTTCCACGAAACGTCTAACTGCGAAGCCAGAGATAAAGGGACACATCTCTACCGATGAAACCCCAACCACCGAATCGCAATTGGTTACCAAAAATTTTCAATTCAAATATGCGATGTGTCAGGACCCTAGCCACTCTTTATTCCAATGTAATGACTTTTACGCATTAGACGTTAAGGGACGCAAAGAGTTTGCCAAGCGCACTAATCGGTGCCAATTTTGTTTAACTAGCAAACATCCTATATTCCGATGTCCATCTCAAAGAAGATGCCAAAGGTGTAATATGAAGCAATATCACATTATTACACCAAGAACAACTTAACGAAGAAATTGTAAAAACAGGAGAAGCTAGTACGACGAGCCACGCATCTACCTTCCAGTCGGAGACCGTAACGCTGGCTTCAGTACTCCCAACGGCCATAATGCAAATAATTGATGCTTCAGAACATCCCATAGCGTGCCGAGCACTTCCCGATTCGGGGTCACACTCCAGTTTTATTACGGAATCTTATGTACAGCGACTAAACGCTAAAAGACGAAACGCACGTGTACCCGTAAGCGGATTGGGACAGAGTAGCGCACTCGTATCCAGAGGAATCACAACACTTACAGTGAAACCCGATGATAGCCCGGAATTCAAGATAGATACGCTGATATTGTCCGTGATTACCAGCCAGCTGCCGCAACAAAATTTGGATATCACGGCAATCAATTCATGGCAAGGAGTTAAGTTGGCAGATCCAGGATTTCACAAGAAGGGCGAAATCGATATTCTCGTAGGAGCGGCTCATTTTTTCCACATCCTTCGCGATGGCCAAATTCAATTAGCTGCAGATGGGTCCCTATTGCAAAACACCATCTTTGGTTGGATAGTTTCCGGAAGAATCGCCCGGAATTTGAACCATCACACCCCTTCAATGTTAGCCGTGGCTGAAGATAAGGTTGATATCGACAGAAGTCTCAGCATATTTTGGGAACTAGACTAGTTAGGTGATCAAAAAATTCAACTATCTCCGGAGGAAACCTTTTGTGAGGAACACTTTCTGCAACACGTGCAAAGAGATACGAACGGGCGATTTTTTGTTAAACTTCCGTTTAAGGAACCACCCAGCAGTTTGGGACAATCTTTGCGGTCGGCAATACAACGATTGAGAGGAGCAGAACGCATTCTGGATCGTGATTCAAAGTTATCCAAACTCTATCATGATTTTTCTTCTGGAGTACGAACAGCTAAACCATATGACAGAAATTCCGCCCGGAGAAGTTAACACCAATGGTTTTTACATACCACATCATGGAGTGCTAAAATCGTTGGGTTCCATCGACAAGCTGAGAGTGGTTTTCGAAGGTTCCGCTAGAACGAGTACTGAAATATCGCTAAACGATTGTTTAGCTGTTGGGCCTAATGTGCAGTCCACGCTATTTTCTATAACCCTACGGTTCCGAGAACACAAGATGATATTCTCAACAGATGTAAAAAAGATGTATCGTCAAATAGCCGTCGCCAACGAAGATTGCGAATTTCAAAATATTATTTGGCGTACCGACCCATCCAAGCCAATCCGTCATTTTAAATTAAACACAGTCACATATACGGGCTTGCGTCGTCCTTCTTCCTTGCGTCACGAGCCATAAAGCAAGTAGCTGAGGACAACAAATCTATCTCACCGCGCGCGGCTGATGTACTCACGAAAGATATGTACGTAGACGACATCATGACTGAAGCTGAAAATGAGGACGAACTGGTAGTATTACAAATGAGATTATTACTATACTAGCAGAGTATGGATTTCAGCTCAGCAAATGGAAATCAAATTGTGCTCGGTTATTAGCTCAAACTTCAGAAGAAAACTCTCATGCGCACCTAAAAACTCTCCAAGACCGCCATCACGAATCTGCTAAGGTGTTGGGTGTAATGTGGAATGCCAAGACGGATTATTTGATTTTATCTTCCCAACAACCGGATACCAAACCAGTGACAAAGCGAACAGTATTGTCGGAAGCCAGTCGCATCTTTGACCCCCTAGGTTCGTTAGCTCCGGTCGTCGTGACCATAAAAATATTCCTACAAATGCTTTGGTGTGACAAGCTTGATTGGGATGATCCTCTTTCGTCGAAAAAAAAGAACGGCATGAGAAAATATAAGAAAAGGTCTGAAGCATATAACATCGATTTCGATTCCACGGTTTATAAACACGACTAAAGGTTACATTGTCGATTTGCATGGTTTCTGTGACGCTAGTCAGTTGGCCCATGCGGCGGTGGTATACTTCAAAATCATTAATCCCGGCGGACATACTTATGTTAATATCATTTCAGCCAAATCAAGAGTTGCTCCTCTCAAACAACAGACACTTCCACGCTTAGAATTATGCGCTACTGTCCTGCTAACTAACCTAATCAACGTCATCTTACGAGAAACTCAAGGTAAAATTGGCAGCATACACGCTTGGACAGATTCCCAAATAGTAATACATTGGCATTGAAAAGGTTTACTGCGCGAAGGGGCATATATTAAGAGCTCCATAGCGACAACGACACTAATTTCACAAGCTCCGATATTAAACTGAGGGAAGAATTTTCAAAATTAACCAAAGAGTCCAATAATCTTTCCGATTTCTTTTCCAGAAACCGTATAACGTGGCGCTTCATTCCTCCAAATTCGCCACACTTTGGAGGCATCTGGGAAGCGGCCATAAAATCTGTGAAGTTCCACTTGAAGAGGGTTATAGGCAGCCACGTACTTACATTGGAGGAAATGCATACCTTGCTTGTCGAGGTAGAAGCAATTTTGAACTCCCGGCCGTTATGCAGGCTTAACGATACCGATGTGGATCCCCTAACGCCATCCTATTTTTTAATTGGCCGCCCTGTTACAAAAATTCCGGAAATGGATATTACACCCCTCAAGCCATCTCATTTAACTCGGTGGGGGATGGTGCAACAAATAAGCCAGCACTTTTGGAAGAGATGGTACATAGGGTACCTGACATCATTGCAGCAGCGTTCAGAACGGAGGTTTAAGGACAATCCTATTAAAGTCGGCGATATCGTCACAATCAAAGATCGTAACCTGCCCGCACATCAGTGGCTCCTTGGCAGAATCATCAAGCTTTATCCTGACTCCGATGGCCACGTAAGAGTAGCTACAATCAAGACTAAAAATAATGAAATCAAGCGCCCAATTCACAAATTGTGCCTGCTTCCAGTTTCAACTACGGAGCCAAATAATACAAACCAATAAGTCAAGTAGAACACGTATCATTAGAACACGTATGTCCAAATTGGAACATTTATTAAATCTTACAAAAACATCGAGTTAGTGCATCCACAGACAATCAAATTAAATTTTTCGTTCGAGCTAAAAAATGAAAACAAAATATATTTCTGATAATTCCAATGTCATCATTGTATCTGTCATTTTAAAAAAAAACAAAATATTTTTGGTTGAAAATAAAAAAATCATCGAAATTTTTTTTTTTTTTTTTTTTTTTTTTATTTCATTACCAGCTTAATCATTATAAATAAAATACATTGTGTGTAAAACATTATTAAAACTCACAAGATTAAGAAGGTAAGATAAGAGGACCATTGGATCAAATAGATCACGTGACTGGTCCCCTGATTCTGAGCCACAAAAAAATATTTGAATTCTATTTACAAAATGAAAATCAATTTAAAATCAAATTAATTTACAGTTAAAATTAAGAGAAACAAAAATTGTATAATAAAATTATAACTACATCTTAATTACTACACATGAATATATTGAAACCTCTTAAACTACACCATTTAATTTTAACATATATAATTTTAAAACCAACAAAAACAAAAACAATAATATTTTAAACCAATAGTTCAAAAAGATGGTCAATATTTTTAGTTTGATGAAGCCATTCTTTAAGGTATATTGAAAAACTAGAGAAGTTGCCGCACTTACGAATTTCCAACGGTAAATTGTTAAAGATGATTGGTGCAATGATATTAATAAAGTTTCTCCTTAGATCTAATCTAAACTTAGGAATATGTTTCAAGAAGGTATGATTTGATCTGAGATTATACCCTGCATGAGTCACAAAATTATTCCCACTTTTAACATAGAATATTCTAAGTACCTTGAAGACGAATATGTGACGTAGAGGAAGTATGCTGAGATTTTCAAATAATGGCCACGAAGGCGAAAAGGATGGTTTAAAGCACATTATTCTGATTAACTGCTTTTGTCGCACGTAGATAGGGCGTAGTGTAGCATTGCAAGCACTACCCCAACATGATAAACCATATTGCAGTATTGAGTCCGCTAATGCAAAGTAAAACGTCCTAAGTAAATATTGCGGACAAAATAGCCGTAAGACATACATTTTTCTGGAGACCAATGATAGTCTAGTTTTCAGCCCTTGTGTGTGCGCTTTCCAATTTAAATCTCGATCAATAATAATACCTAGATATCGAAATTCATCAACAGTGTTCACTAAGAAGCAGTCATTAGGAGGGCAGTGCGTGTTATTGCTTCTGTTGCATTTGAAAGTATGATACGTTGTCTCAAGATACAACGATGAGGTATCCCTAAAATGTAACAATTTCGTTTTGTGACTCAAAACAAAATTATGTGCTTCCAACCAAATAGACAAACTTTTTAAATCATGATCTATGAGCATGATATTATCTTGATAATTTGGACTAGCATATGTAAACGAGAAATCATCAGCAAAAACAGTTGGAGACCCTCGAAATTGTTGTCGAAAGATACCGTTTACATACACTAAAAATAATAAAGGTCCTAAGACAGAACCCTGTGGGACTCCCACATTTATCGGTAACTCTTTACTTAATTGTCCATTTACTCTAACCAATTGCGTTCGCCCAGTCAAATACGAGGACAACCAATCCCGGGTTATCCCTCTGAATCCACAACAATATAGCTTTTTTAACAATGTGCTATGTTGAACTCTGTCAAAAGCCTTTGTTAAGTCTATAAATAGAGAAGATACCTTGGACCCTTTATCAATATGTTCAGTTACTTGTTCTAGGAAAGACACGATAGCTTGTTCAGTATTTTTATTTTTCCTAAAACCATATTGGTCGGGAGAGAAAAAGTCTCTTTTTTCTAGGAAGAAAACGATTCTACTTTTTATGGCTTTTTCAAATATTTTCGAGAAGACCGAAAGTAGAGAGATTGGTCTATAGTTGTTCATACTAGTTTTATCATTATTTTTAAAGATCGGAACAACTAAGGCTCGCTTTAACGATGTAGGAAAAATTCCAGTTACCAAGCTTAAATTGAAAATAAAAGATAAGACATCAACTAAGAACCAGGACATTTTTTTAACAACATTATTTGAAATCCCATCCAAACCAGGAGTTGAATTATTTTTTAGCGAAAGAATTGTAAAATACACTTCAGATGAAATTTCCGAAAAAACGCAACTATCTATAGATTGGTAATATTGACATATTAATCTATTTTTGTCATCATCCAAGAGGAGACTGGCAGCATTAGCATCACCAACACTAGTAAAGAACTCGTTAAATTCATTAGCAATCTGCACTGGACCAGATATTTTGCAGCCTCTTTGATTAACAATTTCTTTAATTTCAACTGAATCAGGCTTTCCGTTAATTATTTCATTGACTGTTTTCCAATTTTTACGAGCATCACTACCATTGTTGCTGAACTTTTGAGAATAAAAGCTTTTTTTGGCTATATCAATTTGTATAGGTTAACAGAGTCACACAGCGTCAAGCTATATTGTTTCAATCTACGGTTGCTGGTATGTTTTTTTGCAAGGCGACAAATATTATTTCTTTTACGTATTAGTCTCAATAAATCATCAGACATCCATGGCTTTAGCTTCGTTGATCTATTGGCACACAACTTAATGGGAGTACTTTTTTTAATGTGACCTTTAATGATTTTAATAAAATTATCGTAGGCCTTAGAAGCATCTAGGCAAGAATAAACATCAGTCCATACTTCATACAATAGTAGTTCCTTTAGCTTATTGAAATCAATCGGTAAAACTTCAAAGGTTCGCCGAGAAGTAGATTTAATGTTAAAGGTTCCTGTTAATTTAATTTCAATTAAACAGTGATCTGAAATTTTTAGGTCTAATACACTGTAAGAAACTACCGGAAAATACCTTTGATCAAATCTATGGAGTACATTATCAATACAAGTAGCTGTGGTATTTGTAATTCGTGTTGGTTCAAGAATATTATCCAAACCATGTTCCGATAATAAAATTAGCAGCCTATCAAGCATTGCGTTCTGCTTGAGGAAGTCGATATTAAAATCACCCATGATAATTAAGTTAGAGTGGGATAGACCTTCCAAAAGCCCACTGAATTCATCAATAAAACTGGAGATATCTGTATATCCAAGACGATAAATACAAAAAATACAAACTAATTTAGAATTTATAAAGAACGTCAGACCGACCGCGTTGAATGTTTAGAAAAGTAGATTAAATTGTTTGCAATTTAGACTGCTATGTGCATAAACAGCAACACCTCCCGAACGTTTATCATGCAGGCAAGAAGTGAATAGATCGTACCCCTTTACACCATAATTCGCGACTTCATTGTCGTAAATCCAAATTTCAGACAAACCAATAATTTGAGGCTGTAGATTACCGGACCCAATGTATACAAGCAGCTTATCTAAATTTTTCCTTATACTACGTATGTTTTGGTAAACAAGATTAAAGTTTATTGAGCTGCCCATTGAAATTAATAATAATCAAATTAATGTAACCATTCATAATAAATAAAATTATTATTTCGCGCCGCTTAATTAAATTGGTAAGACTACCGAGCCATTCATCAAAATAAAAATATCGATCAAATAAACCGACCATGTAGTGGTAAAAAATATTGTAGTGTAGTTGAGCCTTTCGACAAATGCCAAAAAGACATTTATAAGGTTTTAACTCTATTCCAGTATGACAACAAGACAAAACAAAATTATTTGATGTCAAAAGAGAAAATAATAATAATACATAGACAACATGTAAACAACAATAACAATAATAATAATATACAGTGGATAAAAAGTTGGAAATATAGTTGATGTGAAGTTTGAATAAAATATTAATAATAAACAGAAATGTAAATGATCTAATTCTAATAAAAGTGAATATAAAACTATAATTACTGTGATTCAAGAGTGTGAATGATGATGATGTGAATGTGACCAGTGGTGATTCAAAAGTGTGTGATTCATATTTCAAGTCTGCAGATATCGGCCTTTGACTGGATCTTAAATGTGCTTTAGGTTCCTTTACCGGATGATGAACCATTTGGAGAATCATGATGAGGTGTTGTCTGCTTATCCAACCGAAAAATATCATTGACACTAAAGATATGGTGGATTGTCGATTCAACTGTCTTGCGTAGGAATATTTTCCCATCTTTGGCCCATAAATACTTGTAGCTGTGAAATCAGTGAATCCATTCTCTAGATATCATCATAAAAGCCATTCCATACAAAATGTATAAGAAAATGAATTTTCTTGATACATTGTTTTTGGTGAATTTTTCCGATGTTTTAATAGTTATTATGCTATTCGGAACAAAGACAAATCCAACAAAACAAAGATCATAAAAATCGGTCCAGCCGTTCTTGAGTTATAAATGATGTAACTAATCCGACTTTGTTTTATATATATATATATATAATATATATATATATATGTATATAATATATATATATATATATATATATATATATATATATATATATATATATATATATATATATATATATATATATATATATATATAGATAGGATCGATTTGTTTTGATACCAAAAAACTCCGTCATTTATAAAATATCATAATAGGGCCCTAATTTATAACTATAGTCGGGTATTTAGAAAGTAAGAATATAAAAATATTATTTCATTAAACAGCTTCAGATAATTATTTTTATTGAATCTGATGTTTGATAGGAACTAGAAGAAAGTCGCGTTTATACTTAACAAATTTAAATTTAGTTTGATTTCCCTATGTTACTGCATTTACTGTATGCATGAAATGCTAAACTGAATGAACTTAAAAGTATAAATGAAATGGAAGAAGTGTAAATAGTCTGGGTGAACTAAATTAGAATGAATTGGAGTGAGTAGACTGTATGGACTATGGAGTGGGTGGTGTATTATGAACTGAATAGATTGTACGATTATTGATGAGCACAATTGCTGATGTCCTAGCTGAAATAAATGGACTGCACGGTCTGAATAAACTAGATGAATTTTATTAACGTGAACATTCGTATATTCAAGGACAATTTATTAATTACTTAATTAGTATTTTAAATTGATAAAATCTGAACGGAAAAAATAAATTGTATTTCTGTGACACATTCTGGTTCTTAGGTTCTCGGGAACAATTCACGTATAATTTCTGTTTAATTTTATTTTTATTTTTTGGCAGACTAAAGTAAAAAGTGGTAATTGTTCTAAAACAAAAAATCTGTCGAACAAGAGAAAACCGCTCATAGATACTTCAAATATCTAAGGTACGGTCACTTAATTAAATCCATCAAACTAACATAAAATTGCTCTTCAGCATGCTTTAGATTTACATGGTTTTAATCACTGGGGACAGAATGCCAAGGATAAGAATCATTTAGAATGCAGTAGAAAGTGATAAGGCACAATATCTCCTACTTGAAAAGTTGAAACTGTCGCGATGTACTTATAGACTAAGACTATAATAAGACTTGCTATAATAAGAAAACAATATCAAAACTTGTATGATACCTGAGAGTAGATGAAGGATACTACAAACATAGCTGCATTCTGACGTTTCAGGAAATGGGCTTTTCAAGAGAAGTCAGACGGACCCCATGGCTTACTTTGTAAGAGCTAAAGTGGGCTGCATTTATATCTTTAGTTGTTATGTACGAGCACCACCGGTAACATCTCTTGGCTTAAAAGCCCTTTTCTTATTGTTGGCAACACAGCTTTAGGGGAAGGCGGGACACAAGGAGAGCGCCTAAACCCATTGTGAAAGCAAGTAGAGACTTTTCATAACTTTATGTCCACAACAGAAGAACGTCACACTGGAACCTATTTTGGAAGTGACTGCACCAAATACTGTAGAAGAACTACTTATGTCTACTTGCATAATTAAGAATAACAAAGCACTACGTCCGATTTATGAATGAAAATTGTCTTTAAAGTGGTAGTCCATGCTAGAATATTAATTTTCGTTGACGTGTATAGTTAATGCCTTCAGTAGTCAGTTTTCCTAAATATCCGGTTAATTAAAAAACTTAATACTAATTCCGAAACTGATGAAACCACCCGATACCCTGTCTGCTTATCACCTAATATTTTTGCTTAAAAGATTATCATCGATATACTTTAGATGCCAGTGAAAAGAGTAAGAGATCTCCCTGAAAAAGAATACGACGAAGAACACGTCACATATGCAAGTAATAAAGAGTGGAGAACAACCACGATCAATAATCAACGCGAGCAAAGAATGATGCTAAATATAGGCGGGAAGTAATAATGCCGGCGACTACTATTGGTGGGTGTAACCAAATCAATTTTACTCTTAGTATTTTTTTGTATTGCTGGACTGTCCCTAATTGCAATCCAAATCTTATCTATGCCGTTCTCTTCATACATACACACAAACTTTGCTCTAAATGTTATACAACGATCGTTAAATTAAAGACATCTTAAATTTAAGGCTTGAAACAATTTATCAAAATTAAAAAGAAACAAAGTTCACGCTTAGTGGCTCTGTTCTGGCAATTCCCTGGTAACAGGGAATTAAGAAAATTTTACGTAGCATTTATCTATAGATCGTTTTCTTCTGGCCTGCTGAGGAAAAAGTTTCATGTAACTATTTGTAAATTGAGATTGATTTTTTCATTACAAAAATTACCAGAGAATATTATTCTTAAAAATATTTATTTTCAAAAAAATCGTCACTTACTTTTAACTTTAGTAACTCTATTCTCGGAAAATTTACGTGATAGAATAAATAAAGTAAAAACAAACCATCTATAATGAACTTCCATCGCAGTTGTATCAGCGTGTTTTTATGTGTTTACGTTTTATAGGCCGGCATGCATGCATACTCCATATATTGAAATGGCAATGGCAGTATGGCACTGAGTATTTGTATAAAATTTATTATAACTATGTGGTGCCCGAATCTCAGAAACATGTAGTTTTTACTCTGTCTCTCAACCTAACAAAGGTAAATTTTTCCAACTTTCGCTATATTTCGTTTGCTGTCGTGTAATTTTTTTATATTTTTCTGTGTTAGGCTGTTAGAATATGATTTTGTTGTTTTTTGTTTTTTAAAAAATTAATTAGATCTAACTACCAAAGTGTCCGCAATCCAAACTGGAGAATAGTATTGCAAGGAAAATAGTACATTAATAAATAAAATTTACAACTTTCAAACTGTATTTTATTTCATAAACTTTATATGCAAGAGGGCTAGACTCGATTACTCGTAACTTGTTGTGATATTCACAACCTCATCCATCTCAAATATCGCGAATTAATTCCAAAATCCCATCATCAAATCATCATCATGAAGTAAATACAAATTAAATGGCTATGACAACGTAAACGATATAATATCAAAATACATTTTCGCATATGTACATTCTTACGTGCACACAAACGGCACATAATAAGCGCGATCGACACTATTCCTAAAAATATGAAAGCAACAAAAAAACATAAGGCTACGTCCTCACACATACATTTTTTCTTTATTATATAATATCAAAACGTAATAAAAACAACAAAACTAGTAGTATCCATACATATATTACTCATCATTTTGTTACATTTCCATATATTATCGTAAAACAATAAAAAAAAAAAACAATTGTACGGTAATAAAGAAAAAGAACAACAAAACCAATATGTACTTAACATTATGGAATCAAATTGCATACGTCACAAACTATTAGAAAAAAAATAAGAAAATCAAATACGAATAGCTGAAAAAGTTTGGGTAGCTGGATAATATATAAAAAAAAAATTTATCTATTTTCTAATAGATGGCATGTATGGTAATGGGCTACCAGTTTTACTTCTAATTTTTCTCACACATGATTGTCGCTTTAATCAGTGAATTTTGTAAATTCATGCAATTATTCACAATAATTTATCTCCTTATTCTCCTTATCTCTGATTTGACTGATGAAGTTTCTATATTGTCACTGTTTGACGAATGTGGACCAAGAAACAAAAGTAAAAATTGTTGAAAATTTAGCCAAAAAGAGAGTTATCAACCCACGATTAACGTTATATCCCATCAAAAGAAGAACTTTGTGATCCGTTGTATGGTAAGTTTGATTAGTTAATATATGAACTCGTATCTTCAGTTTTTTGTTTATTTCATAAATTTGTTAACGGCTTTTCTATTTTGTATTTTCAGAGAAAAACATCTACTTTATTTCTGTCAAAAGCAAATCATTGTCCTATACTTTATGGTCTGGTCAAATAATATTGTGTTTCAAAAAGCCAGAAAGAAGGTTTTAACGCTGAGAGCAGTAAACGATACTGCTGAAAGAGCGGTCAAGTTGACGCAGGACTTTCATAGTTTAATTATGGTGGAAGAGGAACAAAAGCAATTTTTATTACGGTGCGTATAAGTACACCGGAAGCTTTATCCTGACTGTAATAAGTAAACTTTGCGAAGAAAATTTGAACAATAATGTTTTATTAATGCAAATAGTTACAACAGTTGGCCATATTTGAATTTTATTTACTAAATAGATTTTAAGATCTAGAATGTTTCTATACCAACCCAGTACAAATGTTAATTTCTTAAGTTTGGCATCAAGTCGGCAATTACGTACCTCTAATAACTCGATACAAGCAGATAACATCAAGGCTGCATCATCATCAGTATTTTAACCCTAATGCTACTCGAAACCGCATAAACGCTACTTGAAACCGCATAACGAAATCAACGGATGTGAAGACACATAAATGCAAAACCAGCAAATAGCATTATACACGTGCATGCTTCGCAACATCGTAGAAACTAACATTATCTTTTACTAACTAAGCATTTTTATTACTATATAACAACTAACATAACTAACATCTTTGAATTAGTATAAAAATATCTTGAAAGTGTAAACTCTATATTGAAATTGAAAATAAAGTAAAGCTGTGGAAAATTCCACAGCAATAAAATTTTTTTAAGTTAAGTGTAATAACAAATTTAACTCGGCACGGGTTGCCATGATCCAATAGCAAATATATTTATTATTTGTGACATCAAGATCAAATAGATAAAAAATAGAGAGTATGCGTTTTTGATTTTGCGAGAAAAAAAATCTTCCTTGTGGCTTGGGACACCTTAGTGGCCATATCCCAGAATTCTTTCCTAAAATCATTTAAAAATCCCATTTACATCCAGCATACCAATTCCAATCATAATCGGTTAAGAATTGATTGAAGTCCGGCCCAGGTGGCCTTATTGCAGTACTACTTCCAAAAACCATTTAAGAAACCCATTTCCATTCAACATACCGTACCCAACATAATCGGCTAAGAAAGTTCCGTTCCAGATTAAATTCGATCGAATATATTAAATTCAAAAACATTCGGATTTAATGGACAATCGGATTTAACGGACTCCTCAATTAGTCCATTAAATTGAGGTTTTTCTGTATAACATTTTACGCTAAAATGTCACGTAATCAACGCAACAATTTAACGCAACATTTAACATAACAATATGTATGTAACGCAGCGTGTAACATGTACCCAAAACTAGTCCCCTAAATGTTTTACGAAACATAAAAATAAAAAGAAAAACGTGGAAGTTCCGCAACAGCAGGTGATTAAATTATACAATGAATCTATGGGTGGGGTCGATCTTTTTGATCCACTCATATAGGATACTACCGTGTATTCATAAAGTCAAAAAAATGGTTGTTAAGAATATCTACACATTTACTGGACTTTGCTTGTTCCGCTAGCTGGATCGAATACAAAATGGACTGTGCTAATCGAGGAATTCCGAGCAATGAAATTAAATCTCTCTTGGAATTAAGATTTAACGTGGCCAAAAAATCAAAAAAACATGGCCGACCTAAAAACGACTTAAATCATATAGCAACAGTGTCTTCTGCCAAGAGAAACCGTGTTGAAATAAGGCCATACATAGATTGCCGATATGATTGTCAAAACCACTGGCCATTATTTGATTGCAAGAGGAATCCACGCGCTGCAAAAAACACATGGTGGAGTAAATGCACAATCAATTATGTGATATTGATTACCATATCTATACCGATATATGTATGTCAAATTGAAAAAATTAAAACTTTTAGTTTATTTTATACAAAATTCGTTTCCTTTTTATGTAAGTTTATAGTTTATTGAATTTTATTATTATTTATTTCATAAGACTGAATTTTATTATAATTTTATTTTATTTATTTTGAAATGTATATCAGATGCCTTAAATTTTACTCAATATGTAATATCTTTTTTGAGCAACACTTGAGTAAGAATATCCGTCTGCACGGATATCTCTAGCAGGCATTCCAGAATGTTTAAATTTCATTTTTTTTATAGTAGGATGTTTTCTTTATCAATACAAAGAATATGTCAAATAAATTTTATAACATATAAAAAATTCAGGTCTCAAAAGATTAAGAACTGTTAAGTTTACATAAATATATTAGATTAACTTACAATATCCGATTCAGTTCAAATTTTATATGAAAAGCTAGATCCAAATTTTGTTTAACCGTCAAGAAACCCAGCTAATATACCTTAAATTTTCACTTTTTAAAATAAAACCGAAATGTGTTTGAATTGTTCTTAAAACAAAATTTCGATTCTTTGACAGATTCGGGGGTTTTACTTGTTTAATAATTACTTGACACGAAAACTCACGCCAACTTTATTCGTTTTTGTGTGAAACAAAAAAAAAATTTGTAAAATGTTTCAAACGATAATGTAAAAAATTTAAAATTAAATTAACAAAACAAAAACTACTTACCAATCATGACTCGGGCCGGCACCGCATTCCATTCTAACCAAAATGTGATAAATGATGATGTGACTAGTATTATGCCTGGTATGAAAACGGTTGTAAAATAGAAAGCTCGATCACGTGTAAACGTTAAATCAACTTTGAGACAACTGTAATTACCTGAATGATATGGAACAAAATAATTTTATGTTTGTATAAATAAATTTGTTATGCTTGCGATTTATGTTTGTTTAGATTAAATGCTTGTAAAATTAAATTAATTAATAAAATCTTTATCTATAAATAGTTTTATACACATACTTAAAATCTATCATATATCAACAGTTAGTTAAAGCGTTTAAAAGCAATACTATATTACGATTAATACATAATATAAAAAGATTGTTATCAGCGTCCGATATCATCAACTATGAAGTGTGCGACATGTGACATATTATGATATCGAATCTGAAATAGCAAAATGCATTTTATAAATTTAACTATCATGCACACTACTACTATAAAGGTAAATAATGTAAATAACGGTTTTTATTTCTCTAAATGATTAACAACTTAAAGCTCGTCTCTCTCGCTCTCTCTCTCTCTCTTTCTGTTTGATGAAAATGATTTCCATAATCGGGCGCAAAATTTTGAATTTTCTTATGTTGTTTATCATACCTATCATTGACCGTGCCGGCACTGCATTCCATTCCAACCAAAATGTTATAAATGATGATGTAACTAAGATTATTCCTGGTATAAAAACGGTTGTAAAATAAAATGCACGATCTCTTGTAAATATTAAATCAACTTTCAAACAACTGTAGTTCCCTGTATGTAGTACATAGTATAGTAATTATATACATTTATAATTAGATATATATATAAATGGGTACATAAAGTTTTATATTTTTTATATAGCAAAGTGTCCAAAAAGTTCGGAAACGAACAAATATTTCGAAAATACGATTGAAGGTCATTTCAAGGTTAACTCTATTCTACATGTGTAGATTTACCAAAAATTTAAACTTTATGAAATATTTGATCGTATCAAAACTGTTTGGACACACAGAATTAGTGTTAAATAAAAAAAAAATTAATTTTTAATTTACTTAAACATTGAAATAATTTTATAACCGAAAGAACGCAATCAAAATTGTTTCGTATAATTGTTAATGAAATGGTTTCTTAATGGTAAAATGATAAATACATGTAGTACATGGATTATTGGTTTAATGCATCTACATACACGGTTTAGTCTAGCCTATCTATTATGGTACTATCAAAATTGTAGTTTTTAAACTTAAGTTTTGAAAACTTTCAAGAACATAGAAACTATAAGCGTGGGTAACCCAGGGGCTATTATTGGCATTTTTGTATCGGAAAGTGCTTAGGATATTGACATACTATTGATTAGCCAGAAGAGTTGATCATAATAAGTTCCCAATATTTGTGAAGCCCCTTTAAACGAATTAGACTACTTGACGACAGAAGGTAAATAATTACGTTAAAAATATTTTATATCAAAACTGACATTAGAAATTTTGCTTGTAGCTAGCTATAAAATGGCTGGATTTTTTTTACAAATTAATTACAAATTTGTTACACAGTTAGAAATTTTTTTACAGATCCCGTTATCCTGCAATTCGTGTGTGGGCTGGCATTAGACAAAGCTACACCATACTTTTCGTATTTTTGTTAAATTAATTTCAACATATCGACATAGTCAATTAATTACAACATATCAACTCCCCAAAAACTACCCCTAAGGGGCGCAATTCTTCAAAACCCATAGTTTTTGGTTAAGTCATGCTGTTGGCATTTCAGTTAATATTTTTTATATCGTACTGGGGGGTGGTATTGTAATTTTTTACTAATTACCACATATAGGCATAGCTCGATCCCCCCCCCCCCCACCCCGCCAAAAACCTTCCACTACGGGGTGCAATTTTTTAAAACCTTATTTTTCGTCACACTACGCCTTTTGCATTTGTGTAATTTTTTGTTGTATATTGTGCTACAATAATATCGCATAATTTAACTTATAGAAAACTACCCCATAAGGGAGCAACCGTTTAAAATCATTGTATCGTACTGGTTGATACAAGAAGTTTTTACGAAATAAATTACAATAGCATGGAATAGTTCAGTTCCCAAAAACTGTGCGTCAAACAGATACCCATGAATTTATAACAACAGCCGTGGGCGTGCGAAAAAAAATCATTCATTCTGCATTGAATTACAAATTTCTATGCAAAAAATAATTATCCCTAAATTTATTACAACAGCCCACAACCACAAAAATCGATCAAAATGTATCGAATTACATTTCTATGCAAGCAATAGGAACCCATGAATTTATTACAATAGCCCACACCCACAATGTTAAACGATGTACTCAAAGAATTTATTGGAAACATCTACTACGTCTATATTGACGATATAGTCGTCTTTGGTGGCTATAAAAAAGGCGGACATTTCGATAACTTCAAGAAAATATTCAATAAAATACGAGACGCCAATAAGTCAACCGGGGCAAAACAAAATTCCTAAAAGAAGAGACAAAATTTCTAGGATACGTAATTAGACTACTTGACGAATAACCAATTCGGGCGTAAAGATAGATCCGTATCAGCAATTAGGACACTCAAACCACAAGACAACCTAAAGGAATTGAAAAGATTCCTCGGATTAACCTCATACTGCCGACGATGCATCAAGAATTTTGCAAAAATTCTGAAATTTTTTTTAAATCTCACAAGAGGAGAAAATGCTCAAGTAAAAACAAGTAATTCAAAGAAAATTAAAATCGAAATAGGCAACGAAGAACTAAAAGTTTCCGAACACCTGAAAGAACTATTGTGAGATGATCAAAGATTGTCCAATCACATATATTTCAAGGTCTTTAAATATAACTTAAGAAAATTACGTAACGAACGCGAAAGAAATATTACCAATCGTCTGGCCCTTGGACAGCCTCCGAAACTATCCCTACGGAGTACAGCAAACTAAGAGAGTCATCGATCATCAATCTTTGACATTTACCTCGAGTTACCGAAATAATAACAGCACACTGAAGAGATGGAAAGCTCGCATTGACGAGTATTATTAAGAATTACTGTATAAACCAGGCATCACTAACAAGATGGCAGAGTCTTTCTCAAGGTTAAAATTGGAAGTGAACATCCTTTAATCATCTAGTACTGAAACAATAAACAGCAAACCGTTAATAAACGATTTAAAAAGTCTAATGATATTTTTTACACTATTTGCCGTAGGCACTTGGCGAAACACAGTTACACTTAATAAACACATTTCACCAAACGCTTGTTTTTTTATTTCGCAAAAAATTGAATTTTTGAATATTTTAATTAAAAAATTTGTCCAAAAGTTTAAAAAATCACTCGATCGATTTAGACTTGTTAGTTCATCATCAGGAGTATCTACTGATTTGTAAAAGTAAAAATTTAGTTATATAGTACAAAAAATGCAAAAAGGAAATAAAAGAAAGAGAGACAAAAAATAGGCAATAAAAATTGATCTATTGATTGTCCCAACCATCTGTTGTTTATACGGAAAATTAATAATAATCCCTTCTCCCATTTTTTATTATTAATTAAAAATACAATCTGAAATAAATGACATCAGTCCCACCAGAAACCATAAACCACAGTTAGCATATCAGATTAAGGAAGTCAATAAACTAAGAACTGAAGATCCATAAACCAAAGCGTGGAAATGGATTGTTGGTTCACCGAATGCAAAAAACTAAGATACTTTACGCTACAGTCAGAAGAGGATAACATAGAACAACAACGAGCAATCTACAATAAACACAGCCAAAAGATTCAATAAATCCTCAAACATCACAACGAAATCCCACTACACCAAGATGGAAATATAAAAGAATAATTGAATCTGTAAACGAGAACACCATATTTCTAAACAATCTCAATGGTTCGGTGTTTTCGTTCAGACAAACATCCAGACGGGAAATTTGTAGTTCAGTATCCAAACGAAGCATTGGAAATAAAAGGATGGACCTTTGGAGTGAGAAGGGAGAGAGGTTAAACACACGGTAGAACGAGAAACACGATCTCAGTAGTAGAAGACAAATAATTGATATATCCCTTTTTCAACAAAGAAAATAAAAAAATTGGCTCAGTTTTAGTCCAACCCACACAAATGTGTGAGTAGAAACCCATAGTATGTGATGGCATTGTTGATAAAAAATTTCGCTTTATTTGAAGTACAACCAACACAATTGTGTGTAACGATATAGTGTTTTTTTCGGACGAAAATAAGTTAAAAAGGAATTCACAAATGTGTAAGTTGGTTCAAAAAACATACAAAACTAAATTTTTGACATGGTATTTTTGCCCTACCTGCACAATTGTGTTAGTAAATCACTAAAGGGATATACAACCTCCCCATAGGTGACATGGGGAGTCAGGGTTTTGGTATTTATTCAAACAGCGAAACAAACAAAAAGAAAGGAGAAAATGGTGATCAACAGCCTTTATAAATATAACCTCACAATAATTGGAATTCGATGGACGATTGGGACGGCAGTAAAAAACTATTTAAAAACAGAACATAAAGCGCCAATTATATCAAAAAATTGAAGCAATCGAGTACACATTGAAATAATGGCAGAAACAAACAACCAAATATTTTAAAAAGAATTTCGACGGCACCTTGCCAGATAAGGTGGAAGCAACATTTATTAGAGAGAAATACCAGCCACAACGGGATGTACAAAAATTACGCTACCGATATTGATTGAAGAAACAAATGTCTCTGGGTAGTAGGAGAATTGGAGCTCATTCAAACATATTCCGAAAAATATCAACATCAGATAGAGCAAGGTTGGTGAATGTTAAAACGTCGACGTAAATATCGAGGGCATAGGTGGAAACAAAGCTGGCGTTTGCGGACTCGCTATATATTAACATAAAACTGACATTAATAGTTTCTAGAGATTTTATGTAAATATCGATGCTGGGATATTTGACAAGTTCACAGAACAGCTCGCGGAGACCAACATAAGAAAATGATACTGCAATGGCGCGCCACCAATTAACGTGGTAATTGAAGTGGTTTATTATCCTTAAATAACAATCAATACCATCATAAAGAGCTAACATAATGAGCCCATGGCTCATCATATGGAATTCAGTTGGATTGTAATTTGAAGTAACGAACATCAAGCAGCAACAGCCATGGTGACAATAAAAGCAATTGAAGAAGATCCGAGGAGGAACTAAAAATTGAAGAATTTTTTCAAGAAAAATTGGGGCGCAATCCAGATGGAGGATACATGATGTGAATTCCTTTTAAAACAAGCCACAGTACTCTAGAGAATCAGGAAAAATGGTTGTATCTATATTAGTTGAGCTCGAAAAGAAGTTTACAAAGAACGCATCATTCAAGCGGATATATCACCAGTTCATTCAGCAGTACATCGACCTGAAGCACATCGAGTTAATCCGAGCAGAGTATGATGATATCATAATTTGAAGAGTATGAAATGATTTGAGGCTATTGTATATCGCATCACGGCGTGTACAAGAAAGACATCATTAAATGACTTAATGATAGCTGACCCTAAGCTGCAGCCACTTATGCTACAACCACGCCAAGCATTTGGTCGTTCTTAAACGGACTTCTCTTATAAATTCAAATAACGAAACAGAAACAGAGAATCTTCTCGAAACTTATTTTGTGATATCAATTCCGTAAAAATAATTAAACACCCTAATATTAAGAACGCATTAGACGAAATGAGGAAAACCATAAAATTTTTCAAAAGGTCGGCAATTCGGACTGATATTTTAAATAAAGAAATACTGGAAAAAAAATAAAAGGTATTAACGGTTCTTCCGCACCGTAAGCCACGTTGGCACACTCTGGTAACGACCGTCAACCGTTTTTGAAGGTGAAAAATTCTGCGTTTAATAAACGTAGCGTTCAGCAAGTTTTCGACAAGCAAATTGCAATTTAACCAAAGTTTCAAGTGCTCTTGAACTTCAACTTTTACTTTTAAGGATTGGCGTTGAAGAACTAAATAAGCAGGTTGTTACGACTCCTTTCGGGTCATAACATTGCGCTCACCTTCGATTATTTTGTTGTTGTATTTATTTCTAAACATTTCATTACCATCGAATAAATGATGAATTTTACTGATGGCATTGCCATCTGTTCTCTGGCATTGACACTAATGCTTTGTTTGATTGTAAATTGGCCTTAATATTCTTGAATTTTTTTGACTTATAGATGGCTAATGTGTAAGAATCACAACAATCAGTTTCGAACAGACGAGATTAATGATTTGAAAAAATCAGTCTTCTCATCAGGTCGCGACGACTGATGTTGTTTATTACATTGAAATATTCTCTATATATATAGAGCAATACCATGTAGTTGTACTACTAGCGAATTACTGCGTAGCGTACGAAATTTTGATTCTTTCACATTTCCATCTATATTCTATTTTAACAATTAACTTTTCGAATTCACGAATTTTTTTATATTTTACTTTGGTTTTTTTATCAATTGTAATGGTGTATTGTGATTGTTCCGTATATTGGTCTATTTCAGCACTCTCGAATTAATTAAAGCTTAATATTCTGTTTCACGTTTTACCCATCTCTATTTACCGTGTAGAGGTAGAATAGATTGTGGAACCACGACCAATGTACCACTTGTACGTGTGATGGACCGAAGAAGATGCAGAAGAATATTTTTTTGTGCGTTTCTCGTTTTGATGCGTACGATTGATGCGCGGTGGGAATGAATAGGGAAGTAGTAGTCTAGTTTGTAAAAAAAGTAGTAGTCTAGTGTAAAATCGAGTTCAATATTTTTTGAAAAGTCAAGTTGTGTATATTAAGCAAATAGCTTTACGTGGTAATTATAAAAAAAATAAAAATAATAGTCTAAAAACAACAACAAATAATAATTTAATAATTTCTATTTAAAAATAAAAATAATTTTTTTTTAAGAAAATTGTATAATTGTGTGGTGCTGGTAATTATATACCGCGATCGTTTTAATAAAGTTGAAAACTGTGGGCGGTGCAAGTTACAAGAGTGTACATTATTTGATTGCAAATACAAATATTTTAATTGATTTTGGGTTTACGAATATAACTGTCCGCTTGCTGCAACCTAATTTCTACGGAGGCGCTATGTATTAGTAAACGGTCTAATTCGACTGGAGGCACTTAACATTTAGGGGCGCCGACCGAAGCAATGTTCACATTGAGATAACGACGAAAGTGACGCAACAACCACGAGGCCAGTTATAAATTAGCTAATGGAAAAGGTGTGCCGCAATATGGGAGTGCATTACCGTTTACCGATTTACCGTATTTACCGTATAAAATATATTTACGATTTATCGGTAAATTTTTACAAATTTACCGATTTTTTCGGTAAAAATATATTTATAATTAATAGGGCGCAATTCAGTGCTAGTATATAACAGGGCGCATTTTATTGAAAAACATGAAGAGCATATTTTAAATTTAATCGAACAAAGGATTTATACAAGGTACAAAATTCACATATTCTACATAATTAGAATTATTATGTAGAATAATGTAGCTATACCTACTACAGATTTATATAATGAATTTTATTTAATGAAACGAAATGAACTTATAAAGGGTGGGCGCGTGGACCGATAACATTTTTTGGTAGATTTAAAGGGGGCGGGGGTCATTTGGAAGCTTTCATCCCATGGAATTGATGTTCTAAGTAGCCCGGTAAATGAAATATAATATTTTAACTTTGTTTTAACCGTTTGAGTACCAAGCAGCGCGATCGCCCTGTTGGGATTTTATGTCGAGAAAACCCAACACATTTCGAACATTGTCGACAACTGACGGTGCATTACCGATTATCGTAGTCACGCAGTCAGATAAGTGAAGCTAGTACATCAAACAGCTCCTTTTAATGTAAATAGTACATTTTACACTAGGTTTGTCTCAATAGATTGCCTTTTCATCTCATTCATTTTATCTTCTTCTCTCATTTAGAGAAAGCGCGATTGCACTATTAGTGTTTTTTCAATACCCCATGGGACTCAAACGGTTAAATAACCCAAAATCTCGCCTTAAAATGGTTACTTTTGTGTTTATAGTCGTAGAGGCACGAAAAAACTTTTATTGTATTCTACAATGTAATGATTTTATTCTAAATAAATCATTATTTAATACAATTTGTTTTAGAAAAATGACTTATGGACTTCTAAATGAAAAAAAAATGTGTAGTATTATGAAAAACGTCACAATCTAAATAAATTTAAAAAAAAACTTATGGTTATTTTGAAATAAATTTTACTTTAAAAAATTCTCTAGTTTATGCCCTGACATGTCATAGAAAACCCTCATTTTGTGGTCAAAATACGAGATATTATTTTGTCAGAGTTATTTGTGTCAGGGTTAAGAAAATGTTTTTAAGTTATTGATAGATTTTAAAAAATAAGTAATACGGGTGTTAATTACCTTGTGCTGTTCAGTCAATATGTCACTATCTGCTACCGGAAGTGCCCGTGTATTTCACTTTGTTCTTGTTAAATTGTTAATTGTTCTTAGTCACGAAAAGCGTGATAATGCTAGATGGCTGAAGTTTTGTAGAGGTATGGATTTTGTGAACAAATGAGTGAGGGAATTGTAAATTTACATAATCTGCTTCTTTGGGACAGTAAAGGCCAAAATCCACACAAGAAAAAGCAGGATTCTTTCCAAAGGAAGTTCAGCGTTAATGTTTGGGCTGGTGTTATTGGTCGAAACCTTATCGGTCAATATTATGCGCCAGAACGCCTTTCCGAAAATATTTATCTCGAATTTGTTCAGAATGAGCTATCTGAGCTGTTTTTACCAGTTTTGTAAGATGTGCTGATTGATATGGGTTTTCCTATTTATTGGTCCACATCCTAAGGAATTTGTGTTCGCACCCACAAGAGAAATTTCAATTGAAACGATAAGCGCCGCATTTGAAAAAAAAAAAATGAAATGCAACTTCGCGCAACAACCGTAGAGATTAAAAAAAGATGCCGTGCATGCATATACAGAATTGATTCAAGCACTGGTTTATTAATTTTTCACTGGTTTAATAGCCAAATACTACCAAATTATTATTTAAATTCAATTTACCGTTAAATTTTCGATAAATTACCGAACTTACACAAAATTTACCGTTTACCGGTAAATTGAAAAATCGGTAAATTTGCACTCCCTAGCCGCAATGTTAACGGGTGGTCAACAACAACGAGGCCATTCATACTTTTTTAGCATAGCGGCACGGGTGTGCCGCGACGATGAAAGGCTGCTAGTCGGAGCCTAATAGATACCACAAGGGGCCATTCCTAATATAGACAGTCGCCTAACGAGGTAAAGCATTTTGTACAGCGGTCTCTCGAGGTAAAATTTATTAAAGGCGGGAAGACGCTTAACGCATTTAGTTCATTGGCGGGAACACGCTCAAACATTTTTATTCGTAACGGTGAGGATGCAAACCATTTCGGTGGAAAGGGACGCCGCAACATTATCTGGGACCTAACCGAAGGTCGAAAGGTACAATTTTTTTTTTTTTTTTTTAATTTTTTATTTTTGTTATTTAACGTAAATTCAACTTTCAATTTCCATTTTGTTTATTTTTTTCAATTTTTATTGTTGAAATTGAGTGCCAAATAACAGTCACTTGGTGCACACACGTGATGCTCATTGATTTCGCTTTCTCGCTTTTCGTTCGTTTTTGTTGTATTTTGGCCTTTCACTTTTATTTTTATTTTTTTTATTTTCCTCCTCTGTCTCTTACCCTGCGCTTGTCGAAACATATTTTATCGGATCGTAAGACGTTTGGTGTTTGCGGGATGGAGATTAAGTTCAGTTTTTGTAGTCCAGTAACTCTTTTGATTTTTCTTTCCTTCTCCTTTTTGTAAAATCTTTATTAATAAAAATCGATTAGCGCACATATGACTGTTCATCACTAGAGAATGGTTGGACCGTTTCGGCTGATTCTTTTTTGTTGTTTGTAATTGTCAGGACAAAGTTCGTATGAAAGAAAATTTTGGGAAAATCCACCGGAAAAGTTGGAAAATTTAATAAAATTGAAAAATGATGTTTTTGTAAGGGATTTTGCACGTATCCGATCCAGATGGTCTTTCAGAAGAGAAAAATTGGAAAATCTTTTTGGAAAACTCGGAAACAACCGGAAAAACTCGGAGAAAATTTAATTTTTTTTTTCAAGCGCATCAGTTGAAAATGGCTCGATTAACCTCAATATTTTTTTGGATGTATTTCCAATTTCTAGGAGATGGTAAGCACGAAAGAAAATGTTGGGCAAATCCACCGGAAAAGTCGGAAAATTTGGAAAATCGAAAAATGATGAGTTGTACGGAATTTCACACGTATCGGATCGAGATGCTCTTTTATAAGAGAAAAATAGGAAAATCTGAGTGGAAAACTCGGAAACTTCCGGAAAAACTCGAAGATTGAATTTTTTTCTAGCACATCAGTTGAGAATGGTTAGATTTTGTATCTATGTATTCCCAATTTCTAGGAGAAGGTTCTTACGAAAGAAAATTTTGGGAAAATTTACTGGAAAAGCCGGAAAATTCAGAAATCGAAAAATGATGTTTTTATACGAGATTTCGCACGTATCCGATCCATGTGGTCTTTTAGCAGAGAAAAATTGGAAAATCTGAGTGGAACTCAGAAAACTTGAAAACTTCCAAAAACTCGAAGAAAATTTAATTTTTTTTCCAGCGCATTAGTTGATTGCCACAGAATTTGCAAACGATAGATGAACCGACGTGCAACATTTCCAAAAAATCAGCAATGGCGAAATGTACTACAGACTTGCAAAATAATCATTTAGGATGAGTGTACGATGGCGCACAAACGAGCAAAAGAGGCGATCGATTAAACGTTGAAAGATTTGCGCAATAATCACGACCTCTTTGGAGGTACGATGATTGCCGGCGGTTTTTGCCAAATGCTGTCAGTCATTCCAAGATCAACAGCTACTGATGAAATAAACGCTTGCTTAGAGACATCGAATTTGTGGAGATACGTGCAAACTCTCAAATTAACAACGAATATACAAGTCGCGTTATAAAATGTTTTGTTCGTGAATAATTGATCATGAAAGTGTTCCCGAATATTGGTGCAAATTACAAAAATCACGTTTGGTTGAGCGAACGAGCTATTTTGACAGCGGGAAATAAGGACGTAGATGATTTGAATATAAAAATTCGAAGTGAAATCGCTGGCCAGTTGCATTCATTAGTCGATCGAATCCATTACAGATCCAAATGAAGTCGCTAATTATGCCTTCGCACAATTTACAGCGCAAGGTCGGTTCGGTGGTAATCATGTTACGCAACCTGAACTAACCAAAACTATGCAATGGGACAAGACTCACCGTTAAGAAGCTAATGAACAAAGTGATTGAAGCAACGATAATCATAGGAAAGTTGAAAGGCGAGGATGTTCTGATACCAAGAATACCATTGATTCCAACCGACTTGTCGTATCAATTTAAGCGTGTTCATTTTCCGGTTCGTCTTGCATTCGCAATGACGATTGATAAATCACATGGCAAATAGTTGGAAGTGTGTGGAATAAACCTTGAATTAACGCATTATTAATTGGCTGCCGAGGTCGTGAGATTTTACAACTCTCGATTCCTTTCAGAAGGGTTATTTAAAGTCACCGGATTATGCTGAAAAACCAGCAACAATAGACGCTCTGCGGATTAATTACAGCTTTTGGTGATCCTAAATCAAAATCATGTATAACAAAATTGCAGAAAAATGTTATATGTGTGCACGCCCGCGAAGATTTTTGCATTTGAAAAGTCAGGGCTGGACCCGGGTATCTAGGGGTTCAGTACAAATTTTCGTAAAAATTCAATTTTGGTTATTATTTTCCTGAGAATGAGTTTAGGTAAGGGATTATATGAAATTAGTGACATGTTCGAATCCGAAGGATGCATCCTCGCAATCAAGAGGCCCATTCTTCTGCGTTCCTGTTCCATTCATCTGATTACGATGAAACTTTGATCATTGGTTGCGTGCATGCTCGCGAAGGTTTAGAGTTGGTAAAATTAGGGCTGGAGCACTGGGTCTAGGAGCATCGGTAAAATGTTCTTCTAAAATTTTAATTTTCCGGTGATGCTTCCGATACTGAATTCAGTACTTGATGATTTTCTGTCATATACGATTGCAACTACAGTGACGTCGAGAAATTGGCTGCAAAATATCCGTAATTAAAAGTAATTTTAATTTCTCTTGTGCAACGCCGTCTGGCTCGATTTGTTTTTGTTCAGTTATTATTCTGTTTATTTTACCTACTTTTGTTTTTATGTAATAAGATGAATTACCAATTTTTCAGATTAATATGATGGGAGGGGAAATCTTATTTTGTATCGGTTTCAAAGTTACAAGCTGGACTTGTCACTAGCCCGTCATACTCTGGCGGGACATCCACAGGGTCGGAGTGGCGAGCCTAGCATATGTGTCGTCCATTCGGGGGCGACCGTAAAATATATACGGTCTTCCAGTGGTACTCCGGTAGTTTAAAAAGTTTAAGGCCTACCTTCAGAGATTTAAAATAACAAACCATTGTCGATGTCTATGCGGCTCGGAAGTAGCAGATGTAAACCACCTACTTTTCGAATGTAACGAGGTGACGGTCAAGTCATTAAAACAAAAGTGGCTTGGTAACTCAACCATACATGAATTACCACTGCCAGAATTACTGAGTGCCGAAGTACTCCCACAGTTTCGGGCATATTGTGCCGAACTGATCAACTTCTTACTCGTAAAAGAACGTAACAATGCGCTAGAGTAGACCGGTTAACCGGACGGTACATGTCTCCAAGCGACTAGGGATGGTAACGATACAATTTTTGAATTGTAATGGCTAAACTGTACCTAGCACTATTATCAGCGAACTTGCTAATTTATTAACAATGTAACTATTGCAAAATGAGGCTTGTGACCTGATATATATTTAAAAATTATTAATTTAAGGTTATATCTAGGTATAAGAATTAATGTAAATTTTACGGGAATGTTCACTACGATTAATAATTGATTGATTGATTGGCACTCCGGTAGTCTCAAGCTGTTGGAGTGAGAATTGTGGGAGATTACGAAAAAGGTCTCTCTGGATGTAGAATGCTTTGTCTGTTGGAGGAGAGTTTCTGGGTGGGCAAACCCGGTAATTATTATATTTATTTCATTGTTTCTCAAGTTTCGGCCGCCGGGTTCTGGTGCAGATTCAATTTAGTTTCAGTTTTTTATTCAGTTTATTTTTATTTTTTTCTATAAATAAAACAACGCCGGAATATTGAAATTACCTCTGTACTCCTATTTCATTATAGAGGAAGCTGCCCAAAGTCAAACGACGAATCTTTGCTATTCTGCTATTACAAGCTCAAGATGAACCCGAAGCTATCGTTACTAGCTCATCGGATGAAGTGGAATCAAATCGTACTAGGGAGAGGCCAATGATAAATTATAAATATCTCTCTAATTCTTCACTAAAATGGCATCCTAAGAAGAATTATGTCGTGGTAGAAATCCAAATGTTGAATTAATGTCAACATGCGCAATTATACAATATTCCAAGCGGTCGATGACACAGTATCGACACGGGTGGAATATTGTATATTGCAGCAAATTGAACAGTTCTAATTTTTTGTATATTGTGTGTTTTTGTTGTATATAATTATTGTTGATTTTAAGCGTAAGCAATTTTCATGTATAAAAAGCCCGGTTTATCAAAGTAATAAATTAGAATTGAATGATAAACGCATAACAACAGTTAGTTTAATTCTCAGTGAATATTTGGAGCTCACCAGTGGTAAACCAAATATCCACTTAAACACACAAAATCTAGGCAGAGGCCCGATTTTTACACCACACATCGTCCGAGATTTCAAATTTATTGGAACAAGATGGTAAAAGAGCTAAACGGATGGCACAACTGTACCTGTATTTGGTATGCCGCTAAGTCGAAAGCGGATGTACAGAGTAACTAGCGAACTTTAAAGTTCATTTAAAGTTCCGAGCACGAAATTAGATTCTCATTGAGTATAAAACAACGCGATATAAAAATATCCGGTTAAACGCGTCACAAAACAGTGAGTACGTGCTAAACGTGGTAGCTTGGAAAAGATCGCCGTTATGGCTTTTTACGATAGCGATATTTTAAAATTAGAAAAATCAATGACTATTTGGTGGGGCAACATAAATATGTTGCCTTCTAAAAAACATTAAAATAGGTCCAAACAACATAATTTTATGCACCGTTATAGCGTATAGACATCTGAACGATTCCTTACTATACATGATTAGTGAATAGGTGACATTTAATCAGGATATTTGTGTATGAGGTTTTTTTTCAATTTGTTGGAAACGTCACGCTACCAAAGAATTAATTTTTACTGCACCAGTGTCAGGCTTTTGGAATATATTTCAGACTGGTTATTCTGCATGTTGTATTCTCATTATGTGTTGTTGATAAGCTCAACGGGGCTTATTTCAACAGGTGGGTTTGCTAAGTCTGTCTTGGAACCAATAAACGATTTTCAATACTTGTATGTAAGTAAACCTTGTTAATGGCTACCTGGCCTTGATTAAACACTTTGTACATACAAAAAATTGATTTGACTAAACACTAAACTGAGGTTTCCTGTGCACGATTAAACCAATAACCCACATATTGTTTTTAGTTTAATGTTGAATGCTAACCGTTTAGTACGGTTACCATCCCTGTTTATTATTATCATTCATACAGATACGAGATTGCAAAATTGATGTTTTGCATGAAAAATATAAGGAAATTCCATTCACATTCATACAAAAGCTCACAAAAAAGTAAATAATTGTACATAAGTACAATAAAACAAAATCTGAAATAAACTTTCAAATACACCAAAATAATAAAACAGGAAACGTAAAATATTAAGAAGAAAATAAAGCTTAGGTCTTGAAACTTTTTTTATGAGTTCGTCTGCTACTACAGAAATCTCCCCATAGAACACAATCCGCAGAAGTTATAACAAAAATATAATGTAAAAATGTTATAAAATAAACTTGTGTTGTTGTTGTTGTTTTATAATATTATATTTAATTTTTATATTTTAAGTTTATTTATTTATTTAGTTTTATTTATGTTTTACCTTGAGTTTCAAAACGTTTTTGGCATAATGAACATAAAAAATCCTCATCATCTCTAGTTAATCCATCAGCTTTTTTTTTTTTTTAGTTTATATAAATTTTGACATTTTTAGCATTTTAAAAAATTTTTTTTGTGGTAATTTAAATTATTTTACCAATTCGGTATTTTAAATAAATAGAAAAGTCAGGGCTGGACCCGGGTATCTAGGGGTTCAGTACAAATTTTCGTAAAAATTCAATTTTGGTTATTATTTTCCTGAGAATGAGTTTAGGTAAGGGATTATATGAAATTAGTGACATGTTCGAATCCGAAGGATGCATCCTCGCAATCAAGAGGCCCATTCTTCTGCGTTCCTGTTCCATTCATCTGATTACGATGAAACTTTGATCATTGGTTGCGTGCATGCTCGCGAAGGTTTAGAGTTGGTAAAATTAGGGCTGGAGCACTGGGTCTAGGAGCATCGGTAAAATGTTCTTCTAAAATTTTAATTTTCCGGTGATGCTTCCGATACTGAATTCAGTACTTGATGATTTTCTGTCATATACGATTGCAACTACAGTGACGTCGAGAAATTGGCTGCAAAATATCCGTAATTAAAAGTAATTTTAATTTCTCTTGTGCAACGCCGTCTGGCTCGATTTGTTTTTGTTCAGTTATTATTCTGTTTATTTTACCTACTTTTGTTTTTATGTAATAAGATGAATTACCAATTTTTCAGATTAATATGATGGGAGGGGAAATCTTATTTTGTATCGGTTTCAAAGTTACAAGCTGGACTTGTCACTAGCCCGTCATACTCTGGCGGGACATCCACAGGGTCGGAGTGGCGAGCCTAGCATATGTGTCGTCCATTCGGGGGCGACCGTAAAATATATACGGTCTTCCAGTGGTACTCCGGTAGTTTAAAAAGTTTAAGGCCTACCTTCAGAGATTTAAAATAACAAACCATTGTCGATGTCTATGCGGCTCGGAAGTAGCAGATGTAAACCACCTACTTTTCGAATGTAACGAGGTGACGGTCAAGTCATTAAAACAAAAGTGGCTTGGTAACTCAACCATACATGAATTACCACTGCCAGAATTACTGAGTGCCGAAGTACTCCCACAGTTTCGGGCATATTGTGCCGAACTGATCAACTTCTTACTCGTAAAAGAACGTAACAATGCGCTAGAGTAGACCGGTTAACCGGACGGTACATGTCTCCAAGCGACTAGGGATGGTAACGATACAATTTTTGAATTGTAATGGCTAAACTGTACCTAGCACTATTATCAGCGAACTTGCTAATTTATTAACAATGTAACTATTGCAAAATGAGGCTTGTGACCTGATATATATTTAAAAATTATTAATTTAAGGTTATATCTAGGTATAAGAATTAATGTAAATTTTACGGGAATGTTCACTACGATTAATAATTGATTGATTGATTGGCACTCCGGTAGTCTCAAGCTGTTGGAGTGAGAATTGTGGGAGATTACGAAAAAGGTCTCTCTGGATGTAGAATGCTTTGTCTGTTGGAGGAGAGTTTCTGGGTGGGCAAACCCGGTAATTATTATATTTATTTCATTGTTTCTCAAGTTTCGGCCGCCGGGTTCTGGTGCAGATTCAATTTAGTTTCAGTTTTTTATTCAGTTTATTTTTATTTTTTTCTATAAATAAAACAACGCCGGAATATTGAAATTACCTCTGTACTCCTATTTCATTATAGAGGAAGCTGCCCAAAGTCAAACGACGAATCTTTGCTATTCTGCTATTACAAGCTCAAGATGAACCCGAAGCTATCGTTACTAGCTCATCGGATGAAGTGGAATCAAATCGTACTAGGGAGAGGCCAATGATAAATTATAAATATCTCTCTAATTCTTCACTAAAATGGCATCCTAAGAAGAATTATGTCGTGGTAGAAATCCAAATGTTGAATTAATGTCAACATGCGCAATTATACAATATTCCAAGCGGTCGATGACACAGTATCGACACGGGTGGAATATTGTATATTGCAGCAAATTGAACAGTTCTAATTTTTTGTATATTGTGTGTTTTTGTTGTATATAATTATTGTTGATTTTAAGCGTAAGCAATTTTCATGTATAAAAAGCCCGGTTTATCAAAGTAATAAATTAGAATTGAATGATAAACGCATAACAACAGTTAGTTTAATTCTCAGTGAATATTTGGAGCTCACCAGTGGTAAACCAAATATCCACTTAAACACACAAAATCTAGGCAGAGGCCCGATTTTTACACCACACATCGTCCGAGATTTCAAATTTATTGGAACAAGATGGTAAAAGAGCTAAACGGATGGCACAACTGTACCTGTATTTGGTATGCCGCTAAGTCGAAAGCGGATGTACAGAGTAACTAGCGAACTTTAAAGTTCATTTAAAGTTCCGAGCACGAAATTAGATTCTCATTGAGTATAAAACAACGCGATATAAAAATATCCGGTTAAACGCGTCACAAAACAGTGAGTACGTGCTAAACGTGGTAGCTTGGAAAAGATCGCCGTTATGGCTTTTTACGATAGCGATATTTTAAAATTAGAAAAATCAATGACTATTTGGTGGGGCAACATAAATATGTTGCCTTCTAAAAAACATTAAAATAGGTCCAAACAACATAATTTTATGCACCGTTATAGCGTATAGACATCTGAACGATTCCTTACTATACATGATTAGTGAATAGGTGACATTTAATCAGGATATTTGTGTATGAGGTTTTTTTTCAATTTGTTGGAAACGTCACGCTACCAAAGAATTAATTTTTACTGCACCAGTGTCAGGCTTTTGGAATATATTTCAGACTGGTTATTCTGCATGTTGTATTCTCATTATGTGTTGTTGATAAGCTCAACGGGGCTTATTTCAACAGGTGGGTTTGCTAAGTCTGTCTTGGAACCAATAAACGATTTTCAATACTTGTATGTAAGTAAACCTTGTTAATGGCTACCTGGCCTTGATTAAACACTTTGTACATACAAAAAATTGATTTGACTAAACACTAAACTGAGGTTTCCTGTGCACGATTAAACCAATAACCCACATATTGTTTTTAGTTTAATGTTGAATGCTAACCGTTTAGTACGGTTACCATCCCTGTTTATTATTATCATTCATACAGATACGAGATTGCAAAATTGATGTTTTGCATGAAAAATATAAGGAAATTCCATTCACATTCATACAAAAGCTCACAAAAAAGTAAATAATTGTACATAAGTACAATAAAACAAAATCTGAAATAAACTTTCAAATACACCAAAATAATAAAACAGGAAACGTAAAATATTAAGAAGAAAATAAAGCTTAGGTCTTGAAACTTTTTTTATGAGTTCGTCTGCTACTACAGAAATCTCCCCATAGAACACAATCCGCAGAAGTTATAACAAAAATATAATGTAAAAATGTTATAAAATAAACTTGTGTTGTTGTTGTTGTTTTATAATATTATATTTAATTTTTATATTTTAAGTTTATTTATTTATTTAGTTTTATTTATGTTTTACCTTGAGTTTCAAAACGTTTTTGGCATAATGAACATAAAAAATCCTCATCATCTCTAGTTAATCCATCAGCTTTTTTTTTTTTTTAGTTTATATAAATTTTGACATTTTTAGCATTTTAAAAAATTTTTTTTGTGGTAATTTAAATTATTTTACCAATTCGGTATTTTAAATAAATAGAAAAAATAAAAGAAAAATGTTTTTGAAAATCAACCAACAATATATAATTTTTGTGTGCATTTTAGAATAAAACTATTTAATACTATGGAAAAATTATATTTTTTTTTTTGAAATTTACTAATCCAATTTAAATGTATAATTTATTTTTGCAAAGTTTATATAAATATTATATAGCTAGAATATATTTTATAGAGTGAAACTAAACGAGAAATTTCGGACAAATAACCAATGAAAAACATTTTTAAAATAAATTAAATTTTTTAGACAAAATATTATTTTAAAATTATAAGATACAGTGCTTTCGAAAAAAAATCGTTATAGTACGTGCATTGTGTGTGTTGTTGTTGGGACGTACAATTTAGTTATAATTACTAATTTAATGTGTTAATTGTTATTTAAAATATATTTAGCGGCATTTTTATCATACAAAATATGGGAATTTTGTAAAATGTGCAAAGTTTTTGGAGATCCTCTTAGGAAGAAATTACAGAATTAAAAAGGTCACCTTAATAGTTTAACTAAAATGTGATTTCGAAAACCAATTTTAAGAATGATTACACTGTTAAATTTAAAAATATTCCAATTGGATTTGTTTTGTGGTGAAATTGAAACATTTTTAGATAATCTTTAACATTTATATTATAGAAGTCCCTAAGTCCCTAATAGTGTCGCTGTAAAGATCAAATAATTTTCTAACGATTTGAGATAAACACGAGAAAATTGTAAATCGATTTACTAAACTTTTTTTAATTCTAAAGAAAGCTATTTAAGACCATATTTCTACTTTTATATCTCCGATCCTAGAGATGTTCACGGGGTCTCACCTATACGACCGAATAGCTAAATCAAAACCCCACGTAAGCATGTGAAGTTCCCAGTTTTTCATCCCAGGGTTTTTTTTTATTATTATTTCCACTGTTACGACTGTGTGGTCGCAACTACGATTTTTGTGCTATTTTATTCACCTCGGTTGTTGTCTTCGCTTTCTTAGTAGTCTGTTAAATGTGTGCTGAACGCACTCGCGACGTTTTGTTTTGTACCTCATCGTGTGGTGGCGCAGAGGTGAGAAGAACGACGAGAGAGAGAGAACAATGTGTATCGAGTGTGGTGTGTAAAGCAAAACATTCCATGAGAATGTTTTTCTTATATGCGTCTCTTTTGCATCCATTGAATTGATGCAAAGGAGAAACAGAGAAGAAGAGATATTCTTCTGGAATGTTTTGCGCGTCGTTTGTGCGGCGCAAGAATTTTTTTTGCTAACATGTCATTCGAGTTTTGATTTTGATAAAGAACGCTCGAGTTCTATTTGGTTTGGATCTTTCTTTTTTTTGGAGTTATATTGTTAAACAAAAAAAGTCTGTCGAGTTTTATAAAAGTCAAGTTTAAATTTTCAAGTTAAGAAAATTTTTTTTTGTGATTTTTGAAAGAATCGAGTGGTGAACATTCGATGTGTTTTGGATGAGTGGGAATGTAGATAAATTATGTGACTACTGACCGATATTAAAAAAATAAATAAAAGGAATAAGGAAAGTAGAAATTTGGTTTTGGTTCTTTTAAAAAAAAATTTTATTTTGAAAAAAAAGATTTGGGTTTGAGTGATAAACAGACTGCCATTTTGTATACATCGGCTAAGTTTAATTTTGTTTTTGTTAAACCAAACAAAAGGTGTTGAAATTTAAAAATTCTAATCGGGCAAATATATCGAATATTCGCAACAACGGTCCGGGATTTATACGAAACATCGGTTCGCCAACTTGGTCAACGAGGTAACAAATTTAACATGGGCTGACGAGTTCAACGAGTGCCGGATACACGGACCTTCAGGTTTTTTCGATTTTTTTTTAAACGGCGCTACCTCGCCATCCACATTATTTACGTCCTGCAATTGATAACCAACGGGTTGCCGGGTGAGGTTATTTCGTGGGGGTACAGATGAGGCGAGGCAACGCCTAATATTATTGCGGCTGGACAACGCACAAATCAAATAATTTTACGGGTGGCCAGGTGAGGCTACTACTGTTCAAGGCGGGTGGACGCCCAACGGTAAATTGTTATAATAAAGGCTAGCCAACGCCCAGCGGTTCCTTCGGCCAGTTGAGGCCAGCCTTATAAACGGGTTGCCAACCGGCACCTCGTTTCATATTTTTTGGTATCGGGGAAAGGCCCCGCAACGTAACGGGTTGCCAACCGGCACCTCGTTTTTATTGGTATCGGTGAAAGGCACCGCAACGGTCCGGGTGGGGCAAGGCCACCTGTGGCATGACGGCCGCTCAAGGCCGCAACTTATTTTATTTATATAATTAAGGTACAAATTTTTTATTTTAAATTTTTTTATTTTTAATTTTTGATTTTCATTATTTTTCTTAAATTTTTATTAAATTTAAATTTTTATATTTTGTAATCGAGCGCCGCACAGCGGTTGCGTGTCGCGCGCTCGGTACGCATTGCTCTCTCTCTCTCGTTCCCTCCCTTTCTTTTTTTCGGGAAGTTGTTTTCTCTTCCTTCTTGTTTTGTGTTAAAATAAATAAATAATAAATAAATGATAAAATGAATTATTAAAATTTTTCGGTTTTGGTGTGATGAGGGGGGAAATCCCTCTGTGTCGGCGTAGTGTTGGCGGTCCCTTGGTGCCCGCATCCCATTTCGTAACCAGGGCTTGCCCTGTTTGAATTCGAATGGATGCGCGCACCAACGCACCATTCTCGGTTTATAATTTTATTGTGTTCGTTCCTCAAGTTCCGGCCGACGAATTTCGGCGGAACATCCGGGTTTATTATTATTATTTGCGGATTATTTTTATTTAAGTTTCTGTAATCACGGTGTAAGCCAGGAGCGTCATGCAAGCCTCAAACCCCACGACCTTAGCACTTCTCCCTGAGAACGAAGCCGGCAAAATATCACCGTGGAGGCCTCTGCATGCGCTTAGTGATAATCTGCAGGTTGGCAGTAGCTAGCCTGTAACACCACGAAACTATTATATTCCATCCCAGTTTTTTCATTTTATACCTCTATAAGACGATTTAAATTATAAACACAACAACAAAATATCCCATCCCAGTTTTTTTCGTTTATTTGTTGCTCATGTAAAACAAATACTTGAGAATAATGTATTGAGTTTGGCAATAATAATATTGTATATTTTAAGTTCGAAATAAAATATAAAGGGAAGCTTATAATGAGCTCCCTAGTGCCAGCCGTATGTTAGGATTGGCACAATCTTCCAGCTTCGATATGGCCCCATATAAATTTATATGAAAATCGTTTATAATTTCCAAAATCTTCCTGGGCCGGAAATAGCGAATGATGTTTTGAGATGGTACGTAATTAAGTAATTGCTGACCAAGTGGCCAGCACCAGCCGTATGTTCAAATTTGAGCAAATGGCCAAGTTCCAAAATCCTAGATTAAGTTAAATAAAAATTTGTATCTCTTAAGAAATTACTAGGCCGGAAATGGTTCTTTATGTTTCGAGTTGGAAATGACAAGGGCAAACTATGGTGAACTCCTCAGTGCCAGCCGTATGTTAGGATTGGCACAATCTTCCAGCTTCGCTATGACCCCATATAAATTTATATGAAAATCGTTTATAATTTCCAAAGTCTTCCTGGGCCGGAAATAGCGAATGATGTTTTGCGATGGTACGTAATTAAGTAATTGCTGACCAAGTGGCCAGCACCAGCCGTATGTTCAAATTTGAGCAAATGGCCAAGTTCCAAAATTCTTGATTAAGTTAAAAAAAAATTTGTATCTCTTAAGAAATTACTAGGCCGGAAATGGTTCTTTATGTTTCGAGTTGGAAATGACAAGGGCAAACTATGGTGAACTCCTCAGTGCCAGCCGTATGTTAGGATTGGCACAATCTTCCAGCTTCGATATGACCCCATATAAATTTATATGAAAATCGTTTATAATTTCCAAAGTCTTCCTGGGCCGGAAATAGCGAATGATGTTTTGAGATGGTACGTAATTAAGTAATTGCTGACCAAGTGGCCAGCACCAGCCGTATGTTCAAATTTGAGCAAATGGCCAAGTTCCAAAATCCTAGATTAAGTTAAATAAAAATTTGTATCTCTTAAGAAATTACTAGGCCGGAAATGGTTCTTTATGTTTCGAGTTGGTAATGATAAGCACAAACTATGGCGCACTTTTCACTGCCACTTTTATGTTAGGATTAGCATATGTTAAAACGAACTAACGAATGGATTGTGTCGTATGAAAATTTAAAACTCAAAAAAATAGTACTTTCATTCATGATATCAACATGAAATTTTGAATGCAGCTTGATATTGAGGTTAATAAAAGCGGAGAATTCTAAAATCTTAACTATTATAGTCGGAATAGAAAATCATCTCCTGGTGGCTGGACCAATTTCGAAAGAATCTAGATTTGTAGAAAATTAAATTCTAAGAACTTTTCTAGAATGCGACATTTCTCTACGAATGATAAAAAAAAGTTACATGGGAAAAAGTTACACCTCTATGGCCCATGCCACACGTAAAAAAATTTTTTTTTACGTGTGGCATGGGCCATAGAGGTTATAAAATGAAAAAACTGGGATGGAATTTAATAGTTTCGTGTAAATAATAATAAAAAAAATCCTGGGATGAAAAACTGGGATAACTTCACATGCTTCCCCACGTGTGTGGTGAACAAGATTAATTATAATTATTTTTAACAAGTCCAGCGCATTTTTAAACAACTATATGGTTTTTGATTTCAATCTATTTTTTAATTTTTCTATTACCCCTCCTAGAGACGTTCACAGTTTTTAAAATGTAATTTAGGATAGCGTAGACAAAATTGCAACACTGAAATTAACATGGATAGTTTAAGATGATATTTACTATGACATACAGGCTTCTGAAAAATTCCATGAATTTTAATAAATTTTCAAATTTTATTAAATCGATCCTAGAAATGTTCACGAGGTCTACCCACATGGTTAGAAAGATAAGCTAACACCCTATGAGTGTGGTGAATCTAATTATGATGATTTTTAACTTGCCCAGAAAATAGGTCAGAAAATTACCTATATTGTGAAAACGGGGTACGAACGATGATTTTGACCTTGTTTTTCAAAATTTAAAACTTCTTCATTTTCAATTTTTTTCTCAATTGAAAGTTTTGGTATTTTCTCCAATAGGATTTTTACCCCATTGACATTCCCAAACAAGCGACGAACCCGATTTATTGTAATAACAATCAAATAACTGAAATCCTAGAGATATTCACGGGCTCACGTTTATACTATTGGATAGTACAAGGTTTCGACTTTCGATAGTTACGGATATGGTTCTGTTATGATGATATTTACAGTGCCATACACGACTTAGAAGTTTCATGAAATAATTTGAGTAAACTTTCAAATTTTATTTTACCGAAGATCAGTCAAAACCTTATGTGAGTGTGGTGAATGGGAAATGTGAAAATTAATACTATCAATGGGATTTTTTTTGTCGATGTCCAACCGCTAAAGTTTGAAGACATTTATGACATTGAAATTAGCAAAATACAAGCAAATCTTCGCTTATCAGGAGAAATCATATTTTTAAAAGGCATCATCCATTATGATAATACAATAAATCATTATAAAAGCTACATCATACGACCTAGCGGACTATGGGAAGAACACGATGATCTGCGCATAACAGTCCGAATTATTCCAAACAGTACAAGGCTGAACCCAACACTAATTATTTTTGGGAAATTTTGAAATTTATGTAGCTCCTAATACTGTAACTAAGAGCATATACAATTATTAATTTTTATTTTGAAGTTATAAACATTAAAATATACAATAAAATATTTATTAACACTATGTATTGTTTTTTATTTAACACATCGTCTAAAAAGTTTCCGATCTAACATAGAAAACACATTTTTTTGAGACAAATACATTTTATTTATCAATAATTATCCTATAGAGTGATACAATCAGTCAAACGCAAATCTATCATTTACATACATGCCTTTTTGTATAACGATTTATCTTTGTCTTCAAAATAAGTTTCAGTTTCAGCAATCACTCCTTCATTGAAGCCAAACCTCTTTCCCAGCGCACGGAATCATCGACGTGTTCTCGTTTTTGATCCATTGTGAGCAAACGCGTTACCCAATTCAAACACAGGTTTCTCATGGACAAATGTTCGTACTAAATATGGCCAACACGTCTCACTGATATCTTTACAATGTCAGCTATCTCAGACAACTTCACTTTACGGTCTTTCAAAACAATTTCCTTGATTTTTTTATGTTTTCTGGAATCACAGCCTCATTTGGTCGTCTAGATCGTAGTGCATCATCGGTGGTTACCTCGTGTTAATCCAACCGTCGATAAACTACCACGTTTAAATTCAGCATAACAGTCAATGATGGTTGATTTTCCTGGTGCAGAGCTCGAATAACACTTATCAAGCTACTGCTTTCATTGAACGATATTTTTTCCATCAAAAAACAGTGTTCAATCAATATGGGAAATTCTTTTTTTTTATTTTATTTATTTATTTTTTTTTTTTTTTTATTGGTGACTATGCGATCTGTTTTGGGGGTCAAGGCTCACCCTGCTCTTCCGCGGTTATGCTTTTTACGTCCTTACTTTACGCCTACCGGCCAACTCGAGGACGTACGGCTATAGGACCGATTTAAGACCATCTGCACATTGCAAGCTCCATGCCAGCCTATACCGGCATGGAAGATGGGTCGGCCCATGGGTTTTGCACACCGACAGGAGGTCATAGATGTGTTACATTTCACCACAGATCGGAATCTGTTAATGAAATTTCACTTTGCATCCTGCCCCTATCGGGATTCGAACCCGGTACCTTCCGATCCAAACGCCAAAGCTTTAACCACTGTGCCATTTGGTCGGTTTTTTTTTATTGTTTTGAAATTAACGAAAGTAGCGTCACTAAAACACCTGTAACTTTTATATAAACTTAATGATCGAAATGTCATGAAATGTTGACAGGTACCATTTGATGGTTGGTAGAATTTAAAAATCATATGGGTTAAAAAATTGTGGCGCCATTTATATGTCAGCCCGGGAACTTTTCAGGTGATAAAATAATTCCAATGCATTCCATGAAGTTTGGCCTAGCATTCCACAGAGCTCTGTTATTGAGGCTCTACATTTACTGATTTACCATATATCATGGAAGAATTAATAAGTTAGTCTGAACTAATTTCCCTCGCAAAATTAATCTTATTTTTTAGCTTTTATACATTTACCAACGTAGGGGTAATCAGTATGAGGTAATCAGAACTTCGGTCTCAAAATTGAAAAGTAAGAAAATTGGTCCCAAAACAACGAAGGAAAATAAACGCTAAAGGTATGAATATGATATGACGATTTTGAAAAAATTTGATTATCATCATAAAAATCAGACCAATATACCAGAATTCCTCAAAGAATTTGTGAATACCTCTGCGCCCGGTAACAATTTTAAAATTAACGAAATATTAAGAAATTTTCTAAATGCAAGTTAAATTAGTAATAATCGTCCTAATAAACCGTACAAGAGCCAGCAAGATAGTCAGAACTTTGAACTATTCATCATAACTCACTATACTCATAGGGCTATGACTGATCTATCTGACCATGTATGTGAGACCCCGTGAACATCTATCGGTAAAATAAAATTTGAAAATGTATTCAAATTATTTCATGAAACTTCGAAGTCGTGTATGGCACTGTAAATATCATCATAATCGAACCCTCTCCAGAACTATCGAATGTCAAAACTTTGAACTATCCAAAAGTATAAACGTCAGCCCGTGAACAGCTATAGGATTTCAGTTATTTGATTATTATTACAATAAATCGGGTTCGTCGCTTGTTTGGGAATGTCAATGGGATAAAAATCCTATTGGAGAAAATACCAAAATTTCCAATTGAGAAATAAATTGAAAATGAAGAAGTTTTAAATTTTTGAAAAACAAGGTCAAAATCATCATTCGTACCCCGTTTTCACAATATTGATAGGTAATTTTCTGACCTATTCGATTATATGAAAGAGATCCCGTGAACATTTCTGGTATATGGGATATAACCGAAAACGTAAAAATATCTCTGGGAAAGTTAAAAATCATCATAAGTAAAATCTTGTTCACCACACACGTTGGGTTTTGATTTAGCTACTCGGTCGTATAGGTGAGACCCCGTGAACATCTCTAGGATCGGAGATATAAGAGTAGAAACATGGTCTTAAATAGCTTTCTTTAGAATTAAAAAAAAAATTAGTAAATCGATTTACAATTTTCTCGTGTTTATCTCAGCGACCATATAACGGACTTAGGGACTTCTGTAATATAAATGTTAAAGATTATCTAAAAATGTTTCAATTTCACCACAAAATAAATACAATTGGAATATTTTTAAATTTAACAGCGTAAATTTTTGATATTATTTTTGGTATGAAATTCACAATCATTTTTAAGAAAGCTTGAATGTAGTAAAACTTCTTCCCCAAGATTTGTTACTATTTAGTAAGAGATGACTAATCGGGGCTGGTTTATCGTCGGGATCGTATTTTAATAAAAACAACACACTTAGCAAAATCACGCTTTCAACCTGCAATAAAGGGTTGGGATTTCAACCGTAGCTAAAAATATGTAAGTGAAATTAATCCAATAAATACAACAAAATATTTAAATTTTCCAAGAATTACAATGTTCCCTAAAACTACAAGTCTGCTACTACTTAAACCCAAAGCAATGTCCCTAGTAATTTATATGATTTTCTAATGGTGATCTGACAGCGTGTCTCACGAGAATTTGAATCCACATTTTGAATCCACATTACACATTCATTCTAAGTATTTTCTATGTATTGGGTATGAACCAGGGATGATATTGCCGATATTATAGTACTTTTTTCGGCACTCAGGCTGTATAAAAAGTACTTAGATACTTTCGTGCCATTTTCAGTACTTCTGGGAAAGTTCAAAAATTATCGCTCGTAATCCGTTAATGGGACAAATTTTGTAGAAGAATAGAAGAAAAGAATAATAAAATGCAATCCTTTGGATTTCGTCTAGTAACAGGTGGCCCATCCATCTAGCGGTTGCAATTTCAACTACCGCTTATTTCGAGTATGGCAGCACTTACGTCATTCGTGTTATAACAGAAAATTAGTACAATGTTTGACATTTACGAAATGGATCGCTTTACGCTTGATCAAAATTAGGAAATATTGAGAACTTTATTTCAAAGTGGTAAGTTGTCTACCTAAACTGTAAGAAATGTACGTGGAAAATTCAGTAGAAATGAAATGCCTATCATCAACTCGTGTCCAAAAATTGAATATTTCACGCAGTTCTGTAATGAGTTTTAGGTTCGCTAATTAGATTGTGGAACGCTTGGAAGAAAACGAGCATTTTTACCGAAAAACCATTTTTTCCGACGAAGCTCATTTTCACCTTGGAATTTACGTCAACAAGCAAAATTGTCGCATTTGGGGCTCAGAAAATCCACACGTAGCCATAAAGAAACCGCTGCATTCACAACGAGTGACTGTTTGGTTCAGATTTTGGAAAGACGGCATCATCCAGCGGACCACCCTATACTAGCTTGAGCTTCATATGTCGAGCCAAGTGCAACATTTTGTAAGAGCCTCGTGCAAAATGCAACTCTTTTTAATGGATCTCTGCGCAAAGCATTAGTCTGTTGCTGGTTTATGAAGTTTTAAATGTAAAATCTAAGATTGAAATGTATTTATTCTCGGACAATTTTCTTCAAGATTAACTGATTAATTAAATACTTGTAATGCTTGAGGGTGGGGGTGACATTTGCCATAATGTGCCAATAAAAATACTTTTTTCTTTATATAAAAATTATGTAAATTAACATTAAAGTCAGTTGGATTGGACCCAAACCTCTGGTACCTTGGTCTGTACGATCACTAAATAAAGTGATTAAGATTATTCTTATTGCGACACATAGACCTTCCAATTCCAAGTCTGCTCTAACCAAATTTTCACAATTAAACGTTTAATTATTTTTGTTCCTAGCGTTTAAATTACCCTAATCAAATTACGCTCATAAAAGATAAAATATTTTTAGCTTTAAGTAAAATTTTCGCAGACGACCAACTTAATCATACAAAAAAATAAAATTGTGAGCTACATTATGTCCAATAAATCGATAGAAAAGTGTAATTCTAAATTTTCGCACAAAAATTCACACTCGAACAGTCGGCTTCAGTCAGTGCTTTGTCGGGAAAAATTTGACACACTTCTTATTAGAAATGAAGTAAGCTGATAGTTGTTGTTTTTTATTACTCTAAAACGAACACACAAAACAAAATTTGAACTTTTGTTAAAAATGATTAATATCAAAAAAATAATAAGCAAAATTCTCCTTATTGGATAAAAATAAATAAATTTAATCATGTGTTTGTATCTCTGCGTAAGCGAAATAAACATTTTTTTATTGTACAGGGGAACAAAAAACGTGTGAAAGGGTAGATTTGTTTGCACGATAGGGTATTTTGGTCCACCTTCAAGTTATCCCAGGCTTTCATCCCACAATTCTTTTGGCTGTCTCTTTAAAAAAAAATCCATCGCCCAAAGATTTAAAAGGTCCGCAAATTTGCTAATTAAGACAACTTCTAGACTCCAATGCACATCTACGGTGCGAGTAGGAGAATCTGTTAGTCCCGAGAATTCACGCTACGTAAATTTGACATAGCGACACGGCAAGCGTATCGGTTCCGTTGAAAAATAGTGCAATTCTCCTAAAATTAATTAACTTAGATAAGTTCTAGACTACTGTAGCAATCGACCGTGCGACTATGTAGACCCGCCTATCAAGGGAGTCTTCGCTTTGTAAATCTGAGTGAGAATTTTACGATATTCTACGGATTTGAGCAACGAAAAGTTGTCCGGGATTGGTGGTCACGTTCTATTGAAAGGTCTACCGATCGATCATTACCAATATTTTAAGAACTCTGTTGGCCAATTTATACCTGCGGTATATGTACCTACCGAGTCCGTTTATGACGATTTGAACTCAAAAATTTAACTTTTCATTATTACATTTCCCTCTGTAACATTTAAACGGGGATAGCATGTTCATATAGAGATGGGTAGATCTATAGATGGACAGTTTTTATAGAACATCAATATAAGAGACTCTATATAGATCAACAAATCTGTGGACCGTTTAAACCTTTAGGCAGTAAAAATTTGCTATTTTTCAACGGAACAAATACATTTCCCGTGTCACGTAAATTCGAATAGTGAGAATTTTTACGATCAGTGGAACTTCATGTTTCGTCATAAATTGGCCAATAGAGTACAGAGACTACTGACTCAAATGTAAATAGCGTAAACTCCCACGATTAGTGGAGCCTCACACTCGTACGGTGGATCCTTTAAATCCTTTGGCGCATTTGAAATAAGGTTAGTTTCTCGACCAACGGAACCCATCACTTCGGCTCAAGACAATCATAAAGGTTCAGAACACAATCCCTGAGAGAGAAATTAGTTGAGAAATTAGTCGACTCTCTTTAGATTTTTACAGCACAATTTATTTCTTCCAAAGGCGTTAATTTATAAAAATCAAGTTTCAAACAAAATATAGCTATGAATAAAAACACAAAAAATATTGGAAGAGAAAATCAAAAAAAAATCGAATGAAAAAATATCGTAGAATGAGAAATACATATAAATAATTATAAAAGTGAAAAATATGAAAAAAAAAAAAAATCGCGGGATGAAAGCCTGTGATAACTTCAAGATGGAGAATATTAAAGGACAGTGGAACCAACTAACCAAATCGTTTAATCGTTCCGCAGCCTGCTTAATTTTAATTACTATCTAATAAACAGAGTCAGTTCAATATCTCGAATAAAATCGAGCCGTAGAATTGGGGCAGTTTTAATGCTCTTGTTGGAACTAATTAATTCCACAAGGGGCACTCAGCCAATTACATCCCACTATATGTATATTCTGGTTAATTACTATTTTTCCAAATATGTTTTTGAAGCATCATTTTAAACTTTCTGTATATAAAAACTTGATGAGTCTATTTTTATATTGAAATAAACCAGTAGAAATCAAATTAGCCACAAATACGAAGGAATTGCATGAATTTCTTCTTTCAGCTCTCCATGCTGCCTTGTTATAATTAAGAACAACTGTCCATTGCATATGCATCGATAGTTTTAAGTTGCCATTATCATAGTCCATGACTCTTAAATGTTACAATAGAGATATAGAGCTATGGTATTCAATTTGCAGAAAATCAAAAATTCTAGTGAAAATTCTGGTCCATGAATTTTCCCCAAATTTTCCATATAGTCTCAGTATGACCTAAGCTATTAGAAAAACAATCGAAAGTATTGGTTGCTAGTGGAAGAAATGCCGGAAAGACGGAATATTGTTAAATTTCAAGATTTCATATACCGAGTTCCTTTACTTCGGAGATCAATCAATTTGCCATTTTAAGGATCACTTTTAATATTTTATTCCGCTGAGATATTTTAGTTAGTGAAAAAAGTGGTACATAATGAATGAAAAATTTCCGTTTGAAATTACATAACAAAATTAATTTTCTTTAATGATAGTACTGCCACTTGCGGCGAGTAGCGCAATCTCTTATTTTCCGCTGTCAAAATTCCACTATCTTATACAGCATATCTACAGTAAGTTTAGGCCTGACAGGTTGTTCAATGAAATTTAAAATTGTGATTTCTTTGTAAGTATTTTCTAAGCATTACGCATGAACTTCAGTGATACCGAAGGACTGTTTAGATCCAAAGGAGCGTTTCTAGTAAGTTTCACAATTTAATTTTTTTTTGTAATGGATCTTACAGGATGTTTAATGTGTTTTAAAAAAAATGTGATTTTTTAATGGGGGTTAGGGCCTGATAAGCTGCTTAAGGAACTGTTTAGACCCAAGTATCTAGTAAGTTTCATGATTTTCTGATGGGTCTGAGAGAGTGTTCCATGAGATTTAAAAATGTGATCTTTTAATAGCCCTTCTACGCATTTAACATGAGCGTCAATGATATTGGTGGACTGCTTAGAGCAAAACGAATATTTTAGAAAATTACAACAGGGTGTTCCATGAGATTTAAATATTTGATTTTTTTTAATGGTCCTAGTTATAATCCAAAGTCATTTTAAGTATAATCTAAGCATTTAACATGAACTTCAGTGATACTGGAGAACTGCTTAGATGCAAAGCAGAGACACATTTCAAAGTCATTCCTAGTATTTTTTTTTAGTATTTAAGGAGTGTTCCTAATAAGTCATATGAGTTTATACTGGGTCTAACAGGGTGTTCCATGAGAATTTTAAATGTGAAATTTAACGGCGCTGGTTACAATCCAAAGTCATTCTTAATATTTGCTAAGCATTTAGAATGAACTTCAGTGATTCTGGAGGACTGCTTAGACCCAACAAAGTAAGTTTTATGGTCTGTATTACATGGGTCTTTGAAATGTGATTTTTTAATGAAGGTTTTATGTCAGGACGAACTTCAGTAATAATGGTAGACCAATTAGACCCAAAGTTAGAGCTTTTAAGTTATATAATTTTTTAATAGGTCTGACACGGTACTTTATGAGAATCAAAATTTATACTATTTAATATGCCTGAACTTTTTCTCTTTATGATGGTATCCTATCCTGGAGTACTATATGAGACTTGAGAAATGTGATTTATTAATCAGTCATAGGAGCGCAAAGTCATTATATGTATTTTTTAAGCATTTATCATGAAAATTAACGATACTGGTAAACGCTTAGGTTCATAAGAGTGCGGCAAGTAAGCTATATGATTTTCTAGCGGATTTAACAGGGTGTTCCATTCTAAGCCAAGACAAAAATTTAGAAAATAACTCCTCTTCGGATGATTCCCTAAACGATTTCGAAAATGTGGACTCATCGCACTCGACTCCTAGTATTTCTCTCTTTCAGAAATGTTCATCAAAGTCATTTGTGTGGGAAAAAAGTTAAAAATTAGCAGTGCCCATGCGAAAGGCCCCATAAACGATTTTTCCATAAACCAGGGGTGACATATTATAACATCACACTTTCGATAATTTATCGAAGTTTATGTCTCGCTTCTCTAGAATAAAGTGAGACACTATTTCATTTTTTATAGCAGAAAATTGTGAAAATTTGTTACGACTTTGGTTGCCGTCACAATCATATTTTTCGGTAATGAATAATTTTGTGGCAGAATGGTTGTCATTTTGCCGATGACACCCCCACCTATCCTGATTTTTTTATGGGAAAACATCAGGGTTTGAGTCTTGGGAAATTGCTCAATAATTTCCATGTAAACCAAACGCCAAAACAAATTGGAGAGCGACCGATGTGCATCGGGTGTGTGCGAAGCAATGCGCTCTAGAAGAACATTTTTTCTTATATGCTTCTCATGACGGCCAAAAAAATCATGACGGCATGACGGCCAACAGAACGCAACCTCATATTTCTCGCTGGTTATTTAAAAAAAAGGAATTTTTTGAATAATTTTGTACTGTAGAATTAGGAGCTTTTAATGATCTTTCAATTTAGGATAACTTCGATTTTTGAGCTCATCCTTAATTTCCGAGTCGTAGTCACGAGCATACGAATTTTGCATTCAAATTTTTATCGTTCGTGTCGTAAATATATTGACGAACACGATCGTTGACATTGCCGGTTTACCAATGCGTTCGTGTTCGAGGCGTAGCCCAGTCAGGGATCGGAATGTTACCGAACTGATCATCACTCTGTGCTGTAAATGACTCGTTTTAAATTTTCGAGGATATGGTGGATAAAAAATCGCTGTTAAAGGCATATGATATGTGGACGTCGCTTTTAAAAAATATAATTCTGTGTTGCCATTAATTGTGGTAGAACATATAAATAATCACGGAATTGGGAAGAAGAACATCGTATAAGGCTGAGAGGTATTTAAAACCCAACGCTGAATCTCGATATTTTAAGTCAAGCCAGATTATTCCATTTGCAATTCAAGTTGCGATTAGGAAGGAGTTAGAGCGATTCATCGACGTAGGGGTATTGCAATCGATACAAAGAACCCAATGGGCCACTGCAATTGATCCGGTGAAGAAACCAAACGGAGAAATTCGGATATCCGCGGATTTCAATGTAACAGTGAATCTACAAACAGACAGCGATTGACATCCAATTCCTAGAATCGACGAATTATTTTATAAATTACAGCGTGGACAATACTTTACGAAATTTAAAGGATGGCTATATCAAAATGGGACTGGCCAAAGAGACATAAATGCTTATAGTAATAAATACACTAGTAGGGTTGTATCTAAAGATTACTATTTGCGATTGCCAGCACTCCAGGCACTTTCAAGCGGCTAATGGGGATAACTATAACGATTTCCGGGAAGTTAAAAAATCTGTGAACTGGGAGATTGAATATTTAGAACATTTAATCGAAAAGGGGGCATCGGAGGCTCACCTTAGTTACTGAGTTGGATACGATCAAAAAACTATCTTCGAACTCTAAGCCGAAGACGCCAAAATAGGACCAAGCGGGCGGCGCCAAATTAGGTCCGAGCTGGCGGCGCCTTTGAATCGCTTCGAAGCTTTATCGATTATTTATGAGATTACCAAATTTCACCAGTTCTTCATGGTCGAATAGGTCCAGTCCTGTCTTTCAATCAGTGATCCTGATCTTAGTTTTGTCCCCAATAAATCGAAAACGCACAAGCAAAAATATTGAACTGCAACAAATTTTACGATATATAGAAAAAGAATGACCAACACGTTTACTGCAGTCCTTGTTTCTTTTTCCGCCAGTTTTCGGTGCTCTATCAAGGACACTGGGGCGAAATATAGAACAAATTTCTGAATGATCAACTCTCTCTAATCGATGGAACTGGAAACATGTTGATTTCATGAGTCCATTTAGGTCTCAAATGTAATTAATTATCCTCCAAGCATTTTCCAGATACTCGGTACGAATTTCAAAGATTTGGCACTATATATGCCGTCCAGCAACTGTTTGGAAATGGAACTTTAAACGACTTCAAAGGAAAATGGTTTCAATGATACTTCTAGAAATATTTCTCTTACAATGTTTTTAGCAACGTATCATGCAACACCTCTAACGAATACTAAGCAACTAAAATAGAATCTTTTAATCAAGATAATACTCTGGCCACTATCTCTTCGGATAAAGTTTTGGTCGTATCTGAAATATCATACCAACTCTCTCAGCTGACATAAATAAAGGGATCTCAACTAACCCTATGACAATTGTTCGGTTCAAAATAACCTTTCTTGTTTCGGTTGGGTGCGAGTAAATTAAAGCATTTGCACCTGTATGAGAAAGTCTAAATACCGATTATATATAATATTGGAGGTCTAAACTTTTCTGATTTAAAACTTATTTTATACTAAATTGTTTATAATAGTTGGAGCACCCGGTTTTAAATCTGAACCTAAACTGGAACGAAAATGAAATGTTAGAACGTTATTAATTGTAGTTGGACTCTTTAACTATTGGCATAATATAAGAAATTCAATAACGTCAGCACCATTATACGATGGCCGCGGCTTACTTGGTCTTAGGTCACACTTTTTACATTTTTAATGCTCTCAGATTTGGCTAAACAAGTTAAAAAAAATCATATCGCATTATCCGGAGCTGGTTCCTAGCAACTACTACTACTTCGCAGACTTCAAAATAAGGCAGGAGAAAGAGATTTTTCTCAAACGAACGCCTATTTGAGGCCAAAGATAAATTGTTCTGCAAGAAAGGCATCGAAATATTAGAGAAGCTTTGGATTGAATGTATTCGCTCTTGAAGAAAACTATAAAATTGGAAACTTTTATTCAGGGGCGGAATCATAAACGCCGAACGGAAAATTCCGGCAGTATTCAAATTTTCTTCATTTTCTACTTTTATTTATATGGGAATGTAACAACAATTCTACCGGTTTTCTTTTGTTGTTTTAAAAAAATTGAATTTTTATGCGTGAATTCCACAGTGAAACAATTTTTTTCAGTAAAATTAACACGAGATGAAAATATAAATCCTTTACTTATTAGAGAGAAACAAAAAAATTTCAGTAAAATTTACTGGCAAAATAACAGAGTAAGTGTGGAAAATGTTGCCATAAAAGTAGAAAACTCAATACTTATTATGACAACGTTTTTAACACACCTTCAAAAAATAGTATGCGATGAGAAACAATTTTCGCACACTACGACAATTTTATGGTGAAATGTCAAGAGAAAAATGAAACGTGGGAGTTTTTTCGTACACGTTCATTGTAGAGTAAAATAAAATTTGGAAAATTTTGTGTTTCGTTAAAATCGTTTATTTTAAAATTTTCTAGGTTATGTTGTCCTCAATCTGTCACTATTTTGACTATAAATTTTGCTATAAAAAACAAACAAAAGTTGCTGTCTTTGGCGCTCTAACGTAATTTAAATAATATACTCTTCTCTTTTCGGTTTCCCAGCATTTTTTACTGAAAAAATTTGCTTCGTTGTGGAATCCACGCATTATGGCTTGCCATTTGCATTTTTTGTGAAATAATGAAACAAAACCAATAAAAATGTTGTTGTTTCTCCTATAAAATTTCACTACCGTTTAAAATTTCCGTCCAGCGTTCTTGATCCCGCCCCATGTTTTTGCGCGGCAATATAACGAGCACTAAAGGAATATAATTTCTCCGACTACTTTAATAGTTTAACGCTTTGCTAGGACACACACATAAAACGACGTGATAGAGAAACAACTCTCATAAACGAAAAACTCAACATTAAACTAAAATATTTCAAGTGCCATTTCAAAAGCAAGGTTTGTACCAGACCAGATTAATGATATAAACTAATTGGGGAGGAGTCTTCCATCGGGAAAAGTAGCTCTGTCAGGTGGAACCCTGAAGAATATCAGTGTTTTAACTTATCATCTAGGAATATCTTCCCTCATATAGGAAAAAGAGTGTAGCTCCTTAAATTCTGAATGCATCTATTATTTCTTTGTTGTTGCCGTTTTCTGAGACTGCCAAAACTTTTGACTTGCTAAAACTGCTCCACAACGTAATTATGTTTTGTAGTCTATGTCACCAACTTTCCAATGATAGTATTTTAAGACTAAAACGTTAATCTATGATCACCCTGCTCTGGCCTTAACATACCAAGTTCATATGGCTAAAAGCTCACATTTGAGGATTACTACCAGTCAAATGCGTGTTTCTGTATGCGAAGTGTTATTTTTACTATAATTTTGAAATTTAGTATGGCGTAACTAGAAACTGTAAGTCCTCATTAAATCTTTCAAAGGAACCCCTTGACCTAGTATTTTGCATTAGAATTTTTTTTTACGACTATTTTTAATTTGGGGCAGGACACACTTTTAGACCGTCCTAGCTCGTAACTGTTTGCATTTTACAGTCCAACGAAAATTCGATACCATTTAGCGAATTTCACCTATGTGCATTAACCGTTCCTCTTGTTACCTTTCACGGCGTAAGGAATGGTGGTATTTTTTCCTTTAGTTCTGCAGAACGATTATCATGCAATTACCTGTAGAGCACGCAGCGTTGTAGGCTGCCTAGATATATTGTAAATCTGGGGTTGCGTATTTGGGAATGAGAATTGGAATTTTAATTGAGAATTTATTAAATGATTTTCATTCAATTTATTAAATGATTTCAGAAAACCAAAAATCAGTGTTCTAAATTCCAGAACTCTTCTAATCTGAGAGTGTCCTTTGTTCAGGAAGTCCAGCAGCCACACAAAAACTTTCTTCCCTGTTGTCCCGTGGACTGGGTTCTTGAGTTTTAAATCGCTCACTTTTATTTTCCGTGGCAGAGTGCAAAGTATGGACGGCCATCAAATTACGAAAGTTGTGATAAAAACAAACTAAAAATTCTGAAAATTTATTAAAGGCATTTTTGATCACAAAAACAGCATTTAATTTGGCATAATGGCATTGGTTTAATGTTTTAGGCTTTATGATATACGAGCAAACCCCATATTAAGAATATAATTATTATTCAAGCCTACACTTGCATCTCATACAAAAACTGGAAACTGCACGTGTAACAATTTAGTACGAAAATATCAAATAGTGCAACGTAAGGAGCGCTTTAAGCGATATAAGGAAGTTTACATTTAAGCAAACGCTCAATCGTCGCTAACAGGATCATATTCAGATGTAAACATATTTATTTGTAATTTGAAAGAAGTCCGCATGAATCGAAGCTTTTGGTCCGCATGAATAGGGGTCCCATTTGAAACGCGATATTTTAAAACGCGATATTTCAAAACGTGATATTTCAAAAAGCGATGCGGTACAAAACGCGATATTTTAAAAATCTAAAAATCGATAGGAGCGGTGAAAACTCGGGCGGGTGAAGGGGAAATTTAATTTCAGTTTATAGGAATTTAAAAATCGATAGGAGCGGAAGTATAGAACCGGGTTTTATCTTTAATAGATGATGGAAGTAAGCCAGATGCTTTATATTGGAGTCAGTAATTGGCATTTATTTGACTTTTTTTACAAATAAAATTTTTGAAATGATAGATTAATTTTAAGTTTTTAATCCAACAGAAATGTAACTAATGCCAGCGCCCCTAAACGGCAGTTTTGAGTACAAACGTGCTTAAACTTATTTTGTTCAAACCTCTTCAATGATATGAGATACGCATATTATATTCTAACCCAAAATAATAATTAAATAAAATAATTCTAAAAACGATATTCATCATATCACAATGAGATAAAATGTATCTGTAATCAGCACTTCAATGGTAATTTGGAGTTCTAAATGCTTCTGCTATATTTGTGAGGTTCTTTAAGACAAATTAATTGACATATTACACTTATATATTCTATAATAAATACCAGCGCCAAATTGACGGATTTATCAACTAAAGCACTCATAACAAAATTGTTGTTTTTCCAAGACCCTCCAACCATATAGGAATGAGAAAAATTGTAACTGCTTTCAGCGCTACAATGACAGTTTTGAGTACTATGATGGTTCGGAAAAATTTACGGCATTCTTTAAGACCTTATCAATGATATTCAGCAAGTATATAATATATGATTTTTCAATAATAAGCTATCAGCGCCAAAATGGTGAATTTGTGAACTAAAGTGCCTATTACAAAATTATTGCTTTTCTAAGACTTTTGATCTAATGATATGCCACATGATTATGTGGTAATAATAAAATTTATAATTGTTTCCAGCGCCACGGCGGTAGTTTTGAGTACTAAAATCTTCAGAAAAATTTGTTGTATTATGCATGACTGTTTCAACGATAAACGTTAAGTATATATTCAATAACAGGCGAAAAATTATACACCAGCGCCCAAACGGTGGACTTCTGAACTAAAGTTATATCGAAATTTTTGTTTGTTCAAGACCTTTCAAACGATATACTATACGAGTATATGAGGAAAATGTAAAACAATATCATGGTGTTGGGTGGTATTGTGGGTGACGCCCTATAGCAGGTACCCGACAGCAGGTAAAAATAAAATATGATTGGTGAAAAAAAGTCGAATCGCATAAGCCGTTCTTGAGATACCATCGGTACAGACATCGATCCATGTTTGCATTTTTGGGAACACGAACCTTCAAATCGTCGATAAAATTGGTTTCGGACCAGGGTAATAATTTTTGATTCATTTCACTATATTCTATAATAATTGAATAATTAGTTACCAGCAACCACCGCTTCGGTGATTCGTGAGCTAGCGCGCTGATTATATAATTGTTGCCTTTTTCAAGACCTTTGGCAATGATATGCCATGCTGTTGTAAAAAATGAGGCAAATTGTAACTGCTTACAGCGTCATAACGGTAGTTTTGAGTACTAAGGGTTTCCATCAAAATTTCCGCTATTCTTCAAACCCTTTTCAACGATATACGACAAGTTTATATTGAATAACTAACAAAAAATCTGCTAAGAGCGCCAAATCAGTGAATTTAAGAACTAAAGTGGTATCGTCAAAATTGTTTTCTCAGCTATAAGACCTTTCAAACGATAGACTACACCGCAGTAGAATAATGAAAAGTACATAATAGCATTGGACTGGGTGTTTTTTCTGGGTAATGTACTATGGCAGGTACCCGATCCAGTTCGAGGTAGACATCTCAAAAGCTTTTCAATTCACAGAACTAAAAATTAAAGAAAATTGGCCAAAAAATCGAATCGGAAGCCGTTCTTAAAATGTCAAACATTTTTGTGCATTTTTAGGATAAGGGACCACGCCGAAAAAAGTGGCTTCGGACCAGGGCCATTTTCATTAATTGTGTCAGGCTTTCAATAACTTGGTCTCAGAAACCGAAGTTAAATATGAGGAATAGAAGAATCTCTAAAAACTGTATACACTCACACTGATTATGACAAAATCTTCTAGATGGGGTCGTATTAACCAGAGGATCGAAAACGACTCGACGGTATGTCAAAATTCATTTCAATATCGTGAAAAATTACATTTACTTTTGGAACGACTTAGAACTCGGTTTCAGCCACGTACAATAAAATGGCTAAATTGGGACGTTATTCAGGGTGGGTTACCAGATTAAATAAAAGAAGCATAGGACTATAGAATATGAAACAATAATAGAATTTTTAAGCAATAGTTACAAACAAAATTGCGAGAAACAGGATATCCGTCTAACAGTCGTTCGGCTGCATTCGACTCGTTTGTGTTAGCTTATTTAACAGTACTGGAGATGCCCACTTATAAATGTAAGTATCATATAGGTGTCGAAATTTTGAGGATAGGCTATGTGAAAATGTTTCAAAAAGAAATTTTTAAATATTTACAAAAATCCAGCAAAATTTTAAATTTTTTAGGAAGGTTAAATAAAAAAATTTCCGCCGAAACAGAATACAAAACTTAAGTTTGTCGCAGTGAAAATTTGATATTTTCAAAAGATCGTGATTTTAATTTTCTCAATTTTGAGAATTTTATCGGATTTTGAGAGTAACGTTTTATTGTACATCAAGCCATAATAAAAATACACTCAAGCAAAATATATTGTCTCTAGAAGACGACTGCGCACAAATAAAATGGAGCACCTACATGTGACATAAACTAATAGTCTCAAAATCCTTTTTTTAAAACATTTTATTGAGTTTTAAAAAAAAATGAAATAAAATTTTCAATATTGTATATAATTCGATGTTATGGCATCGAAAATATTTATAAAAAGAATTTTTCTAGTTACCTCATCAGTTTCATACCAAATTCGTTGGCGTTTATAGTTGTGTATCGTATATAGGTAACATAAATTAATTAGCACAAAGGCACATCTACTAGTTTTGCTTTATTAACACTACATCATATAAAATTTGATAATATACATATTTACATTGACCTGTTTGTGCTAATCCTAAATCCTACACAGTTCGTAAATTATTTGTATAAATTACATAACGCTATAAATATTTTGTTCGAAAGCACTGTAAACACAAAACTTCATAAACATATTATATTGACAAACAAACTGCACACAAAAAGCCAAGACCAAAAGCCTTTTCTCTGTTTTTCTTATTTTATTGAACTAATAAATTATTAAATAAATAATAGTAATACAAAAAAAAAAAAATAAGAATTTTAATCAAAAATTAAAGTAAAATAAAACTCAGAACATTCACTCAAAAAATGCCAAAAAGAAAAGTTTCGGAACGCCTTAAACGAGTATCATAGAAAATTTGAAGAAGGTTCGGAAAATGATTTATATTATTATAATTTTGAGCAATTTGCCCACCAATATGTTTCGCCCATCTTCCTAAGTAAAATGAGTACTACAGCTAGCGCGCCAAATGTGATCTTTAACAAACGAGGTAACTAGGTTAAATTTTTTCCGAATTCAAGAGCTTCGGAAAAAACCCAAAACTAAAATTTAAATATGTAAATAAATTATGAATTTTAATTGCCTAATTCAACCACTAAAATAATCAAGAAAAATGTTTAACGCAAAATGTTGAGCTTCTCGTAATAAATTTTGAATTGAGTTATAAAACCGTTTAAAAAACAATTTTTAAACAAATATGGATCATGCAGATCAACTTTGTCCATTAATTAGTTAGATTTGCCCACTATTTAAAACTATTCATTAAAAAATTTCCGATTTTTTTTTTTAAATTCACTAATGCTTAATCAATTAACTGAATTGGATTAAGATTGTTCATGAGATGATAAATTTTGTCCATTAATTAATTAGTTTTGACCACCTCTCTAAAAATATATATAAATTGAAAAATAAGCTTTTCTAAAAGACTTTTTACTTAAATTATAAGTTGTTCTCAAACCACCACACTATTTATTTGCGATCAATTCTGCCCACGTATTAATTATTTTTCCAAATGTTGAGTATGAAAAATTGAAAAAAAAAATTCTCAGAGATATTTTAAAGGAACCGAATTCTGAATATAAAATTTCTTCAAATTTTAGTAGCAGATTAGCAAACTACGATCACTCCCTAGATCTCCGGACGAGTAGCTCAAAAAATGTAAAACTACACTTTCAAAAAAAAAAACAAGTTGTTTTGCAAAACGAAATAAACTGTTAAAAAAATCAGTTCACAATGGCAAGCAAATTTAGCCAAAACCATGGCCATATTCATTCTTTAAGTTTAACTAGCTGACCCGGCGAACTTCGACCCGCCTCAAAATAAATAAATGTTTTTTAAAGTTATTATAACTTAATTAATTTGAGTTTTTTATTAAGATAAAATGAATTTCTCTCTCTCACTCTCTCTCTTACTTTCTCTCTCTCTCTCGCTCTCTCTCTCTGGCACTATATCCCATCAAGGGATTTGGCCGCGTCAAATGAGGTTTCATAATCATATTTTCATTTCGGATAATGAGTGATGAATTCATTGATCCTAAACCAGCCGAGCATTTTTTTCCTTGTCACTACCAGGAATCGAACCCGAGACCTCCGGGGCGGATAAAATGAACACTCCAAATTAATTAAATTCAATCAAAATGAAATATATGTTAATTACATTGAAATGAATGTAATTCACGTGGCAGCAAGGCTTTCGTTTTATTGAATTGATTCGAAATGATTCGCGTAGCATTGTTGCACTACTTTCTTTTAAACTATTTGCTGGGTGGGTTGCAATAGGGTCGATTCCCTTCAGTAAAGCATCTTGTGATATACGACTATTTTGTTTTATTGTCAGGTGCGAGAACGAACAAAGCGGGTGGTTTGACGACACGTGAACATGCTACGTACAATTGGCCGTGAAACCTTCATTTTCTAGATTCAGGTCACAAACACTCAAGGATGGGCCTTGTGATTTGTTGATCGTCATGGCAAATGCAACACGACAATTTCAACGCTGAGCAACTGCTACAGCAATATCGGATCTCGCACGAACAGTGGCCAAAATCAATGGCATGAGGAATGCCTTCCCAGTTCCACCGGGCGCATCGAAGAAAAATAATCCACCATTTCCATCATGAATTATATAGCTAAGTTGATAAAATAAAAAGATTGGATAAAAAAAATAAAATACTAATTTGCATGCAGCCTCCAGTCGGATTCGAATCCAGTACCTTGTGGCCCAAGCGCCGAAGCTTTAACCACTACACCACTCGTCACATACAAACTACACATACAAAATTCATATAAAAAAAGGTTTTTTATTAGATTTTTGGGGTTTTCCTTTTGAGTTTTTCCGACTTTACTTTTTTCCCTAAACCACCACTGTATTGAGACGAACAAAATAACAAAAAAATCATCGAAATAAGTGAACCCATTCTCTAGATAAAAGCCATTCCATACAAAATGTATGAGAAAATGAATTTTCTTGATAAGTGTTTTTTAGTGAATTTTTCCGAAGTTTCAGTAGTTATTAGGCTATTCGGAGCGAAGACAAATCCAACAAAACAAAGATCATACAAATCAATCCAGCCGTTCTTGAGTTATAAATGGTGTAACTAACCCGACTTTGTTTTATATACAGTACCGAGAATAGAAAGCGCAACACCAATATTTTTCAGGTAAAATTGTACTAGTTGCCCCTTGTCATTATCGCAGGAGTCTGATTTTTTTTTTGGGTATACATACAATCGCTTTTTACGTTTTTAGTTAGTTTGAAATAATTATTCGCACGAGAAAGTTATTAAAATTATAGTTTGTTCAAAATGGCCAAGTACACACAACTAACTAGAAAAATCGGATTCTGGCATTGTCTGGAACACCTAAAATGTCATCGAGGCAGATTGCTGTCTAGTTTGGATGCAATTACTCGACTGTGAGCCGTTTTTAAAAAAAAGACTCATTCAACCGGTGAACTGGAACGCAAAAAGAGAACGCAAAACAGAAAAAGGAAGACAACTGCACGAGAAAATTACAAAATTATCAGAATGTCAACAGCCAATCGATTTAAAACTGCTGTGGATATTCGGACTGAATTCAACGCAGAAACTGGACAAGAAATCAGGGTTCATACGATTCGTAGCCATCTCCAGGAAAAAGGATATACGGCCAGGCCCCTGGCAAAAAAAACCATTTCTTAGGACCAAAATGAAAAAAAAAAACGGTTAAATGGGCTCGAAATCACGCTAGTTGGAGTTTACAGCAGTGGCGAACTGCTATATTCTTCGATGAGAGTAATTTTTTTTTTTTTGGATCGGATGGAATCCAACGTCAGGCGTAAATCCGGCGAACGACTGAGCGATCAGTGCCTGAAAATTACAGTGAAGCATCCAGCGGGCCAAATGATTTGGGAATGTTTTTCCTATCATGGAATTGGAGAAATGGCCTTTATTAAAGGAACTGTGAACGCAGAAGTTTACAAAAAAAAAAATCTTAAAGGACCATTTGTTCCCTTCCATTGAAATGCATTTTTTGAGTGCAGAGTCTGTGATTTTTCAATATGATTTCGCCCCTTGTCATCGAGCGAAAACGGTAAGCATTTTTTTTTTTTTTTCATTTACTAATTTTATATTTAAGACGATAAAAAAACAGATAATTATTATTATTTCTCTGAGGTTAAAGATTTTCTGTAGAAAAATGGAATTCACACTCTGGATTGGCCTGGAAATTCACCGGATTTGAACCCCATTGAAAACCTTTAGCACGTAATGGGGATGAAAATCAATAAAAAAAATGCCGTCATCATCCAAAAAACTCAATTCAATCATTGAAGAAGTAAGGTATAAAGAACTGACCCTCGAGTACATGCAAAATTTAATTGACTCTATGCCAGCAAGCATTGCAGCTGTTATTGCCAACAAAAGCGAGGCAACTAAATATTAAATATACATTTTATTACTTCGTAAGACAGCTGTTTACCGTAAAAATTAAAAAACCTACAATAAAAAGTGACTCAACATTTTTTACCAGTTCTTGAAACTGAAATTTAATTTTACTTGGAAAATGCTAAAAATTATAATGATTTTAAAAACAATAAAACCATTTAGCATGAAATTTTGTTTCCCCATAAAATGTGTGTTGTATTACAAAGAACCACTTGTAAAACAATTCTTTTGTTAAACGTGCGTCGTACTAACAAAATACATCTTTTTGTGTATTTTTATGGGTGTTGCACTTTCTATTCTCGGTACTGTATATAGATAGAAGCCAACAATTTATGCAACAAATTGTGCTAAGTAAAAAGTGTAGCAGCGGTTCGATGGTCCATAACAAGGCATCGCAGAGGTGTCTACAGTTAACGATATATAAAATCATGTTATTTAGATAATTCTTAATGTTTTCAAATTTTTAAAAAATTCTGTCTTGTGTGAGTATTAACACGCCCCGGTGGCAAAGTGGTCAGCATGCTTGCTCCAGCGACCGGAGGTCCCGGGTTCGATTCTCGGTGGTGAAAAGGAAAAAATGAAGGATCAATGAATTAATCACTCATTATCCGAAATAAAAAAACTATGATTATGAAACCTCATTCAACAACCCTTGATGGGATATAGCGCCAGAGAGAGAGAATTAGAGAGTGAGAGAGAGTATTAACACTAATAGGAGAAATATTTTTTTTCTAAGGTCCTATAGTTGGCCCCTATCAGCTTGTTATGGGAGCTGTTGATTTATTTGTTTAACATTATTGATAGAATGGCCTTTTTATCGTATGGAATCCGATGGCCTTTTAGTCACCCATTACATACTATGAACGCACACAATGTGAAGGAAACTTTTTCACGAATATTAAATTGAATTCAAAACTATTTTAGATCAGCGATATGTGCAAACAACTAAGAAAAGCAGCTTCTTTATGTATTTTACTCGAACGCCATTAACATAGTCGTTATAGCTAATCTAGTCTTATCCACCATAGATCATCAATACCACTCTCCCTTACTCAATTTTCTGTTGTTATAAACAAGGGAGTGCTGTTTTCGAAAAAATCAATAACTTATTGGCTAACATTGATTTTATTGAATTAAAATAATGACATTGAAATTAAGACTGGTTAAAATTTATATGAAAATTTCTCTCTTTCATCTCTACGATGCCTTTTCACTGACCATCGGACCACCACTACACTTTTTACGATAGCGACATTTTAAAAATCTATGACTGCACCACCGCATAAATATTTTGGCTTCTGGAAAACATTAGGAATTGCCTAAATAACCTGATTTCATTTGCTATTAAGTGTAGACATCTTTACGATGCCTTGCCATTCACTATTAATCTTTTAACATGATTAGTGTAGTCTACTTTTAATCAAAATATTTATGTATATACACTTTTAAAGTTTTTGGTCAATTTGTCGAAAAGTTCACGCTACCATATATATCGGCAAAGCCGCCTAAGATTTAAAGAGCCAATTAAAGCCTAAAAGAGGAAACTTTTACTTTGTTCTCATAAGAAACCATGTAAATTAAGTTTTTTATTTAATAAGTTAATTCTTAGCAATGGTTTGTAAAATAATTTTTTCCTTTTATTGATTTAGAATTTGTTGCTATTTTCACCACCATTGAGATTTCACGAAAAAAATTATACATACTAAACATATTATTTTTTATGTATTGCCATCTGTAATCAAAGATCGGAGTCTTCGACTTAAAATGACAATTTTTGTTTTCGAGCGTGATCCGACATATAAATGTTTTCTGTTTGTTTTATAAATTTACACGTAGAGACATCTATTGATTGGTTTTAGTAATTGCAGAAAACTCATAGAAGCTAAATTGTTTTTAAGTGCAGTTTATAACCACAGGGTGTGCCTAATGCCTTTATATGCTGCGATTTTTTTTTTCATAATATAAATTTTATATGAAAAAGAAAAACAAATTATCGTGATTTTTTAAAACTGAAATAGAATTTAAAACAAAATAACCCAGGTAAATTATTGATACAAAAAAATACTTTTTAAAGAATATTTATATTGGAGTGTTCTCCAATAAAGTTTATGACTAGAGTACCCGGTACTTTTTCTGATTTTATTTATATACACGATAATAGTAAACTTTTGTGAAAATTTTAATTAACTATACATAAATAAAATAATTGATTTTTAGAAAAACTGTTCCTGAATATCGAAATTGGAAATTTAATTTGCGCACAAAATGTATCCCTTGTGTTCAAAGCTTACGATAAAAAATGGCGGAATACTATGGATCTTATATATAGGTGGGGGCCTATTATGAAATTTCTTCGATATCGTAAATTTCGATCCGCCGCGAAAATTCGTACTATGAATTTTTTTTTCTTTCGTAAAATTCGAATATCGTATATTCCGCCCTATTATGAACCAAAAAAACGTTATCGTATATTACGAAAACCAAATGTCAAAATTCGACTACTCAATATTTAACGAATATCGTATTTAAGAAAACAATTATTTAAAAGGTATTATTTTTTTATAAAAATAAAATAATTCAATCACTTTTTAAAATGTACGTTTCTCAATTAATCGACTACCTAGTTTAATTTATTGGAAATTATTTGAAACTTATAGTGTTTTTTGTAGGTCACTGGCCAATGATTGTCAATTTGACATTTTAATTTCTTTTATGGAAAAAAAAAATGTTAGCACAGCGAAAAAAATTTAAATGCGCCTCAATATATAGAGACTACCCAACATTTGTGGAGTGAAATTACAAACCAATTAAATTGAGTCGGTCCATCAGAAAAACCGGGGTCCTATTATGAAATTTTTTCGAATACGAAATCGTAAAATTCGATTCACCGCGAATATTAAAAAATAAGTAAAATTTAAGACCATGAAGTTTGCTATTTTACGTTGGTTTAGATAAAATTACAAACATCAACAAATGAGGTGGACTGACTGAATTAACTTAATTGGTTTGTAATTTCACTCCACGAATGTTGGTTGGATAGTCTCTTTTGGCTATACCCATTTTTTTCATAAAAGAAATTAAAATGTAAAATCGGCAACCGATTGGTGTATGACCTACAACAATAAAATGAGTTTCAAACAAGTTGTAATAAATTCATTCAACTAGTCAATTTTTATAAAATAAAAGAGTTACTTCCATTTTAAAAAGTAATTGAAGTATTTTATTTTAATAAAAAAATAAGTATACACTATTGTTTACGAATACGAAATACGAGATTCGTCATATATTGAGTAGTCGAATTTTGACATTTGATTTTCGTAAAATTCGATTTCGTTTTTTTTGGTTCATAATAAGGCGAGTTATACGATTTTCGAATTTTACGAAATGAAAAAAAATCATAGTACGAATTTTCGCGGCGGATCGAAATTTACGATATCGAAGAAATTTCACAATAAGCCCCAGAGCAACCTATGTATATATAAGATCCATAGTATTACACCATTTTTTATCGTAAGCTCTGAACAGAATGGATACATTTTATTCGAATTTTCGCGGCGGATCGAATTTTACGAAATCGAAATATTTCATAATAGGCCCCCTGATATCGCATCTCCACCATAATTTACGGATTTGTATTCTATTCTGCTGGCAAGGTTCTTTTAGTCAAAAATGACATAAGAAAATACTAAAAAAACGCATTTTTGCAGCCTCCCCAGTAATAAGTTTAACCAAAGATCATAAAGGTTGTACGTACCCGAAGGTACACATTTGTTGGAAATGTCACAGCCAAATAAATTGATTTTTTAATTTAAATAATTTCATCCGAAAATAAAATATTTTGCAATTTCGATTTGTTATGTCGAGTTCACGTATGCGATCAAAAAATGATTCGCGAATCAAAGGAAAATTAAATCATTGAAAACATATACAAATTTCAACGTCCGAGATGAAATAATTTTAACTTTGAGAAAATTTTGATCGGAAGCATCCAACATAATAAAAAAAATTACAAATTATGAGTAATAATGCGAAATAATTACGCTCAAAGATTGGCTTGATTCGCGAATCATTTTTTGATCGCATACGTGAACTCGACATTAAACTCATGTGCGAATTTTACTTGGAGCAGGATCAAATATAATTCTGCGTTACTTCGCTGAGAATTTCAGCTGAAAAATAGTATAGCTCAAAACAGAACAAGAGCGAAGGCGACGAGCGGAATCGCCTGTCATATTTCAAAACACTGAAAACATGCAATTCAAACGGGTGTACTACGAAACCCTTGTTTTTAAAATCCCGGTTTCAAAATCCCGGTTTTCAAAATCCTGGTTTTCAAAATTCAGGTTTATAAAATCCCGATTTTCTTTTTTTCTAGTTCTAAAGTCTTGATTTTGAAAAAAAAAATATTAATTCGGGATAATAATATTTTAACATAAAAATAAGATATCTTGCCCAAAAAATTACCTAGAAAAATTTGTTTGTTTTCGAATTTAAATGTTTACAGGAGCAGAAGCCGAATTCCAAAATTCTACGTATCCAGTCAGTGATACATTTTGGTGAAGGAAAATTTTATCAAGCAAATTCATAATATTTGATAAAAAAAAATTAAGAAATATTCCTTAAAACAAATTAAAAACAAATTATACATATTTCCACAAACGAAAATTAACCCCTTTGACACATTTGGCCCTTCGACACATGCGGTCCTTCGACATTCAGCCCTTTCATATCATACCGAATTGTAGAGGCTGAAATAACTCTCACGGGTACGCGGGAAGTCGCATCGCTCCTCCCTCTCCGTTTAGCCCTCCGAGGGTTTTTAGGAAAAAAATTCGGGAGAGCGGGGTTCAAAAACATGACGGGAATAAAGGAGCAGCTTAACTAATCTTATTCTAAGGGAATGATTCGAATTCAAAACTGATTTTTGATACAGTTCCAGAATACGGTTCATAAGGATGGAACTTAACCATTTCTTTACTGATTATGTTAAAACTTTACAAGTAAGGTCTAAATGGGATTCTAAAATGATTTTTTGCTAAAGCTCTAGAATATGGCCATTAGTGACAGAACTTGGCTATTTCTTGACAGATTATGATAAAATTCGACATGTGTGATGGGAATAAGATTCTAAAATTGTTTTTAACTAAGTTCTGAAATGTATCGCCCTTTTGGTCCAGATACGCGGAGCTCTATCAGAAAATCATTTAAGAACTCCATTTCCATCACACGTGACGAATGTCAACATAATCGATTAATAAATGGTCTAGTTCAAACATCATCATTTTAAATTCCTATTTAGGTCCCAATGTCGATTTTCGACATAATCGGTTAAGAAATGGCCAGAACTTTAACAAAAACGCATTTTTTGAATCTCATTTAGGACCCACATGTCGAATTTCAACTAATTCGGTTAAAAAATGGCCTAGTTCCAACACTATTGGCCGCTTTATCGAAAAATCATTTTAGAATCCCATTTCCATCGCACGTATCGAATTTCAACAAAATCTAATAAATGGCCAAATTCCATCCGTATTAGCTATTTTATAGAATTTTATCGCAAACTCACTTTTGAATTTTGTCAAAAATTCATTTAAGAGTCCCATTTTCCCACATACAAAATTTTAAAAACTCAAACCGGTATTTCCTAAAAATCGGGTTTTTGTATACAAAAACTGGATTTTGAAAACCGGGATTTCGTTACACACCCGCGATATACACATAAAAAATAGTTTTTTAAACATGTTTACTGGCACCACAGGAAAACATATTTTAGAACAATGCGAAACGGATTTACCGTTTTCATTACGTGTTCGGTTAACACGTGAAAACCACTATTTTGCTGTGTATACCGCAGACAAACTATTTGTTTCGACTGTACGTATATGTATCTCGTTATCAACATTTAGGCGTATATAAGAAAATAAGTTGTATCTAATGGTTTCTCCTAAAATATGTTTGATTTTCTTGGTTTTCTGTTACGTCTGTGGGTTTTTAGAACGTGACTACTGGTCGGTCACATGGCACCGTATTTATGTGTGTATTATTAAGATGACACCCACCGGTGGTCACGCCTTAAAAACACGACAACCAAACAGCAAACAAAGAAAACATTGTTTATTTTATTTAGGAGTCATATTTATTTTACACATTACAAATATGGAATAAAATTGTATAAAATCTGTGATCCCTGTGTGAATCATACACCAGTTCTTTTTATAAACTGGAAGGAATGAGTTAACAAATTGGAGAGGTAAAACGAGACCGTTGGTTGAGCCGTATTTGGATAACAGGAAGAACATTGGCAACCGACAATTTTTATACGACGCAAGAATAAGATTGGTAATCCGAAAGACGTCACAACTGAGAAACTGCAAAAAATGCTATAAAGGGACGTGAAAACTCCGATATGGTTGTTTCAAAATGGAAATATAAGCGCGACATTATTACAATTATAATCTCGCAAAGCCGGGAATTGACATATCAGATCAAAGGGCATGTTATTTTACTCCACTAAGAAAAAGGGCCCGTGAAATATTCCATAGATTAATATATTTTTCCATAGATTAAAATCATATACGTATATAAATCTAATTGGAATTCTACTGATTCCAATTGGAATTCTAAAGCCTTTCTATGTAGTTGTAGGGAGTACCCTGTTATAATTTTTAATTTGCGAAATTGTCAATGAAAAGTAAAATATTTTGACTTGACTGTTAATTGACTGTTAATAAATGGCCTCTTTGGCATGCGACAAAAATTGTCGTAAAACATTGTATTTCTTCTTAATTATATGTGTTGGCTTGTTATACACATACATAGTGAGAATTTCCTGTGGTTTCTGATTTAGTGATATATAATTCGCTAAATCAATATGTTCTTGTTTTGTATTATCGGTACAAAGCAAGATTTTGATTTTTGCAGTTTGGTCGTTGCAACCTGATGAGTAGACCAACTTTTTATCAGTACGAAACCAAGCTGCCAAGAAGCTACCTAAGGGAGTTCTCATTTTTGTAAGGGTTTGTGTATCTTTGTGTACACAAGTGCCCTGGGGTTAAACGTGTGGGAGAGGAGTGCATTTTTCTGCTTTTGTGGTAGAAATATTGTTAATAAATGGCCTCTTTGTTTTTATGCGACAAAAATTGTCGTAAAACATTGTATGGGTGTCCATTAAAATGATATTTTGTCCGAAAAAGCCGAAAAAATCTTAAAACAAAGTAAAATATTTTGTTTGATTTTTCATTATTTTAATTTGTTTAGAAAGCATACAAAATATTTTCGAATAAATTTGTACATAATTTTAATTCAAAACATTAAACCAAAACATTGAAATAAAATAAAAGTGAGATAGAAACAAGAGACAGATATATATCCATTGAATTGACGATATTTAAAAAACGCACATCAAGATAAGTTTAACGAAATCGAGCAAATTTTAACAGTACATTTATTAGACGTAATATCAAATTGTCTTAATTAAAATGGCAGACAAATGTTGTATCTTATAACTTAAGTAAAAATTAAAATTTTAATTGATAAATAACGAAGAAAAAATATTATAGGAACAAAACCATAAATTTTTAACCAAAATTGTGTATTAAAACAGTCGGGGTTCAAACCAAATCTAGTGAACTCAAACCATATATGAATTTCCCATTAACTTCTAATAAACATTTTTTGAGTTTCATATCAATTAACAAAAATTCCAGAGATTAAAAAAATATACCAAATCAACTTAAGATTTGTTTGCTTTTAAAAGCAAATAAGATGTCCTTTTAGAACAGTAAAACAGAATCACGATCTCTGAGAATGGCAGATAACGACCATCCAAATTTTAGTAAAAATGACATCAGTACACCGAGAAATCCAAATTCGTAGCAATAAACCCGAAGTCGTGGATTATTAGCATTAGGTGGTTTTTGTTTGACAACTTAATGACCTACATCATATACTAGCCAAACCTAAATCACGATCTCTAGAATGGCCAAAAATGGCCATCGAAATTTGAGTAAAAATGACAACGGTACACCGAAAATATCAAAATTCGTAACTATAAATCGAAAGTCGTGCATAATAAGCACTAGGTGTTTTTTTTAGGTGTCTCAATGACCAACTTCGTGTACTAGCCAGACCAGTATCACGATCTCTGGGAAAAACCGATAATGGGTATCCAAATTGAAAAAAAATGATCGTGATTAAGGTCTGGTTAGTACACGAAGTTGGTCATTGAGTCACCTAAAAAAACCTCCAAGTGCTAATAATGCACGACTACAGGTTTATTGCAATTTTCATATCTCGGTGTACTGATGTCATTTTTACTCAAATTTGGATGGGCATTATAATTCAATCTGGCCGATAGTACATGAATTTGGCCATTGAGTCACCTAAATAAATGTTAATGTTGTTTTAAATAGATATTAAATAAATATTTAATAAAACAAGAAAAAGGTTTAAATTCAAAATTGAGTTCAATGCCATAAGAATACCTAGATAATAAAAGTTTATATCAAAAACCCTAAAGTCGAGGATTGTAAGGACCAAATGCTTTATTTGGTCCTTACAATCCTCGACTTAGGGTTTTTGATATAAACTTTTATTATCTAGGTATTCTTATGGCATTGAACTCAATTTTGAATTTAAACCTTTTTCTTGTTTTATTAAATATTTATTCTTATTCTTTTAAAGTTCTAACCTATTTTAATAAAAATCTCGATAATTTCTACACAATACTTGGTTGAGTTTGTTTATAAATTTTTATTTTTGAGTCATTGAGGTAACACAATTGTGTGGGTACGGCAAACGTATCATGTCAAAAATTTATTTTTGTATGTTTTTCGAACCAACTTACACTTTTTTGCATTCTTTTCTAACTTATTTTCTTCCGAAAAAAACACTATGTCGATACACACAATTGTGTTGGTTGTACTTCAAATCAAGCGAAATTTTTTTTATCAAAAACGCCATTACATACTATGATTTTATACTCACACATTTGTGTGGTTTGGACATAAATTGAGCCAATTTTTTTTTTTTTTTTGGTTGAAAAAGGGATATAACGAAAGTACAAAAATTCCTGAATTTAAAAAATCAATTTATCTTTGTGGATTGTACACAAAGTCTTTGGGAATTGTCATTAAATTTATCTGGCTCGTGTTCAAGCCAACGTCATCTCATGAAGGGTATGAAACAAACAGGAGAACTCGAAGATGTTACTCCGGTTGCTACAGTGACTTACTTCCTTTTTCTCCATAAAGGAAGCAATGAAGCAGCTAAAAACGCTAAGAAGGTGTCGATATTGTGGCCAATGCGAGGAAAATCCACTATGTTAGTATAAAAACATTAATACAAAATATTGTATTTTGCAAGCGCAACTTCTGAAATTACCGATATCAGGAATACGAACCTAGAAATACAAAAAACTATATAGAATCTTTTAAATTTATTGATCGTTTATTGATGATAAACTACATTATCATCCAAAATACAGATGATGAAAAAAGCACTTGGATTTACGCCAATTGCAAGACCAACGAAAAAGACTGTTCTTTAAGCCCGTCTAGATATTTGTTTAAATAGAACTGGTCCTTCAGTTGTAATTTCAAACATAAAAGTGACCTAACAACAAGCAAATGAATTAAGTGTAACCTTACAAAATATTGAAAATCAACTTGATCAAAAGATTGTTGATTTTATAAAAATTGTATTCCTTTATCATCATTACACAAATGTCGATTAGCGTCTTAAAAAGAATTTTCAAAGTTGTATAATGACCAAAATGCGAGACTTCTCTGTCAAATTAAAGTTACGAAACGTGCATTAAACAACGCTTATATAAAATCCAACATCATAACCTAATTTCGTTCACTCATACCGCCAAAGATAATTCAAATAACAACGAAGGCACAAGAATTACCCAAGAAAAACAAAAATTTATCTCGATTAACCAAATCCATTTTCATCATGTACCAAAGAACGTAAAAATCGTTTCGATTTCGACGCCAAATTTCATACCATTAACGGGGATTACACCAAAAATTTACGATATTTCAATGATATGGATGGAGCTGTGCGCTGTTTAAAGAGATGTTATGGTTTTGATGGTGCCGTGTTCGGTATTTTTTTTTTCATGACAACAACAACAACAACAAATGTGGTGTAACAAAAATATTGTACAAAAAATAAGTAAAGAAAATGTTATCAAATCTCAAAACACACAACAAAAGAAAAACACAAGAAAATTAATTAAATAAAGATAATGTTGTATGTAACAAACCAAACTGTAATAATAATAAAGATTGGCTCGTACTTTTGATAACATAAAACTTTAATATGTTTTGGGTAAAAGGTAATTGATGCTTTTTGTATGAGGATGAAATATACTGCGTATGAAAATTTAGAAAACAAAAAAATAAATGTTCTTGGTTTTCCAAAAACCGGGTGATTTTAATTAAAAATTAATATTTTTTTGTTGTTCGCCTAACTTTACATGGAATGTAAATGTTTAACATGTGATTTATATTTTAAAAACATTTACAGACCCAGTTCATTAATTTATGGTGGTATGTGAAATTTTCATTGAAGTATATATTGCTATAAAGCTGATATCAAGTTTAACACGAATTTTAAAGTTGATGAAATTTTAAAATTTGCAAACCAATAGAATTGAAGGAGCAAATATTTTTTGTTATATTTGGAAATCAGTTACACTCACTGATCTATATACATGGATACGACTTGACAAAAACTATATGGTAGTGAAAAAATAGTTCTACGTTTGTGACAGAGACAGAAAAATTTTCTTTTTTTTCTTGAATCCGAATTTTCGAAATTCAAATAATGTAAACAGAAAACTAGTTCCTATGAGTTTTTGACGTTTGACGTTTTGACGACACGAACTCTTTTTTTTATTCGAAATATTTGCAGGTGCGCATTTGAAATATCAAGGGAAATCCGAAGAAGAAATTTGCATACGAAAACGGTACCACATGAATTAAATGAATAAAATATGATTTATAATTTAAATCATTTGAATATTATTATTTGTTCATTGACTATAATAATAAAAAACCGGTTTGGTTTGCGCGGGTTCGCGATCGATCGTCGTACAAGAAAGACGCGTTTTTGTCTTTCTCTGTATAGAAAAATTAAAACTTAACATTTTTGTCATTTAAATAAATAAATAATTCGTTATATATAAAAGTTATTAATTAAATTAAATTAAATATATAATATAAAGTGTTAATAAATAAATATTGTGAATTAAAATTAAAATTAACGTGAAAATGTGTAAATATAAATAAAATAATTTGTGTGACGCAGCAATGGTGAACGCATCACAAGCTAAGTGTTTTTTGTGTTTCATATTTTTTATTTATATTTTGTTGAATTTATATTTTTTTATACAAATCCATATAAATTTTAATTTTATTAATATAAATATGTTTTAATTTACGCTTTTTTAATATGTGCCGTAGTAGTGTTGTGGTATGGTTTACGTGTGTATGTGTATGTGTGTGGAAGCGGAGCTATATGTATTGCGTTGCATTTAGAAGCAAAATATTAAAATGAGAAAATGTGTTCAGCAACATTATGTTTTATATGTACATTTTCGTACAATTCGATTTTTTTTATATATTTTAATTTTAATACCACAAAAAACCTCTAACGTTAACAAATTTCAACAAAAAAAAAAAATTCAAATCAACATTTGAGTATAAAAATGGCGGATGACTTATTTTGTATGAGTGTGAGAAAAATTTCTTATCTTCTCATACATTTTTTGTACATGTGTGAAAAATACTACCATAAAAGATACTCCAATTTACATTTTTTATGGCAGCATTATGGCAGTAAACTACCACCATCACAACTATTCTCTCAGTAAAATTTTACTGACAACATGTTTTGTTTCGTACATAACCAGTAAAATCTATATTTTTTTCTCGCTTCTATTTTTTACTGACAGCAGATTTTTCCCATGGAATGGGGACATGACACTGTTCGATCGGCGTAGAGTAGAGTGAATAATACATTTTGACGAGCGACTTTTTTAAACCCTGATATATGCGTATGTGTGGATATGTGTACGCGGGGTCTACTTAAATGTAAGTCCTGCTAACTCCACACATATAAAATAAACAATAACTAAGTAAAGATGTATTGGAAATATTTTTTCCATAGTAATTTTTTTTAAATAACTAAGTATAAATGTGTTGGTGCAGAAACAAAAAAAAATGAGCAAAAAAAAATTCAAATTTACGTTGCATTGTTAGTGTAACCAACACACTCTTTGTTAGTTTTCTTTAAATAGGTATCTGTCAATGAGAGAGTAAGCAGGACTTATATTTAAGTAGATTCTGTGTGTACATGTGCATGTATGTATGTTTATGCGTGTGTGTGTGTAGGTTCATATGTATTTATACATATGTATATGTTTAGTTATATATACGCATGTGTATATTTATATATGATTGATTGTTTTTACCTTTTATAATCATTTTAATGTTTTAAAATTAATTTGATATATTATTATATTAATATTTTTTTAATGTATAAATGTTTCAGATTAATTCTTTTAATTTGTAATAAATATATATATGTAAATATTCATGACTTTTTTGTAGATTAATTTAAAGGGATGAGACCTCATATGTGTTACGGCATGGCAAAGGGAAAATGGTTTTTAATTTTTTATTTCCATTTGTAATGACAATTAAATCTTTGATGTGATATCCTTCGGCCTTTTAATGTTGACTTTTATTTTTTTTAATTTTTTTTTTATTTTTTTTAATTGCTTACTGCTGGCACTATTTTATCTAAAAGAATTTATGGCTCAATAATATTTCTCGAAACAGGTTCGTCTTTCCATGGGAATGACATTATACGAATATCGAGTGATTTGCTTTCTAAATCCTAATCAATGACCTGCTCATGCACCAATGTAAAAACCCTTCCGCGTGGTTCTATCTTCCGTTCGTGTCATCACCTCATGTAAATCATGATCGTTCTTGTTTGATTGAGACAGTATACTGCGGAAGATGCATAAAATCATTTTTTGGCTGAATTGGAACTCTATCAAATCGCAATATTAGCAATTAGCATTAATTTTGGAGAGGCTTAGGTCGGCTGGGTCATCTCTCAACGGATTGTCTTGACGAGTAAGTGGAGGAATAAAAAAATTCCTAGCCCGATTATTTTCGGATTTATTTTTGTTGAAAAACCCAGTACTTCATCTGGGATTTATGTTGGAATTCCGATTCAGCTCAACATACCAGATCCGAACATGATTAGTTAAGAAATTGCTTAGCACGGCCAAACTCCAGAACTTCTTTAAAATCCATTTTTAAATTCACATGTAATTCTGCTTACCTAATTTGAAAATAATTGGTCTGGATATGGCCAAGTTCCATTCAGAATGATCGAATTTTAGAAATTTTATCAAAAAGACACGTTAAAATCCCAATACAAGTTGATCCTAGTTTATTAGAATCCTAGCCGAGCTCTACAAGCTAAACTGTTGGAAAATTTCGGTTGTAAACGGCCTGGTTCATTCATTATAGCTGAATCTAAAAATTTCGTCAAATTCGGCTTTGCACCCCGAATTTGATCATCATTTGTTTAGAGTTGGCTTAGTTCCATTGAACATGCTACAGTGCCAATCCAATTCTGAATACCATATTTAACAGTTATTGGTTGAGGAATGGTAAACTTCCATTGAGCATGATATAATTATCCTGTGTACTATAATTATACTTGGTAATTAATCGAATATTCTTTTCTTTGGTTAACAAATTTAATAAAATATTTGAAATTTTTGCGAATTAAATTTATTTGGAATATCTAGTTAATCTGGCATTGAATAACATTGATATTTTTCCGGGAACCATTGCCTTTGAGATGCCTTACATATGTTTTTTTTTTTTTTGCTATCTTGTGGTTGCCCGATTCAAGGGTTAAATACTAATGGGTTTTAGAGTAACTTTAATATAATTTAAATAATTAAGGTTTCAGGAAATTCTTTTGTAAGCTGTGGAATTGCAGGAGGATTAAATTAATAATTTTTTATATTATTTAAGAAGCCGGAAAATATTAATTTAGAATTAAATTTCAGGAAATCTACAGGTTGACGTGAAAAATATTTCTTTGGAATATTAATTGTTGATTGTGTAGATTAGAATGGTGTTGTCATTGCATTAATAACTATCGACTTTATTTAGGGGTCTGCAACTGGGTTGATTTAATCAATTAAATTTTGCATTAATTTGTAATTACATTTCAGGAAATTTCCAGATGTACGTGAAATAATACAAATTTTTCCTCAGGTTGCTGATTTAGAGAAGCAATTGTTGAAGACCAATAACATCGTTATCCAATAAACCTATTAAGCCTATATCCTTCCTCTAGTAGATTAGTATTGTGTTGTCTTTGTGTTACTAACTATCGGCTATACCTAGGTGTCTGTAACCGGGCCGATTCTGTCCCATTTAACTAACCTATCCAATCCTTCGGTTTTGTTATATGTAAAAAAGAGTGTACGGTGGGCCCGGCGTCACCCGGGAGCTCCTGTGTAAGAACTTGGTCGTACATTCAGAATCAATCAATCAATCAATCAATTGACTATAATAATAAAAAACCAATTTCAGAAATTTTCGAAATTAAATCTATCCTCAATACGGTCCTATCTTTCGGAAATATTTTTTTAAAGCAAGAGGTGTATATAAACGATCGATATGACTATAAAGAAAAGTGCTCCCATTTTTTGCAGTTGTTTTATATGGTTTCTGACATTCATGACGTATCCATGTATATAGATCAGTGGTTACACTTTTTCGATTTTCAAAATTTACAGGACTTGCTCAAAGCGACAAAATTTTTGAATGGTATAAATTAAAAGTAGGCCAGGGAAATTTTATGTTACAATATTTTGTTTTTGTTTTTATAAAATACTAGCTGACCCGGCGAACCTCGTTCCGCCCCAAAACGAAAATTGATTTTCATGAGAGAAAAACTCAAACAACTTAACTCAATTCTCTAACAGATGATTGAGTTAAGTGGACATTCCATTCAATTTTTCATCGAATTCAACACTAATATGCTGAAAAGTGAATGAAATTTCGATTCAAACTCAGGCATCTATCGAAAATTGAGTTATTTTTTGGAATTTTTCTCTCTGTGTTGAAATGATGAAATGAATTTGAGTCAGTTGGAATTTAAAAAAGTTTACTCGATTTGATTCGAGTGAAATTAGATCGAAACAAACGCAAATCAATACAATTTATATTGTTGAATTTTTTGTTTTGTTCTCCGGCGCATAAATGAACAACAATGATGGTTTGAAAACTCCGAACACGCGACGTATACAACGGACCATGAGAAAAATACGAAAATTCGAGATTTTTTCCGTACACTTCCAACGATTGTCCTTGCGATTTGTTAATCATCATAGCGAAAGCCAAACGAACGGGGAACTGAATGCGATTGAGTCGAATGGAATGTCAGTTGGAATCAGAGAAATTCTCGGAATTAGAACATCCTCTCCTTTGAATTTACCCCCTTGATGATCGTCGCTTGAATCACATTCTTCATCAGTTTCTTCACAGCCAATCGCATCCCGTTACACAACCTCGGATGGTTCAGATTGCGCCGTATGATTATCACAGGCAGTATGATTATTCCCGGCAAATCAAGCGCATTCAGTTCGCAACTCGGTTGGATAGTTGGTTGCCTCGTCATACAGTCAGCGGATTTTCCGAAATTTCCGACTTTTCCGGTGGATTTTCCCACAGTTTTCTTTCGTAAGAACCATCTCCTGATACCTTTGCAAACACAACAAAAAAAGATTGAGAAAACCAGGTTCAGCCGTTTTAAACGGAAAAACATAATTTTTGAATTTTCTGACTTTTCCGGTGCATTTTCCCAAAATTTTCTTTCGTAAGCACCATATCCTGCCAATTGCGAACAGAACAAAGAAAGATTCAGTCAATTTGGTTCAGCCGTTCTCAACTGAAAAACATCGTTTTTCGATTTTCAAAGTATTTCGACTTTTTCGGTAAATTTTCCCAACATTTTCTTTCGTATGAACCATCTACTGGCAATTGCGAATACAATTAGAAATGAAACAGATAAATCGGTTCTGCCGTCCTCTACTAATAAACATAAATTTTCGATTTTCCGACTTTTCCGGTTGATTTTCCCAAAATTTTCTTTGGTAAACACCATATCCTAGGCTTTTTATTAGATTTTTCGGGTTTTCCGACTTTTCCAGTGGCTTTTTTTTAAAAAAAAAATCATAAGAACCATCTCCTGGCAATTGCGAACGCAACAAAAAAAAATTGAGCCAAATCGGTTCAGCCGTTCTCAACTGATGCGCGCACATACATTTTTTACACCATTTATATAAATATACTAGCTGACCCGGCGAACTTTGTCTCGCTCCAAATTACTTCGTCCGAGCAAACACTTTTGACCTTCACAAAAATTGAATTTAATGAGAGAAAAATCAAACAACTCAACTCAATTCTCAATAGACGTTTGAGTTAGACGATTGAGTGGCCATTCCATTCACTTTTTTACCGAATTCAACACTAAAAGTAGGTTTATGGTTGCGTTCGTTCATTCGGTCATTTGTTCGACCAATCATCTTTTGTACAAAAATTCAGAATCGTCAATTTTGAGCAATATGATTGGTGGAAAAAATTGTCAGAATGAGCGAACGAACGCAACCATAAAGGCGGCATAATGTATTGAAAAGTGAATAAAAGGTCGATTCAAACTTAGGCATCTATCGAAAATTTAGTTGGTTTTTGCAAATTGACTTTGTGATTTGTTAATCGTCATAGCAAACGCCAAAAGAACCGGGAACTGAATGCACTTGTTTTTATATATATAGAAAATAAGATTGTCAAAATTCTACACAACTTATATTTATAGTAGTATGCAACCAACGCCATCTATTGAAAATAATCCGAAGTGGCTATTTAAATGAATGCTCATTGTCAAAATACAATTTTCATCGGTGGTGTTAAGTGTATTTCCATACAAAATTCCTCTACAAAACGCAATTTTCGATTTTCCGATTTTTTTTTTGATTTTTCGGTTTTCCATTTGGTTTCGATTTTTTTCGTGTTTACGGATTTTGAATTTTGGATAAAAAAACAAAAGTAGCAGTTTGGATGTAGCCTTCGGTGGGAATCGAATTCAGTACCTCCCAATCCAAGCGCCGATGCTTTAACCACTGCACCACCTGTCTCATAAAAAATGTACACACAAAATTCATATGAAAATGGCTTTTTATTCGATTTTTCGGGTTTTTAGACTTTTCCGGTGAATTTTTTCAAAATTTTCTTTCGTAAGAACCACCTCCTGGCAATTGCAAACACAATAGAAAAAGATTGAGCCAAATCGGTTCAGCCGTTCTCAACTGATGCGCGTACATACATTTTTTGCACCATTTTTATAGATATAGATGTAATTGTTGTTGTGTAAATGCTATTCGCCTGAAGTTTGTCCTAAACTTGTCCTAAAAAAAATTAAGATTCGTTTAGGACAATCTTATAGGTTCTGTATACTTTGATGAGGTTTGTCCTAAATCTGTTCTAAAAAACAACAATAACAAAATATGTGTATATGTGTTTATATAATGTCTCGATAGAACGAATTTTACAATTAATAGTTCCATTAAAATATTTTCTAACAAAAATTATACTTTTCTGAATGTTTTTGGGAATCTCCTATAAACATAAGCATAATAGGTGAAGTATTATTGAGATGCTGCTCGGTCCTAACTTCTAGAAAAACTAGTTTATTCCGATAAAATTGGGAGTGTAGGGTGTGAAGGACAGCGAAATTGACATCGACTCTCTTTAAATCATTTCTACAGATTATCTAAGTTTTCTCGGAAAATCCTAGAAACCCAACACAAAAATGACTTATCCTAAAAATCATCTAATACACATCTATATAATATATATAAAAATGGTGTAAAAAATGTATGTGCGCACATAAGTTCAGAACGGCTGAACCGATTTGGCTCAATCTTTTTTGTTGTGTTCGCAATTACCAGGAGATGGTTCTTACGAAAGCAATTTTTGAAAAAATCCATCGGAAAAGCCGGAAAACTGAAAAATTGAATAAAACGCCATTTTCATATGAATTTTGTGTGCGTATTTTGTATGAGTTAGGTGGTACAATAGTTAAAGCTACGGCGCTTGGGCTGGGAGGTACTGGATTCGAATCCCACTGGAGGTTGCATGCAAAATAATATTTTTTTTCCGATCTATTTTATCTAGTTGTCTAAATCTCTTCCATATATTATATAAAACCGGCTGAAATGATTTGGCTTAATCTTTTTTATTGTGTTCGGAATAGTCAGGAGATGGATGGTTCTTATGAAAGAAAATTTCAGGAAAATCCACCGGAAAAGTCGAAAAATCGAAAAATGATGTTTTTGTACAGGATGTCGTACGTATCCGAGATTTTACAATTTTTATATTCTAAAAGATGGTCATTTAGAAGAGAAAAATTGTAAAATCTGAGTGAAAAATTCGGAAACTTTCGGAAAAACCCGAAGAAAATTTAATTTTTTTTCTTGTGCATAGTTGAGAATGGCTGAACCGATTTGGCTCAATCTTTTTTTGCTGTATTAACAATTTCTAGGAGATGGTTCTTACGAAAGAAAATTGGAAAGTCCACCGAAAAAGTCGGAAAATTCGGAAAATCGAAAAATGATGTTTTTGATGTTAGTATCGGATCCAGATGGTCTTTTAGAAGAGAAAAATTGTAAAATCTGAGTGGAAAACTCGAAAACTTCCGGAAAAAACCGAAAAAGAAAAATGAGTTTTTCCTTTCTTCCGCATCAGTTGAGAACGGCTGAACCAATTAGGCTCAATATTTTTTTGTTGTATTCGCAATTCCTAGGGGATGGTCGATATGAGAGATTGCATTGATATGTATGTTAAGATCGAAACGAAACGTTATAATTACATCCGCTTCGATCAATTAAAACTATGTTCCGAGCAGTACAATCATCTGCGCAATGCCATCGCTTCGGACGGGGATGCAACCGACGTCGGTCAATTGACTATTCTCTCAGCAACATATGTTGGCAGCCCACGGCATATGCATGAATATGCGCAGAATGCTATGACGTATGTGCGGCATTACGGAGAGCCAGATTTGTTCATCACGTTCACATGCAATCCAAAATGGCCTGAAATTACCGGTAATTTACTGCCAGCACAAATTTCCAGCGATCGCCACGACATCACCGCACGTGTGTTTAAACAAAAATTCAGGACGCTAATGGACTTCATCGTTAAACAGGTGGTTTTCGAAGAGCCACGTTGTTAGATGTACTCAGTAGAGTGGCAGAAGCGCAGATTACCACATGCATACATTCTGCTATTGTTAATTGAGAAAATCAGACCAGATCAACTCGATTCAATCATCAGCGCCGAAATACCAGATCAGAAGCAGACCCGGAGTTATTCGCGGTAGTCGCAACAAACATGATTCACGATCTGTGCGGAGATCATAATCCAGATTCATCGTGTATGGCCGATGGGAAATGCACAAATGCACAAACCAATATCCGCGTCCGTTGGTGACATACACAATTAGTGGAAACGTCGGTTATTCAATATATCGGCATCGTTCACCTGAAGATGGTGGCACAACAGTCACAATGAGGTGATAGGAAAAGATCTCGTGAGCGATAATCACTGGATCGTTCCGTGTTGCATCTATCGAAAATAAATGCAACACACAGCAATGTTGAGTACTGTAATTCCATTTAATTTGTCTAGAAATACGTGAACAAAGGCAGCAACGTGACAGTGTTCGTAATTGCTGCTCCGGATGTAAATGACGAAGTGTTAAGATTCCAATTGGGCCATTATGTCAGTTGCAATGAGGCGTTTTGGTGTATTTTCTCATTTGCATTACATTTCCCACTGTTCAAAGTTTGTGGGTGCACTTGGAGAATGAACAACGTGTATATTTCACGGAAGCTAAGGCAGCACAACGAGCAGAGCGACCATCAGCTACAACATTCACGAATTTCTTCGAAATTTGCCAAAGTGATCCGTTCGCACGAGCATTATTTTACATGGGAAATGCCATACGCGATTATACTTAAAACCAGTCGACGAAGAAATTTCAACGACGAAAGAAAGATGAACCTGTTACAGGATACGTCGATGTGTATTCGACTGATGCTCTTGGCCGTGTGTACACTGTTCATCCACGACAAAACGATCTTCCGTTTACTTTTGTCCCATGTTCGTGGTCCTACTGCGTTTGTATCGCTTCGTTAGAAGCTTGAGAACCTCTGAATTAACTGGAAAACGACTGTCATTGGGACTCATTACCGATGCCACTATTTCTGCGTCAGCAAATCAAATTCGTACATTGTTCGCGATCATCATAGCGACGCGCCATCGATCGAACGCATTGGAAACCACATTCTTGACTTTACGGTCAAGGATAAAATTGTGAACAAATTCGAGTGCTGATGTGTAAAATACGAATAATACTGTGTATACGAATATTAATACTGTGTGTAAAATATCAAGTTTTTTTTCTTTGAGAAATAAAAATTACACCTAAGAAAAGTAATAAAATTGTAAAAGATTAGAGCTCAGACTTTGGGAAATAGAGTTGGATTTTTATCCAATCTGAATATAAATTAAATAAATTATATTTCCAACAATAATGAGTTTTTTTTTTTGTTTTGAAAAGAGAATTTTCTGATAGTTAATAAAATAAATTATAATCGCGTAATTTGTGATGAACATTAGAAAATTTAGTTAGTTTATCGTGTGTTCGTGATTTTTAAGTCTCGTATATCAAGAATACGGCCATAATCTGAATCAGTGGGAAGTAACGAGAACACGTTATTGCGGCAAGGAGGTATCACATACGTGGGCCCAATTGTTAACAAGGAACCAATTTGTGTACCATTTACCACTGGTGTCATCCAATATAATGGGCGCCGCAAATATTATTTTCTACGGGCGTCGTTATACATCGGCGGGCGTGCCGCCACGTGGAATACCGACATACGAGTGGCCAACCAAGGCCAGTCGTACTTTTGAATTACATTGACGGCGGCCAGTTGAGGCTAGTCGATTTTATTTTTGGTGTTATTTTTACCAAAGACGCATTGTTGTTTGATTTATTTCGTTTTCCGCTTCACAAAGTTGTTCAAGGTCCGCGATTATTTTTATTTCTGCTCGATTTATTTTTTTTTATATTTTTTTTTTATCAAGGTCATACTAAATTTATTTTCGGGTCAGTATGTTGGGAGGGGATTCTCGTTTGTGTCGGCTCCAAATTTTTTCGGCTGGGCTCCCGTTGACCGGGCATCCAGAGGGTCGGAGTGGCAGGTCCAGCCATTCAGGGGCGACCGTAAAATCAGCACGGTCTCCCCGTAGCACTCCGATAGTATTTAAAGCTGTTGGATTGTGTAATGTGGGAGATTCGCTGGAGGTCTCTCCGAGTGAAGAGAGGCCTGGTCTGTTGAGGAGATGTCCCTATCCTATTATGCCACTTCGTTGTGCCTAGGCATCGGCCTTTCGGGGTCGATGGATCATTCGGGCGGTCTCTTCAACAGACTGGGTGCTTGTCACTCGGCGAGATCCGGTCGCCGCCAGATGGACACACTTGGTTATAATTATTTATACATTGTTCCCTTAAGTTTCGTTCGACGAATTATGGTGCCCGTCATTTTAATTACAATTTTTGATTTTGATTTTTTTTTCGATTCTGATCGACGGCGCATGCCAGGAACACGCAAGCTTGAACTTCCCCACGACCCAAAACCCTGAGATCTAGTCGGCAAAATCACCGTGAGAGAGGCCTCTGAGTGTTTAGATGAAATCTGTCTAATGGTGTTGAACCATTCTGTAACAGTTGTTCATATAGCAGAACATTCTCTTAAAGCAGTTGCAGATTAATAAGAAGAAATAAACCGTAATCTACGACAACATCTAACTGGGTTTAACAAAGAATCCTAAAATTAATTAACTCATGAGCAGTCGTGTAGCCGTAAACAAAGCTGCCGCAAAACTGCTTTTGGCAAATTTAGGCATCTGTTCCCTTAGTCGGGTCACAAACCGACGACATAGCAACCGCGCATGACGAATAATAAAATAAAGAGAATCGAGAGTTAGTTAGTCACATTTGTACCGCCGTAGCAGCAACAAATAAAAAACGTGTTTGCGTTAGTAAAAGTAAAATAAATGGTTTTACTTCCTATTAAATAATTTAAGTTTTTTAATTATTTCATTTGATTCTAAATCATCCGCCGTAATTCCTCAATTTTGTCAATTTGACATATTCAGGTGTGGGGTAACAAAAAAAATCGCGTACATTTATTTGTGGCACTGGCAGGGAGTGTGTTAAAAAATCTCCAAACATATGGCACAATAAGTTAATTTGGGATGAAGAGTGGCGATCAATTATTTTTTGCTATGGAAAAATATTTAATTTTGATGGACCAGATGGATGCCAGAATTAATGGCGATATATTCGTGAGTCACGTCAAACACGTCATTCGCGCAACTTTCAAGGAAGGTTACTTATGACATGAGGTGGTTTCTGCTACCTATGTGCAGTTATTAGACCACGTTTTAGTAAATTTGTACGGAAGGTGGTAATGAACGGTCAAACTTGGACATTTAGGCAGGATGACATTGCTATATACGCTGCTAAGTGCACAAAGGATTTTTTTTTCAGTCACGAAATATACCAGTTTTGCGGAGGCCTATGCTACTAGTCCGGACTTAAATCCAATGGAAAGTCTGTGGAGCATTCTTAGTTAGGTAAGCCTACAAAAATGGAGGTCAATTTACTTCTTTAGAAAAGCTTAAGACAGTCATTCAAAAGGAATGGGCAAAAATTGATGTTTCTGTTTGTTCAATCATGAAACAGCCAACAACTTGAAGTCAACTAAGCTTGTGATCCCGGCAAAATCAGTCTACAACTTGCAAACAAAGCAAGTTGCAGCCAAACAACAACCGGCAAACCAGGCGCTCCTATGTCCAAAAGAATCGGCACCTACAGATACAGCCAAATAAAAACCAGCGGCAAAACAAAGGAATAAAAGTTAGCTTGAAGCCAAACACCAACCGGTCAAACAGTTATATTATCGTTCGCTGCAGTAACCATATCCATCGAAAACAAGGCTAAATAACAATCAGCGAAATTCTCAACAATAATCAAGCGCTACACATCAACCAGCGAAATCGAGTATCATCATTCAACAGTCACAGAACAACCGGCCATAATGGATAACTCACTTGATCAACAAGAAATTGTTAGAGGAAAAATAACTCAATTCGAGAGCAACTACAACAATGATGGACCATTTCGTAATACGAGCAAATATTTCGAGATGAAGATAACCCAACTAAAACTCTTAGTGGAAAACGACAACATTAAAGACGAGCGTGTCCGTACCGAAAAAGAACAGAGAGCGGAGGAACACTTTTCGTCAACAGTGCAACGAAACGGTGATGGCAGGTACACGGTGAGAATTTCGTTCAAGGAGGATACCCTACAGCTGGAAGAATCCAAGCAGGCCATCGCTCGTTTATTACAACTAGAAGGATGGTTTAAGACAGACGCCCCGTTCAAGGAACTATATCAAAACTTTATGCAAGAATATCTAGACTTAGGAGTTGCTTCCCAAAGTAGAAGAGCACCTAAACTACATATAATAGTTACTACATTCCACACCATGGCATAATAAAGCAAGATAGCACTACGATCAAACTGCGTGTAGTGTTCGGTGCATCGTCCAAAACAACAAATGGATCATCCCCTAATGAGAAAAAAGATCGGCCCTAGGCTACAGCAAGATTTGGCGAACATAATCCTTCGTTGGCGTAAACATTAGTATGTACTGACGGCCGATATAGAAAAAATGTATCGGCAGGTGTGGTTGCACGAGCAAGATAGGAATTATCAACTCACTCTATGGAGGACGGGAGCAACAAACCCCATAGAAACTTATAGGTTAAAAACAGTCACAGCCGCCAGTTTTATGGCCGTGAGCAGAAGACGGACGGCGATAGTCTCCTATCGCCTCCGAAATCATATTGTCTGATTTCTTCGTAGATGATTTGCTGACAAGAAGCGATTGCATAGACCATGGTTCAGTCATGATACAATAGGTAATGTGACTAAAACTAAAGAGGTGGTCTTCCAATAGTAACGAGTTATTAACGCAAAAACAAACAGAGTTACAAGCAAACGAGATCGATTATTCTGGACCTATTCAGCTTAGGTGGCACCTATTTTATTGGAGCCAATACTGAAAGAAGAAAGAAGAATCTTCGCATCGCCTTGACCACATTGTCAATTGAGATAGCAAATGTAATATCCATTCGCTCCTCATTTTGGTGTCATTTGCGAAGCCGTAATTAAATCTGTAAAGGGTCACTTAAAAAGAGTCATAGGAGCCACTACCCTTACGTTTGAAGAATTAAGCACCGTAACCGCTCAAATAGAGGCATGCTAAAAAGACATTGACGCCGCTCACCAATGATCGATTCGATCTAGAAGCTTTAACTCCTGGCCATTTTATGATCGGAGATGCTCTTAAGAGCCAACCTTCTGCTTAACCACAACATGACATCTAGTACATCTAGTGCAACGGATGATACAACACTTTTTGAAAAGATGGTCAGCTGAATACATACTGCACCAATTACAACAACGCCGGAAATGGAATACGCCGCAACCAAACCTATCGATCAACGACTTAGTCTTCTTATGAGATGACCAGCTTCCGGCAACATCCGGAAAATTGGGTAGAATTATCCAGACTCAAGCTGGCACTGATGGTCTAGTTCGCGTAGCTACTGTTAAATGCAAAGACAATGTGTACAAACGACCAATCACCAAACTAAACAAGCTTCCCATAGAAGCGGAGACGAGAGATATTCCAGAATTTGAAGCCGCCAACAATGAGGCTCGACCTATTAGGAAGCAACCACCAAGAAGAGCTAAAAGTGGATTAAAGGTAAGCAATTTAACATTGGCGTTATTATCGGCATGCAACATTTTAGGGTTGGTGCACGGTATCACTATAACATATGCCCCTTCGACCATCCATCTATGCTATGACCATCCATCTATTCCTGACTTTGAGGAAATGGGAACTTTAGAAGCCGTCGCCATGAAATGATAACTAGTAGTTTTTTACAACTGGAAGGAGCTTATAGAGATCTGTCAGGATTCAACTATCCTACAACATTTGTAATGGCGACTCAACAACCTCATAGCAAAAGACAAGCTATTAGAAGATAGCAATAAGAATCGCAAGCGATTAAAGCGAGGATTAGCAGATACGCTGGGGATTGCGATGGGCGATATATTTGGAATCTTGTCGCAACGCGATGCTGCTCAAAGCTGATAAAGCAACGCGATGCTGATAGCGCTCAATTCCAACCTCACCATGATGTCCATGAATAACTTGTTACAAGAACAGAGGCGATTAAGGCAAGAGTTAATAGAGCTACAAGAGTATTGAAGCTATGAGGGTTCGCTCGCTGCTAATGAACTTAATCGAGCTAACCTTGATCCAACAAAATCTGGAAGACAACCAACACGGTCTAGTCGATATAGTGTACTCAGCGCATCATGAGATATTGCATACCACTATACTCACGCTGGACCAATTAGAAGAACAACTTTCGCTGATTCGGCACCATGTACCGACAGGAGTCAGCGACCCTGGTCACCAATTGTCTGATTTAATACATGTGTATCAGAGTCTAACAGTCAGAAGCAGAATGACCAAGCAGAACGTAATCATCGAAATTATCATCCCACTGGCTTTCGCAATAGAGTACACGCTTCTATCCGTGATTTCCGTGCCAGACATTCTGCATGACAACACACAGTCAAGCATAGTAACTTCAACTGAAATATCTAAGCAAATATCAAGCTCCAAAATAGTTAAACATAAATAACGTATGCAATACATAGTTCAATTCATAATTGCGGAGCAGAAACCATACATCAAAACTACTCAGTAAGAATAGTCATATGGAATGCAAACGGATTAACACAACACCTAGAAGAGTTAGAACTATTTTTAAAAACCGAGAAAATTGATATATGCTTAATATCAGAAACACATTAGAAAAAGAATCCATGCAAGTAACCACCGTGACAGTTAAATTTGGTCATCACAACACATGTAATATATTTGCGATATATTGCCCTCCACGGTATAACCTAAAGAAAGAAGACTACATCAACTTGTTCTAGAAATTAGGAAGTAACTTCATTATCGGAGGTGACTTTAATGCAAAAAATACCTTCTGGGGTTCAAGATTAACCTCTCCAAAAGACAAAGAGTTACTTGCAGCTGGCCAATATTCAAACTGTGAATTTTACTCAGCAGGGAAACCAACGTACTGTTCAACTGATTCTAATAAAATCCCAGATCTAATAGATTTCTACATCACTAGAGGCATATCGGAACGCCACATCTTCTTAGAAAATGATGAAAGTCTAACATCTGATCATTCTCCTGTTATTATGACGGTTAGTGAAAATGTAATAGAAAAAACAAATTCACCACAGCTCACAAACAACAAAACAAATTGGGCACTGTTTAAGCAGTTGGTAGAGGAAAAAATAGAACTTCAAGTGCCAATCAAAAGTGAAAATGAAATAGAAAAGAACTAGACAAGTTCCTTGATGTCATACAATGGTCGGATTGGGAATGCACCCCCAAATTATCATCCATGAAAGAAAACTCCGTTATTTACCCAATAAATGTAAGAGAACTAGTGCAGGAAAAACGAAAAGCCCGAAAGAAATGGAAGACTACGCGTGCGCCAAAAGATAAAACCACCTTAAACAACTCGTGCATCAAACTTAAGGCACTCATAAAAAAAGTAAAAAATGAAACAATTGGAAAATACCTTTGTTCCCTAGCTCCAACTAAAGATACCGACTATTCCCTCTGGAAAGCAACAAAAGGGTTAAAACGACCAAAAACGCAGATTCTCCCAATCAAAACATACGATGGGAAATGGGCTAGAAGTACGAAAGATAAAGCTGACCTGTTTGCTGAACATCTTGAAGAAACATTTCAACCTCTAGGTCAGCAGACCAATGACGAAAACACTGCTGATACGCCCCGAATATCTGATTTTGAAGAGATCAGGCCTGTAACATTAAAAGAAGTAAAAGCTGAAATTAAGAACATAAAAGTAAAGAAAGCTCCTGGTTATGATCTGATAACAGGGCAAATAATAAAGGAGCTGCCTGAAAAAAGTACCCGTAAATTACTGCACATAATCAATGCGATTCTCAGGAAAAAGCATGTGCCAATGCAGTGGAAAGTAGCAGAAGTAATAATGATTCCGAAACCGGGCAAGCCACCGAATGATAGAAAATGTTACCGGTCAATTTCACTTCTATCAACACTAGCGAAATTGTTTGAGAGACTGTTGCTCAAAAGATTGAAAAGAACCATAGAACAAAAAAACCTTATCCCAGAATATCAGCTTGGTTTCAGAGAGAAACACTCAACTATTGAGCAGGTTCATAGGCTTACAGATGTCATTGAGAATACATTAGAAAGGAAAAAGGTTTGTTCTAGTATCTTCTAAGATGTGGCGCAGGCCTTCGATAAGGTGTGGCACAGAGGTTTATTCTTCAAACTACATAGAGATTTACCAAAACAATATTATATGATTTTAAAATCATACATAGAGAATCGCCACTTTAGGGTGAAATATAAAGATTAATATTCCGAGCTTAAAAAAGATTTCGGCACGAGTCCCGCAGGGTAGTGTTTTGGGACCTATTCTTTACCTGCTATACACCAGAGATTTACCTCAATTAAACGATGTTACCATTGCAACATTTGCTGATGACACTGCACTTCTCTCAGTAGGAGACACTATCGAGGAATCGACAACGAAACTCCAAGAAGCATGTGACAAAATCATAGAATGGACAAAAGTGTGGCGTATCGGGCTCAATGAATTGAAATCCAAGCATAAGAATTTCACCAATCTAAAAGTCAGTTATTAACCTGTAATCATTAACGGTCAGCAGATTCCGTATGCAAATATTGCTCAATATCTAGGGATGACCTTAGATACCAGGCTCAGATGGAAAGAGCACGGTAAAAAGAATAAAGATGAGCTTAACCTTTATGTGATTGACAAATTTTGCATCATATCCTGAGTGGCTAAGGTACATTTGTACCTTCATACGTTTTATATGGGAAATGCACTATTTTCGTGATTTTTTGCGTTTGCGGAATGTTATTTCGAATAAATAGAAACTTAAACAGGTGCACTATGGGAAAGGGAATTCGTAATTAATACAAATTATCTAGCATAACGGTAATTAGAACGATAGTTATTTGTTTTTTGTATTGTTATTTTTTTTAAATAAATATGCAATAGTATATTCGAATCATTTCTAGACGGTTATTTAGTGTAAACGAATGTAAATTAAAATTGTGTGTGAGTTTTTTGTTGAATTTATATATCCTTCGGAATAGCAAAAGTTGGAAGTAAATATGGACGAATTATCTCAAGCTGAATTTGCACGGTAAGTTTGATAATTTTTCAAATCAACCAGTTTCCAAACGAACATCTAGTATTACGTGTTTTGTTTTTTTTCCAACATTTTTACAGACTAAGTTATGATCAACAACAAGCATATTTAGCTCGCTTATTGGATGAAGTAAGCACTGGTGATGAAATGGATCTTGAAGATAACGGATCAGAAGACGAATGGGTGCCCCCACGTTATTCAAGTGATCAGGGTGTTGATGAATTATCGGACGTTGAAGATGCTTACAATGCACCTGATATTGAAATAGAGCTACATGATGATGTTCCGGATGAATACAAACCAAATGAAGATAATGATAATGAGCAAGACATTTTTGGTGCAAGCGTATCTTCAATTCCCGGTTTAATTGCTAAAGATGGTACGGTATGGACGCAAATTCCACCGGCTGTAACTCGGACACAAAAACAGAACATTTTCCGTCATAAACCGGGGCCAGTCGCTTCAACAAAATGTTTGTCTGTTGCAGATACATTTAAATGTGTATTTTCGGAAGTGATGGCGGACATTATTGTACGTGAATCAAATCGGAAAGCTATGAGAACATTTGAAGAGTGGAACGCTAATAATCCCGAAAAACCTGCTAAAACCTGGAAGTGTTTATCCTCAAAGGAGTTTTACGCATATATTGGAATGCTTATTACAATGGGTGTACATCATTCCAATTCGGAGCACCACACTGTTTTATGGTGTGTGGATTCGTATCCATTATATAGAGCGACCATGTCTATCGACCGATTTCGTGGTATTTGCCGATTTATTCGGTTTGATAACGATGTCACCCGTCCTCAACGCTTGGATTCAGATAAAGCAGCTGCTATCAGTGATATCTGGCTGCTTTTAAATGCTAATTTGTCATCACATTACATAGTTTTGGATTGTGTGGCCGTAGATGAACAACTATGACACGGTTCACACAATACATACCATCCAAACCGGCCAAATATGGGTTAAAAATATTTTGGGTTTGTGACGCAAAGAACTCATATCCCATCACCGGTCAATTGTACACGGGAAAAGGACCTGGTGGACCAGAAAAAGATCAAGGACAGCGAGTTGTACGCGATTTGTGCCACCAATTTAAAGGTTCTGGCCGGAATGTCACCATGGACAATTTCTTTTCCGCACTACCCTTAGCGCGTTTATTGCTATCATGGAACTTGACAATGGTAGGCACTCTAAAACAAAACAAAACTTGCATCCCAAAGGAATTCAAGAAATGTGCAAGTAAAGAAGAATGTTCATCCCGGTTTGGGTTTAGCGACGATGGGAAAGTAAGCATTTGCTCATATGTTCCGAAAAGAAATCGCATTGTAACCTTGTTGTCGACGATGCACATTACAAATATAACGAGTGGTCCAAAAAACAAACCAGAAACGATTTTGTACTACAATGCCACCAAGGGAGGGGTTGATACCATGGATAAGATGGTGACGCATTATACGACAAAACGCAAGACGCTCAGATGGCCGCAGGCTATGTTCTACAATATAGTGGATGTCGCTGCTCTCGCTGCATACGTACTCTATAGTGAAAACAACCCCGAAAGTGCCAAATCGTCACAAAGTCGACGCATCTTTTTCTTGATCTTGGCAAACAATTGGCCATGTCGGCTATTGAAGATCGGGCGAAAAATCCAAAAATTTTAGCTCATTTTTCCACTAAATCAGGAATAGAGTCGATGTTAGGCCACCCTGTAATCCTTTTTACCCAACCATCTGTGTCTGCGACTAAAACTGTAAGTTCGCATGTAGGAAGCTGCTATATTTGTAGGTCAACTTCATCATTTCAACGAAAAACTCGAAAATGCTGCTCGATTTGCAAACGCCCAATTTGTAACGAACACGCAGAGACAATTAGAAAATGCAATCAGTGTACACTTTAAATTGAAATTAATAATTGCTTGATGATAAATAGGTGTTTTTTATTTTATTTCCCATTTTGTTGGCTTCGCTAAAGGAGTTTTCACAGAAAATATAGATAGGTACAAACGTACCTTTGTCACCCGTTTAAGGGGTATTGTTTTATTTTCCGGATTAACTAAATAATTTTGTTCTACACTTTAGTTGATAATAATTAAAACCGACTTAAAAAATGTCAACAGAGGCTAAATAGAATTATCAAGCATACAGCTCAACGCGAAAATAACAAAAAATTTGATTGAAAACGAAAAAGGTACAATTGTACCTTGTCACGTACATAAAGGTTATCAAATATGTCAAAATGTATTGGCTTCTCGGGAAAAATTAGGAATTGTCAACCGAAAATAATTTGCTTTTGTATCAACAGGTGCTAAAGCCTGTATGGACTTACGGAATACAGCTATGGGGCTGTACAAAGAAAACCAACACCAAAATGATACAAACTTTTTAAAACAAAGACGCTCCGTAGTATAGTTAACGCTCCGTGGTACATTAGGAATGATGAAAAAATGACCTTCATAGGGACCTAAATATCCCGACGGTTCAAGAAGAAATAAAAAAATTTGCAGTAATTCTAGGACAACGTGTCTATCAACACGTAAATGAAGAGCTTCCAGAGCAAAGACTACTTCAGTAAATAACCTATAAATAGAGCTGACCAATGGGCGGGCCTCTTCTCATTCATAAGTAACTAAATTAAAAAAGAAAAATTACTAGATGAATTGCATTCAGTTGTAATAATTTAAATAAAAAAATGAAAAAAAAAATAAAAAAGTACTCGAATAATTCTGATACTGAATAGTGACACTGATAGTGATTTACAATAATTAAATAAATAAAGGAAGGCAGCTCAAAGTTAACGGCAGTACCCGAATAAGTTTGACACGGAATTAAAACCACTGCGATGGTGGATTTTCTGGGTATTTAGAAAAATTTGAAAAAATAATGTTTCAACTAAATTAAGAAGAGCACGAATAATAAAAAGAAAATTTTAAAAAATTTTACGAACCATTGACACCATTTCATTAACAACATAGTCCTACCATCGAAAACTTCACATCCACAACATAAAAAAAAAAAAAAAAAAAAATTAAGAATAAGACCAGGATGTGCATATAGCATACATTTAGACATTGATCTATACGTATACTCATCTCCCGTCAAACAAATTATAAAATAATAAAATTTTAAAATCTAATTAAATTAAATTACACAGAACACAAACCAAATTAGTTTTATAATAATTAATAATGTTAGACAGAGATAAATAAAAAAAAAATATTTATTAAAATTAAATAATTCGACGAATTTCATATTAATACTTCACACTTTTGTTTTTAGGTTATGTAAAATTAAGCATAATTCGAAATTAAAATTTTATAATTTTTGGTAATTGTTTTTTTTTTAATTTTTATTATAAACATTAAATTTGCATTATTTGTTATAAACTAAACAAACAACAAATATTTATTATTAAATAATTATATTATATTTATTATATTTTTTTTTTGTTTTGTTTTTGTTTACGAAACTTAATATACAAGACAAACAAATCAATTATTATTTTAATATTAAAACATAAATATAAATTTTATATTTAAATAAAATAAATTAATAATTAAATAAAAAATTAAAACGGATTAGTCTTACCTCGCCAGATTGCCTTTATCGGGCACGTGATTGTTTGATTTTGTATTAGATAAGCGTTTAATGTTGTAAGCGATGGACTTTTTCGTAGCGTATCCTCATCGTTTTTCCATACGTACGTTATAGCAGATTGTTCGTATGATACTGAAATGAAATAATTACAAAAGAATGAGACTCACTTTTAATTGTTATGATGACATCTGGTTTAAATGACATGAAACTTAAAATTAAATATTCCGATTGTCACGTTTGTCAAAAGTGATAAGATTCATCCGCAACTTACACAGAAATAAAGCTTGGTCGAATAGATCGGGTAGCGAGAGAGCGGGGGGCCGGCGAGAGAGAGAGAACGATAGATAGGATGAAAGTGAGAGTGAGGGGGAGAGGGGAAGGTGATAGAGAAATAGAGAGAAAGAGAGAGAGAATGCAATGGAAACCCCATCATAATACTTATATCAACAACCCATAAAACCTACAAAAATTTATATTCGCTCGATATATTTTCGTTCAATCCAACTTCAACGATTAATACTTCGGACACTGAATATATTCTAGGGTAGATACACATACAAGTCTCTAAAACAAGATTGATTGTTCTCTTGCCCTTTATAAACTAAATAAATTGAATGACTTTTCTCAAATTTATTACTGCAGCTCAATTTATAACTTAATTCAAAAAATAATTATAAGTGAACTTAAAGCGTTTCTCTACAAATAAAGGAATTCCTCAAATTTGAAAGAAGAACACCTTTAAAAGTCGTCTTGCAACTTTATAACCTTTTTACATATTAGAGTAGCTTTTATATATTAATAGCGCCCTCATTCGAATTTATCGGAGCCCTCGACCCTATTAAAAATCAGTACTTAAGAAAAAAATGAGTTTCTTTAAAAAAAAACTTCGTGAATGCTTTGAAACTCGGGATAGGAAATGGTATTTGGAATGGTCAGATGAGAAATTTAACTAGATATTAGGCGCACTATGGATCTCTGGTAAGATGTGTTAATGGTCATTTTCAGTTCCAAGGCAGATTTAAGTTTTTTTGAAAAAAACTGGGATCCGGTATTTAGAGGATGGTATATAAGCTCATCGAATATGGAATTTAGCCAGCTTTTACATGCACTATCGCAACCTTAGTCAAAATCACTCGTATCACTACTCACATCCCGGTAGTGCGTCTAATAGTTAATTAAATTCCACATCCAATGAACTACCGACCCCCCAGCTCGCGTCACAGAGTATTCACGAATTTTTCTGCAAGAACTCAAATTTGTCTCAAAAAGGAAAATACTTATTAACACTTATTACCAGAAATTTTGACTCAGGTTCTCATAGTGGAACTAATACCTAGTTAAGTGACACATCCGATGTCGTCAAATATCATACCCTTAAACCTGGTCCCAAATGATTACCGTTTTTTCTCAAAGAAGCTCAAATTTGTCTTGTCAAATTTGTCTTACTGAAAATGTCCATTGACCCTCCTTGCCAGTGAACGGACTAAGGTTCTGATAGTGCCTCTAACCTCTAATTAAATTCCTCATCCGATGAGGCTAAATCAGCAGCAACCCAGGTCTCAAAGTGTTCACGAATTTAATTCGAAGAAAATCAAATATGTCTTGGAACTGAAAATGGCCATTAACACTCCTTACCAGAGAACAGACTAAGGTTCCGATAGTTCCTCTAACATCTAATTAAATTCCAACCCAGGTCTCAAAGTGTTCGAAGAAAATCAAATATGTTTTTTTACTGAAAATGTCCATTGACACTCCTTGCCAGAGACCGGACTAAGGTTCCGATAGTGCCTCTAACCTCTAATTAAATTCCTCATTCGATGAGGCTAAATCAGCAGCAACCCAGGTCTCAAAGTGTTCACGAATTTAATTCGAAGAAAATCAAATATCTCTTGGAATTGAAAATGGCCATTAACACTCCTTACCAGAGAACAGACTAAGGTTCCGATAGTGCCTCTAACATCTAATTAAACTCCAACCCAGGTCTCAAAGTGTTCGAAGAAAATCAAATATGTTTTTTTCTGAAAATGTCCGTTGACACTCCTTGCCAGAGACCGGACTAAGGTTCCGATAGTGCCTCGAACATCTAATTAAATTCCCTCTCCGATGAGGTTAAATCAGCAGCAACCCAGGTCTCAAAGTGTTTACGATTTTTATTCGAAGAAAATCAAATGTCTTGGAACTGAAAATGGCCATTAACACTCCTTATCAGAGATCTTGACTCCGGTTCTGATAGTGAATCTAATATATAATTATTTCCCTCATCCGACGAGCTCAAATCGTCCTTTAACCCCGGTCCCAAAGTGTTCACGAACATTTTTTCAAAGAAACTTAAAATTATGTTGGAACTGAAAATGGCCATTAACACTCTTTAATAAGAATTTTGACTCAGGTTCCGATCGTGCGTCTAATAACGAATTAAATCAGGGTTCGATTACGATGGGTTTTGATTTCGAGAAAATTTGTTTATGTGATTTTTTAGTCAAAGAATTGATAGCGGTGAGTAGGGATTTCGCAAATCGATCGTTTAGGGGTCCTAGAGTAAAGCACCCGTTGTTTTTTTGTTTTTCCGGCACAAAAGATTTTGATAAAATTTGTTAAGGTGGATTTTTCCAAGCGAGTACCAAGAAGTCAAGCTAGAAGTGATTGCAAAATGTACTGATTTATGAAAACACTTATTTACAGATAAAAAATGATGAGGAAATATTGAGTTCCAGAAAGGAAATGATTGCAAGAAGTCCTGATTTCCAAAAACATCAATTAAGGGTCGCCCGATGGAGCTGTCATATTGAGCAAGCTTTCGTCGACTTACGACAGGGTCGAGCATGTTCTGTGGTATTGCATTTTGTTGCACCATGTTGCACAAGATTTGCGGCATACCTCGTTAGCATGTTCCTAAGTTTCACGTCATTTTCTAACATGTTGGAGAGTAATGCGTTCCGCTTTAATTAGACGTTTGACTTTATATTACATAATGTTGCGTAACCAATTAACAATGTTGCGTTGATTCTTATTCATTTGTAGCAATCTAAGTGGAATATGGTGGATGGAAATGGGGTTCTAATTTTTTTTTTTTTGAGGAAGGTTTGAAATATAGACAGTTTTCATTATATTCTATGTATAGTTTAAGTTTGACAACGTTGGATTCTTTGGTGGGCTGGGATCTAACAGTTAGCTTACATTTAAATGAAATTGTTTGTATGTTGCTTGCAAGAGTTTCGAATCGATCGAGAAACGAATCGATCGATTTTGATAAAAATTGGTTAAGTGGTACCGGTTCCTTTTGCTATCTTTTCAATTTTTATTGTTTGTTGCGTGGTATTTCGTAATTTTCAAGTTTTGTGATTTTTATAGGGTCCAGTAAACCGAATATTTAGGTTCTAGCTGCGTTATATAAAATGGGTTAACAGAAATAAACCACTTCTCAATCAATTGAAATTCATTCTCGGTTTGCATAATAAAAATGGCGTTTCAATGTTAGTTGCGAATATCGTTTTAAAAAACAACCAATTTGATGGAACTTAGCGTTTCGTAATCCATGGAAACTAATCCTATTTGTAATATGAAAATAGGTTTCCCAAACGATAACGATTTGATTTTTTTTTTATTTATTTATTTATTTATTACAACTGATTTACAAATCATGTAGTAATTTATCTATTTATCAATTATATTCTTGTTTGGAGGGTTGTAGCCCTTGGGCTAGTCGCCTTTACAACTGTATTATATTTTTTCGCGATCCTGATTAGATCTAGTAGATTGAGCGGTTTCTTCCTTCGCATGCGTCGTACTGAGTTTGAATCATCCAACGTACGACGTATCTCAGCATTTTCACCTAAATCCAGCTTCCGATCTCTATAGAGGTTGTGATTTCTTATGTACCACGGTGTATTTACTATTCCACGTAAAACTTTGCTTTGGAATGACTGGATGATATTGACGTTGGTTTTCTTTGTACAGCCCCAGAGCTGAATACCGTAAGTCCACACAAGTTTTAAAATTTGCATTCAATTTGTTATGAAAGTTACATCAGAATTTCTTCCTAAGAGCCAATTCATCTTTCTGTATTTTATGTTTAACTCTTTTATTTTCCTTTTCACGTGCTCTTTTCATTTTAGTTTCGCGCCTAGAGTCATGCCTAGATATTTTGTCGTGTTTATATATGGAATTTGCTGAGAGTTCAGTTCTACTGGTATAAAGTTGACCTTTTTGTTGGTAAAGTTTAGATGAACAGATTTTGTTCATTACGATTTATTCGCCATCTCTTCGTCCAGGTGCTGACTTAATTAGTAGCTCTGTGCAATTTACTTGTAGATTCTTCTATATTATCAGCCCCTGCCAAGATGGCCGTATCATTCGCAAACGTCACTATGTTAGTCACCTCTATCGCTAGCAGGTTCGAAGTGTATAGAACATATAAGATATAATGTTGGTCCCAGAACGCTACCTCATATTTTCTTCTTTCTTCTATTTTTTTAATTCGCCATCTAATTTAACACGAAAGTGTCGGTTAGATATGTTAGATTTTAGAAGTTCATTGTAAGTCCCATTGTAATTTATATTCCAACCCTTTATGCCATACTCTGTCAAGGGCCTGTCCTTCATCCAAAAAGACGCTTGAATATATTTTCTTACCTTCAAGTACATCTTCAATTATGTTTGTAATTCGGTGTACTTGTTCTATTGTTGAATAGTTTTCTCTGAAGCAAAATTGATGTGGAGGAATATGATTTCTTTCTTCTATTATTGGTTTGAGTCTCTTTAGGAATAGTTTCTGGTTTAGGTATCATGATTACTTATGCGACTTTCCTTTAGTTTTGAACGTGTTTAAGTCTGAACACTGCGTTAATTATGTGCAGTAATTTACGTAGTCCTTTTTCAGGAAGAGCTTTTGCTATTTGTCCTGTAATAAAGTCATATACTGGAGATTTCTTTGCATTAAAGTTAAGATTAATTTCCTCTTTTACTTCTTTCTACTCTGTTAGTATGTATATTTTTCCGGCAGTTTGTCTAGGTAGAGGCTGGGACGTGTTCTCGAGGTGGGTTGCAAAAAACAAAGCTTTTTGCTTTTCACTTATAGCCCAATATCCATTTTCATTTTTACATCGTGGAATTTGTAGTTTAGGTCGTGTTAAACTTTTTATCGCTTTCCAAAGGGAGCATTCGGTATCTTTTTCCCCCCCAGTAACATCACTTAGGTATTTATTAATGGATTCATTCTTGATTTTTTTAACTAGCAACTTTAGTCTATTGGAAGAAAAATGTAGAGTTGTTTTATATTCTGGCGCTCGACTTCTTTGCTTTTCTTGCTTTTCGTTTTGCTGCAACCAGTTCCCTAACTTCCAGAGGGTAAATATCATTTCGGCGCATTTCCTTTGAATTCGAGTGAGTACTACGCCACACCGCTTCTTGTATTCCTGTTTTTGGGTTTGTGGGCTAGTGGTTATTAAATGAAAACACAGGTCACTTTTTCAATTAATTAATTTTATTTTTTTTATTGCGATGGCGTCTATCCACTATCGATGAGTAACTCGTTGTTGTTTTCTTCATAGCAAAAAGTTGTCGTTATTTTTTTGCCAAGAACAAATGACGATAGATGGCAATGTTCGTACCTTAACCCTTCGCTGTAATAAATTTTGATTTCTTAATTTTACATGGTTTTGTGGTGTCGCCACATCACTCCGCCTCTAGAGAAAACGTGCGGAAATGGTCACCTTTCTTCCCAATCTGCTAAATCTCGACGTTGGCGGTTGTGTAATGGTTGGCTCGGTTGTTACCGGCTGATTGCAACTTATCTTCCGTGTACGTTATTGTTGTGGGTTATTGATCATGCTCGTTGATATTTGTAAATGCAGCCTTCAACCTGTCGATGGATACCTTAGATGATTTCCCGTTGATTTTGAGAACGAAATATTTATCGCATCGTTCTATCACTTGGAATGGCCCATTGTACGGGCTTTGTAACGGTGTTCGTACGCTGTCTACCCTGATGAATAAATGGGTACAGTCATTAAGGTGTTTCTGGACGAATACCTTCTTTGTATCGTGGTGGACTATACTCGTTGGAAATATTTGATTCATATGACGACGAAACTCCTTTATGAATTCGGTTTCGTTAACGTTTTCTTTGGTGGGAGTGAATAACTCTCCTGGTATGTTTAGCGTTGTTCCATATACGAGCTCGGCACGTGAAGCACTAATATCTTCCTTGAATGTAACTCGCAGGCCCAATAAAATCCTTGGCAAAAGTTTCACCCAATCGTAAGTCTGTTGACACATAATTGCTGATTTATGTGTTCTATGCCATCTCTCTATTAACCCATTGGCCTGTGGATGACACGGTGTTGTTTTTAGATGCTTTACTCCCAATGTTTGGTTTAATTCTTTGAAAATTTGGGATTCAAATTGTCGACCGAGGTCACTTGATATTTTCACGGTACACCAAAATTCTGTATCCATCCAGATATCAAATTGGTGGTTATGGTTTCAGGTGAAATGTCAGGAATCGGTATCGCAGTAGGCCATCGCCTATGTTCTGACGTGATGAATGGTCATATACGATTATTCGACGTATCACAATAAATATGCAAAGATGAACATGGTATTGCGATTGGATTAAGGGACAATGTCATCCCAGTTGCATTTGCACCGTCGATGATTAATAATAAGTAGTGGAAGCCCTGTTTTGTTAATTTGAACCCCTTATTCAGTTTCGATTTTTTCTTTCTTAATGATGTTCATAGCTTTTTCTACTTGATAATCCTTTTGCTTGAGATCCTCAATAATTTCCTCTTTTGCGCAGGTTGCTTGAAGACCTCTAGCCATAACTTTGAATGGGCGATCATTCTTATTCTCGTAGAAGAATTCGGCTACTGAAATCGATTTCATAATCGATTGTATAGTGGAGAAATTTGATATCTGGTGAGTGTTGAGCTTTGCTTTTTTTACTTTGTCTTTAATTCCGGTTTAACATCCAATTTGTTTCTCTTGCAAATTCTTCTTCATCCGTATGGGATGGATTAATGTCATCGTCGTTTGTAGGGCTAGATATCAGCCTAAGTTCTGCATGTGTTTCAATTGCTTTTTTGAGTTCTTCATTCTCTTTCTTTAAAATTGTAAATTCTTCTTTCAATTTAGTTGTAAATTCTTTTATTTCTCTTAGTTGTTCACGGAATTCGGCAATTTTCGTTCTCGTAATGAAATATATTTCCAGTTGAAGTTCTTGGTGATCTTGGTAGTTTGAAACTTTATCCAAATTGGTTAAACAATGATTCGCCCACCCTAGAATCTGTTGGGTCTGCCTTCGAAGAGTATGGGTTTGGCATCATTTGTTGTTCTCATTGTTTGTTTTAGCCAATTTATACCACTGGCATTTGGTCCCCGGTAGCACTTTCCTGCTGCCGAAGCAGTTCCCGAGAGTTTGAATGAAACTATTTTGCTACTCTGAAAATTTAAATGTCATTGTAACAAAGCAGAGTCTAGTTTTGTAAAATGGCTAATTCAAACGAAACTAATCGATTACAGTGTATTTTATTAACTTGCAGCTGATTAGAGACTATCAAGAACGAAAGTTTAAATTCTAGTCCGGTAATCTACCAGTTTGAAAAATAACGTCGATTCTATAGAGAATGAAGGTCTGAAGCCATAATAACACAAAAAAAAATCCAACACAACCAAGTGAAGCGATACACGTGCTCATTAGGAACTTACAATTTAAAGGTGAATGCGATGTGCTTTCTTTAGAGAGTCTAAGCTGCAGCAATAAAAAAGTAAAGTTTCATAGAACTGAATATAGTAATGCCGCTGTGTAATTTACTGAATTTAATGATGACAAATTATTTAATTTTAAGAATCATTCGCTGAAACCATTCGATATAATCGTTTCAATTTCTATTTTATTTGTGGGAAAAATTTATGATTATGGCATTTATGCCAATAATGTTGAAGATGTCAGTAAAAAGTATTCGAAATCACTAACACTGTGGGGAAATACTTCTCAAAAATTTGAATCTTCCATAGCTTCCACGACCATTATCAGCGGTATGTTCAAATTTGAACAAATAGCCAACTCCCACTAATCCAGTCAATGATAAATAAAAATGTGCATTAATTTAGTGAAAATTTTCCCAGATAGAGGAAACTTAGATAAGTTTGCGGTTCAAGGAAAATTTGGCGGCTCTCTACTTGAGACTTTGGAGTAAATAAACTAAACACAATGGGCGACACCTACGGTTACAATGAGAAAAGCAGACGAAACAGTTCGGATTTGCGGTAATTATAATTGTACTATCAACAAAGCGCTATCATTGTACGCATTTAGAATTCCATCATCAGCTACTGAATATTGGTCCACGTAGCCGAGAGGATCCATTTTTGTCAACGAGAATTTGGCACAATCTTCAATCACTCAAAATCAACAACACCGTGGTCTAAACCATTGCTATTCACAAGGCAGCCTGCAAGGCAAGATAATTTTAATTTTCGATCTCTGCGGCATCAATTTTTCTAAATTTTATGGAGAGTTGGTTTCCGGTGTCATCCCATATTTCAACGAAGTGATAGTTATTGTTCCTCCCTCGAAAAGTGCGTATTCTGTTACAAATTTATCGATTTTGTAGCTACCAAATTGACGCTAATCAGCTTATTTAAAAGAAGTTGCACTGCCGCCTAAACGCAAATGGTTATGCAAATGGTTATGACAAAGCTATATAATTCTGTTGAGAAACTTCCATTTCAACTGGTCTATGGTGCCTCTACGTTTGAAGTAGTCCATGCGGTATAGAAATCGATTTTACATTGGCCGACTTTGGCGTGTAACGGTGCATTCGCGCACGTAACAAGAAATTTATTTGCCTGTGTTCATAAAATATACAACACGAGTATGATGTATACTGTACAATGACGCGATTGATTAAACCCCTAAATGATAGCTAGAAAGTATATCCAACGATCGCACAATTCTCTATGTTGCCGACAGTAATTCGATCGATACCAACAGATGGCAATCCAGTTCGATGTTATAAAATAATTTGCAATGTTTTTTTATTTTTTTAAACCCCCTGTGAGGTGTGGCAATAGTCCCGCGTAAAATTTGGCGAAAAAAAAAAGGCGATTAGCAGTGAAACCGGGGTTGTTGAATTTTAAGTTTTGTGCGAGTCACATTAATATTTTTTGAGTATTGTGAGACAAAAATATTGAAAATATAAAACAGTTGTATAGTACATACATTAAGTTGATAAATTAAATTTCATTTTTGTGTAAATCTAATATATAATATTTAATAAGTTAAAGACAAAAAAACATAAATAAAAGTTAAAAATTCCGTTCAAAAGAAAAATATTTATCAAGAAAATAATACAAAATATTAGTAGAAATTAATAAAAGTGTAAGTTCGTTAAGTAAAACGGTACCAAAATACACTGGACTAAACTGTGAAAAGTGATAAATTCTAGATTGTATGTAACGACAAATTTCCGAACCATGCGTATAAGAATTTGTGAAACGTATGTGAAAAAAAAAAATAACTGAATTTGTGCATAGTAGAAGCAAATATAGTGGAAGTGAATTGAATGAAAAATAAACTGAATATTGTACCGAGAATAATTATAAAATTTCTGTAATTACGTGATTTATAATAAATTGAACAATAACCATACAACAACAACAGAAAAATTATAAATTGGGGCGATTAAACGTCGTAGAGAAAAGACGTGTTTTTTGTCTCTCCTCTAAACAAATAAATAATTTATAATTTAAATGTGTTTTGATTAACTAATCAATTAACTAACATATATGTGTCCATAAATAAATAAATAATAATATTAATAATATTTTGTGGAATTTAATCAGTAAAGTGAAAAGTTGTACGTATTGTACAGTTATATTAATTTGTATATGGTGTGCTTGCAATGGTGTAGGATATAACAATTTTTGTTTATATGTATGTATTTTGATACCGTTACTTGAATGCATCTTATACATTTTGTATGTAATTCTTCAATATGTGGGACTTTTATGATTCCAAAGATGCACAAGATAAGTGTTTTTAATTTTTTTGATTGTTTTAACACATATTTTATTACATTAATATATACTTTTACAAATAAATTTTAAGTATATAATCATAATAACTGTATTTAATAACTCATAGAGGCGCAGAGTACTAGTATTCTCATCTAGTAGGTTATTCGAGTATCGTTTGCGCAAGAAAGGGTGTTTCAATTCTGTTGTTTTGTTTTATGGCACTGGCTATCAATTTTTATTGTTGTTTTTGCTCGACGATCATTTTTTGTTTTTGTCTGCTTTTGGTAATTTTGTTTGAATCCTATGTTTTGTTTTATATATGAATTTACTCATAAGTAGCTATATGTATTATATTTACATGGATATTAGCATTGGAGGTGTACAATGAGATTTACATTTCGATACCCACGAAAATGTGGTTATAGTTGCTCTGCTATGTGTGAGTATCGATAGGTCTAAGAAGAAACAATGTACGAGATCTGGGCAGTTTTGTTTTCATTTTATTTTATTTACTTCATTTTGTATTACCCTATCGGAAAATATTCATCGGGGCTCGAACACAGTGGTGCGGGAGCTCTCACAGACATGCGAATTGCATGGATTTTTGATTTGGTATTGAAAAGCCATCAAATTTTATTTGATTGTATGTATCCAAATTTTTTGTAAGTCGGGCAATTGATGACGACAGCATGGGTGGGCTTCTTGATGAAATTCTGAACAGAAGGTGTGTTGCGATTATCTTTCTCTCCGAGAGAAGTTGAAGTTGTGTATTGGGCGTTCTACTGAATAGACAAATATTTATGGAGAAAAGCCGATAACTATGGCCTGAGATATATAAGACAATACACAATGTAACACATAACACATTAAAAACGCCCAGTTGTAACTTTTTAGTCACCACCAGGAATCGAACCCGGGACCCCCGAATTACATAGCAAGCGCTCTACTTACTGTGCTATCGAAGGCGACAAGTTCAAAAAATAACTAACATGTTCATGAAGGTCGTTATTGGAGAGGCTATTATTACTTTTCTAATGGTGAAATACAGTTGCAATCGAATTTAATTTTTTGAGCTTGTGTAGGCATTTCATTCTGGTAAGGGTTTTGGAAGTGATTAGGGACGCAGATTTTATTTCCTTATCTTTAGATTGATTGTGGGATGTTTTCTTGATAATAGGAACGTGCAATGGAGCTAGTTCAATGTGTGTACCTGGACTGAAAGTGACATGCAAAAATGACGACGTCTTTTGTTTTGTGGTTGAAACATAAAATATTGAACATAAGGTGTCATTCAAAATGCCCCTTAATGGATTATATTACACTGCTTGCATGAATTTTCGTAGGAACTGCCTTATTACTGTTTCAGTGACTTTTTTACAGGGGTCGTTGATGAGTTCATCAATGCGTTATGAGGATCATTCGTTGGATCACATAGGATTTCATTGGATATATAAATAACTTTGGTTCCGGGCACGGAATAAGGTTCATTGAGACTTCGTTGAGGGATTCATGATGGGCCCATCGGTGAGCTCATCGATTGCCTTCCAGTAGGGTATATAGCTAATTATAATATATTTATTATATATTTGCTTTTTGTGCTTGTGTGTGTGTAAATGTTTTGCTGAATAAAAGGACACAAAAAACAACGATCGAATCTTAGATCTTAGATCAATATACACAGTGGCGACGAGGATAAATAAATAAATTGTTTACTTGTTTTTTATTTTTTGTGTTTTTTTTAATAAGAGTACTTTAAATGGGTTAATTATGAGTAGTAGTAGGTCGGTGTCTGCGGTTTGTGATGCTAGTTCATTCAACATTATGTTTCTCAGCTTACACGGATGGTTGAATTCATATAATGTTAGGCTCTATTGTTACCTATATTTCTAAGCTATTTTTGGCCATTTTAAATTGTTTTGTTTGGGAGTTGATGTATTTATCAATTATTAATATAAGAAGGCAAATTTGCAGTTTTACACAGAACCCTTGTCTGAGGTTTAGATATACATATCTAAATTAGTCTTTTTAATGAATATTAGAGATGTTTTTGTTGAAGTTTAGCGTCAATTTAGCGCGAGTAGAACCATTTTTGAAATTTAGGATGATCAGTCGTACGCTGAAATTTTTGAGCTATAAGATTTACCACGATACGTTTATAATCTGTCATGGTTTCATCACGGCTTTGTCATAAATGTTGTTGATTAGTGATGTTAGCTTAAGATCGCTTGTTAAATAGTAGAGGTTTCACAGGGAGAAGATTCGACTATTGGGATCGTTCCGAAAATAACTTTATGTGCCGCATAGTGAGTTTGATTTTTGATTCTAGAAAAGCGTGAATCGAGTACTCCTGGATAAATATTACATGTTTTTCTTGATAAACTTTATTATCATTATTTATAAAAATGATTCTTTCCACAGTTTGATTTCAGAGATTAACTAATTTGCTAATATTCCTTCATCCAATTATTCAGAATTTTAGTATTAAAATATTATACTTTTTATATTTTAATTTGTTGAGCAATTTAGAGTTATCGAGATTTATCAGGTGTTTATTATTAATTGCAGTTCCTGATTAAGCTAATTTATTTTGTCCTAATGAAGATTTTTGATTACAGGAGTTATTTGAAGCCAGCATACTTTCTAATTAAAAACAAAGTTTTAATTTACAAGTCAGAAGAGCAGACAGGGCAGGAATCATAATGGCTATCTGGTTGCTAATAAAATTGATATTTCAGAGGATATTTGACTTTTTGAAATTACAGTTAGCTTGGAAGCTACAGAGTAAATTTGAAATGCAGTTAAATATTGCTGTACTTAGATAGTTTTCCAAGGATCGTGACATTTCTTTTTTCTAGGTTTTTCTGGAGACTGTGAGGGTTTTTGAATTTAGTTAATACTAATCAGAACATTACATTTATTGTATTCAAGTATAATTTGACTCATAATAATGACATTTTATTTCTTGAAATTTACTGTAATTTAATTAATTATAAATTTTTTTTAGGACGCTGATTGCTGAATATTTATATAAAAAAATCAAAAATAATTGTATTGTCTTGTGCTAACCTTCTTATATTACATTTCAACTAACAATTTACTAACTATTGACTACTTAGGTGTCTGAAACCGGGTCAATTTCCATAATAATTAATAAACCTTTCCTATCCCTCCATCTTGTTATATGTAAAAGAGTGTGCGGATGGGCCCGGTGTCAACCGGGAATCTTACTTAGGTTTGGTCGCACATTCCAATCAATCAATCAATCAAACAACAACAGAAAAATTATAAATTATTTTTTTCTGATAAATCGATGCACAATAACGTTACAGTGGTTGAGATAATTTGGGTTACATCTCGTTATTCAGTGCTTGTACCAAATATCGGTATAGAGTTTCATACAATACGTAAGAAAATTTACGTATATAAATATACTGTGCCTAAATAAACTTCGTGAATTAGTGATTTATATGGACTAATATAGTCAAACTAATAAGTATGCATACGCCAGCCTAATGGTCAACAACAACTATACACCAAGCTGTAAATCCGGATTTAGCCACTACAACGGGGAAGTCAAATTTTATATTCATATTATTTTTAATATTTAAAACTATTAAACCTCAAATTAAAAATTAAAAAAAAAAAAAAAAACTCCAAACATAAGACATTCAAAAATAATAATTTCTAAAGAATAATTAATTAATACTAGGTTAATATTAAGTAAATAGTCATATTTTTCTTTCTTTTTTTTATTTTTTTTTATATCAATTATTTCCTTTTATTTTTAAGCCAACGATTTCAAATAGTACGTCCTAATTAAAATTTTTCTTGTATTTTATTATCGGGGTTGAATAATAAAGCAAATACAATTCTTTTGTTGATTTGAAATCGTTTGCTTGTGAAATAAAATTTTTTTTTTTAAATTTATGAATAAAATAGTTAACACTAATCTTACTAACCGTAGTTACAATATTTATCTCTTGCATTTCCTAAAAAAATTGTCTTTCGCAACGGATAAATAAACACTCTTTGTTGTTGTTTAACATTACTCAAAATTCATATTGTTTTTCTTCCTTTTCTATTGGGGTTCTTTTCTCGAATATTTGGGTGGGTTATTACGTGGGTCAAAAATGTGCAATGATTTTCATGAGTTTTTTCGATTAAGTGAAGTGAGTTTAGATATGTAGAATTAATTGAACGAGCATGATGGGGATGGATTAGGGTAAGTACCCGGTCATAGATAGGTAGGTAATTGGCATTGTTCCCTTCCCCGCGGTTACTCTTGGCTCACACATACTCTTCAAATCCCACGCCCAAACCCTGAAGCTTAGCCGGCAACGACCGCTGAAGAGTCCCTGTGTGCGCCCAATTTTCTATAACATGCGTGTAACTTGGAGAATTCATTACGGTTAAATTTCACTTTCATTCTGGCTTCATGGTATGTATATGGTTTTGGGTTCTTATGGTTTAATTTTGTTGTTTTTTTGGTATCTTAGGTCGCGTCAATTCTCCAGGTTAGACAAATGTTACAGGCGTACCGTACGGAACGTTCAGTACTCTCCTTCGACATCGAACGATTTCATCCATACTTCCAGACGAATAAGTTGAAACAACCGAAGTATTCAACAAGCAGCCTGAAACCATTGAGGTGGCCAATCAATATTTCTAATATCCTTGAGTCTCGGCCTTAAGCCCTTGGACATCGATTAAAATTCAGAAACAAAATAGGCAAAAGTTGCGAATAATAGAGTTGAGGTTCCTTAATTAGGAAATTAAGTAACGCGTGATGTTCCAACCGCGGAATCATTGTATGGAACATTATCGAATCCATCGAGCTCTTTAAAAGAGTCTGCCTTGAGACACACTCTTCAAAGTGATTAAAATAATTAGATCTAAACATAATACCGAGTAATCTTAACGTAATTAGGAAACTTGTTTTCGATAGATAGACGCGTAATACTAAACTTTAGCTAATAACCTAACAATAATCGTTTAACCATAAATAATATACTTACTACTTTCCATTGCGAACGAACATAATGGATCATCAAACGGGAATATATTCAGTCTCCCTTGACAAGATAAAATTAAATGTCGTCTGTAAAAAAAATCGAAACATTAAAATTATTTCAAAATAAATCTGCGATATACAACGGACGCGCAAATTACCTCATTAAATAATTTATAGTACCATTGCGATATATTCTTAAGGCAAAGTGCATTGGTATTAGCGGATCCTTAAAATCACCATGCATTATAAAATATGTGTCAGGCAGCCATATGTCTTCATGATGATGGATTGCATTTAAATAATCAAAGTCGGTTATATTTTTATATTTTAACCGTGGATCGAACCACTGCTGTTGTAACAAAAATTCAACTTCGTATTTCTGTAAAAAAAAAATTAAAAATAAATTTGTAAAAGTGAATTAGTTTAGCCTAAAAAAATTTACATACCAAACTAGATTCATCCGGCGACGCTAAGCTTAATAATAATACGCTAACATTCACGGTTAACGTTCCTGCAATGAAACAAAAAGATAATAATCGAAATTAATATTGTGTGCTCTCAAAATTACGATATTAAAAAATTAGGTCATCAAACTGCTATCGTGTATGTTCAGGTCATATGCTGTAGCATATTTGGAAATAACATTTTTTTGAATAAATACCCCGCAGAGATCAAATATGTCAAGAAATGTTGAAAGATATCGTTGTCTGGTTTTTCGACACGACTTTTTTTTTGTTTTCAAATTTCCTATCATAATATCACTCAAGGGAGATGCGGCCAAATAATAAAATTAATTTTACGAATTCCTGGTAATATATAGGTATGGTAAAAATATGTCATGTATAACATCCTTGATGGGATAAAGTTTGTTTTCCGGTTTGAATGCCGCATTTGATCTAATTCATCAAAAAAAAATGTCAAGAGATATTCTTAATTTGTTTTACCTTCGAAATTCATTTTAGGGTCACCTGGGCAAGGATGAGAGGTTTCAGTACGACACGCTGGATATATTATAACTTTTGAACACGTTGCACACAGAGAACTATTTTTCATTGTTTTTCCTTCAATACCAGATTAATGGTCAAATTCTAATACAATGTGACAATTATACTGAAAATCCGTAGAATATTGATGACAAAAACTTTTAGCAATATTTTCCTAAATTTATAGCTAGCTTTCCCTACCAACAGCATAAATATATAAATAAAACTTTGTAATGTGGAACATATTGAATAACTTCATATTAACGGATATATAAATTTCACAATGCTTCTAAACGGCATTCTAGTGGAAAGTTCAATGTACCCGATTGGAAAACTAAACCGAATTTTTCTATGTACAGTTAATCTACAAAAATCTAGCATGGGTTTTCGAACGAGCAAATAACTGTGATATACTCAATACCATTCTAAGATATGTGAGCATTATTTGAAATAGTTTAATTCTATTCAAATTGGCCATCTTCATCGTAGAAACTTTAATGCTGTATAAGACAGCGGAAATGTGCCAGCGAAAAATAAGAGAAATAAAAATAATAAATTCACTACTATTTGGATTCTACACGATTAAAATCAATTTTGGGCTAGAGAGAACTAAGCTTTTTTAATTAATAATTGAAAAATTTGCATCGCATGCTTCGGTAGCATCGTTTTCCTTGGCACGTACAGATGTATTTTTATTACCTCGTTGTGCAATTTATTTATTTGTGTGTGTGTTCCAATAAAACGATGATCTGTGCTAATTAATATTATAGTTATTATAATTATAGAGGTTGCCCAGTATAGGAACTATGCGCAGATTTTAGCGAAAAAAAATCGATATAATTTCTAGTAGTTGCTAGAAAAACGCACGTTCTGCTTTGAATATTTTATTTATTGAAGCAGACGTGTGTGCATCGTTTGTTCGTTTTGTTTATGTTTACATAATGCAATTTGACGTTTCGCATTGGCGGTTTAATTTGTGCTAGTCTTTAGTGTTCTAAATTTGATTTATAAATAAATAATTGTGTTTTATAAACTAATATATTATTCAAAATTATAAGAAAACTTTATAATACTCGTATATGTATATATTGTACAATTATTTTTTACATCTATGTCCATATCATCAACAAAATAAGTCCTGTGCCTGTAAATGTTCTTCTTTGTACCATGAAATGTATCATATTTTAATTTTATGGAAACTGATGTTGATGCGAGAACCTCTTTCAAAATAACTGAAAACAAGTAAGATGATTTTAATTTTATTTTCCATTAAATTGGTCTGCATAATTTCCATCTTGATTAGGTCCTAAAGAGATGCCCGTCTGCCGATAAACCTCCCGATAGATTTACTAATACATAAAATTATAAAGTACGCATCATTTTCTAATTTTAATGTGTTTAAAAATTAAATTAAATTAAAATATAAAAAATTTGTGTATATTTAAATTTATTGAGTTTTTTTGTTGGTTGCATGCACAAAATTTGTATAGCAGTTTGGCTGCATTCATTTATTTTTATTTAATCGAAAAAAAATTATATCTAGTTTTTTTTTCGCTAAAACCTGCGCATGGTTCCTATACAGTTTATATTGAATTGAAAATGAGAATTAATCCTAGACAGTGAGATCAGCAACGATTGTTTAAATTATACATTCAGAAGCTAAAGCTCAAAATGGAAACCAGAATATAAATGTCAACAGTAGTGTGCATCACGGGGTCTCGTACGCAAGTGTACTAAGGGCGCCGTTACTAAAATGGAGGCAAGTGAGGAAGGAAGCATCTCATCAACTTTAAACAAGCTATCTGGTATGATGCAAAGTTTCATAGCAATGATGGAGAGAACTATGGATCTAATGCTGATGCAGATAGTTGTTAAAATCAAAAATGACTCTCCTCAAAATAGGAATATGGAATGCAAACGGCCTAGCGCCGATGCTGTATAAGATAGCGGAATTTTGACAGCGGAAAATAAGAGACTACGCTACTCGCCGCCAGTGGCAGCACTATCACTAAAGAGAATTGATTTTGTTATGTAATTACCAACGGAAATTTTTCATTCATTATGTATATATTTTTTCACTAAATAAAACATCTCAGCGGAATAAAATATTAAAAGTGATCGTTAAAATGGCAAATTGATTGATCTTCGAAGTAAAGGAACTCGGTATATGAAATCTTGCAATTTAACAATATTCCATCTTTATGGCATTTCTTCCACTAGTAACCAATACTTTCGGTTGTTTTTCTAATAGTTTAGGTTATACTAAGACTGTGTGCCTGAGAGCGTTTTTTTCGACTAAATTGCCGACTAAACTAAATTAATGACTAGTTGTGCTATTACCCACCAGTTTCTATCATTTAGACTCCTGCTGAGGTTGCTTGACTATTTAGCTGTCATTTTCATTTCTTGTTTTTATTATTTTTTTATCGAATACATACGAGTAAAAATGTCTAAAAGGAAATACTCTCATTCTTAAATTTCGATTGTAATTTATAATCACATTCATGAATAATGCGATCCCCATATCCATATTTGCTTTATTTTTTCTATTCCCTTGATTTTATTTAATAACAAATTGATTTTGCCGAAAACAATGTGACGTATAAAAAGTCATAATTTAGTTTAGTTTACAATCAGAGGCACAGCATATTTAAAAGATATTAGTGCCACCTTTGAATGAATGATATGAATCAGTCAATAATTTAGTTTAGTCGGCAATTTAGTCGAAAAAATCGCTCTCAGGCACACAGTCTAAGTCTATATAGGAAATTTGGTGAAAATTCATGGATGTAAATTTTCACTAGAACTTTTTGATTGTCTGCGGCCAAATAAGGTATTTTCAGTTGTTGGCCAATATCTCAAAAACTTCGTAGAAAATCAAAAAATTCTAGTGAAAATTCTGGTCCATGAATTTTCTTAAATTTTTTATATAGTCTTAGTATAACCTAAGCTATTAGAAAAACAACCGAAAGTATTGGTTACTAGTGGAAGAAATGCCAGAAAGACGGAATATTGTTAAATTGCAAGATTTCATACACCGAGTTCCTTTACTTCGGAGATCAATCAATTTGCCATTTTAAGGATCACTTTTAATATTTTGTTCCGCTGAGATGTTTTATTTAGTGAAAAAATATATACATAATGAATGAAAAATTTCTGTTGGTAATTACATAACAAAATCAATTTTCTTTAGTGATAGTGCTGCCACTTGCGGCGAGTAGCGTAGTCTCTTATTTTCCGCTGTCAAAATTCCGTTATCTTATACAGCATCTGCGCTAGGCCGCTTGCATTCCATATTCCTATTTTGAGGAGAGCCATTTTTGATTTTTGCGCAGCATAAAGCGGAGGTTCAACCATTTCTCATTTAGCACAATATTGACATAATGTTAATATCTGAAACACGCTTCACCAACAAGAACTACTTCAAAATTAATAGGTACTCTATTTATGACTCCAAGCATCCGGATGGCAAAGCACACGGTAGCACTGCTGTATTGACTAAGAGAAGTCTAAAACATTATGAACTTTTGAAATATGAGAAAGATCATATCCAATCAAAATCTGTCTGCAGGAATGGTCTGGAACTTGTGTGATATCAGCAGTGTAGTGTACTGCCCTCCAAGCACGCTATAAAAAAACTGCAGTTTTTTGATCATTTTGGTGAACTGGGTAATAAATTTCTCGCGGGGGGTGATTACAACGCCAAAAATACTCAATGGGGTTCAAGACTAACAACGCCTAAAAGCAAACAACTTTATGAAGCCACAGAGAAACAGCCCTCGAATTTGTAATCTACTGGTCATCCTACTTACTAGCCCACGGATAAAAAGAAAGTATCTGATCTAATTGATTTCTGTGTAACTAAAGGCATTGGGCGTTCGTATGTCCACCGATTGCTGGTGATCTGTCGTTTGATAATTCACCGATAATAGTAACAATGAGTACTGCTGCCTTAAAATCAGAAACACCGAAACGTCTGACAAACAAACAAACTGATTGGAATCAATATAGGAGACTAATCGAACCAAATCTTTATCAGAAAAGCTAAAAGAGGCACAGGAAATATCAGCGGAAAATGCTTCACCAATCATCAACAATTCTGAAAAAAATGAATAAATTATCACATAATATCCAGTCACTAATCAAGGAAAAGCAGAAAATTCGACGGCAATGGTAACAAACAAAATCACCATTGTTGATATGCAAATTAAATCTAGCGATCAAAATCCTGAAGTTTCCACTGCAGGAAGAGGAAAACCAACGAGTCCAGAATTATTTAAGTGAACTCTTGGCGACAGAGAAGACTGAATATTCTCTGTGGAAGGCAACAAAATCCCTAAAAACGCCTACAAAGTCGAAACCACCGATTAGACTATGAACTGGATATTGTGCGAATTTTGATGAAGAAAAAGCCAATGCTTTCGCTGTACATCTAAAGACGGTGTCACGATACAATATCGTGCTCCCTCACCAGATGGATCATCATGTAAACCTATAAAGTTTGAGTGGAAGAAAGTTAAGAATACAATGAAAACTTGCATTTGCCCCAAAAAGTGGCCAGAATTTGACCTTATTACTGGAGAGAGAATTATTAGACAAATGCATAAAACTAATAACTTACGTTTTTAGTCCGATCATACGAACAAGTCATATTCATCAAACGTGGAAGATATCTTTGATCACAATGAAACATAAGCCTACGGGAAAAACGAAACTCAAATCTCGTCTTATCGTCCAATAAGCATGCTTCCCACAATATCAAAGATGCAGTTTGAAAAAATGTTAATGACAAAACCGAAACCAGTATTAGAAGGAAAGCAAATCATTCCAGACCATCAATTTGGGTACCGAAACCAACATGGTACCATAGAGCAAGTGCATATAATTGTAAATGCAATCAGACAGATCTTTGAGGCAAAGCAATACTGTTCCGCTGACAACGTTTGACACACACGACGACCTTGGTATTAAAACCGTTAAATAAACAATCAAGGAATTGAGTTCGAAATACTACTCAAAACTTCAAGGTTACGCTTATAAGTAGGATCTAAATTAAATTGTAAACACTAATATTAATTATTAACATTGGTTAAAACTTCAAAAATGTAATTAGCTTAAGATTTGAACACTTCTTTAAGATTCAAAAATAAAGCCATTGGTACCATTTTAAAAAAAAATACGCAAATTTATGGATTAGAAAACTTCCACTACCAATATTTTTGGTTGTTTTTCTAATAGCTAAGGACTACATACTGAGACTACATGGAAAATTTGGGTTAAAGTTATCTGTTAGAGTTTTCACTATAATTTTTTGATTTTCTGTGGTTGTTTCTGAGATATTGGCTAGAAACTGAGAAGAATTTATATGGCATGCGGCCAAAAAAATTCTAACAGATGAATTTACACGAAATGTTCCATGTATGGCAAAAGTGACACACCACAAACGGTGACACAATCAAAATTTCCCTTTCCACGTTACCTTTTTATTTACAAATAATTTACTTTTGGAGAGAGTTTTGTCTTTCTCTTGAATCTATTTCAGTTGGTTTGTAGGTCTAAAGGACGCAGGACGTGTTAGACACCTGCACGTGTAATTTTAATACATCTTTTTTTAGTACTTAACGAATTTTTGTGTATTAGATCGCCGAAACCGTGTGTGTTAATTGTTTGCTTGTACACAGTAATTAGCATATTCAATAAAAAATGATCGCATTGTGCACAGTTTGTCACTGTTTAACATATGAGTCACTGTTTGTGTGAATTAAGAAGCAAAAAATTACTATTAATTGTTGTTACCGTAAAACTTATATTCAGATTACTTCAGCTAACATGCCTGATCGCTTTCCCCTTGGGAAATCTACCAAAAATGCTGCGATGAAAGCTATAAATTTAGTTGAAAATAAATTAAGTATTCGCAAAGCAGCTCTTCAAAAAAGTTTGATATTTAAAACGTTATCACCATAAAATAAGAAGTATTTGAAAATATATTTTTTGAGCCAATAATAGTAAATATAAGGTTTTTTATTAGTATATGGCACAGATATAAAATTAAAATAATTAATTACTGAGCTTTCGATGTCAATTCGACATCTTTATCAAAGCTAATGAAATTTTATTAAACAAAATTTTTCCGTTACAAAATATACAGAGCCTATACAGTAAATTTTATATAAATACAAATTGAAAAGAAGGTATATTTAAAATTATATAAAATAAGATTTGAATTTATAAAATAAAAATGCAAATATTTAAAATAAATTTAGAATTTTAAATTTAAACAACAATAAGGTAGACAAAAAACAAATTAGACACAATAATCATAAACGTTTCCGATATAAGCATAATCATTATTCATATTTATAGAATTTGTATTAAATTTAATATACAACATTTCCAAAATTGACCTCTTTCTAAAATTCCGTTCTTTATCAAGTATCTGGACATTATCTAAATTAATTGTATGGCTTGTATTTTTCAGATGTATTGTAAGAGCACTCGTGCTTTGTTCGATATCGTTCTTTACGCCATTTTTATGTTGATACACACGTTTTTCTAAAAATTGTTTGGTTTGACCAATATAAACAACATTACAATCACATTTAATTTGATAAACTAAATTGGCCTGTTTTTTAACGGTATTGGATCTTTAAGTTTTGAAAAATGGAATATTTTAAACTAAATGATGAGTTACCAACAATTTTAAAATTATAATTTTTAAACAAAAGTTTTATTTTTTCATACAAATTTTTTATATGTGGAATAGATAAATAATTTTGAACATCATTATTAAACCGAATATTAGAATTACTAACAAAATGTTTTTGTTTCCAAAAACTTTTATTAATTAATTTTGCCGGATAATGGTTAAGTAAAAGTGTTTCTTTCAAAATTTTAAAATTTTTATTATGGAATTTTTGTCTGAAAGTTTTAAGATTTTTTGGTCCAAAATATTTACTGTATTAATTTTATAGGAAGTAGGAAGCCAAGAATGAAAATGTAGATATCTGCCAGACCAACTATCTTTATGATACCAATCGAAAGAAATTTTGCCATCAGGTTCGTGAATCAAAAGTAAATCTAAAAATGCAATTTTGTTATTAACTTCCTTTTCTAAAGCAAATTTTATACCACTATATATTTTATTAAAACTATCTAAAAATATATCAATTTTGTTTTCTGGTATAGCAGTAATGATATCATCCACATAACGATAGAAAAATAAAGGTTGAAAATCTAAAGAACCTAGTGCTAAACTCTCTAAATTTTCCATTAACAAATTAGCTAATATCGGACTTATGGGAGAACCCATTGGAGAACCAAAAATTTGTTTGTAATTTATATTATTAAAAGAAAATTCTGAATTATTTAAAACAATGCCTAAACCTTCAAGAAATTGGACTTTCTTTAATTTGGATTTTGAGTTCTTTTTAATGTTTCTCCAATTTTTACTGATAATATCCAAAACTAAAAGACTATCTACATTTGTGAATAATGAAATTACGTATAAAGAAATTAAAATAAAATTTGGAGGTATAATAACGTTTTGAATTTTATGTTTGAAATCTTCGGAATTTAGAACAAAAGAAGAAGTTTTACCTACACTAAATTTAATAATATTACCTAAAAATGCCAATAAATGCCGATTTTCTTTAGATAGGTATTTTTAGATAGTTTTAATAAAATATATAGTCGTATAAAATTTACTTTAGAAAAGGAAGTTAATAACAAAATTACATTTTTTCACACATCGATTTCGCTTCGTACTCCAGAGGGGTGAACCTTAAGACGTGGCTGATCAGATCTGAAACGTATTTTATGAGCTGAAGTCGTATTTAGAATTTGGATGAAACCATGAAAATGCAAAAACCGCAATAAGTATGAGGTGCCACAGAAACAAGTACCATAAGCAAATAAACAAGGTAGCCAGCGCAGAGTGGGAACTTTAGTCACAATATTTAGATTAGCGCTCCTGCTGAAACTTTAGGGTTAGCTACACAAACCATCAGGATGGATGAACTCGCAACTTTTCATAGAAGTAATACAACAATTTTGTTAAGATACATGAAGTTCTATACAATGTTGCAGCCAGTGTTGGGTACGCTTTCGAAAAGACTATGCATTGTTACGACTTCTTTCGGGGTCACCGCGTTGCACTCACCTGCGATTATTATTTTTATATATAAATCTAAAAATTTCGTTACAATCGAATAATTATGCCTTTTACTGATGGCATTGCCATCTGTTCTATGGCATTAACACTAAAGTTTTGTTTTATTGTGAATTAGCCTAAATCTTCTGTACCCATCTACAGTGTATCACGTAAAACTTCGAATCATTGTGGAAGCGTGACCAATGTGCAGCTTGTGCGTGTGTGGGACCGGTGGAGATGTAGAAGAATATTTTTTTTGTGAGTTTCCCGTTTTGGTGTGTACGATTGAGGCGGTGGGAATGGGTGGAAAAATATTCTTCGAGAATTTTTGGTGCCGGAAAATTTAAGTTAGTCTAGTTTTGAGTTTTGATATAAAAAGTTGAGTTAAGATTTGTATTAATACGAAAAGTATACAAAAAAAAATATAAGTAAATTGTCTGGTTTTTGAATTGGTAAAATTATGTAGAGTTGAGTTTAGATTTGTAATTAATGGTATGCCGTAGATAATATTTTAAAATTAATTAAAGTTACATTTGTTTGAATGAATAATAGTTCGACCTTAACTAATATTAATTAACAGTTTTAATAATTAACTACCAGCGGTCCGCCTATTTTGTTAATGTCTGCGTGAAAGCCCCAATCCATACCGATTGCCTAAGGGGGCATATATTTTGTTGTCTCGGCCGGCGAACGCCCATACATTTTTATAACGAAGAAATATTTTGTATATTTGGCCATTTGTGAATTTTTGGTATCGGTGAAAGGCACCGCTACAAGGAGGTGGTCAGCCGGCTATTTGTGAATTTACGGTTAAAAGCGGGAAGAAGCCAAACGATTTTACGCATAAAGGCGGGAAGACGCCTAACAGGTACGCGCACTGGCGTGAAGGGAGCCCCTACATTACAGAAGGACCTGACTGAAGGTCAGAAGGAACCATTTTCTTATTATTAATTTTTTTAGTTTTCTATTATAATTAACATAAAGTCAATTTAAACTGATATTTTTTCAATTATCAAGATTCATTTTTCTATTTTTTCTTATTTTCAATTTAGTCGTTGAATAGTGGTCGTTGTGTGCGCGACCAGGGTGCACATTGGTTTCGCTTCATAATTATTCAAGTTCAGCGACCATTATTTTGTTCCATTTTTCCCCCTTCCTTCCTTTCCCCTTTTTGTCTTTGGTGAGAATTGTATAAATAAAAAATTACACTGCGATTCCTTTAGGCATTCGGTTATTTTTATTTCCACATCTGCCTCGATTTATTTCTGTTCAATTATTATTCTGGTTATTTCACCTATTTCTGGTTTGTTTTCTTTGTAATAAAATTAATTACTAATTTTTCGGATTGGTATGATGGGAGGGAAATATTATTTCGAGTCGGTTCCATAATTACAGGCTGCGCTTGCCACTCCCCATCATTTCCTTGGCAGAACATCCACAGGGTCGGAATAGTGAATCCAGCATATGCGTCGTCAATTCGGGGACGACCTTAAAATCTACACAGACTCCCCGTGAAACCCCGACAATCTCAAGCTGTCGGAATGTGAATTGTAGAAGATTACCTAAAGGTCTCTCCGGGTGAAGAGAGGCGTTGTCTGTTTGAGAAACATCGCTACCCACTTATGCTGATTCGTTGTAGCTGGCCATCGGCCTCTAGGGTTCGATGGGTCATTTGGGATTGTTTCTTCAGCAGACATGTACTTGTAATTCGGGGAGATCCGGTCGTTCCTGGGTGGGCACATCCGGTTATTATTATATTTATCTCATTGTTTCTCAATTTTCGGCCAACGGATTCTGGTGCAGATTCAATTTAGTTTCAGTTTTATATTCAGATTATTTTTAATTTTTCTGTTACACGGTGTAGGCCAAGACCATGCAAGCCGATCCAAAACCCTGAAATCTAGTCGGCAAAATCACCGTGAGAGAGGCCTCTGCGTGCATTAAATCTGCGGGTTGGTTTCGTATCATCCCGTAACAGTGGCCCCCAAAGTTGCGCATTTAGATTTATTTCTTTTCAATTTTTTTAAATATTTTTTAACGTAGATCCAGTTCATTTGGTATACGCATCCAGTGGCGAAACTAGCGCTTGACGCTGTCTAAGTTCGCACAGATGCGCATACCAAAGCCTTTTTTCAGGTTAGCATCTTTATCTGCGATAGTAACCAGCTCGAGTGGTTTGATTACGCGTAGATGAGGGTGCCATACCCCCATCCTCAGAACATTGAATGAATGGGTTCCTACCTTTTCACTAAGTTGTGTTTGATTGTAGAGGAGCCCAGATATCCTTTGTTCTGGGTTTAATGTTCATTTCGGTTTTATTAATTATTTTATATGTGATGATATGACACCTTCTAATATTATCTCATTATTCAAACACACTGAATTTATCCGTTCGACGAAAACGTTTTGACTCAAACCGATTTTATGCCAAGTGAAGTAAAATTTTGAGTAACATAGAACGCTAAGCGAGGAGATATAAATGTAAGACTTTAACACTATAAGGCGCACAAATCCAACTCAGAGCAATAAAAAATTAATAGTTCTACACTATTTCTATCAGTAAAACTTGCCAAAGCCGGAACTCTTATGTGCCGGAATCTTTCATCACACGAATTTATTTTCCCCAGAATGAAATTTTATTCTAAATTGAACTTGTATATACCGGAAACTTCTCAAACCCGGAAGCCGGAACAACTTTTTGGTACGAAAATTAAAGTTTTCATTATTTGATACTTGTGTTAGGCGGAATCGAATTCTATACGTTTTAATAGTTATTCGCATAATCCACGTGCCTTTAAAATAATAGACAAAAGATCTTTACCCGTCGAATATTTTTTCAATAAAAAAGCGTGGATGACATCTACGATCTTTGAACAATTTCTACGGGGTTTTAACAACGAAATGATCAAGCAAAACAGAAACATTTTGCTGTTTCTCGACAATGCAACGTGTCATCCACGCAAAAATTTCTCAAATATAAAATTGATCTTTTTTCCTGCCAATGCTACAGCTTCTCTACAACCTTTAGTTGTCGGTATAATTGCAAATTTAAAATTCAACTATAGAAAAGTTTTGCTTCAAAAACTGTTGTCTGCAATAGATACAGTGTCAAAAGCACCTAATTTAAGGAAACAGACCAATATATTGGAAGCAATTTACTTTATTGTGCATTCAATAAAACAAACTAAACCAGAACAAATCACTAAATGTTTCAAAAAATGCGGAATTGTTTAGGATGAATTTGTTAAAACAGTCGAAGATGATCCTATTCCAACAGGAGAATTGCAGAATATGATTCAGGCTATATAAGGCGATCATAACAATAGTGCGTTTGATTTTATAGCAATTGACGATGAGTAATTTTTGAAAATGACGTAATATTGAATGAGTTGATGTCTCGGACAGTGCTGAATTATCGTCGAAGCTGATATTTTAACTGCTAACAAAACCGCGATAATCAAGCATCTGGAGGAAGCCCGAGGAGTCTAAATTATTCATCATTTCCAAATGTGCAACTAGTAAACTGACGAAAGCAACGATGGATAATTTTGTAAACGCGGTTATCTAGATCTGCACTATTTCTTTAAATTTATATTACATAGGTGAATTATTTTTAATTAATGTATTTATGTATGTACTAGTGTGTATATATGTATATACAATTATGTATAAATATAAATATGTATTTTTATTTTAACAACGCTTCTTGTTGCATTCAATATTTAACTGAATTTTTTTGATGTATTGTATTAAATAAAATACGTACTATGTATGTACATTGAAACCTAAAACTGGACTTTAATTTAGAAAAAATTTGGCCAAGAACTTTCGAGAGACGGAAACTTCCCAGTGGCGGAAATTTTATTCGGCCCCGCCGAATTTTATTTTATGATTCCGGCTTTGACAAGTTTCACTGATTTCTAGTCCCAAATTTCCCTTCCAGTGGTTAATTTCTGCAAAGTAAACGGAGTTGTCACTTTGACATTTCCTCCTCACTGCTCCCATAAGGTGTAACCATTAGATCGTAGTGTGTTTGGTCCAATGAAAACCTTCTGTAATAATGGCTCAGCGAATTGGACCAAAACAAATGCAGGAAATAACAACAAGCTAAACGTTGGGCACTCAAAACTTATGTGATTTCTTTAAATAGGTAAACGAATTCGAATTTACCACATTCCCCATTTGGCAGAAATTGCATTAGAATAAGCTGCCACATCGAAAAATATAATATCAGGATTTAGGGTTGCTGGAATTTGGCCAGCTAATCCTGATATTTTTGGTGATGAACAATTTTCTTCAAGTCATGTCACAAATAAAGAGCTGCCAGTAGAAATACAAGAGCTATAATACCATGTTCGTACCATCCATCGGATTCTGTTTTTTCTCTCGAGAATGTTATTCCATACCCAAAATTATCTCTTGTAAGCACTCCTGCTCGTAGAGGCAGAAAGACGGGCAGAACAATGATCCTTACTGATAGTCCTAAGAAGATACACTTGAAAGAGGAAGCAAAAAAGCGAGAACAAAATAAGAAAAAGACTCTTCAAAAAACCAAAGAAACCGGAACCAAAAGTAAAATTAAGTCCTAAAAAGAGAAAGTGTTTCCCAAGTTCTGAAAAAGAAGAGTCCATTGGAACATACTGCTGTGCAAAGTATTCCGAATCCATTCCAAACGGTAAACGGTACGTCAGTCCATCAACATTTATTTTCAATGGCGCAACTGCGATTCGGCATAACTCCTTATTATTTTATATACGATTGTTTGTTTGCAATATTACCCTAAGTTCCTTTTTTAATTTAAAATATGTAATTGAATTATTTATGTTATCGTTATGTTTTGAAATAAAGTTTAATTTAAATACTTTAGATTTATTTGTTCATTTCGATTTTGTTACAACCGCCCTTACAGACTATTACAAGCGGTACAACGTGAAAGACGATTGTATCATTTAACCTTAGAAAACGAAAATGTGTGTTTTTTATGTAGGTCACTTTAATTCCTGATAGTCCAAAACTTTTCATTTTATGGCCAAAAATTCAAAAATTCTTACGTTTGTACCCACCCTCCCCTACTGAAAAGTTAAGTGAAAATGAAGTAATGATTAAATTTTAAAATGGAACAGTCGAAAAGAGAACCTACCACTCTCTCTACGCAACTTAAATCGAGCGGGAATTAACTCTTCCAACAAGCATTTCAATACAAGCTTTGTACTTTAGCACTACAAACATCGGAAACGATATTAATTGGCAATAGCATTATCATGGAAAACACTCTGTAGAAGTAAAAACATCAACAAGCCCGAATGTGGAGTCAGGTTAGTCATCACTAATGGATATCGTCAATTCGAGATCATTTTCACATCTATTGGCCATGGTATTTGCGTGCATAGGTTGCATGGGTCTCACTTTGACATTTCGTTTGGCAGTATCCAATCCCGAAGTGAAAATAAACTGGATTGTTGATGAAGTATGTTTACTACAAACAACAAACTGGAATCGTCTTGATCAAAATTCTACAATACGGCGTTAAAATATTAGTGGGTGATTCTAATATTCAGATCAGAGACGTTCACGGGGTATATCGCGGCTCCATCAGTTCGAACTCAGTACGTTCTGTTTTTAAACCACAAAAAGACATGAGCCATTGAGCTAGTCATGTTCTATAATCCGTCGGTTGGAAGCATATACTTCCTTACTAAACGCGTCCGATATGCATGCAATAAATGCGAAATATTGCTCCAAACTATGTACAACGTATAACAAACGTTTCATCATCATGTAACGTTCGAACCATTCGTGAGATTATTGAAACACTTATTAATCATGTTAACTGCTAAGAAAAGTGAAAAGCTAGTTAAACAGAGTTAACAGATGCTTCGATATCTATTTAAAGACGGAATCCACTATAAGCAAACAATAACTGGTAGGATGAAGAATTTAAATTTCACCGAGATAGCATGAACGCGAAGAAATTGTCCAACCAATTGTGCAAGCGGAAAAAGCGTAAATGCAACGAGCAATCGATATTGTTGTATCATAAAAAGAGGGTTCCGTTTCATGTGGCCTTATTCCAGACCTCCTCCAAAAATCATTTAAAAATTCGAGTGAGTTCGGTCCCAGGTGGCCATATTCCAAAACTTCTTCCAAAAATCACTTAAGAATCCCATTTCCATCCAAAATACCCAATCCCATCATAATCGGTTAAGAAATGGCCGAGCTCCATCCCAGGTGGTCATATTCCAGAACTTCCAAAAATTGTTTTAGAATCTCATTTTCACATACATATCTAATCCCATCTCAAACGATTAATAAAGGAAGGAAAATTTTATAAATCCAAGACACTTTAATTTTTTATATACACTTTTGTTTTTCGGTCAAATTTAAAAACTACGATAAGTGACAAAGTGAATCCGAAATGACAAAAATAGAAATGAAAATAAAAAAATTTAAGGGCATTTTTGAGATGTAGATTTTTGTTTAAATTTTATTTTCGAGAGAACAGAATAAAATAATACAAAAAACTAGGTGTTTTCATTTAATATAAAGGTTTAAATTAACAATAAAAAAATCTATTACGACTTAGTTTGAAACCAGAAATTAAAATCTCGTGTAGCACCAGCAAATAAAATCGTGAAAAGTGCTAATATACTGTCTAGTTAGTTTAAATTATGATGTGCGAACCACCAAAAATGTCTAGTGTCATGAATTATTAAAAATTACATGAATCGAAATTAAAGATAATTCACATATTTATTCAATAAATAAATATTTCAAAAGTGTAGTGAAAAATATATCCTGTGTTTGATGCCGATTTCTGTGATCAAACTTCACCATGTGTAAAAAGGAAAGAAAACACTTTCTCTCTATAGTTAGACATATTGATTCGTTTTAGTTAAACTAAATTTACGAATAAGCTATAGATTCGATTAAAACTAGCAAGAGTAAACTATTTTTTCAAAATAAGTTAAGCAAACAATGTTTGGTGTTTAAGTTATGTTAAAAGAAAAACTAAATAAAAATAAAAAGACAATAAATATTTATGTATAAAATAAATAAATTTCATAAAAATTGCGATAAACCAAAATTATTGATGAACCAATGTTAAGGTCATTCAAGAATAAATTATTCAAAAATAACTACGAGTGGAGTGTGGGTGTGTGTGTGTGTCGATGGGAATTAATGAGAACTTAAAAATAAAAATAAAAACTTATTAACTAAATCTAATCAATTAATATGAACTGTTAATAATACGTTTAAAAATAATTGAATCCTGGAAAAACTACTTTAATAAAATACCAAAAATAAAATCATAATTCAAGTAACCTAAATTATAAAAATTATAATATCTAATTATAAAATACAACCAGCAACCCACGCACATATTAGCAGATCAACGATAACCATTTTATTGGAATAGAACGAGAACAATCAAAAATGAAGATGGACTTTATCAACTTTATATTCATTCATCAATTTTTTAGATCAACACTGTGGAAGCCAATGGACAATTAATGTATTGTAAGTCATCGTTTACTTATTTTTATATTAAATTAGATTTAGTAAATTTTGTCAATGTACAGTGACTCACAGCTTATTTGATCCAGTCGCACTTTATGAACACAATTGTAAATATTTCGCGATATCTTATTTTGATGGTTTTTCTTTTTTTTCTTGTTTTTTGTTTTTTGTTACACGGAACTAATCAACAAATACTAATTTAGCAAAATATAGGAACTTCGATTGCAGGGTGTAATCGCATTACTGTGTTACCTCACAACATCTTTGTAGCATCAAAGTCGCTTGTGTATGACTAGGAATATGATGGTGGTTCACACAACAATTTCGATAAATTGGAAGCATCGATTACCTATATCACCATTAGTACATTTAGAGACGGATGCTCAGAAACTTTTCTTTCACACTGTAATAATAATAAATAATAATAAATTATCCCGACGACCTATTACCCCTCCCAACCGCGCGCGGGGAGTCTCCATCTGTATTATTATTATTTTTTTGAGTACAATTCAAGTGAATTATAAACAAGGATATCGAGATGCTTAACCAGAGAAATTAAAAAATTGGATTTTAAAGCGGCAAAAAAAAAAAAAGTCAAATGTGATTATAAATAGATAGCTAAATGAATAGTTAAGCAAGATGATACCCGTCGCAGACGGCAGGAAAACGGAAGTCGAGTCTGCTTAGTACAAACAGATTTGATAGATTTTAAAAATTTAAATAGTAAAAGATAAAGTCAAGCAAAATAAAATGACACAAAAAAACAAAAAACAAATAAGTTAAATAAAATATCAAACTATAGTCAAGAAAAATAAAGACGTTTTTTCAACGTACGTTTTGTCATATTGTAATCGATAAGATGGCAGTGCTGATTAGCTTCGTACAACATTCTAGAGACGGGCTCATTCTTTCCGTAATCAGTTCGATGAGGGTCGATTCTAAACATAGGTACTGATCTTAAATCCCGAGAATTTATATTTAGATTGATTTTACCTAACAGAGCAGAAGAATCGATACCCCCAGTTAGTATTTGATGGATGAAAGCCACGTCTGCAACAACTCGGCGCTTACTAAGTGATTGTAAATTAATTAGCTGCAGACGATCTTGATATGGAGGCAGGTTGAACATGTCCACCCATGGTAGTCCGCGTAAAGCAAAGCGAAGAAATCTACGCTGGACTGCTTCAATCCTTTTAATGTGAACCTCATGATAAGGCGACCACACCTGGCTAGCATATTCGAGCAGGGGACGAACGAATGTTGAATAGAGAGCCTTCGTAACATAAGGATCGTCGAATTCTTTCGACCAACGCTTGATGAAACCGAGCGCAGAATTGGCTTGGCTGATAATACGATCGATGTGATGTCTAAAATTCAATTCACTGTCGCAAATGACCCCCAAATCTCGAACAGAACTGGCTCTGGTAACGGCGTCGCTGCTAATGTAATAGTCGCGAGAGATAGACTGTGCACGTTTTCGAGAGTAGGTGATTGTTTTGCATTTACCCACGTTCAAATCGAGGTTGTTCTTAGCACACCAAGTGGAGAAGTTGTTGAGGTCGCATTGTAATAGGCTCTTATCCGTTGTGTTTGAAATCAGTTTGTAAATCTTCATGTCATCGGCGTATATAAATATGGATGAATTTTTAATCAAACATTCAACGTCGTTAATTGACAAAATGAAAAAAATTGGACCCAGATGGCTGCCTTGGGGCACTCCAGATGTTGCTGAGATACGAGCTGATACTGATGACCTGAACAGTACATGGTATATACGCTCTTTTAGGTAAGAGCCGATCCAACGGAGAATTTGGGGAGGAAAACCAAGGGCCTTAAGCTTGAACAAGATGACTTCATGAGAAATCCTGTCGAACGCCTTGCTAAAATCCGTGAAAATGACATCAACCTCATTCCCTGCCTCCAACGTATCTAAAGTTTGTGATGTGAATTCAATAAGGTTTGTTGTCGTGGACCGTGCTTTGAGAAAGCCATGCTGATTGTCGGAGAACAACGGTTTACAATGAAAGTACAGTGAGTCATACACAATACTTCCAAACAGCTTAGGAATACTAGATAATTTCGCAATCGGTCGGTAATTACAAATGTCTGACTTGCAACCGTTCTTATGAATGGGAACTATAAACGAACTTTTCCAAATAGATGGAAAAATGCCAAGTGAAAGCGACTTTTGGAAAAGTGTAGTCAGTGGCTGAGCAAGAATATCACTACAGTTTTTTAGGACGATGGATGGTAGTCCGTCAGGACCGGATGAAAAATCATCTTTAAGTTTGGAAATCTTATGTACCACGGATTCATAATCGATTTGAATAGAAGTTAAGGTTGTTTGAGTACAGTTATTCATATGTGTAAAGTAACCTTCATCGGGCTCAAAACCGCTATTTGTGAAAGCCAAACTGAAGAAGTTAGCAAAATGATTTGCTATGACTTTGGGATCATTAGAGGAATGATCCTTATATTTGAAAGTGGAAGGGTATCCGTCAGACTTTTTTTTCATATTGATAAAGCGCCAGAAACACTTAGGCTCAGCGATTAGATTGGATTGCATGAGTCTGATATAATTCCCATAAAGTTCGTCAGACAAACTACTGAAATCATTATAACTATTTAAATAATTAGAGTAATCAGAGTCAGATTTGGTTTTCATGAATCTTTGCCAACGTTTGTTTTTAAGGTTACGTAACGTTCGTAATTCCTTATTATACCACGGAGGTGATGGCGATACAGTTTTTTGGCGGGTATACGGAATGGAATGTTTAAAACATTCAAAAACTGCACAGTAAAAATTGACTGTTTGTGTTTCTATATCGTTATGATCATTTAAAATTATGTTAAAGTCAACGTTAGCCAATAATTGTTTAAGCTTCACAAAGTCGGCCTTACGAAAATTGAAACGTAATGGAGTCATAGAGTTGACATTGGGATTGTCTTGTTCCAGACCAAAAGTGATCAAAATGGGAGGGTGGTATATATCTATGGCACAGAGGATTAGATTGGATTCAGAAGCGACGCTATTGTCGATAACAGAGGAAAACACCAAATCAGAGGAAAACACGCCTGTTCAAACTATTCTTAACGTTACTAATCTGAAATAGTCCAGAGTTCAACATATTGTCAGTGAATAAAGTTTCTTTGGCGGTTAGTGCATTCGAAGCAACATAATGAGTGTTATCGTCTGAATAATTCCACTTAAGCCCAGGGAGATTGAAATCACCCACAACAAAGATGTCATCTTGAGTATTCATCAGGTCAATGATAAAGTCAACAGCATTAGTATGAAGCTGATAGCTTACAATCTGACTTAGTGGGCGAATATAGCAACATAAAATAAAAACATTATTTTTATTATTTTTAATTTTGACACACACTAGTTCGATATTATCAGTGTTGGGAATGATAACAATTTGACTATCAAAATTGATGTGCACTGCAATAAGAACCCCTCTACCTGTTAAACTCGTGTCTGGACAATAAGAACCATCTTTCCGGAAGACGTTAAAATCCGAGGTAAAAAATTCATTACTGTTGAAATCATTGTTCAAATTGGTCTCAGTGAGGGCAAAAACATCAAATGGAAGTCTTTGAATTGCTAAAAAGACTTCGCGAGATTTAGTTCTAAGTCCCCTTACGTTCTGGTAGTAGAGGGACAAGCGTTTAAGTTTTTTGGAACTGTCATGTTATTATTATTATTATTTCGAAAATCGACAAATTCTTTGAGATACGTTGTTTCGGGCCATGACTCTGGGGAAAGTAATAGGTCAAATGTAGCTTCAGGAATGGTTAATTTAAATGACGCAACTTGTCCATTGAAGCGGGATATATTTTTACATTTGACATTTTCTCCTTGGATGTTATGCGAATTTAATATAGAATTAACGTGTGATATAACATCGGCGCTAGTTGTATTGTTACACAACCGGGATACAAATATGATTTTCGGTTTAGGGACAGCCCTAAGGATGCGTGGAGGATTAACATTGCTGCTGCTGCTGCTGTGTTGAGAGTTGCTGTGTTGAGAGTTGCTGTGTTGAGAGTTGCTGGATTTGGTATCAATGTTAGCAGGAACCACTTGAGATGATCGGGCTAGGCTGCTATTTAAATGGTTGATAGCTGTGGCAGGAAAAAGTTCCTGTTGAAGACTAAGAATATTAGCGCGATCTGTAATTGCAGCTGGTTTGTGAATTAAGAGGGAGTTTGTTAGATCATTGCAATTTGTTTAACTGTATCGTGAAACCAAAATTTGTTATTTTTGTTGTCTCGTAATGGAAATATTTTTCTTGGTTTTTATTTTTGTTTTGTTTTACTACGTTTTGTTTCATATGCATTATATCGACATCAACAACAATATAATGCCATAAAAACGAAATACTAACAAGAGTAATTTGACGAAATTTGATGGTATAAGTATGTTTGTGGTAGTGGATCATTTAAGCTGTGAGGTGGTTTTGAGTTGAAATAATGAACTTTTTAATGTAATTTTGATATGCATTAGAATTTTTATTTTATTTTTTGTGTTTTATAATAAAAATAAATGTAGCTTTCATATTACATTTAGTTTTTTTAAAAAAAAAATATGACATCGCGAGATATTTACAATTTTGTTCATAAAATGCGACTGGATCAAATAAGCTGTGAGTCACTGTATCTAAATAATTTGCTTAGTCTGAATGCGCATGCGTAAAGTTGAATAGTTTAGTTAGGTATTTAGTACGTAGAATTAGAACATTTGTAGAATTTGTTAATTTACTTTTGCACGTTTTAAGTTGAGATTTTTGTTTTTTTTAAATTTTGCCTAAAATAAAATTCTTTATAATTTGAGTTTGTAAAAATGATAATTTGTGCATTTTGCCCTTAACCTTCACTTTGTCGACAAAAAAAAATCCGCAATCTTGACAACGACTACCCGGGTAAAGAAAAGTGCAGTTCATATAATATTGCTTTTATTTTGTATAGAATATTGCAGTGCTACCCTGTTTTCTGTTTTTTTTACTTTTGTTTTATTAATTATTCGTGTTTTTACCTCAACTATAATTTAGTTCTTGTTTTAGTTTTAGTGAGTGCAGATCAAACTGATTAATTTTTTATTCACGGTAGTGTGCAGGTGTAACATATAAAAAATGAATAAAAAAAAAATAGAATATTTGTCAAGAACGTGGGCTTGCGGAATTTTATTCCATTCTCGAACAAGAGCTGACTTCAATGCATCAACACTTTCGTATTTTTTAGTGGACACCTTACTCTCCAAAATGGACTGTATATGTATTAATTGTGAACCGAGAATGATTTATTAAACAATTAATTATGAAACTTCTTTGTGCGTGTTGACGCGCCGATGGTAAGAATAAGAGAGTTTTTTATTTTTTCGCTTGTCAAATTTACACAATTTTTGTTACAAAAATGTTCTTGCTGTGGTGAGAGACATCTAACCTTTTAACATATTAACTAAGTGTTTTGCTATAAACTTTTAGTACAAAATTTGGTAGACAATAGTCTATTATAAAATAGATGTCTCTGCTATTGAGGAAAATTTTCTGTTTTCTAGAAACGTCAAGCAAATTGTAAACAAGTTAATTTGCCTGCCGAATATTAAGTGTTTTAATTGGTAAGTTATATAATTCAAATAGTTAAATTAAGATCTAATATAATTATAATTTTTAGTTAACCATTACGGATAGGAAACCAACAAGGAACAATGGCATCAACCGATTTGATGATCTGCTGATGTATTTTCAGATAAGTATAAATTCCAGCTTCGTTTTATTTTGATGATCCTTTGTGGTTCTTTTCGTTTATTTTAGGAGGTTGCAAAAGTGAACTCAACATCCTCCCCGCCTTGAACCGTTTGGTTCAATACAGAAACTTGAATATTACGATGTTTTATTTTTGGCATTTGCTGATGGTGAACTTGTGGAATTTGGACCCTCAGGAATGTATGGTGCATCTTGTGTGTGCTTTCGATAGTGGACTGTATTCTGTGATTTATGACTGTGAAGCGCATCTTGTGGCATGTTAGTTTCTTGCTGGTACACGGGCAAGACACATATTTTGTGTATTGGATGTTGAAAAATGCCACTTGTTGTTTTGATTGAGACAACGCGAATGTGACCATCTGGTCCCGGATGCACCTCTAATATTTTTCCCAACTGCCATTTACATGATGGAATATGTTTTTCGTGGATAATGACAATGTCGTTGATACGTACTGAATCACCCAGTTTACGCCATTTAACTCTCGCTTGCAATGTGGGAAGATATTCCGAGTGCCAACGCTCCCAAAAATGCTGAGTCATTTTTTGCACCATTTGCCATCTGCTTAAATGTGAACATTTTGCCTCGGTTAAGTCATTCTCGGGAATTTTAATATTATTATGGCCAATCAAAAAGTGCGATGGTGTTAGCATTTCGATGTTTGGTTCTGTTGTCGCGCAGAGAGGGCGGCTATTTAATATATACTCTCGATTTCCGTCAATAATGTAATCATTTCTTCCAGAGTGAGGATTGTGTTCCCAATCACGCGTTTCATGTGGAATTTAGCAGACTTGACGGCCGACTCCCAGATGCCACCAAAGTGCGGAGCTTGAGGTGGATTGAAATTCCATTTTATATGAGCTGTTGCAGAAAACTTGAGTATCTCTGTTGAGTTGCGAATGGCCGTTTCGATGGTTCTCCTTAGCTTGGCTTCAGCTCCAACAAAATTACGACCGTTATCGCTAAATATGTTGGTAGGGACACCTTTGCGTGCGACAAATCTTTTAAGTGTGGCCAAAAAACACTCACTGGTCAAATCCGTCGCAAACTCAATATGCACCGCCTTAACTGTCAAGCATACGAATAAGCACATATATCCTTGATAAGTTTTTTGTCCTCTTCCTTTGATGAGATGAAAATTAAATGGACCGGCATAGTCCACACCGCAATTTGTGAACGGTCTCGTTGCTATCACGCGTGACCGAGGTAAATCTGCCATAATTTGAGTACGGAGTTCTGCTTTATTGCGTTGACAGATTACGCAACTTCGAACGAGGCTCTTTGCTTTATTCCTGAGTGTCGGTATCCAGAATGTCTGCCGAGTGATATGCATGATTAACGAAGGGCCAGCGTGCTTGTACTGCAGATGAATGTCCAGTAGAATTAACTTGGTAATATTTGAGCTTGCGTGTACAATTATCGGATGCTTCGTATCGTATGAACATTCACTGTTTTCGAGCCTACCTCCGACTCGTAGAACGTTGTTATTATCCAAGAACGGATTTAGGGCTGTTAACACACTGCGGTTGGACACATTCTGGCCATTACGTAGAGCTTCAATTTCCTTGGCAAAAAATAACATTTGTTCATATCGACAAATTCGATGTAGGCTGTCGCGGAATTCATCTGAATCAGGAATTGGAGTAGTTGTCCTGTCTGCCTTTGGTTTCCGTGCATTGTTGATGAATCGGATGATATAGCAGACGACGAATTGCAATTTTTTAAATGAAGAGTATTTCCTGATTAGCTGATCTAACCAATGTTGGTCTAGCCAATGATTATGTAACAGCACGAACGTTGGTTGTGACGTGTGTAACCCGATCGCCATGGTACGATTAGATTGCGTTGGTTGTGGTGGCCAGTGTTCTGATGAATGTTGGAGCCAATGAGGACCGTGCCACCAAAGTGAGTGAGAACTTAAAGATTTAGGTGAGAGCCCCCGAGATGCACAGTCAGCTGGATTAAACTCCGATGGTACATGTTTCCAACGTGAACGCTGTAAAACGTTTAGAATCTCTGCCGTTCGATTCCCAATAAATGTGGGCCACTTGCTTGGATGATCACTAAGCCAATCCAGGACGTCCTTTGAGTCACACCATGCATAGATGTCATTCACCGTTACCCGTGTTTCCACCAAAACGATCTTCATGAGTTGTGCTAGTAAGAGGGCACCCAATAACTCCAACTTCGGGATTGATAATTGCTTGGTGGGAGCCACCTTTGTCTTTGATGTGATTAGCTGGATCGTAGTTTCGCTGCCAGTGACGACCTTGAAATACACGGCCGCTGAGTATGCGAGTTTGCTGGCATCACTAAATCCATGTATTTCTATGGATGATGCCCGAGTCGTGCAGATATGTCTCGAAATGATAATAGAACGTGCATCCAAAAGATCTTCTCGCAGGGTTAACCATTCGGTACGTAAATTGTCCGGCAGCGCATCGTCCCAATCGAGGTTTTTCATCCACAACTGCTGCACAAAGATTTTCATTCGGATGATTACTGGAGCCAACCAACCTATAGGATCGAATAATCGACTCGCATCAGAAAGCGCTGTTCGTTTTGTGTGAACCGAATGTCGTGGCAGGTAGACGTTGAACGTAATTGTATCTTTCGCTGGGTTCCAGGATATACCTAACACCTTCACCGTATCCGAAGAATTGTGAGCTTCGGCCGAAAATGGTTTATCGCTAATGTCCCGATGCTCTGTCGGAATGTCCTTCAATAGTGCTTTATCATTTGCCTTCCATTTTTTTAATTTGAGACCATACTGTGAAAGAGCATTGATTAGGTCATTTCTTATTTTTTGTGCTTCTTCCCAAGTATCTGCACCCGTCATAATGTCGTCAACATATGTGCATTCATTAATGGTAACTGCAACGTCTGGATGGTGCTGTGCTGCGTCGATTGCAATTTGCTTCAGTGCTCTTGTGGCGAGGAATGGTGCTGAAGACAGTCCGTATGTTACTGTTCGGAGTTGATAATGTTTCAGAGGACTGGACGTATTCTCTCGCCAAATTATCCTTTGCAGATTTGCGTCACACTCAGCGATTCTGATCTGACGGTACATCTTTTCGATGTCCGCAGAAAACACATACTTCTTCTCCCGGAAACGTAGTAAAATATTGAATAAACTGGCTTGAACGGTTGGTCCGACTGCTAAGCAACTGTTAAGAGATCTTCCAGAATATGGTTGAGCAGATCCATCGAAAACTACTCGTAATTTATTTCCCTCCTCCGTCGACTTCAGCACTCCATGGTGTGGCAAATAATAGGATGGTGATTTACTTTGAGGTGATGATGAGACTTCTGACATGTGCCCAAGAGAGATGTATTCTTGCATAAACTTAGTGTATGCGTACTTAAATTCTGGCTGTTGAGAGAAGCGACGTTCAAGAGCCTGAAATCTTCGCATGGCGAGATTGAACGTGTTGCCTAGATTGGTACTCGATATTTTGAAGGGCAACTTGACGATGACCACTTGTGTCTCGAATAGTATGGTTGACAAAATCTTCTTCACAAAGAGTTTCTTCCGGAGAAAGGATTGTTTTATCGTTGCCAATTGATTCCACTTCCCAAAATTTCTTCAACGTCGCATCGAGTTGCATCAAATTTGCAGTTGTAGATAATGCTGGACAATCATTAGTCTCATTTGCTCGAGTACTACTTTTTCCAACAACCACCCAGCCAAAGACGGTGTTTTTCAATAGCAGCTGTGAATTTTTTATGTGTCTGGTACCGTCACGAAGTATTTCAAACATGACATCCGAACCAATCAATATATCAACTTCAGATTGTTTATTAAACGTGGGATCAGCCAATTTTATTGAGTCAAGTTCCTTCTTGTGTATATCAATTGGCTGATTAGGTAATCTACAGGTTATGCGTGGCAGGACAAAAGCAACCATGTTCAATGTGTGTTCATCTTCCGTCCTCAACTTTAATTTTACGATGCCTTTGGTTCGTTCGACGATATTGTGTCCTACTCCACTGACTAGCATATTCGAGTGATCCTTGAGTAAGTTTAGTCGTTGCACACATGAATTAGTAATTAAACTTAATTGAGACCCCGAGTCCAGAAGTGCACGGCACGTTGAGAATCCACCCGTTGAGTTTTCTATTTGTAATGAGATAGTAGGCAGCACCGCTAAATCCTGTCCTTCGTAGCTACAGACCGCTGTGAGAGGTTGAGTTTCCGTAGGCTTTGATGACGAGTTCTCAGTTACGGTTGCAGTAGTTGCCGAGTTTGAGTATTGAGTTGAGTGCAACATCGTATGGTGGCGCCTTCCACATTTGTGACATCTTCCTCGATTTGAACATCTTGACACTGGATGGGTTATGCTCAAACAGTTATAACACCGATGATTATCGTGAATAAAATCGATTCGTTTCTGTACGTTCATTGCAATAAACTCTTTGCATTGTAACAATGAATGCTCCAAGCTTGAACAATATGCACACTTATTTAGAGAACGTTGTGAAGTGGATGGCGTTGTTTCGTTGTGAGTTGCGAGATGAGTTCGTGCTTCATTTATTGGTCCAATGCGCTTTGAATTACTCGTAGATGTTTCCAATGCATCAATACGTCGTGTTAGAAACTTAAGAAAATCACTGAACTTTGGATCATCTAAGTCAGTCGAGTGATGTGCCCATGCTGTTCTGGTTTCATCGCCCAATTTATCGAGTAACATGTAGATAAGCCATGGGTCCCTGGCTTCGGCAGCTTTGCCCAGCGCTTCCAACCCACGTACTACCTCGTCCGATGTATCCATCATCCTTCTCAGTGCCCCGGCATTAGAGTGTTGAATGTTAGGTTGACTCACAAACTTCTTGATAAATGCAGTAACGATGTGACGTTTGCGATCATACCGATCCTGCAATTTGGCTAACGCGATTGTATAGTTGTTTTCCGTGATCAGAATGTGCCGAAGTAGCGCCGCAGCCTCCACATCAAGCAAACCGTTGAGGTATTGAAATTTTTGAGCCTGACTTAACCGTTTTGATTCATGTATGGTTTTCGAGTACAGGTCGAAGAACGAAGGCCATTCTGTGTAATTTCCAGTGAATTTCGGGATATTTATTTTCGGCAATTTTAAATCCGCTTCCGCACCAATGAATTGCGATGTGTGTCCATTCAATGTTTGATCAGGCTGTGGCACTATTAATTCTGCGATCGATCGTTTTCGAACCCACGTGTTGAGCATGGCGACGGTCATATGATAGTCATCCTCAAATGTTAGGTCTCCGTCCTCGTCCGGCTTGAGCATGATGATCTTCATGTCATAATCGTTGAATTCGTGCAACAAACCATGGCATCTCTCCAGGCTTGATTTGATTTCTTCCAGCGTCGTTTCTTGCGTTACCGCCTTTGCGAAGTTAGCAATTTTTGTGAGCTTGCCTTTGATGCACGATTTTTGTTTTCTTAGTGCTTGGATCTCCTTTTCCATGCTTGCGACACGATGCTATGACACACACGCACACCTGATTGTATTTCTTTAAGCGTTGAGTGAGTTTTTGTGTTCAACAATTAATGTACAGCTCCGGATGCGTACACTGATTCAGATGTATCCGGCTCGAAGGACCAGCTTATGTATATGTATTAATTGTGAACCGAGAATGATTTATTAAACAATTAATTATGAAACTTCTTTGTGCGTGTTGACGCGCCGATGGTAAGAATAAGAGAGTTTTTTATTTTTCGCTTGCCAAATTTACACAATTTTTGTTACAAAAATGTTCTTGCTGTGGTGAGAGACATCTAACCTTTTAACATATTAACTAAGTGTTTTGCTATAAACTTTTAGTACAAAATTTGGTAGACAATAGTCTATTATAAAATAGATGTCTCTGCTATTGAGGAAAATTTTCTGTTTTCTAGAAACGTCAAGCAAATTGTAAACAAGTTAATTTGCCTGCCGAATATTAAGTGTTTTAATTGGTAAGTTATATAATTCAAATAGTTAAATTAAGATCTAATATAATTATAATTTTTAGTTAACCATTACGGATAGGAAACCAACAAGGAACAATGGCATCAACCGATTTGATGATCTGCTGATGTATTTTCAGATAAGTATAAATTCCAGCTTCGTTTTATTTTGATGATCCTTTGTGGTTCTTTTCGTTTATTTTAGGAGGTTGCAAAAGTGAACCCAACATGGACCATATGGAGAAATCCATGGGATTCAAGTCTGGTGAATATGGTGGCCATTCTTTCGACGAAATCAGCTGCGGAACGCAATTTTGTAAAAATTGCTATGTCGCTCGCGCTTTGTGTGATGGTGCCGAGTCCTGTTGGAATGTCCAGCGGTTCGTACCAAAGTGTTTACGTGCCCAAAGTAGCAAAGCATCGTTTAGGATCTTTTTGGCGGTACACCTCTTGGTTTACCTTGACTCCATGTTCGATGAAAACCAGAGGAGTGCGTCCATCTGCAGTCACACCAGCCCAAATCATAACATAAGCTGGTGATTGCTTGCGCATGGCAACTCTTGTGTCCAAATTATCTTTGGACTTGTGCTCTAACCAAACACGATCATTTTGTTTATTCACATACTGTTGAATGGTGAACATTTTCTCATCAGAAAAGACAATTTTTGGAATCTCATCACGTTCGGCCAAGGCCTTCAATGCTCGTGTTCTTTCAAGCCTAACTTTTTTTTGTGCCTCCGTAAGATCTTGAACTTTTTGTATCTTGTAGGGCTTCAAGTGTAGTTAATTTTTCAATATGGTTTGAATGCTGTATCGTGAAACATGTAGACGGGCGGCTAATTGATTGGCACTTTGACGAGGATTTCGTTGGATTCGTTTCTTCACCTTTCGTATCATTTCTTTTGGTGTTGCTGTCTTTTTAGGACCGCCTCTGTTGCGTTTAGCGATGCTACCAGTATCGTTGTATCGAGTTATGGTTCGATACACAAACATTTTATTCACATTCAAATGCTGGAGCTGACGAACTATTGCTGTTTGTGAATTTCCACTCAAATACAGTGCAATTACACTATTACATTTGAATTCCATTACGATTTTTTTATGAAGATATTAATTTAGAACAATTATTTGTAGACCACATATAAACAACTAACCAAACTTCAATCTGTCAAAAAATTGACGCGTGAAATTGACAACTACACAAATGACACCAGAATGAAGTCAGTAACATTTGGTCTCAGCCACCCGTATAATCAAAAAAGTTGCATAACTATTGCTAAAAATTACAAAATAACGGTTTATTACATAACACATACTATTATATATTGCAGACTAACGTATGAAGAAACACAAAAATATCTATATAGTGTTTCGCAGAATTCAGATACGGATTTGGGAGATGATGAGCGTGATCTTTTCGATGACGATGTTATTGACCCGGATTATTTGCCACAAATGATGCTGATGATTCAGATATGGAAATTGAAGAGGTTATGCCTGAAGTGAATGAGAATACTGACTCAAAAGCTGATGACGAAGAGATTGTAGCAGATAACAATGTAGATGACAACAGTGAAGGCGTAAACTCAATCGGTAGCACGGAAAAAGTTAACGAATTTTATATTGGTAAAGATGGTACGAAATGGAGCAAAACAAAACCGAGTTTACATCGTTTGCTTGCTCACAATGTTATTCGTGAATCCTCATTTATTGGTCCTCATGCTAACAGACATATTTGCTACGTTATTTAGCAGCTCAATGCAAACAATAATTTGTAGGAATACCAATAGAAAGGCGCAGAACGAATATAGTAAATATAATACAGTGCATCCTGATAAACAACCATGGTCTGGGAACCGCTACAAGAGGAAGAATTCTTAACGTATATAGGTCTTCTAATTGTCATTGGAGCACACAAGTCCAATTACGAACCAACAACGCAGCTCTGGAAAAAAATCGAGCTACAATGTCTGTACGACGGTTTTATAACATGACGCATTTCATTCGTTTCGACTTTGATGCCACTCGACAGATTCGAATGAAAACGGATAAGGCAGCACCGATCAGCAAAATTTTTGATTTATTAAATGCAAATTTGAAACATAATTTTAGACCTTATAAATCAAGAACAGTCGATGAACAGTTGTTTCCGTTTAGAGGGCGAACAAAATGTACGTAGTACATTCCCTCTAAATCCTCCAAGTATGGAGTCAAAATATGGCGGGCCTGCGACTCCGAAACTGCATACTCGTTGAATGGGCAGATATACGAAGGAAAAATCGGAAACGTGCGAGACAAAAATCAAGGTGAGCGTGTGGTCAAGGAGCTGATAGCTCCTTACAAAAATAGCGGACGCAATGTTACAACAGACAATTTTTTTACTTCTCTGCCACTGGCAAAATATTTACTGGCATGGAACTTATCAAAAGTTGGCACGAAGAAAAAAAATAAAAGCTGTATACCCGAAGAATTCAAACCATTAAGGACCAGAGAGGTTTTGTCCAGCAAATTTAGTTTTGGAGAAAAAATGGTGCACTGCTCTTATGTACCAAAAACAAACAACTCTGTGGTATTATTGTCAAGCCAACATAACAACGATAGTATTTCTGGAACGAAGCAAAAGCCTGAGATAATTCTATATTATAATTCATCCAAAGGTTTTTCAACATTATCGATATAGCGGGACTGGCAGCTTACTATATTTTTACTACCAATAATCCATCAAATAAAGAAACTGTAAGAACCAATCGTCGTCGTCAATTTTTAGAACAACTAGGTGAAAGCCTCTGTGTTCCTCTTATAAAAAAGAGAGCATTGCTTCCAAGAGTTGTAAGTCATTATGCCACGAGAAGTGCAATACGATATGTTCTAGCCGCTTCAATTGAAGAGATTCAAGGTCAGAGCGATGTTCAATTTATACCGGATAAGTTAATGGATCGTGATGTATCTGGTCGGCTAACACATAAAGGCCAATGTTTTATGTGCTACAGTGAAGAGAAAAAGAAAAGATCGACAAGAAAAATTTGTGTTCAGTGCCAAAAACCAATCTGTCAAGCACGCAGCCTCACCCAAACCCAGTGCCAACAATGCCATATGGCGAACTAATTTCTAAGTTTTTCTTTTTTCTAATAATTATTTTTTTTTCTAATCTTTCTATAATTTTGTCTGAACATTTTTACTAATTTTTATTTTTTTTTTGACTGAATTGTAAACTGAAATGTGATATGTTATGACTACAATATATTATTGAATAATATAATGTGATATAATTTAATAAACGAACAAAAAGTTCTTTAATTTTTATAGTAAGCTTATAGAAAAAAATTTCTTTACCGGGGTAAATATTGTCGAAGTGGTCGAAAAATAGCAAAATTTGCAAAAATTGGCAGTGAAACATTAGTATGTTGTTATAGTTTTCAAATTTTCTGTAAAAATGGCGAAATTTAGTCACTGAGTCGTAGCGGTTTTAAAATGGGGAAAAGAAGCTATGAATTATTCAAATCTTAATTTTCCGATTTTTACCCAGGTAAATACCGACAAGGTGAAGGTTAAATCAATATGGCGATAAATTGAGACATGAAATAGTTAAAAAAAGTATGGGAACTTATATATTGATGTCGTAAGTATGGTTTTCTAAAGTATTTGTGAGTTGGATGCTAAATGTTTCTGTTATTATGCGGTTCACGTACATCGGTTCACGCTTCAACACTTGTAACCCCACCCCAGGCTGAGCAGTCGGCAAACCGAACCGCGATCGGTTGATAGTGTAGAATCGATATTCTGTTAGCTGCGTTAGGTTAACAAAATGGAGGCCTTCCGTGTGCTACAAATTCTAATATCGGGTTTGGACCGATTTTCAATTGATTTGACCACCTTATAGCTTGGGCAAGAACGAGTGGAGTCTAAACATTTTTAATGGAGCATTTGATTATATCACAATGAGCGTAAAATGAAAAATTATTGGTAAATCAATAAATCTTGTTTTGTTTTCAAATTTCGGTTTTGGTCCGATTCTCGATTTGCATTATGCTAGCTTTAAATTAAATGACCTAAAGCTTGGTCAAGTGGGGCCCATTTTTTTAATGAAGCATTGGATTTGTATGTCAATGGAGCTTGTTTTGCATTCTATAATTTCGATTTTGGTCCGATTTTCGATTTGGGCTCTTCTAGCTTTGAAGTGGAAAAGCCTAATGCTTTTTCTAGAATGGACCAAACAAATTTTTATGTGGCAGTTGATTAGCCTAAAATTAGCTTTTAATTTTAAATTGTTTTAAAAAAAAATTGATATTGGTTCTGCTGACTTTTTCTAAAGCTACCATAATGCATTGTTTTAGTTGGAAAGGATGGAGCCTAAAATTTTAAATAGACCATTTTATTAGGCTACGATAGCCCGTAGTATATTGTAATGTTCTGATGGATGGGTTTTGTTAGCGTTATTTATTTATTTACATCAAAAATTTGGTATCAACCACACATCTCTTTTTGAGCTATGAGCTCATTTCCAAGCGGGGCGTGGAAAGCCTATATATTTTGTCGAAATAACTTTATCTTAAAACTGTAAATTGGATCTTCTTTTCTTTGTTATTACTTGGTATATCAAAATCAGCTAGTCGACGGCTTTAAACTATAAAAGCGGATCGTAACATGAGTTAACGTTGATGTTCTTCCCATTCGACTGCTTATCCTCTTGTACTTAAACCTATGTTACCACGGCCCAATGTATACCCATTAAAAAATTTAATTAAATAAAAAATTTCAAAAATTCGCAGACTGAAAAATGTTAGGGATGTAGTTTGGGTAGCATATAACAGGAAATTTTAACTTTACTTATTTAGCCAAGGAAATCGAGCATTGTAATTAAAAACTCTATAAAACGAAATTTGGGGTAGATTATTTACAAAAGGTCGCGATAACGCTGTCCGCGAGATTCGAAGCGTCGAGTAGTCGTTGAGCACGTATCGTCCACTAGATTAACGAGGCGCCCTTTACGAGTGTCTCCGTGTCGCTACATATGTAGTTATGAATATGACTTTAGGCATTTGGTCAGCAATATAACACTTGGCAGGTAAGTGAGCTAAGATGTACAGCAAGTATCATTATTCAAATGATCAGCGCTTCGAGTTTCATCGAATATTTTTAATCATTTTCAGCGTTAGAATCTTAATGGATTAATAAATTTGGTCTAGGAAATCGAACGAGTTAATTTGAGTGCTGTACGTAATTAATTACGTAGACAATACGGCAACACACTATTAAAAAAATAAAGAACTTTGTAAAACGATTCTGGCAGAGACGGCCATGACGACCCTTTAAAATAAATAACCTTAACATTTTCTAGCTTATCAACTGTGCCTATGATGTTGCTAAATACATGAGAAGAGTGCAAAAAAATTTCATCTGGAAAATAAAGATAAGCGCACAGCACCTATTTTCATACTTTTTAAATTTATTTGTTTGGAAAATTTTGTACACATAAAAAAAAAAATTTGTCAACACATTACTAATTACATAAATATTATAATATGGTACTATACCATCATCAAAATACAAATTTCCAAAAAAAAAAATAATAAATTTTCTAATTAAAAATGTGAATAAATATGTCATAAACTCAATTATGTACGAGTATGTTACATCACACATTAACACTTTATAATGCCATAAGAGTTTAATATCTCTCTTGCATAAAAGAGCAAACCTTTATTAATGAAAAGTCATAAATTTTTAAAAATTGTAAACAAATTTAGAATTTTGGCAATAATCCAAAAAAAACACACACATTAGTTCGATCACACTTCACTACACATAAAACATCATATATACGTTATTTACGAGCATGTACATAAGAAGATGGTAACATACATAAGACAGCGACGAAATTGTGTTTCATTTCTTGAGGGCGTGCACAGAATACATAAAAAGCATGCAATTTCATTTCTCCGCATACACAACACATAAGCAACACATAAGTTGCAAAAAGCTTTACATAAATATAGGAAACTGATGCAAACTTAATAAAAACATATTGTACTAAAGTAAAAAAGAAATTGTCGAAAGTTTACACAAACAAAAAAAAAAAAAAATGATAATAAGAAGTAAAATCAATATTTTTGTAATTATTTGCTTGAAACCGACCCCGATTTCTAGGACGTCCAACACGATTTTGATTTTTCGATGATGCATCTGGTGAATCCACATCACAGCAAAAGTTGACATCTGCAAATGAGAAAAAAACGCACGTGCTTTTTGTTTATGGCATTCGTAACGGTTTTATGTTTTGTGGTATAGTGTATTTTCTTAAACCTACATACAAGTACATGTATGATTTAGTATACGAGTATGAATATCCATAAAAATAAAATCGTTAAATAATATTTTATCGGGTTAGTTAGAAATAAGCGAGAAGCAATGGTAAAATATAACATTAAATTAACACAAGCGTTTTTTATTTACATTGAACCACTTTACAGAACACATAATTTTTTAAACAGTTTTAGCATATACAGTACAGCAAGAGGAGAAATGGCCAGTCCAGAAATTAAGAAGGTTTCGTATAACCATTTCCAGTAAATCATTATTTCGTCTCAAAAACCAACCATATTATGTTTTTAAAAGAAATCAAACAATCAACTGTTATCGTATCAAACATTTTTTTTTAAACTGTTAGGTACGTTAACAGTTTAAAAAAGATGGAGGGGTCAATATTATGTGGCCAATACCTGACTTTATTTCACCACGAATGTATACATAGATTTCGAATACACCACCATTGATTTCTAAAGCGAACAATTAAACTTACCCGACTTTTGATCTATCCCAGCTTAAATTTCAGAAAAGCTACAATGTCAACCTTGGTTGAAAATTAAATTTTTAAATTTATATAAATATTTATGTAATTCTTCACTGTAACTATAAAACTATCCAACATCATTGCAAAAATTGTAAAAGCTCCCATTGAAGCTGCCACTTCCGGTACACAAATGTCCAACAAATTTCGAAAGGATCTTCCAATTAATGAAAAAAAATTTAGTATTACCATCTGTTCTGGGGCCGAAGCACTCCCAACTTTTTCGCAGTTCGCTTTTCACGTCCTAAGCTTAGGCAGTCGTCTACCAAACGAAAGACGTATGGCTATAGGTCAAGTTTTTCAACCATCTGCACATTGCATAGCTCCATGCCAGAGAAAAGTAATGACATGTCATTATGAGTCGGATCATTTTTTTTTAAATTAAAGTGCTTGGGCACACAATATGAGAAAAGTGATAACTGGTTAATTTTTCTTATTTTGAGTAAACTTGATGTTACCGACCAAACGGCAGAGTGGTTAACGCGTGGGAGGTACCGGGTTCGAATCTCGATAGGAGCAGGATACAAAAGGGAATTTTCTTCGCAGATTTCGATCTGTGAAAAAATGGAACACAACTTTGACCTCCTGTTGGAGTGTAAAACTCATGGGCCGACCCATCTTCCATGCCAGTATAAGTTGACTTACGTTCACGAATTGGCTGGAAACGGCGTAAAAGTAAGAACTGGAAAATCGAACCGCGAAAGAGTTGGGAGAACCTTGGCCCCAGAACAGATGGCTAAGATAATAATAAAAAAAAAATAGAAATAAAAATGGGTCAAATTTTCTCCCGCGTAACCATGCCTGTGTAAATATGCATTAAAGGTCTCGCCGCCATAAGATCTGATAAAACTAAAGGATCTGTGTGATTGAATATATTATCATACTTTAGATACATTTCTTGGAGGAACCTTTAATCTTATAAAAGACGTGTCTCGGTTACGCCATCTCTGGCAAAGCAACTCTTGACATTGATCAAAATTCTATTTCAACTTATGGCTCTGTTAGTATGTCACGTCAACCTTCATGACACAATTCAAAGGTTCTGGGAAGTAGCGGAGATTGGGACCATAAGATTGAATAATGGTCTGCGTCGTATTTTAATGAAAATACATTTAAGGATATCGAATCAGAATCGCTACCGTCGAAGCGTCGATTTATCAAGCCTACGGAAGCGGAACTAAAAGCTATTTTCTATCCTGGCCCGTATCCGGAACTGAAAAATGTCCGGTAGGTGATGGTGCAAAAGGAAGATCGCAATTACCAACGGATTTTCTGGCGTGATCTGACTTCTATATCGATGATTTGCTTTCAAGTGGTGCGAGCGTTATGGATGCCAAATCTCTTCAAATAAAAATAGTAGAAGAATTGCGACTAACTGGATATAAATTAAGAAAATCGGAAAATCGAAAGAACTACTTATATACGGCTTAGTAGTTCTTTCGATTTTCCGATAAAAACATGAAGGAGGACATTTTGTTGAAATTTCAAGTTATGAGGCAGCCGCATCATCGATCCATTAGGATTTCTCTCCCCATGCACGGTCCTGACTAAAATCCCTTTTCAAGGTCTCTGGTTTCTTAAAATTGACTGGCATGATCTCCTTCCCCAAAAAATAAATCAGAATGGGAAAACTTCATTTATTTTGAATCGGTTTCTAAGGGTAAACTGGGATCATGTAAACTCCAAAAGTAATAGAGTAGACTTAGCTTCGAGAGGAATTTATCCAGATCAATTGATTGACAACTGATGTGAAGATCCTGACTACTAAACTGAATCACCAGATCATTGGTCGAAAGTATCTGATGCCCGCTCCCCCATTAAAGCTTCGATGACTTGGAACCAAAAAAATTGTCCGTCAATGCTACACTAACTTGCAACCGAATCTAACCGATTTCTCCACCATTGCAAACCAATTCGAACAAACGTTACCGATTTTTTGACAAATTTAAAACTAAACAAATTTGGCTTAGTATTTACCGTGCGATGGTCTCAAAACAGATGTTTTCCAGAAGATATTAAATGAATCACCACCGGTGGACGGATCGGTTTCACTATTTGCTGTTCATACGAAACTAAACAACCTGCAATTATCGACGGTCGCCATTCATTCACGGAGATACTCACGAGGACTCTACATAAACGATACTTTCATCCTTGGCATCATTCGACAAAATTATTGAATAGATGGAGAAACAAATCTGAGTACAAGAAACCAACAGATCAGTAATCTACCGTTATTTCAGATAACACCTTCAAGAGCATTTTCTACAGTAGATGTCGACTTCGTGAGACCTGTCAAAGTTAAATGTAAAACCGGACGTGGTACGAACATTTCCAAGGGCTATGTAGTTGTATACGTTTGTTTGGTCGTTAAAGCAGTCAACGTAGAATTAGTATCAGATTTGACAACAGATATGTTTTCGGTCTGCTTAAGACGCTTTATATCTAGACGCGGCATCCCAACACAAATATATTCCGAAAATGGATCCAACAGCCATGAAAAATCAGCCAGCTGTTCAACATTAGCTCTCTAGCCTTCACCAATGAGCTAAGAACCATTTTGACCACCAATCAGAGCGACTGGCATTTCGTTCCTCCATCCCCATCACATTTTGTCGGTATCTCGGATTCCACGCGGACTTTCGAAGAATACTGCACCGTTTTAAGTCATATCGGATGTCTCTTAAATTCGCAACCCATTGCCCTCATGTATACAAATTTTTCCGAGAAATATAAAGTGTTGACTCCAGGACATTTTCTTATGAGTTGCTCACGAAGCATGTTACCTGATATCCCTTCTGAAAAAGCAAAATCATACACTAACCGCTCGCAGCTCCTACAGAATATGATGCATGGGGTTTGGTAGGTTTGGAAATCCGATTATTAACCCACGATGCCGCTGCGGACAAAATGAAATTCAAATTTTCCGAACATCGCAACATCGCTCCCATCAACGATGAAAATGTACCACCCGGTCCTTGGGCTTTAGGACGTATAATTTATATTCAGCCCGGTCTACTTTAAACAACGAAAATGAAAATTATAAATTATTATTTTTACTAAATTAAAGTAAAGTCTTTCGGCTAAATTAATATTGTTGTTGGTAGTACAATTTGAGTCGGCACGCTTATCGACGAAAATATATATCGCACACAAAGATTTTCATGTCGGTAGCTTTGGAAAATTAAGTTCAATAAAACATACAAATTGGTACAGAAACCACAGAAATACCTACCCAAAAAATGCCGACTATGCAGATTAAATCAAATCCTGATAAAATGACATGTCGATAATGTAGATACAATTTTTTTGCCGGAAAGTTAGTTTTTTTATTTTATATAATAGGTATGGCAAAAGTTAGTGGCCTTTTGCCCGGTAGATGGTAGATTTATGAAATAAGAAAATTCTTTGTTTCAATGTCAACCAAAAGAGCCACGAACTTTTGCCTAACCCTTATTAACTTTGTTGTTCATTGTAGACTGTAGTACATTAACAGTTTAACAGCTCTAGGTATGATACAATAACTTAATTGTGTATGAAGTTCTACTCTTTATCAAAGGTACCTATTGTTTTATGATTTTTATCCTAAAACAGCTAAAGCACTATCAAATGTGGAGTAACCATGAAGCCCTCCACCTTGAAATGGTTCCACTAACAAACAAATCATAGAATTTTGCCTATTGATAACAGAAACAAAAACAATAACTTTTGAATTTTTCGACATATTTTCTATATTCACTACATAGTCGACGCCATTTGTTTAATTGTCTACATACATTGTTTACCCATGTAGAATATAATTAACCACACAGCGTAGACAACACGGCACAACAATTAAACGGGACTTCTGTTAAAACTTCTTGTATAATCAACAAACATTATTCCTGCTTAAAAAAGCAACAAGGCCGACCTTTGTTGGTTGAAAATTAAATATTTAAATTTATTTAAAAATTGTTATAAATGCAAAACTGTTCAACTTCATTGCATAAATTGAAAAGGCTATTGAAGCTGACAATATTCAATCCAAAAGCACTTTCGGAAGATGCCACTTCCAGTGGATCGATTTTAGCTACTAATATCTGAGGTCTCCGAAATTAAGAAAAAAGCTTAAGTATGAAGTTTCACCACGATCAATCAACATGTCTGGGCGGTAGAGAGTACATTTAGCCTGCACGGCACCACATAAAGTCCTACAGAAACAAACACACACAGAGAACTTTTTGAAAGCCACTTTTTCGGACTCTGGCGATAAAACGAATGACAAATCTGAAAAAATCGACCAAAAAAAAATCCCAAAATTGTTGCATGCCATAAATATTGCACAATCAATAGGGTGTTGCAACAAGTTTCAATTAAGAAATCTCTTCAACAAATTTCAAAAGATGTGGGTAGCTTTTCTGGAATGCTCATGATAATAAGGTCCCGGGACAAATGAATCGAACGATTCCTGGGGCCGGAGATATACATAATTAACGGGTCTTTTACAAGGTTGTTGCAACAAATTTCAATTAAGAAATTTGTTCAACAAATTTCGAAAACTGTTGAAATCCGTTCCGAAAAATGCCGATAATACAGATTCGGCCAAATTTGGGCCGACAATGTCAATAATGTAGATTCAAAAACAACATGCGTTGCACACCTGTCAAAGTCGCTGGGGCAGATTCGTAAAAAATGCCAGCCGAAAAATATCTATCAAGTAGATAAACAATTGTGATATTAAACAGTAATTTTCTTTTAAATCAAAATTTTTATTTTATTCCAATGAAACTTGAAAAAACTCGAAACTGGAAAAATTTTAAAAATTAAACGTTTTATTAATAGTTATCTCTGGAAAACAATTTAGGTTACATTTCATGTGGAAAGGCTGGGAAAACTAGGCCGAATATACGAACATATGTGTCATGGGTGGAAAATGATTTAAATTAAAAGTCATTGTAATGGCCTTGGAAAACTCGTTTGAATATATACAAAATTTGAAATTTTTTAAGAATTTATCGTTTAAAAGTATCATGGCAAATGATTCAAATGAAAGGTGTAAGTGATGCTCACATCTGAGCACTAACTTTATTCGAAACTTGAGACTTGAGAGTTTGGAGTTTAGCTCCTGTTTCACTAACCTACTAGATGCACAAAATGAATATTATAATTGATTGTTGTAAATAATAAATAAAATTTTACATTTCCGTCTAGTGTACTGATAAAACAACAAAAAACTCCCAACTCTCAAGTCGCAATTTTCGAACCAAATTAACATACTGAACAAAAATCCAGGTCAAATTTCGTTTGGAGAGTTCGAGAAATCTCGTTTGAATACTTCCAATAATTGAACGTTTAATTAAAGTGTCATGGCTGGAAAAATTGTCAAGTGCAAGGTCTTAGTAATGGTTACCCATGAAAGGAAATTTTAGGTTGATTTTCATGTCAGTATAGCTTTCGAAAATTCAATTCAATAAATCACAGAAATACCCAGCCGAAAAATGCCGATAATGCAGATTAAATATAATCAAAATAAAATGATAACCGGAAAATGTTGATAATGTAGAAACAATTTTTATTTTATACAATATATTATGATTTTGTAATTTCTTAAAATCAAAGAAGACTATTAAAATAAAAAAGTTTCAAACATTTTTAAATTTATTTAAATTTTCATTTCCCAGGGGGAACAGACGATAGGCAGACATGAAGATTGACCTCAAATTTTTCCACGTGTCACCATATCAAAACTTTCATTTGAAATTTTTTCCAGCCATGACACTTAACACGGTTAATTTAAAAAAAAAATCAAATTTTGTGTCTGCGATATATTCAATCAAATTTTCCGGACTCCCCTAATGAAAATTGGCTTGCATTTTTTTCCAGGTATAAGCCTCGCTAAAACCTTTCATTTCAAAAGTGACTTGAAATTTTTTCCAGAAGTACACATCACCAACACCTTTCATTTGAACCATTCGCCAGTCATGAAACTTTAAATGTTGAATTTTTAGAAATTTTCAAATTTTGTATTTAAACAAATTGAACGATTCCTGGTGTTGGCATTATAAATGACGGGTCTTTCAGAAAGCGGTTGTTGCAACAAATTTCAATTAGAAATCTACACAACAAATTTCAAAACTCTGATTACGATCGATGATGAAAATGAATACAATCATTCATTTTCAACTCATGACTATACAACAAGAGCCGCGCATAAAATTATTGTGCCAAACGTGTTGCAAAATACCCCCAGAGCGAAGTGGTAGCAGACGAAGAAAAACGCATCGTGTTGCTGCACTGTATGGAGCGGCCCATTGTTATGACAGTTTTAATCTCCCTTACTTCATATAGCAAACTATGATTCACGTTTTGTTTACCAGAGTCAGCGACTTTGCTGGAAAGCGCGAATTAAAATAACGGTAAAAATATAGATCATAGATTTTCAATATTTGTCACTTTTTTATTTTTCAAAACACGTATAGATGAAATGAAGCAATTGATTTGTAAGATTTTTTTTTGATTGAGGAAAAAAACAAAATAAAAATTTATTTTACCGTTATTTCATGTAGATTTACCAAAATTATTTAACACTAACAATGCATATGTCTCTCATTAACAAGAACTTACTACGAAAACTTATCGAATTCTTTTTTCGTTTTTTCGTTCCACTGTGGTACGGACTGATACCCATTCCCACATTCGTTTATCGGTATTTTTTGCGTAATTTTCTATTTCCGCAGTAACATTATAAATTACCTTATCATCGTTGATTTTATGTTTATAGCGGGTATCACCTACCCTAATACACGATTTCGTTTGTTTTCCAAAAATTGGTATGAAATCGGTATATCGCTTATTTATTTGTTATAAATGGAGAATATTTGTATGTAGGTTAGGTACGGTAGGTTAGTTCTAGTGAATTGTTTACATACATATGTCTCGACATTCCTTTGAACCATAAACTCATTTCCACGACTTCCCGCAAATATTGACGCACAAAAACAAATAAACGAAAAAGGATGTGGGAAATTTTACTGCTATTTCTGTTTTATGTTTGCAAATTTTTCTATTTCGATCAAAATCGATTCGTAAATTTGATTTAACCTTTCAGGAATTTTTGTTTTCGGTTTAGACATTTTAAGATTTGAAACGCGTTTAATATAATTTCAGGTGTACGTCCTTAACTAATTGTTAGCATCTGAGTTTGTTAAAGTAGAACTGTATATATTCTCTTTGCCTTACCTTTGCAAATAAATAAAGGGTTTCCATCTTCGAACCCGATACATTAAAATAAATCAATAACCCAAATCAACAGAATTTATAGCTTTTGAATCGCAGAGTACCTAGATGCTCCCATCCTTTATTTATTACATTAAAGAAATCTTATTGAAATGTACGATGACCCATGCAAAATCAGAGTTCGGTGACGTATATTACTCAATGTCGAGATGATACTGTGAATTCGATAAATCATTTTCACGACACCAGTTAATGAATATGTTTACTATGCCAATACAAGTGACAACACAGGATATTCATACATACCAATAAGTATTATGGCGAGAAAATGTATATTTTAGATACTTCTGGTTAGGCAAAAAAAAAAAATTAAATTACTTCCTGCTTTGAGGATGTCAGGAAAATTGTTGTCTATTTCCAACATTTAGTAAAACCTGGCCAGAAGCGGATACATAGTCTAAAAAGACAGCACGCCTTGGGCTAATATCCGAGCTACCTAGGATAGGTAAAGTGCTTTTGCACCACTTCCCACAATGATTTTATTACCCTTGCACACTGCGAATTTAAAGGCCTTTATAAACTCCAGCGTTGCAGATTGAAACTGCGACCACATAGATACGAGGGTATCAAAAAGTCTTGCAATATCATATGAAAAAAAGGGTGAGTGAGAGAACAATATATTTTTCAAAACCATTTTTAGTCGCGATGAAACTTCTAGAAGAACATTTCGATGTAAATTTTACAGTTCGTTTGTTTTTGTCAACACGTGTTTTGAATTTTTCTTAAAATGAATGAAATTGAATATCGCGCCGTTATTAAATTTTTCTGTAAAGATGGATGAAATGCAATTTATATATTCAACTATGTATATATCGAAAGTTTACGACGAATCTGCACCATCATATGCCACAGTAACAAGGTGGGTAAAGTTATTCAAAAGTGGTCGGGAGTCATTAGAAGACGACAACCGTTCGAGTCGGCCAGCAGATGCTATTAGCCATGAAAACGTAATTTTGGCCGAATCTATTGTATTGGAGGACCGGCGTATTTCTGTTCCGCGGTTAGCGTGGAGATTTTCTCTTTCATACGGTACCACATATACTATATTACATGACCACCTTCACATGTCGAAAGTAAATGCGCGATGGGTTCCCCGTTTGTTGAATGCAGAACAAAAAAAAAATGGTGTTCAAACTTCAAAGCCGATTTTATATATGTACAAAGAAGATTCAGAAATTTTTTTGGGTAACATAATAAATGGCGATGAAACATGGCTTCATCACTGGGATTCGGAATCCAAACAAGAATCGATGTAATGTATTAAACGTAGTGAACCACCACCAAAGAAATTCAAAACTCAACCGTCTGCTGGTAAGGTTTTGGCAACAATTTTTTGGGATGCTGAAGGAATTTTGATAATCGATTATATGCCACCGAAAACCACAATCACAGGCATATATTACGCAGAGGTTTTGCGAAAATTGAAAAAAGCGATCCGGGAAAAACGGCCAAGGAAAGTTAGGAAAAAAATCTTGCTTCTTCACGACAATGCATCAGTGCACAAGGCTAATATTGCGCAAGCTGCATTAAAGGACTGCGGCTTCGTGGAAATTCCGCATCCACCGTACAGTCCAGATTTGGCACCCAGTGACTACTTTCTGTTTCCCCTATTTGAAAAAAATACTAAGGGGCCGGAAATTTTCCAGTGACTATGAAGTACAGTCTGTTGTAAATGAATATTTTATGGAGCAAAAGAAATCTTTTTTTTAGAGGGTTTAGGCAAGTTAATTGTTCGATGTGACAAATGTATAAACCTTAAAAGAGATTATGTCGAAAAATAAAAATATTGCTGTCTCACTCACTCTTTTTTTCATATGATATTGTAAGACTTTTTGATTTGCCCTCGTTGTAAGCGGAGATTACTGAAGATGTTGCTAAAATGTTTATCTCGAGGAAACCTGCAATGCTCACTAACCTCGATCAGTCTTACTTTTACTAGTGGTCTGTAATAAGATATATCATTTTTGGAAGATCCAGTTAATAGTTTTGTTACTTATTACGTGGCCTACCGCAACGTGTGTTGCACAATAATTAAATCCTGCTACTGTACATTTACAATGCTATTTTCCTCAGGATTGGAGCTCTTCTTATTTGATTTTGTTTTGTTATGTTCATTTTACTTGAACATGTCAAACAAAAGTTTTGGCAATCAGAAACAAAGCTAAGTAAATTTTGAAATTTGCCAAATGGAGTGCATACGGTAGAGAGCAGCAACTCTAATAGGAGCTTTGGGTGCTAATATATGATGAAAAATGAGGTTTCAAAGATTTTGGGATTGAAAGAGAGTTAAAGCTAGAAAATATTGCCGAAATACACACAAACCTGATTATGTCAATTTGGTGGCCCATGACCCAAGGTAGATATTGATTTTAAGTTTGGGGTGGGTTTTATTTGGCTTTGAGCTTTGGCCGGATAGATACCAATCTGACTATTCCAATTTGATTGCCCATGGCTCGATGGTGGATTTTGATGATAGGTTAAGGGTGGGTTACATGAGGAGTGAAATTTTGACTTCACTATCGTTTGTCATTCGATAACTTGCCAGATTATCACAATTGTCACAGATTATTTCAGATTATTTTATCACAATTTATTACATCAAAACCCGATTTTATTACAATTACCGTTTTCGAGGAACTAGTGGTCAGTTAAGCTTTCAATTAAACCTGCGCCGCCACAATAGGATGGGATAGTTCTGAGACCAGGATTTATTACAAATTAGTTACATTAAATTGGTTAGTTTAAGACCACTCCCCATTTACCTATGAGTAAAATTTACCCCATAACGATTTTTTATTGCAATAACGTCAATTTATCCAACTTTAATAATTAAAGACACCAGACCGCCACCAGATATTGGGTCAAATGTTACCCCGTGAGCCCTTTCGTATATGTATAAAGAAATGCAGCTCACAAGTTATTGTTAGCGATGTTATAGCTTTGTTCCTTGATTTACAATTTTCAAAAAATTTGTGGTCTTGGGAATTCATTTGTTCGAATAGATTGTGTATTTTAAATTATAAATTGGAGTTGAAACTCGATTTTATTTCATTGTTTTTTTATGGTGTCCGCTGGTGAAACAACGTAGTGTTAATATCTCTGTTCTTATAATCTTATCAGGTTTATGTGGTTGATGGGTTTGGCTACAAATTAACCCCTTGCCTTATGAATCGAGCGACGATGAACACAACTCTTATATTGCAACTGTAACAAACAATAACGCAAAAACTAAAACATTATCGCGTAAAACAATCACGTGTCTGATAAGAGCTTTTCACTTTTGGCCAGAAAGAATCATCACGTGTGTGATACGAGGTTCTCATTTTAGGCACAGCAGTACGATCACGTCTCCCATACGTTGTTTTAAGGCAAGGAGTTAAAGAAGGCCCCAATTTCTAAGTCGATGTGGATTTCGAGATTGATAAATTATTTATTTGGGAAAAAATTTTTGATTTTAACTCAGAATCACAAACTTATTAAAAATTCTTCAACTATACTTATCAAACTTAAATAAGCTTTTTATTTGAAAGGGTTTATTGTCCATTTGTTTAGAAAAGCGATAAAAAGAACCGAAATCATGTGTTTGTTGTGTGCGCTGACGTGACATTAACGTATGTGTAATATTGCACAGGGGCAGTAACAGGTATTGTTATCCTTGTAAAATATAAAGTATATCCCTTTTCCCACCAGACAATATTTTTTATTTTAATTTTTTTGCTTCAATTGAGTCTGACCTGTATTAGTGTGTGTGGGGAATGACAAGTTGTGGTGTCTTCCAGATTATAACTGTTTATATTAAAACATTGTAATTTGATAGCATGTGGATTGTGTAACATGTCAATTGTGTGTTTTTGTTGGCATGTTGGTTGTTTTGTTGTTATTATGGTTGTGGTGTTGTTTTTCGGACGTGGGCGATTTGGGTGGGATGCAAGAGTGTATATATTGGCACAGGGTGCGTGCAGGGATGGATTTTTGACGGGATTTTTTTTTTTTTCGTTGCCCACACGATTCTGATGGCGGGCAGGAGGAGGGATGTTAGCTGTATTTTGCTGAGACAATTACAGCAAACAGCAACAAAGCAGAAACTAAATCATTTTAAAATTTTGCTTTGGCTGAAGATAATTGAGATTTGGATTAGTTGAAAAAGCCTAATTGTTCTGAAACAGCTAGAGCAAAGATGCTTTGTTTCTCAACAAATTACAGCTACTGTTTATTGTTTCTATTATTATTGTTATTATTATTTTAATTCATAATATTTTGCGGTTTTACTCAAAAAAAAAGAACTTGAGATTTCAGAGCAAATTGTCACGGCTTTGGGTAATTTATTAAGCATTAAAAGTGTTTTCTAAACACCGACTTATTACAGACTTATTGACTTATTTGACTCCTTCTTGAATAAGTTGGTCAGGCTGTTCTGATTGCTTTTACCGACTTGTTTTGACAACCACAAAACGAAACAAATTTAAAAGTTTTTATTTTAAAACGAAATAAATTTAAATAAAATGGTCCTGTATTCATTTAGTGTGACAGAACTAATTTTAAAGTGTTTATATGACTAAATAAGTATTTTGCTTCGAAGAACGAGATAGAAAATAAGTCATCTCGATAGCAGACTTATTTGAAAAAGTCGGTATGAGCGGATGGGTCGGTGTTTGGAAAGGAACCTAAGACATAACTTTAGTATTGTATTTATAAGCTTGTTTACTAACTCTACTTTAATTATTTAACTTTACCAATTTATTTTCTGGTTCAGGATAAATTTCATATCATGTCTACTTTAACATTATTTAACCCTTTCGCGGACACATTGGCATAAACCTACGTTTCAATTGACCTACCGTAGGACACGTAGGAAACGCGGCGGTAATAACAGACGTTGTTTTCATATGATTAATATTGAATGTGGTTTTCTGTGTCCCAGAGGAAGCGTTACTATTTTCATTGTACCCTGTAACAAACATTTTAAATAATTGTGCGTCCGCAAAAGGGTTAAATTAACTAACCAAGATTTTGGCCTTCATAGTATTTTGCAAGTGGTTTTGATTATGGTTCGAATCAAAAATTTGATTTGCTGGGTAAGATAATTATGGTTTAAGTCTTAATTACGCCGAGATCTAAGTGTTTACTTTTATCTAACACAATTTATTTAAAATTTGTATTAATTATTACTGAATTATATTGTATTTTAACAGGTTTTATTCGGTAAAAGTGAAATTTATTTGCTACTTATTAATAATTCTCAATATATGCTTTAATGTTTTACTTTGTTTCGTATTTAGAAGAGTTGAAGTTCCTGAAATTATAATTTTGATTCTATTTAATCTTTATATTTAGATTTTAGCTGGATTTTCAGATGAGGGCAGTAACGAGTATTATTATATTGTACTACTTGTTTGGTGGTTTGAATTCAATTAATTTTATTTCATATTTGTCAGGAGAATTGAGTTGGATTAATACTAATTACATTTAACTGCTTAAATTTTATTATTTAATACTTAAATATTTACCATTTTTTATTAGTACTCCTAATAGTAAAAACGACCACTGGAAATAGTATATTTATATTGCAGATAATTTAATATATTTTTAGGATTCTGATTGCTGGGTATTATACCATAATATATTAAATAATTATGTTGTCTTGTGCTAACCGTGTTACATTACAGTTCAACTAACAATTAACTAAGTATTGACTACTAAATGTATCTGAATCCAGGTCAATTTCCATAATAATTAATTCACCTTTCCTGTCCCTCCATCTTGTTATATGTATTAGTCAAAATAACATGATCTCCAACTAACACTCCATATACTTGAGGTTGTATATGGATTTCTAGGGATATCTTAATTGGCCAAGAAGAATTCTATTAATCTATTTGGTCAGAATACAAAATCCTATAAATTGTCCCCACCCCTCGATGGGAAGACTAGTTTTTCTGATTAGTTTTTCTAACTGACATGGTCCTCAACAAATACACCAACGTTTCTTTAAACCGCCCATTTTTATCAGAGTAGAATTTTAAACACTGCGGTTATCTCATATACTTTTTATAATTCATCCTAAGGTATCTTACCTTTTCAAAATTTATAAACCGGCACTGCGGTAGAAACGAAGTAATAAACGCGTCGTTTCCCTTAAATATTATTATTATTTATTTTATAATTCTATTTTTTTTTGTTTTTGTTTTTTTTTTTAAATTAATAAATGCTCATATTATTTAGGTAAGAAGCAATATATTAATTTAGTATTAATTTTCAGGAATTATACATATTGTTTGTAAAAAATATTTCTTTATAACATTAGTTGCTGATTGTGTAGTTTAGAGTTGTATTGTCTTTGTGTTACTAACTATATCGTCTCTACCTAGGTGTAAATAATCGGGCCGATTCAATCCATCAGTTTTGTTTAGGAAATCGAAAAGTATTAATATAATATTCATTTACAGGTAATTTCCAGATACATGTGGTGATTTCCAGATACATGTGAAATAATAACATTTTTTCTTAGGTTGCTGATTTAAAGAAGCAATTGTTGATGACCAATACCATCATTATCCATTTAACCTATTAAACCTTTATCCTTCCCCAAGTAGATGAGTTTTGTGCTATCTTTGTGTTACTAACTATCGGCTATACCTAGGTGTCTGTAACCGGGCCGATTCTGTCCCACTTAACATACCTATCCAATCCTTCGGTTTTGTTATATGTAAAAAAGAGTGTACGGTGGGCCCGGCGTCACCCGGGAGTGTGTAAAACCTTGGTCGTACATTCAGAATCAATCAATCAATCAATCAATCAAATGTTACCCCGTGAGCCCTTTGAAGGAAAAATCAACCTTACTAAGGTGAGTAATAAATAATTTTTGTATCAGGTTAGACAGAACTGAAAAATGTAATATTAAGGTCGATTTTACCACCATTAATACACTGTGCTTGAATTGCGAACTTTTTTTTCGCGACAAGCTGGGCACCCAGGGGGTAAACCTAATTCGAGTACGCTGAGTTCAATGGTGCTAGTCCCATTTTAAAGTTAGTCCCCATTTTTGAGATATCGCATTCGACATTTTTTGGCTCTGAGTCAAAATATACCCTCATTTTCACGTTTATAGCTCTTGAACCATTAAGATTTTCGTTATGCTTACTTCAGGAAAGTTGTTGCGCAGGTCAAGACCAACAACTTTGCCGAACATATCAAGACCGAAAAACCACATCTAATTTTTTTTTGCTTTTCATTTCGACGAAAAACACTGTTTTTATCATTTGTAATCATTTTGTTGAATTTAAATCGAGTAGAATCGATCGAATAAACATCGCATCGACAAATATAGATACAATAGAAACTATTTAAAAGAAAGTTAAATCGATTCAGTTGATTTTATGGTGATTTTTCCTAAACAAAAAAATTCCTAAAAAATTGACATTTTCTTCTCTTTGACAAAACAATGGCGTACCCCGTTGCGATAGTGGATAAAAATCCTGGATTTTTCCATCCCATCGTTTTAACCAATTACATCACGTAAATTATACACGTAAATTAAGAAACATCTGCATCAATATATCAACCATCAAATGTCACTGCGCCATTCAATCACAGAAACATACGACGGATAAAAATCTCGGATTTTTCTATCCCAGATTATTTTTCAATTGTTTTCAACTTTTTTGTATGCAAAGTTGCGTGTCTGTTGTACGAAGTAAATGCTCGAAAGAAATCGGCACAAATTTGATATCAGAAATTTTGTGAATTGAATTCGGCTTCGTCACTCGAACATTTGCCTCGTTAAGAGGTTTTTTATTTGATATCAATGATTTTATGGCACGGCAAATTGAAAATGAATTGAATTGCGATTCGTTTTATTGTTGTCAGTCAAAACAGTTCACACACCCACTCGATAGCAATTCATTTTTCATTCCTTAAACAATACAACAAAATATACATATTTTAGTGTGTTAGTTGGAAACAAAAATTAATGGTATAGCTATACCCTCTCGCTTATAGTCCATCTTCATGCGATGGGAGGGAAGATAAGATCTATTTTTTAAAGAAATCATCATAAAGATTAAAAAAATATCGATGTTATGCAAGGAGACTGTTCAAATGTTCAATGTTTTTGGTGATTTTTTCGATCACATCAATTTGTCAGTTTTTTTCATTTTTTTTTTGTTATGAAAAAAGGGTCATTAGTAAAAATTCTCTTATCAATGATAATAATATGATGTATTTATATTTGTTTCATTGTAATACGGACCGATATTAGGGTGTATTTGAGCCAGAAAATTTAATTTTGCAAAAAATTAGAGTGGCTTTTAAGTTATGGAGGTTTAAAATATACGAGTTTTCTGGGACAAACGGTTGATGTCATATTGTAGGTGAGGTTTGTGGCTAATAATCCTGAAAGTATATGAACCAAAAGTTTTGGGCAATTTAGCAATTTATGAGAATGTAGCCGGCCGATTTGGCATTTTTCAAACTTTTTTTGAAATTTTTTATATGCTATTTGATAGTTGTCAATTACCTTTCTAACGATATGCATTTGTCCGGGGTATGTCAAATAAGTTCAGCGCTGTGGGCGTGGCTAAAATGGCCAAAAATGGCCTTTCAGAGGCTGGCCGCGACCAACATGGCGGCTAAATCAAAAAGTTGTAGAACAAAAGTTGATCAGTTTTTCAAGTACTACAAACCCTAAAAATATGAGATCAAATGAAAGAAGTACGGACAAACAAACAAACATATACACCAAAGCAAGATTATATCGTGACGTGATAGAAAAATTTCCAAATATCATAACTTTGGTCAAAACGATCCATTTTGGACGTTTGAGGTGTCGTTGAATTGTTATTGACGTCTACAATCATAACTTGCTAGTTAAAAAATAATTGAGGCACTTTTTGGGGCAGTTATACCTGAAAACCTAATTTTTTGGAACTCGAACTCGTATATACGAGTTCGACTTCCAGCACAGTAGGTGCTTTCGTCACTCGTTTGGACTGCCGCCCAAAGTGATAATTTACGTGATGTAATTGGTTAAAACGATGGGATGGAAAAATCTAGGATTTTTATCCACTATCGCAACGGCACGCCATTGTTTTGTCAAAGAGAAGAAAAATGTTAATTTTTTAGGAATTTTTTTTTTAGGAAAAATCACCATAAAATCAACAGAATCAATTTAAGTTTCTTTTAAATAGTTTCTATTGTATCTATATTTGTCGATGCAATGTTTATTTGATCGATTCTACTCGATTTAAATTCAACAAAATGTTAAAAAATTATAAAAACTGTGTTTTTCGTCGAAATGAAAAGCAAAAAAAAAACTAGATGTGGTTTTTCGATCTTGATAAATTCGGCAAAGTTGTTGGCCTTGACCTGCGCAACAACTTTGCTGAAGAAAGCATAACGAAAATCTTAATGGTTCAAGAGCTATAAACGTGAAAATGAGGGTATATTTTGACGCAGAGCCAAAAAATGTCGAATGCGATATCTCAAAAATGGAGACTAACTTTAAAATGGGACTAGCACCATTGAACTCAGCGTACTCGAATTAGGTTTACCTCCTGGGTGCCCAGCTTGTCACATTTTTCAACTAGAGTGTAATTTTGACATCAGACCTATACTTATACTCTCTCTCTCTCTCTCTCTGGCTTTCACATCCCATGAAGGGATTTCGCCGCCTGCACTAAGGCCCTCCATCCATCTCGATCCACCGCTCTCGTCCTCTAGTTTCGACATCCTAATGTTCGTAGATCTTGTTCGATGTCGTCGCGCCAGCGTAGTTGAGGTCTTCCTCTATGACGTACTCCTGCTGGTTGTTGGTGGAACACTTTATTTATCATCCGTTGTTGGGGAGACCTTGTAACGTGGCCGAGCCATCTCACTCGATTGGATTTGATGAATCCGATAATATCGCTGCCTCCGAGGAGTTGCTTTATTTCGTGATTCATACGAATCCGATATTCGTTGTTCGCAACTTTAATTGGACCAAAGATTGAACGGGCAACCCTCCTTTCGAAGGTAGATAATAATCTACAATCGTTAGTGGTCATGGTCCAGCTCTCGCTTCCGAAAGCCAGCACAGGTCTTATAAGTGCTTTATAAAGTGCGAGCTTGCACGACTGCGATAGATGTTTCGATCGCAATAATTTTGATTTGGCGTAGAAAACTCGTTGTCCGGCAGCGATTCGGGCTTTTATTTCTGCCTGCATATCATTCGACGATGTTATAACTGACCCGAGGTATTTAAAGTTTTCGACGCTATCAAAGTTGTGGTCGCCAATTCCGAGATTTGCCGTAGAGATGTTCCTAGGTGTTACTAAATATTTGGTTTTACTGCTGTTCACCTCCAAACCAAGTCTTCTTGCGCAGCGATCGAGCGGCACAAAACTGTCTTTGATATCGCTAGGTCTTCGGCCAAGAAGCACGATATCATCTGCATATCCAAGAATTTGGCCTGACTTATTAAATATACAGCGCGAGGTTTCGATGTTGCTTTTCCTCACTACGTACTCAAGCGCCAGATTGAACAGCAAAGGCGCGAGTGCATCACCCTGTCGAACACCAGATGTTATTTCAAAGGGGTCTGACACAGATCCTTCAATTACGATTCTACATACAGACCCGGATGTTGTTAATTTACACAGAGAAACGAGTTTCTCTGGGATTCCCAGGCATATGAGCGCGGCCCATAGGTTGTCGCGGTATTACTGTCATACGCCTGTCTGAAGTCTATATATAGCTGATGTATGGTTATGTTGTACTCCCAACATCTTTCCAAGATCATCCTCATGGTGAACCACTGGTCAGTGGTCGATCGGTTGGTACGAAAACCACACTGATAGTCGCCAATGATGTTTTCGGCGAAAGGGATGAGTCTGGCAAGTACAACATTAGCCAACACTTTGTAAGCAGTGTTCAATAGAGCTATGCCAAGAAAGTTTTCAAATTTAAGACGGTCGCCTTTTTTATGCAACGGACATATGAGTGCGGTCTTCCAATTCTCCGGCAACTCTTCTTGGTCCCAAATACAAACGACGAGATCGTATAAACTTGTTGCAAGAGTAGCGCCTCCGAGTTTAATTAATTCTGCGGGGATTCCATCGAGACCGGGTGCCTTGCCGTTTTTTAATCGACTAATAGCTGCGTCTACTTCCTCTACTGTGAAATATTCGACAAAGACCTCTTCACCTGGCGGAGCTATTGCTCTAATGGGGGTCACTTCGTCATTCCGATTTAGCAGATTTTGAAAGTAGGTTTGCCATACTGAGAGAACATCAGCCACGTTTGTTCTCAGCTCTCCATTCCCGTCTTTGATGGCTGTACTTCTTGGGTGGAAATCTTTAGTGAGATTCCTGGCGTTAGCAAAACAGTCCCTTGAGTTTCCTAGTTCCGCTTGGAAGCTGATGTTTTCGATGCATAATCTCATATGCTCGCGCTTCTTTTGTCGAAGGAATTTAGTCGTGGCTTTCCTAGCGCGGAGATATTCTGCTAGAGTGCTTCTGGTATACTTATACACCAGGGATAAATGTTACTTCATGAGCCTTGTGGAAGGGAAATCTACCTAACCTAGGTGTGTAATAAATTTTTGTGTGGGATTATTAATGTGGTAAACTCGACTTTTAAATTACATATTTGATCGGTTTGAAGTACTACCAATCTCTGACTATGCTAATTCTATGGCTCATGGCCCTGGAAAGATTTTGATCTTAGATTTGGGGTGGATGTGATGTAATTATAGGGTCGAATATTGATTTTCCTCAATTTTTGACGATAAAATCGTCCGTCATTCGAGATTGCAGACACCATTCTGACTATGATAATTCGATGGCCCATATCCCTAGGACCATAGTGCGGGCGGCAAAATCCCTTCATGAGATGTGAAGGCTAGTGAGAGAGAGAGAGAGAGAGAGACAGAGAGAGATAGAGAGAAATGTCCCTAGGTAGATTTAGATTGTAGGTATGGGTCGGATTTGATGAGGTGATAAGGGTGTAATTTCCATTTCCGTATGTTTTGTCGATAAAATCGTTCGTAATTCTAGATTTTGCCATATCGGTTATTTTGGCTCTGGCAACACTAAGTTCATTCATTCTTTGACAGAAACTCAGTTTATTATTTCTAGTTGACGAAATGAGTCGCCTAACGCTTCAACAAAAGTGGGAAATGTTGGAAATTTACTTCCACAACAAAGACAATTGGTTCGAAATCGCAAGAAAATGTCGTACAAAATTTGGTCAAAACACGGGACTCATACCCAACGGTATCAGGAAGTTTGTATATAAAGTGCGTGATACGGGCTACTTAGTCGACAATCCAACGCGTACCCGTGCTTATCGCGTTTGTAAAGCCATGTGCGCCAACGGCCGAGAACATCAATTCGTCATCGTGCATCGGAAATCAACATCAGCCGGTCTTCCATGCTAAAAATTCTGCGTAAAGATCTTGGTTTGTGGCCCTATAAAGTTCAATTGGTCCAGCAATTGAAGCCCCATGCCCATCCGCTTCGATATTGATTCGCTGTGTAGGCCTGCGACAAACTCGAAATGGATGAGAATTTTGCTCAACAAAAAACATCTTTTCGGGCAAGGCGCATTTCCATCTCGGTGGATTTGTAAACAAACAAAATTGCCACATTTGGGAATCGGAAAATCCACAAGGATATGTTTAGAAGCCAATGCATCCATTGCGTGTTACTGTTTGGTGGGGTTTGTGTGTCGTGCCGGCATTATTGGAGATGAGGCCATATCTTGAAGATATTGGTTTGGACGACCTTTGGTTTCAGCAAGATGGTGCGCCATGCCAAACATCGGGCGTTACAATAGCAAAACTGCGTCAAAAGTTCGATGGCCTCATTATCAGTCGAAATGTTGACGTGAATTAGCCGGCAAGGAGCTGTGATTTGACGCCTTTGGATTTTTATTTGTGGGGTGCCGTGAACCTGCTTTTTTCAATAAGTACTGGGAAAAATTATGCAGACATATAAATGCTGCAATAATTTTGATTATTCTGAAATACAAGTAACCTTCCAAGAACACGGTCGAAAAACACGGTTTCAAAGAACACGGATACCCATTCCCTCGAATTTCACGATTTTCGTTATTCTCTATAATTTTGTTTTTTATAGTCTCGAACAACAAGCGTTCTTGAAGGGTTTCCTGTACTCATTTTCTATTTTAATTTTACTTGTTTATCCTAAGACGTTTGATTGTGTTAACCATCCTCTTCTATTACGAATTTTTTTTCGATTACGCTTGTTTTGATTGAATATACATAAATATATTGAACACCTCGTTTTTCATTTCTCGATCAGACATTTCTCTAGTTATTTTGGGGTTTCCATATTTTATCCTCATCTGTGGAACTATTCTGGTAATTTCCACGGGAACAGGGAACTAGGGAAAAAATTTATATGTAACTAGCTGACCCGGCGAACCTCGTTCCGCCCCAAAACGAAAATTGATTTTCATGAGAGAAAAACTCAAACAACTTAACACAATTCTCTAACAGATGATTGAGTTAAGTGGACATTCCATTCACTTTTTCATCGAATTCAACACTAATATGCTGAAAAGTGAATGAAATTTCGATTCAAACTCAGGCATCTATCGAAAATTGAGTTATTTTTTGGAATTTTTCTCTCTGTGTTGAAATGATGAAATGAATTTGAGTCAGTTGGAATTTAAAAAAGTTTAATGTATTTGATTCGAGTGAAATTAGATCGAAACAAACGCAAATCAATACAATTTATATTGTTGAATTTTTTGTTTTGTTCTCCGGCGCGTGAATGAACAACAATGATGGTTTGAAAACTCCGAACACGCGACGTATACAACGGACCATGAGAAAAATACGAAAATTCGAGATTTTTTCCGTACACTTCCAACGATTGTCCTTGCGATTTGTTAATCGTCATAGCGAAAGCCAAACGAACGGGGAACTGAATGCGATTGAGTCGAATGGATTGTCAGTTGGAATCACAGGAATTCTCGGAATTAGAACATCCTCTCCTTTGAATTTACCCCCCTTGATGATCGTCGCTTGAATCACATTCTTCATCAGTTTCTTCCCAGCCAATCGCATCCCGTTACACAACCTCGGATGGTTCAGATTGCGCAGTATGATTATCACAGGCAGTATGATTATTCCCGGCAAATCAAGCGCATTCAGTTCGCAACTCGGTTGGATAGTTGGTTGCCTCGTCACACAGTCAGCGGATTTTCCGAAATTTCCGACTTTTCCGGTGGATTTTCCCACAGTTTTCTTTCGTAAGAACCATCTCCTGACAACTTTGCAAACACAACAAAAAAAGATTGAGAAAACCAGGTTCAGCCGTTTTAAACGGAAAAACATCATTTTTGAATTTTCTGACTTTTCCGGTGGATTTTCCCAAAATTTTCTTTCGTAAGCACCATATCCTGGCAATTGCGAACACAACAAAATAATTGAACCAAATCGGTTCAGCCGTTCTCAACTGATCATTTTTCGATTTTCTGTCTTTTTCGACTTTTCCGGTTGATTTTCCAAAAAGTTTCTTTCGTACGAACCAACTGCTGGCAATTGTGAACACAACAAAAAAGATTGAGAAAAATCGGTTCAGCCGTTCTCAACTGATAAACATCATTTTTCGATTTTCCGGCTTTTCCGGTAGATTTTCCAGACATTTTCTTTCATAAGCACCATATCCTGGCAATTGCAGGAAATAAATAAACCAAACACAATTTTTATAACTTAAATGGAATTATTTATTCCTTAATTTTTGTTGTATATTGTTTATCTTTTTAATTTTAAGTTAATTTATTTTCCGAGTAATACAGCTGCTGGTTGTTACAAAAGTGAACGAGATTTTTCTTTTTCCATTCGTCCATTTGTCAATATCAATTACAAAAAGGTTGGTACGCATGTTTCCAAAGATTACGAACTCATCACAAATGACGTGAATGTATGCAACCAAATCTGTTAGTACATTTTTTGTCGAGTGTGTCGCGATAAATATGACATTTTGACAAATGAATGAATGTTTACATAATTTTTTATGAAGTAAGTATAAATTAAAATTATATAAACTAAATTGCAATAATTTAATAATGAAATGAATATTTAAATTTAGGAATACATCTAGATGCGAGCAAAATGGTAAGTTACTATAAATTGAAATATTTGATTACGTAAATTAATCTTATTATTAATTTTTAGTTTGATGGTTGTTGTTGTTTAATGTATTACAGGATGAGATACAGCACGATGCAGGTAGGTATTTTTATGTCATGCTGAATACCAAACAGATGTCAATTCATTAATCATGAACATAACTCCCCTTCGTTAAAAGCTGAAGATTTTAACGGTCGATCGATGTGGTCATCATCATCAAGTGGCAATAAGAATAATTTGGATATTGAGCGTTTGAACGTCGAATGCTTTGTTTTGATTGTAGCGACTCTTACGATGCCATCATTTCCCGGATGAACCTAAATGATTTTTCCCAATGGCCAACAACCTGGTGGATTGGCTTCATCCTTTACCAATACGACGTCATTTACTTGAAGATTGCGTTCTTTACATTTTGCGGTAGTTCGCTGTTGAAGCGTGTGTAAATACTCTATGGAATATCGTTTCCAGTACGATTGGACCAATTGTTGAACAAACTGCCATCGTGACAGTCTCGAACTGGCAATGTCGGTAAAATTCTCGTCAGGTATGATTGCTGGTGCTCTGAGTATTAAAAAATGAGCTGGCGTGAGTGCATCTATATTAGTGGGTCCTCATTGTTTATGAGACATAGCGGCCGTGAGTTTAATATGCATTCAATTTGGGCCAATACCGTAGCCATCTCTTTATACGTTAGATGTGAGTTACCCACAACTCTTACCAAACGTGTTTTGATGGATCGGACTGCTCTCTTCCAAAATCCGCCAAAATTTGGTGCAAGCGGAGGAATGAATGACCACTTGATTTCATCGTCTGTTACGTATTGATGTACAGCATTCTTATACTCACCTGTTTGGAATAATCTGTAAAGATCGGATAATAAGTGATTAGCTCCGCGGAAATTTGAACCATTATCGGATAATATTTGGTTAGGTACTCCCCTTCGTGATGTAAACCTTCTTAAAGCACCCATGAATGTAGCTGTCGTCATATCACCAGCTACTTCGATGTGAAGTGCTTTTGTACAAAGACATACAAAAATTACTATGTATCCTTTGATTAGTTTGGATCCTCTGCCTCGTTTAGACGCCAACATAATAGGGCCGGCGTAATCGACACCGGTTCTGGAGAACGGACGGGAAGGAGTAACTCTTTGACTTGGTAAGTTACCCATTAGTTGTGTTGACGTGTGTGTTGAGTACCGGAAACATATGATGTATTTACGGCATATGGTTCGAGTTATGCGACGTACTCCTATGATCCAATACTTCATGCGGGATATTGAAACAAGTAGTGACGGCCCCGGATGCAAATGTTTGGCATGTAAATAACTAAGAATCATTGTCGATACCTTGTGGCCCTTTGGGATGATCAGCGGATGTTTTATAGCGTAGGAGCATGTTGCATTTTTTAACCGTCCACCCACTCTTAACAAGCCTCTTTGATCGATGAACGGAGATAACATCAATAATGCGGATTTCGATTTCAACTGCTTGCCTGACCTTAGACTGCTTAACTCGGAGGAAAACGCTTGTTGTTGTATATGCTTAAGAATCATAGACTCGGCTTCATTCAGCTCTTCTATGGTCAAGAATCCGGAATTCTTAGCTTGAGGGTTCCGCAACTTAGAGATGAACCTTATAATTGTAGCTAAAATTCTCACTAACTTCATCCACTTTTCTGTCCTTTCAATCATTTCGTCTAGCATGACGATATCTCCATTCGTACTTAGTTGTAAACCACTTACGTTCGAACGTTGTTCTGCTTGGGTTTCCCTTATTTCGAATGCCTTTGGCCAGGGTTCATCGTGCGTATAAAGCTATTTGGGTCCTTTCCACCATAAATCGTTTGATATTAACTTAGTTGGTTTGATGCCTCGAGTTGCTATATCGGAAGGATTCTCTCCACTGCTTACATGTTTCCAAATAGCTTTTGGCACCAATTTGTGAATTTCGGCTGTTCGGCTTGCGACGTAAACTTTCCATCTCTTTGGTGGAGCTGACTGTAACCACGATAAAACTACTGTTGAATCAGTCCATAAGTAGATTGGTACTGTTGTTAGATCGAATGCTTGACATACATTAGTGGCAAGCTTAGCCAACAAATGTGCTCCACATAATTCAAGCCGAGGAATACTTACGGACTGGATTGGAGCAACTTTACTCTTGCTGGTTACCAAGTTGGATATGATCTTATCATGGGAACGAATTCGGAAATAAATACAAGCTGCGTAATCCATCTCACTAGCGTCACTAAAACCGTGTACCTCAATATTATTTGAAATTGGACCAACAAATCTTGGTATTTTGATTTGCTTAATACATTCGAATTCCAACTTAACCTCGCTCCATTGATTCTGCAGTTTTTCTGGTATTTCCTCGTCCCAAGACACCTTAGCAAGCCATAAGTATTGCATCATTAGTTTGGTTTTGATTATGAATGGAGATAACTAACCTAATGGATCGTAAATTCGTGATATTACAGACAAAATGGTTCTTTTCGTACATACCCTTTCCGTTGGAACATTCACATTAAAATGAAAATGGTCATTGATTGGATCCCAAATCAAGCCTAAAACATGTGTTACGTTTTGCTGACCAGAAAATGAAATGGATTGTGAGTGATCTGCCAAGTGCAGTATATTTGATTTCCATTTCCGTAAAGGAAATCCATATTTTTGTAATAATAATATCAACTTGGATTTCAGGTTCGCAGCTTCCATTTCGTCTTTGGAAGCCTTGCTGTAAAATGCGGTTCTTCTGACGAGTGATTCAAGAAGCTTTGATTTAATGACGTGGACATGGTGTCCGTAAACTTAGATAAAAATGCATTCTGCTGTGCCGTTGTACGCTCCATAAATTCATTGAACTGATCCAGTACTGAAACACTTGCTGTAGCACGCGTAGCTAAAAATTCACTCAACTTAACTTTCAAATGTAGATATTTCGACTCAATTTCACCAATTTCTGATTCGCAGTCTAAAGCAGTTAGTTTGGCATCGGCTTCTTGAAAAGTATTAAACGCGCGCTCTAATAATTCTAAGCGAGATGATACTTCATTCGCCCTGGTATCCTTGTCCATGTTGTCTGCAAATGATGCAATACGCGTAATGCTACCCTTAGCTTGACCTCGCTTGCTTGTCCAGTCCTTTATTTTTTCTGACGACATCTTACTAGCGATCTGCGATAATGTAGTTAATTCTCGATAAAACAGTCAGATATTTCTCGTTTGAGGTTGGATTATACGTGCTTGAACTTATAATTTTAGTTGAAATTGCCTTCACTGTAGTGTTGTTTTTATTACGTAAATTGTTGCTCTTTGAGGTTAAGTTACCGCGTGGTTTTTCTTATATGATTCGAAATGAAATTCCTCAGCAATATGTGTTCACTTAAAATCTTGCACTATTTCAACTTTATTCTCTTGAACTAGAATGTTCGCACTTAAATGTATTTGTTCAGCCAGTACTTACTTACGACTTACAGCTTACAATTTTAATATAGGTGTGGATCGGTAAGACTAGGTTTTTAAATTGTACCGATCCGGCTCGAAGGACCAAATTTTCTTGAGCAGGAAATAAATAAACCAAACACAATTTTTATAACTTAATGGAATTATTTATTCCTTAATTTTTGTTGTATATTGTTTATCTTTTTAATTTTAAGTTAATTTATTTTCCGAGTAATACAGCTGCTGGTTGTTACAAAAGTGAACGAGATTTTTCTTTTTCCATTCGTCCATTTGTCAATATCAATTACAAAAAGGTTGGTACGCATGTTTACCAAAGATTACGAACTCATCACAAATGACGTGAATGTATGCAACCAAATCTGTTAGTACATTTTTTGTCGAGTGTGTCGCGATAAATATGACATTTTGACAAATGAATGAATGTTTACATAATTTTTTATGAAGTAAGTATAAATTAAAATTATATAAACTAAATTGCAATAATTTAATAATGAAATGAATATTTAAATTTAGGAATACACCTAGATGCGAGCAAAATGGTAAGTTACTATAAATTGAAATATTTGATTACGTAAATTAATCTTATTATTAATTTTTAGCTTGATGGTTGTTGTTGTTTAATGTATTACAGGATGAGATACAGCACGATGCAGGTAGGTATTTTTATGTCATGCTGAATAACAAACAGATGTCAATTCATTAATCATGAACACAGAACAAAGAAAAATTCAGCCAAATAGATTCAGCCATTCTCAACTGAAAAACATCGTTTTTCGATTTTCAAAATATTTCGACTTTTTCGGTAAATTTTTCCAACATTTTCGTTCGTAAAAACCATTTCCTGTCAATTGCGAACACAACATAAAAATATTGGGAAAAATCGGTTGAGCCGTTCTAAACTGATA